>CM075672.1:14787500-15987500 GCA_037962975.1 Clitoria ternatea | reverse complement strand
CCTTCCTTTGGAACCTCCACGGGAATCTCCCCTCCAGGAGCCTCAGTCCTTTCTTCAGAAGAAGGAACCTCGGACACAGGAAATACGTAATCCGGTCCCATAGTTTGACCCTCAGGAAGAGGAAGCAAACCATACAGGGACATTGGAGGATCTTCGTGACGACCATCCACCACTGCAACTAACTTTCCCTCATGGAACTCATAGAACGGATCCATTCCATAAAGGTTAAGTTTCGCAGTGGGGTTGCGGTAGAAGACTTGGCGTATGGCTAGGCTGAAGGACTCTTCGACAGCCCGGGTGCATATGTCAACTGCTTCTTCTCTCTCAGCTTTCGCCGTGGCCAATTCTTCCCGCAACTTGGACAGCTCCTCACTAGATACTTCGGACTCCGCTTTCCTAGTCTTCAGTCCCTCTATCTCAAGAAGGAGCTTCTTCTCCCTTTGAGACCACTCCTCAGCAGCAACTTTATTTTTATCCTGGCTGCTACGGAGTTCTTCCTCCTTCTCTGCCACTTTGCCTTCCAAGCCTTTGAGGTCGCCTTTAAGCTTGAGATTCTCTTTAGTCATCATATCTCCGAACTCCCTAGATTTGGTGAGACGATCTTCCATTAACTTTATGGAGGCTTTGTCTTTTTCCGAAGAAAGGTTGAGCTCTTCTAATTTGTCACTCAGCTCTTCAACCTTGTTGACGCTGTTAGCCAACTCGCTGACTGAAGAAAGCATTCCAGCAAGTTCGGCTAACTGCCACCTTCCGGCCTCACACGCTTCTTTAATTTCTTTAACGCTAAGCGTAGGCCGGAGTTTGTACATCGGTGGAGGAAGAGTGGCTGGAGTAGAACCCTCATAGGAGAGGAAGGGGGTGAGAAACGAGGTAGTTGGGAAGAAGGTCGGCTCTGATCCAGAAACCCCAGCAGCAGTGCCTTTATTGAGATCGGAGGAAGCACCAATCGCTTCTGAAGCTTCAACAGCTTTATCCTCCGAAGTCCTTTGCTTCTTGGACTGACGCCTTGCAGGATCATTCTGGATCTTTCTTCTCCTCTCAGTAACTTGAGGATGACCCGTGGCCGCGCCAGCCTCAGAGGAACCACCCTCAACCAACGGAACGTCCCCTTCAGCATCCGAGGTTAGTATTATTAACTCAGGACGATCCTTGGTTGAGGGCCTGGGCTTCACTTCATTTTCACGGGCAACGGACTTACCCGCCGCCTTGAATTTCTTTAACTTGTCCATTTCTGGAGTTTCTTGTTCTATTTCACCTACATGAACAAACACAAGATGTCAGCAACTACAAATATTCTATATATATTTGGTAAAGGAGAAAAGGTGAAACAAAACGAGAAGTACGCAAATATTCCTCCCGGACTCCGCTTGAGCTACTTAGCAAACGCCTACACGAAAAGACGTGACGACGTGTAGTGTGTGATTCAAGTGCGAACAACACTCTCGACGTCTCACGAGACAGATCGGATTGATCAGTGTAGTACGCGTGTGAGCTCAAGAGAAAATGTTTGTGTGTCCAACTCAGGGGAAATTTGTCGACGCCCTCTTCATCCTTCCAAAATATCGGTTTGCCCTTCTTAATGGAGATGCGAGTGAAATAAGTCTTGAAGGACTTCCCGTCAACCTTAGCAGAATCCGTATAAGACTCAAAGTTCATAAAGGAACAGAGAGTCCGGAGAGTCACCAGACCAACTCCACCCTGCTTGTTTGCCCTTCGAACTACCTGAGTGTATAGAACAGCATCGCTACAGTGGGTGTGAAATTAAAATGTTCACCCAAGACCTCCAAAGCTCGGACAAGGCCCCAACCGTTGGGATGAAGTTGGGAGGGTGCACAGTTCAGAAACTTCAAGACGCCCATCTGGAGTTCGGTTAGAGGGAAACGAACTCCCAGATAATGAAAAATAAAGTCGTACATATATACAGAGCGGTCATTAGGGACGACGTGGCATATCCGCTCTGTTGGAAGTGGTGCATAAACCCTATACCACTTTTTCGTCTCTTCATCCGTACTCAGCGTGAACCTCGGTTGAATCCGGGATCCCTCTTCATCCGCGTGACGAGAGGCCAAGTCCTTAAACTCGCTGGACACCCAACAGAAAGGCCATTTAGCCTGAATCTCCTCCCAATTCAGCCTCGAAGCAACAACGCTATAGAGACCTTCAGTTGTCCTCGAAATAGCGCTATTTCCAGAGGTTCCCTCTCCAGTGGCCATTTGGATTTTCTAAATCGAACTCCTTAATCTACGATAAGAAATAAAATGTCGTCAGAAAGTTGTAATCATTACTCACTGTATTTTAAAAGCAACTACAATTAGAGGACGACTCTGAGAAGGGAAAGGTCACTTTCCACAGTGAGTAAGATCCCCTTTCTGAACGACGCGATTCAGTCTTAGGAAGAATCACAAGGATTCTTCCCCATGACTATTAGGGTTGCGGGAAACTGATTCCCCCCGCCCTAGATGAAGCCTACTTTCTCTAACTAAGAAGTAGCAAAACGAAACAAGACCAGAGCAACGAGGAAGAAATAGTTACCTCAGATGACAACGATGAATATGAGGAACAAAGAAACCCTCGTAACGTAGGCAGCAAACTTCCTTGCAAAATTTCTGTAGAGTTTCGTTGAGAAAACAAAAGCGAGTGGAACCCAGAATCCACTAAGTATTCCTTTTATAGGAAACGAAGAGGTTCGGTTACCCCCTCTTGAAATTGTGTCGTTCTCAATAAAACGCATTCGTTCACAAGTGAAACGACACAACCGTTCCAAATTCTTGGGCGCCAAAACAATAGCGACTCAGCGAAGGGCTATCCACTAGGCCCAAAAGTTTTGAAAACTTCAGGCCCATTAAGCCCAAAACGACGGTTAATGAGATTTTCATCTTAGACGCAATAATTGCTTGCCCACGTGATTAAAAGCATTAATGTCCAATCATGCAACGCAATTCGTGCTTTACAGCCGTTACACGAACTTCAAGAGTTTTCAATTCCAATAAACTCTTGAAATTCTCGTACAACGAATCTTTGTCTGAATCCGTTGTGGCCGCATTGACAGGTCGGATCTATTAATTTTAGAACGGTTCCTTACGAATGACAACAGATGCTAAGGAACTGTTACACACGTAAGCTTACCGATATTAAGACCTCTCGCAGGTTGAGTAGCTTATGTGAACAACCATTCGGTCCCTCACACAAGCTAGGGGACACATGATCCGGTCTCAATACCGGTATCCGATCTGCTATACAAATTTCAACGTCTTTGATAAGACATCTACGTGTAACCGGCGTCATCGGTATACATCCGAACTGTAATTCCGTATCAGGCGTTCTCCCTATACCGGTTGTTCAGGATAACACCATGACATCGGATAATACACACGTCACTGTGCAAAGACAAGGATTGTTGCTACAGGGATCGATCAATAATTCCCTGCACTACGAGCCAAATTCTGCTCACGGGAATGGTCAACTTGTTCCCTAATCCTAGTCTACATTCTCTATGCTCAATATAAAATAGCCACTTGACCCAATCATGGAGGTAAGTGCGCAATATAATAATGCTAATGGGAGTTGGTGGTTCCCCACCAACGAATCCTCGTTAATCGAGCCAATCAGGTATATGAACTCACTTCATGATTGAAGTGGGGGATCTTCAGCTTATTTTTTACGACTGATTACTCTCTGAATACATTCCTTACTTGGAATATAATCACTGACTTGAGCGTCGGAGAATCTTTGCAGGTGACACCACCATTCGCCCACTTCAACGCATTAGGTCGGTGTAAAGGATCTCCAGAACGCCTAATCCGCTCTCCTCAATCAAGGACAACGGATACCTACACCGGATACACATACATCCGGTCTTCTATACAGTATTTACATACTATTTGTGACTGGTCTGAGTCCGGATCTCTAGACCCCGGTTCAGGACAGATCAAGATGAAAACCCACTAAGAATTATGTGGTGATATTGATGAATAAAAGATGAATACGGATGCTAGGCATTCCTTTAATATTGATGAAAGATTGTTGAATGTTGTTGATGTTGAAGACCATGAAGGATTTTGATAATGACAAGGCCAATGCCAGAGATCAAGAATGAAGATCCAAGACCAAGGCATAATTAAAGTAAGACTCTATAAAAAGAAAGTACGGCCATTAATATAAAAAGGTTTTAAAATAAGAATACATTCTGATGGAATGTAATTGATTACCTTATTAGTGTAATCAATTACATCGTGTAATTGATTACCTCATTAGTGTAATCAATTACCTCAGTAATGTAATCGATTACCATGTTTAAGTAATCGATTACAATATGAATGTTATGTTTTAAAACTGATTTTAAAAGGCTGTAATCGATTACCTATTTTATGTAATCGATTACAACGTGATCAGAAAGCAAAAAATCATGTTGAAACATTATAACTTTTCACAAAATATTATTTTATCCAAGAGGTACCTTTCCAATTATTTTAATCAATAATTTCACACCTCTTGAAGGCATTTCTTCTCCTATAAATAGGAGGGTATTTCATTTGCAAAAAGACACCAATAACACCAAGATATACCAAATACTTCCAATCTTTTCTTATGAGCAATAATGGCCATATTCTCTTAATAGAGTTATTACTCTTCTTGTTCCTCAATTTGTTTATCATACTCTTGAAGAGAGTTTTCCTATAGAGTTCTTTATCTCTAGAGTGAGATTGATACTCAGAGTGGTGTATCTCTGAGGGGGTTCTTCTTGGATGTGGTGTAGCATCCAAGGGTGATGTTCTTGGATGTGGTGTAGCATCCAAGGGTGATGTTCTTGGGTATGGTGTAGTATCCAAGGGTGATGTGCTTGGGTGTGGTGTAGCATCCAATGCATTTGTGATCGGGGTGTGAGTCCCCATTGTAGTGTAATTAAGGGAATTGATTATAGTGAATTTCCTCAAGGGTGTCTTGAGAAGACTGGACGTAGGCAGTGGTTGGCCGAACCGGTATAAATCTCTGTTTGCACTTCTCTAACCCTTAAACTCTTTATGTTTTAAGCATTATTATTCAAATCACATATCATTGCATATTGAGTTTTTAAAGGAGAAATTTATTAGTGAAAAAGTTCCTAACTACTCAATTCACCCCCCTCTTGAGTTTCCTAGAGGCCACCTGGGCTAACAAGTGGTATCAAAGCTAGTATCTTGGAAAAGGTTTAACAAGCACAAGAAGATCCATGGCCTCTTTCAATCCCATCTTTCCTGAGGGAAACTCCATACATAGACCTCCTGTATTTAACGGAGTAGGATATCAATATTGGAAAACCCGTATGCAAATATTCATAGAAGCTATTGATATAGACATATGGGACTCCATTGAAAATGGTCCATTCATACCAACCAAAGTAGTTGGAGAAGTGACCATGATTAAACCAAGAAGTGAATGGACTGGTGCGGATAAAACAAAAGTCCAATATAACCTCAAGGCCAAAAATATAATAACCTCAGCCTTAGGAATGGACGAATACTTTAGAATATCTAATTGCAAGACAGCAAAAGAGATATGGGATACCTTAGAAGTAACTCACGAAGGAACAAGCGAAGTTAAGAGATCAAGAATAAATACCCTAACTAGGGAATATGAATTATTTAGAATGAACAACAATGAAAGCATACAAGACATGCAAAAGAGATTCACTCATATAATCAATCATCTTGCATGCTTAGGAAAAACCTTTTCAAATGAAGATTTGATTGATAAAGTATTAAGATGCTTGAACAGGGAATGGCAACCAAAAGTAACTGCTATATCAGAATCAAAAGATTTGTCAAGCATGTCCCTTGCAACACTCTTTGGAAAATTACAAGAGCATGAACTCGAGCTTGAAAGATTGAATCAACATGAGGAAAGCAACAAAAAGAAGAAAAGTATTGCTCTAAAAGCATCATCATCAACCATTAAAGAAAGTAATGAAGAAGATGATGAAGAAGATGATGAAGAAGGTATAAATGATTATAATGACCTTAAATTATTTGTTAAACAATTTAACAGGTTTCTAAAGAAAGAGGAAGGGCAAAGGAAGCTGAACTTCAAGAATTCCTTCAAAAATGATGAATCTAACCAAGGTCCAAAATGCTTTGAATGCGGAAAATATGGACATATGAAAATGGAGTGTCCGAAACTAAATAAGAAGTCTGACAAGCAAGAGAAAAAGCATCCCAAAAATAAAAGAATAGCTTATATTACCTGGGATGAAAATGGTTTAAGCTCGTCCAAGGAATCAGACCATGAAGACACAAATCTGTGCCTAATGACTAACACCGAAGAGGTAAATGACTCAAATCCTACATTTGATGAATTGCAAGAAGCTTTTGAAGATCTTCATAATGAATATCAAAAACTAGCTAAGAAATTCTTAAATATGAAAAATTCTACCCTAATCTTAGAAGAAAGTCTATCAAAGGTCAATCATGAACTAGGACAAGTTAAAGAAGAAAAGGAAGACTTAGAAACTAAGCTTAAAAATGAAACTATCATTAAACATACATGTTCAACATGTCAAAAGCATATTCAAGAGATTGATGATTTGAAAAATGCATTAGTTAAATTTACTATAGGAAGAGATAACCTAGATATTCTTCTTGGAAAACAAAAATGTCATTTAAAAGCAAAACTAGGATCTGATCCTTCCAAAAAGCAAAAGTTGCAGAAAAATCTCTTTATTTCACAAAAGACCTCAACTAGCCCATTTGTTAAATTCTCTCATTATGTGAGAAAAGGTCACAGTGCATCAACATGTCATATAAGGAACAAAGGCTATACTGAGACAAAAATGATTTGGGTTCCAAAGAATATATTATCAACGTCTAACCCACAAGGACCCAAGAAAATTTGGGTACCAAGATCAAATGTTTATAATGATGCAGGAATTATCATTGATGGAAGGCACTTAAGGATTAACTCTTACCCACAAGAAAAGTCAACACATTTCTTGAAGCATCTATCAATCAACAAGTAACAAAGAGCAATATCAAAATAACGAGTGACATCAAACAACAAGGTGCATCACTCTCTGCTAAAACTTTATGCTCTTATATTCTTTTTGCCATTGACAAAGGGGGAGTAATATATGAGAAGCAAAATAAGAGAAAAATCAATTCAACCTGGTTAATATATGAGAAGCAAAATAAGAGAAAAATCAATCAAACCTGGTTAATATATGAGAAGCAAAATAAGAGAAAAATCAATCAAACCTTGTCAACTAAACCAAAATTAAGGGGGAGAAAATCTTGTATCTTGCATGCTGTTTATTTTTCTTCTCAGGAATTGTTGTCAATATCAAAAAGGGGGAGAATGAAGAACTAAGGTTTTGATATCAACAACATATATGCAAGACATGATTAACAACATGGACGCAAGACTTGTCAAGCACAAAAAGAGTCATGAAATCAATGAAATATTGTCATCATCAAAAAGGGGGAGAATAAAGACCATGAAGGATTTTGATAATGACAAGGCCAATGCCAGAGATCAAGAATGAAGATCCAAGACCAAGGCATAATTAAAGTAAGACTCTATAAAAAGAAAGTACGGCCATTAATATAAAAAGGTTTTAAAATAAGAATACATTCTGATGGAATGTAATTGATTACCTTATTAGTGTAATCAATTACATCGTGTAATTGATTACCTCATTAGTGTAATCAATTACCTCAGCAATGTAATCGATTACCATGTTTAAGTAATCGATTACAATATGAACGTTATGTTTTAAAACTGATTTTAAAAGGCTGTAATCGATTACCTATTTTATGTAATCGATTACAACGTGATCAGAAAGCAAAAAATCATGTTGAAACATTATAACTTTTCACAAAATATTATTTTATCCAAGAGGTACCTTTCCAATTATTTTAATCAATAATTTCACACCTCTTGAAGGCATTTCTTCTCCTATAAATAGGAGGGTATTTCATTTGCAAAAAGACACCAATAACACCAAGATATACCAAATACTTCCAATCTTTTCTTATGAGCAATAATGGCCATATTCTCTTAATAGAGTTATTACTCTTCTTGTTCCTCAATTTGTTTATCATACTCTTGAAGAGAGTTTTCCTATAGAGTTCTTTATCTCTAGAGTGAGATTGATACTCAGAGTGGTGTATCTCTGAGGGGGTTCTTCTTGGATGTGGTGTAGCATCCAAGGGTGATGTTCTTGGATGTGGTGTAGCATCCAAGGGTGATGTTCTTGGGTATGGTGTAGTATCCAAGGGTGATGTGCTTGGGTGTGGTGTAGCATCCAATGCATTTGTGATCGGGGTGTGAGTCCCCATTGTAGTGTAATCAAGGGAATTGATTATAGTGAATTTCCTCAAGGGTGTCTTGAGAAGACTGGACGTAGGCAGTGGTTGGCCGAACCAGTATAAATCTCTGTTTGCACTTCTCTAACCCTTAAACTCTTTATGTTTTAAGCATTATTATTCAAATCACATATCATTGCATATTGAGTTTTTAAAGGAGAAATTTATTAGTGAAAAAGTTCCTAACTACTCAATTCACCCCCCTCTTGAGTTTCCTAGAGGCCACCTGGGCTAACAGATGTTGTGATGCCATTGTGAATGTTGCAAGTATTGACATGCATGTATAACATAAATATGTTGAAATGTAATGTCACACTTAAAACTTGAAAACAATGGCTAAAACTGTAATACCCCCCTGTATACACGAGATATATATCTATTTTTCTTGCTTTTAAAATTTTTTTGAAAGATATACATATTTATCACTTCCTATCTCGCGTATACAAGGACGTATATACATCTAATTTTCTTTGAATTTTGAAAGTAAAAAGTTTCAAATTATTCAGAATGATAAAATGAACTTTCAGAAAATCACAAGTAATCAAAGATTACAGTATCATATCCAAAGAATAAGGTTTATTAAAGTTTAACCTTTACCTTGAATTACAATCATCCAACTTAATATTATATTAAGGTAAACTAAAACTAAAGATTTAATACCTCTACTTCGATTGTGACCAATCATTTCTTTATCTTCAAACCATGTGATTTTGGAATTCTACTCTTGTCACATCTCTTCTCCTATTCGATTAAGGATGAGACCAATTTACCCTATTGTAATTTCATCCTTTCATCTTGAACTGCTAGCTATATATCATATAACATATATTTTGGACACAAATTCAAATAAGGAGTGAGAAACAGAATATAATACTTTATAGATAAGACATAAGCATAAAAGTTTTCACAATCTAATATAATAATTTCAAACACAATCATATACATAATCAATTATGAATGTAGAGTTTTCATAACATAACAATTATACTTTCATTCACAATCACCCATATAGAATGTCACAATCACATGAATGTCATGCAATATTTTTAATACTATTCATTCTATGCATGTGGGCCCTTAAATTTTTAGTTTGCACTAGGCCAACCAGGAGTTTACACTGTTCCATAATTCCGGATAATAATAACATAAATGCCTTCATAGCATATGAACAGCTCAACTGGCGTGGAAACACTTAGAGACTAGTCAAACTGAGAAAGTTTTTATTGTGAAAGTACCCGACACTAGGGAGCGACCCCAGGTCACCTGAAGCACCCTTTCACGCCCTCTCATCCCAAGGCTCGTAATTAAGCCTCCTCTAATGTATCCTCGGTTTCTATAATCCGTCCCCAGGCAATATCACATCTCATTTCTCTTTAATGATTCATGATGCATGAACTACTCGCATATTTAGTTGGTTAAGGCTTTTAGAAACTCAATTATTAAATACCATAAAGGTTCACAAATTCATCTCAATAAACTATACATTCCCATAAGTTCTTCTTTGAACTTCTATTATACAGAAATAAATTTAGTACAGTTTTCAAATTCAGATCTCACCAAAATTGAGTTTCCAAGCCTTAAATATCTCAAAACTTTTTCTTAAAAAACTTCACATATTTACATAATCTTTCCAAATTTGAATGTTAACTAGATGAGTTTAGAAGTCTCGACTATAACAAAATACTCTTTAGTTATTTCATTAGGGAAAACCAATTTAAATTTCTAAAAGAAAATATATATATATATATTTAAAAATCATTAACTAAGAATACTTAAAACTATAAAAAATTTTCTTTAATTCAAAAATTAATTATCTCAACCTCTGATTTTCACAAAATAGCTTTTTTCTAATACTAGATTTTATTTTAGAGATTAAAAATAAAGTTAATGAAAATTATTTCTAAGAAGAAATAAAAGACTAAAATAATGATAAAATACTTTCTCTTAGAATAAAAATTTAAAGAGTAAGGTAAGAAAATTCTTACTGAGTTTTAACTTTTCGTCATGTTTGCTATATGCTCACACTCATATCATAAGATCATCAATCATAATCAAATATTATCAATCACAATATCATCAATCACAATCAAAAAATGTCAATCATAATCAAATAATATCGATCAAAATTAAATATCATCAATAATAATCAAATACTAATAATTATAATCAAATCAATTAAATATAATTCAAATTTTAATGGTTATTTAAATTAAGTAAGATTAATTTTAAGTCTTTATAGTTCATTCCTCGCATAGGTGTATGTAGGTCCATATAGTCCAATCCTCACGTAAGTATATAGTTCAGTCCATACAGGTCATAATAGTCCAAGTCCTTGCATAGGTTCAGTCTAGTTCGTATAGGTTATCCAGGTATTTGCATAGGTATTCAGATCAAGTTACACAAGATACTCAATTTAAAATTTATTATAAATTTTTAAGTTAAATAGTTATTATTTTAAAATAATAATATTATTAAATTTTAAAGGAGTAGGGGACTCTTCTCATTATTCTTATGTCTTTTCATATTATATTTCTATCCCACTCCCCCTTACCTCTTGTATCTTGGTTCGTTATGGAAAGTCTGTGCGCGCCTCATCTCTAAGTTCGAAAATATACCAATTTTACTTTAATATAGTTATAAGATGAAAATTAAGATTTCTACTTAAAACAAAAATGGTAAATTTTAAATAGTGAATAGTGAATAGTGAATAGTAAATCGTGAATAGTAACAATAAATAGTAGAATAGTAACGGTAAAAAATAAATCGTAAATAGTAAAGGTAAATAGTAACAGTAAATAGTAATTTACTATTTGAATAGAAATTTACTATTGAAATAGTAATTTACTATTGAAATAGTATTTTACTATTGAAATAGTAATTTACTATTGAAATAGTATTTTACTATTGAAATAGTATTTTATTATTCAGAATAGTAACTTAAAATAATAGTATTTTCAGTATAATAATAGATTTCTAAAAACGGTATGAAAATAACCCTAAAAAATATAAAAGAGATGTATTCTTACCTTAGAATTTTAGCAGAACCTTCTTCCAAAAATTTTATTTCTCTCTCTTACTTCTACCACTATCTTACTAGCACTACTATATTAAAAAAACTTAATCTGAAATTGTGAATTCTAAAGAAGAATTCATTCGGCATTTATAGGAAGGAAAATTACTATGCATTCTATTATTTTAATATAAAAGTACTGTGTATTTTTTGAAATTTAAATCCTGGTTACTGTGCACCTTTTGAAAATTTCATACATGCACAGTGTTCTACATAGTAAATGTCGGTTGAATTATTAAGCCAAATAGTAACTTTTCACTCGGTATATTTTAAATATTCAAAATTAGTCATTTTTGAAATTTAGCGATATTACATCAGTTCTCACAAATTTATGATACGTAATATAAAGTTTAAATTTTAAAAATCTAAAATTTTCTGTTAATAAAAATTTATTGATACGTTTCTAATTTTTTAACGATTGGAAAAAATCAAGATTTTTCTCAAACCGATCATTTTTAGATAAGTCTACTTGAAATGGATTTTGGAAAATTTTCTTATAATTTAAATTCACTTTCTTATAAATATTTTTAATTTTAAGTCACTTTATATGAATTTAAAATTATTTAAAATATATTATTTTATTAAAATATTTCTAAAATTCCAAAAAATTCCATAAAATCATAAATAATATGTAGGCAAAAAGTTCTAAAGAACCATAGTCTAATTCCTTCAAAATTTTATTTTAAAATTCTAATAATAGTTAAATCACAAATATGTAAAAACATAAAATAAAAGTTGTGAATAATAAATATATTTAAAATTCTTAATATAATTTCATTAATCAATGAATACTAATTAAGTCATTTTAAAATTTTCATTCAAAATACATAAATATTTTTATTTTATTAATATTATTTTATTTTATTTTAAAAAACAAATAAAACTAACTAATAGTAAGTATTTCTTATTAAAGATATATTAATATCTATTTTCTATTTGTGTTGAAAATAGGATGTTACAAAAACCAACAGTGATAAAATCTACTAAAGATTGTATGGTGGTGTTGGTGTTGATGATGATGATTGATGAGTGGCATGATAGGATGCATAGTGTGAGAATGCATTAATTGGCATTTGCATCCATGGCATCTCATAGCCGTCAGTGTTGGAATGTTCGGGGATTCCCCCGGCCGGCCTAGTGGGAGGTGTAACACCCCCTTATATACACGAGATATATAAAAAAAAACTCTTAGAAAGATATACATATTTATCACTCATTATCTCGCGTATACAAGGGCGTATATACATCTGATTTCCTTTGAATATTGAAAGTAAAAAAAAAACATTGTCTTTCAATATTTGTCCATAATGATAAAATAATTTATAGAAATCATAAGTGATAAATCATTACAGTATTATATCTGGATGGGAAAGTTTATCAAAGTTTAACCTTTACCTTGTTACAATTATCTAACTTGATATTGTAATAAGGCAAGGTAAAACTAAACTATACCTCTACTACAAATGTGACCAATCATTTCCTAGTCCTTGAACCATCGAGTTTTAGAATCTCACTCTTGTCATATCTCTTCATCTATCTGATTGAGGATGAGATAACTTTACCCTTTTGTAATTACATATCCTTCCATCTTGAACCGCTAGCTATATATCACATAACATATATTTTGGACACAAAATTCAAATAAGAAGGAGTGAGAAAAAGAATATAATACTTTACAGATAAGACATAAGCATAAGAGTTTTCACAAACTAATAAATTAATATCATTTAAAATCTTGTACATAATTAATTATAAATATAGGGTTCTCACACACATAGCAATCATACTTTCATTTACAACCATCCATACAGAATATCACAATCACATGTATGACATGTAATGCTTTTAATACTACCTCATTCAGTTTATGCACGTGGGCCCTTAAAGTTTTAATTTGCACTGGGCCAACCAGGAGTTTACACTGTTCCATAATTCCAGATAATAACATAAATGCCTTTGTATGAACAGCTCAACTGGCGTGGAAATACTTAGAGACTAGTCAGACTGAGAAGGTTTTTATTGTGAAAGTACCCGACACTAGGGAGCGACCCCAGGTCCCCTGAAGCACCCTTCCACACCCTCTCATCCCAAGGTTCGCATTTGAACCTCCTCTAATGTATCCTCGGTTTCTATAATCCGTCCCCAGGCAACATCACATCTCATTTCTCTTTAATGATTCATGATGCATGAACTACTCGCATATTTAGTTGGTTAAGACTTTTAGAAACTCAATTATTAAATACCATAAAGGTTTACAAATCATCTCAATAAACTGTACATTCACATAAGTTCTTCTTTGAACTTCTATTATATAGAATAAATTTAGTACAGTCTTCGAATTCAGATCTCACCAAAATTGAGTTTCCAAGCCTTAAATATCTCAAAACTTTCTCTTAAAAAAAACTTCACATATTTACATAATCTTTCTCAATTTGAATCTTAACTAGATTGAGTTTTAGAAATCTCGACAAATATTCTTTAGTTATTTCGATGGGGAAAACCAAAATAATTTACTTTAAACTTCTAATTTCTAAGAGAAAATAATTTTAAAATCATTAACTAAGAATACTTAAAACTATAAAAATTTTTTCTAACTCAAGAATTAATTATCTCAACCTCTGATTTTCATAAAATAGCTTCTTTCTAATACTAGATTTTATTCTAGAGATTAAAAATAAAGTTAGTGAAAATTATTTCTAAGAAGAAATAAAAGACAAAAATAATTATAAAATACTTTCTCTTAGAATAAAAATTTAAAGAGAAAGGTAAGAAAATTCTTACTGAGTTTTAACTTTCTGTCATGCTTGCTATATGCTCAAACTTCATATCACAAGGTCATCAATCATTCATCAACCACAATCAAGTATTGTAATGTCATCAATCACAATCAAATATCATCAATCACAAATATTAATCATAATTATATATCATTAATCACAGTCTAATATTATAAATCACAATATCATTAATCAAAATCAAATATAGTTAATTATAATCAAGTCAAATCAATTAAATATCGCTCATAAATATAATTCAAAATTTAATGGTTATTTAAATTAGTAGAGTTGATTTTGAGTCCTTATAGTCCATTCCTCGCACAGGTCTATATAAGTCCATATATATAATCCAGTCTTCGCATAGGTATAGTTCAGTCCATACAAGTCATAATAGTCCAAGTTCTTGCATAGGTTTAGTCCAGTTCACATAGCTTATCCAGGTCTTTGCATAGGTATTTCAGATCAAGTTACACAAGATACACAATTTAAAATTTATATAAATTTTAAGTTAAATAGTTATTATTTTAAAATATTATTATTATTATTATTATTATTAAATTTAAAAGGAATAGGGGACTCCTCCCATTATTCTTATGTCTTTTCATATTATATTCCTATCTCACTCTCCCTTACCTTGAATTGCTACCAAAAGTGAGTTCGCTTTGCACCTCCGAGTTCTAGAATATTAATACCAACTTATCTTAGCATAGGCATAAGATAAAAATAAAGATTACTACGTAAAACAGAAATGGTAAATTTTGAATAGTTAATAGTGAATAGTGAATAGTAAAACATATAGTAACAGTAAATAGTAAAATGTGAATAGTAACCATAAATAGTAAAATGTAAATAGTAACAGTAAATAGTAAATCGTAAATAGTAACAGTAAATAGTAAATAGTAATTTATTATTTGAATAGTAATTCACTATTCTCAATAGTAATTTACTGTTGACATAGTAATTTACTATTCAGAATAGTAACTTAAAATGATATTATATCCAGTATAATAATAGATTTCTAAAATGATATGAAAATAAACCTAAAAAGTATAAAAGAGAGTTATTCTTACCTTATGACTTTGGCAGAACCTCCTTCCATAAAAATTATTTCTCTCTCTCACTCCTACCACTATCTCTCTAACACTGCTATATTAAGAAAATTTAATCTAAACTGTGAATTTTCCCTTCGGTGCTCCCCTTTATCTATAGCAAAAATATGTACTGTGTATTTCGTTATTTTATTATAAAAGTACTATACAATTTCTGAAATTTTTGTTTTTGGTTACTATGCAAATTTGAAATTTTCATTCATGCATAGTGTTTTACATAGTAAATGTCGGCTGAATTATTAAGCGAAATAGTAACCATTTACTCAGTATATTTTAAATATTCAAAATTGACCCTTTTCGAAATTTAGCGATATTATATCAGTTCTCACTAATTTTATGATAAGTAATAAAAGTTTAAATTTTAAAAATCTAAAATTTTCTGTTAATAAAAATTTATTGATACATTTTCAATTTTTTTTACGATTGGTAAAAATTAAGATTTTACTTAAACCGATAATTTTTAGATAAGTCTACTTAAAATGGATTTTAGAAAATTTTCTTATAATTTAAATTCACTTTCTTGTAAGTATTTTTAATTTTAAGTAACTTTATATGAATTTAAAATTATTTAAAATATTATTTTATTAAAATATTTCAAAAAATTCCAAAAAATCATAAATATTATGTAGATCAAAAAGTTCTAAAGAATCATAGTCGAATTCCTTCAAAATTTTATTTTAAAATTCTAATAAGAGTTAAATCACAAATATGTAAAAACATAAAATAAAAGTTGTGAATAAAAAATATATTTAAAATTCTTAATATAATTTCATTAATTAATGAATACTAATTAAGTCATTTTAAAATTCTCATTCAAATTACATAAATATTTTTTTTATTATTTTATTTTATTTTAAAAAACAAATAATTAAATATAAATACCAAAATTTCATAAAAAAATGATAATAATAAACTAACTAATAGTAAGTATTTCTCATTAAAGATATATTAATATCTATTTTCTATTTGTGTTGAAAATTGGATGTTACAGGAGGGTGACTCGGTGCACGAGTATATTTATTTTCCCCTGTGACTCGGAGTGTAAGTCACGAAGCTGCCCATGTATAACTACGGGGAGCTGCATGTGGCCGACCCTGTGGGGGGTGGCTCTTTGATGAGCAAGTGTCCCCGATGGTTCGATAGATCACAGCCGCCATGGTATGAATCATGGTCGGCCCGCAACACCTTATATTGTTGATTATGGTGTTTACCGCGGTCATGGTGTAAATGGGAAGGTGTTGTAAGATGGGTGATGCGGTTTGGTACTAGTAAAATCGGTGATTATGCATGCATTATGATATGTGTGTACACATTATACTACTACAGTAGGGGCATGGTATGTGATCATGCTTGAACCCACATTTGGTGTTTATTCCCACAGTCGGATCCGCATTTATTGTTGTTATTCCATTGTGCAAATGCATTAGCCTAAGAGCATTTGCATATAGCATGGAGATATGCCAAAAGGTGATAATGATTGATGATGATTGATGATGATTGATGAGGATTGAGATTGAGATATGATGATGATGAGATGGGTAAATATATACCTAAAAGACAACATATAAAATATGAATACAATAAAAAGATACTAAATATGATAATGTTGTATGTGATGGCCCATTGTGATGAAGGGCTCGATTGTCTATAATTGATGACAATGATGTTGGTTCATTATGGCATTGAGAAAAGGTGTGTATATGTGTTTTGCTTTGCTATAAAATGATTAATGAATACGTTATATGCATACATTGGTGGAATGAGCAATGATGATGATTATTGTTAATTTTAGCAAAGCATACATGATGTTAATATGCATATGCACATAATCTCAATCGTATTCATATTCGTTATTTGAAATGTATAACTCACTCTCACATGTTATCCATTTTTAGCATTGATGCAAGAATATCATGGGATGAGGATATTTTTAAAGTAAAGCTTTTGTGAAGGTAAAAATAGTGGTAATGGAATGCTTTGGCCGACAACGGTTGTAAATTATTTCATTATGAATAAAATGTATATAGTGTTGATAAATATTGATATTGATGGATATGTTGTAAATAACAATATGAGTGGATGATATATTGATATTTGGGGTATTTGAATTCATACTCATTTGATGAAAAAAATGATGTTGGATATGTAGCTCATTGTGGGTATATATATAAGTGTTGATGATACATGATATTGAGATAGGATTGAATGTAGTCAATTATGGAATATGACTATTGGAGATGTATGTTGCATGACCATATAAATATATATTTTAGACAATGCATGTTTATTACTTATTTGTAAGATAGATTGTGACCTAATAGGCTTGTGTTGTATATATGCATGCTTTGTCGAGCCTTTTCTCATATCTTCATATATGGACTAGGCGCGTGCCCTGTATACATATTCTTTTTCCGCTATAAACTCTATTATTTTTGTATACAATTATGGGCAATTTATCTTGTGATCCAGTTATAAAATATTAAATCTCACTTTTCGGTTTTCTGTGGTTCGGATCTTGATGTAATCGTTGACGTGTTTTGAAATTATTTCAAACGTGAAAAATTTACTCGTATTTTATTAACTATTTATCTTGATTACATCGAGATTCGGGTCCGGAAAGTCGGGGGTGTTTCACAGGGGATATAGAGAATACCAGTTCAACATCCCATTCACGAGGAGGTTGATGAATATACAAATTCGTGGCATTTGCAGATGCCTCAACTGTTATCAATAGGAACATATACTGAAGAAACTGACTCTGGATGTCACTTGGATGCCTATGTGAATGAATATCTTTTCTTGGGCGTCGAGGAGGACATAATGTGTAGAAAGTTTCCCAGGACTTTATCTACTGAAGCCCTAGGTTGGTTCAAGGGATTGCCACTGGGGTCTATCGATTCTTAGGACGATATGGCCCAAGCATTCCCACAGAACTTCGTCATCTCCTGAGATGTTCTAAGGACATCTCACACCTTGACTCAGATAAAGCAAGGTGCTAATGAGAGCTTAAGAGATTTTTTGAAGAGGTTTTATAGATAAGCAGCTCTAGTGTGGGGTTGATAGAGAAAATTCCGCTGCACATAGCAGTTGAGGCCTTTCAACCGCAGTCAGGTTTTACTTTGCCCTTAGCAAAAAGAGCTTCACAGACTTTTAAGAAGTTTTAGAGGAAGGCAGCAAAGTATGTTGGAAGGGAAATATACCTCTCTGCTGCTAAAGGAAAGACCTCAGTTCCAGAAGAAAGGACCCCGATTCATAAGAGGAGAGGTCCAAAGTTTGAGCCTAGAAGTCATAACTAAGATGTGGCCCTAAAGCAGAGGGAGCGCGGGAGTGTTAACTTCACTGTCTAGCCCGGATAATTTTTGAGGGAGGTTGGATTGTATGGATTGATGGTGTACGAAGTTAAGAAACCTATACCAATGAAGCGGCCAGGAAATACTAGCAAGTATTGTGAATTTTATGAGTAGACTGGTCACAACACCGACGAATACCGACAGCTGAAGGAAGCAATTGAAACTTTGAACAGAGGGAGAATTGAAACAGTACCTCTTTAAACAACACAGTTTGGAGAAGCACATAAGGAGATACCCCGAAGGAGGGAGCATGCTCCAAGAGAAGAAGAGGAGGCTAGGAGTTCTAAAAAATCGGCCTTGGATAAGGGCAAGGTCGTAGTTGATAATATTGAAGAGGATGACAATGGATGGATGAAGCCCCCACCATCAGGGAGGAAAGATGTGATCAATATAATAGTTGGAGGATTTATAGGGGGAGGAGTTTCCAATACGGCTTGGAAAAACCATTTGAGAATGATCATGTCTATGCAGACTAAGATAGACAACAGACTATACTGAGGTAAGATTCAAACCCCACCAATTATTTTTTCATATGAGGACTACAGTCCCACCATTTTATGGGGAGATGAAGCAATGGTGATCGAGGCTGTGATTTCCTAAAAAATAATATGAAGGATTTTGGTGGACCAATGAAGTTCGTGTAACGTGATTTTCTATAAGTGCTTTAAGAAGATGGGCCTGTCTAACTCAGACTTACAACCCTATACTCACGACATGACTACGTTTAATAAAGCAAAGCAGCCAACTAAGGGCTAATTAGACACCAGGTTCACGTTTGATGGTGAGTCGGGGTCGGGGATAGTTTAAACTAGGGTTTTGGTGATCGATGTTAAATCAACATTCAGTGGAATTCTTGGGAGACCATCCCTTAATGCTTTGGAAGCTGTGGTGTCCACCCCACATTTACTGATAAAGTTTATTGACAAGAATAATGAAGTTTCTTCTATAAGAGGAGACCAACAAATGCCTCGCTATTGCTACAACATAAGTGTCTAAATGACAAAGATAGAAGAGTTCATTAAAAGAAAGCGATTGAATGATGGAAGAGCCATTCTGGGGTCAGTCAACTTAATTGATTTAGATCTAAGAGAAAAGTTAGTGGTCGACCCGGTGAACCCCCAGAGGCCCACACCAGAAGGAGGAATTAAAGTAATTCCTCTAGAAGAGGATCCCGCTAGAACCACAGGAATTAATGATTGCCTGGAAATTGACATAAAGGAATGGTTGGTGAAGTTGTTGATAGAATACAAGCATTTGTTTTCTTGGACCGCGGTAGACATGCCCGGTATAGACCCTAACCTTTCTTGCCATAAATTGGCTATTTATCCAAAGTCATAGGCGATGGCTCATAAGAAGAGAAGGTTGGGCCCGGAGAAGCAACAGGCAGCTTGTGAACAAACTAAAGAGTTGTTGAAGGCTGAATTCATTAGGGAGGTCCAATACTCATCATGGGTTTCAAATGTTGTCATGGTTAAAAAAGCCAATGGAAAGTGGTGGATGTCCATAGATTTCACTAATTTAAATAAATATTTCCTAAAGGACCCATATTCATTGCCCAACATTGACCAGATGGTGGATGATTCTTTTGGGTACCAATTTTTATCTTTCATGTATGCTTACTCCTACTACAACCAGATCCCGATATGGAAAGATGATGAGGAAAAGACAGCCTTTGTCAATGACAAGGGAGTTTTCTGTTATACTGTAATGCCTTTTGGATTGAAGAATGCCAGAGCCACGTGTCAGAGAATGATGAATAATGTGTTTAAAGGTATGCGATTAAAAATGATTGAGGTGTATATAAAAGACATCATTGCAAAGACCCTGGTTAGGAGAGATCACCTGGAAGATTTAAGGAAAATTTTTCAAAGGATTCAAATGTATAACATGAGACTGAATCCCCTGTAATGTACTGCCATAGTCTTTGCAGGATGGTTCTTGAGTTTTATGCTAACCCAAAGAGGAATTGAAACGAACCTTGATAAATGCAAAGTAATTAAGAAGCTCCAGAGTCCAGTTTTAGGAGTGCCTGTGGATCTAGCTAAGGTTAAAGTCGTAATGGCTTGGAAGTAACTGCAAACTGTTATCAGAAGTTTTCTTGCCTGGTTATTATAGAAGGTTCATTGAAGGGTATTCCCGTTTAGCTTTATCGTTGACAAAGCTTACATTGAAGAATCAGCCATTTATATGGTCATCTGAGTGTGAAAGGATCTTCTTAGAGCTGAAGCATAGACTTACTTTTGTGCCTGTCCTTACACTACTAGATTTGCAGGAGGATTTTATGGTATATTGTGATGCCTCTAGGCTTGGCCTTGGTTGTATGTTAATGTAAAATGAACGGGTGATTGCTTATGCATCAAGGCAATTGCGACCTTATAAAATTAATTACCCCACTCATGATCTGGAATCTCCAATTGTGGTATTTGCCTTGAAGTTATGGCATCATTACTTGTATGGTTCAAAGTTTGTGGTCTTCAATGACCACAAAAGCCTCAAGTATTTGTTTGTTTAAAAGGAGTTGAATATGCGCCAGAGGCGTTGGATGGAATTCCTTAAAGATTATGATTTTAATCTGAGATACCATTCTGGAAAAGCTAATATTGTAGTGGATGCTTTGTGTAGAAAATCTATGAATATTTCTTCTTTGATGCTAAAGGAACATAAGTTGCTGGAACAGTTTCATGAATTAAACCTGGGTGTTGAGGTGTGTTCCAGTGTTGTCATTGTGGTTGGTGCCATGAAAATAACGAATGAATTTTTGAAGATGGTGGGTGAATTACAATAGAATGATTCTTACCTTCAAGAGCTGAAGGAACATCAACAAAAGGCAAAGACATGTTTCTTACGGAAGGCCTCGATGGTATATGCCGGGTGAAGAATAGAGTATATGTCCCTAAAGGGAACAAGCTAAGGAAAAGTGTGTTGAATGAAGCTTATCGTAGCATGCTAAGTATTCACCCTGGTACTACTAAAATGTACCATGATTTGAGGAAGAATTTTTGGTGGCTTGGCTTAAAGTCTGATATGGTAAATTTTGTTGCATCCTGCTTGGTTTGTGAAAAGACTAAGATTGAACATTAAAAGCCTTTTGGTGTTTTGCATCCCCTGGATATTCCAGTGTGGAAGTTGGATTCCATTTCTATGGACTTTGTCTCCAAACTACTGAGGACTCATTCTGGTAATGACTCTATATGGGTGATTATTGATAGATTGACTAAGTCTGCCTATTTTTTTACCGTCAATTCAAAGGCGACTATGGAGAAGTTGGCTCAGTCGTATTTGAAAGAAATTGTTAGATTGCATGGTGTGTCTTCTAGTATAAGCTCTGATCATGACCCACGTTTTACCTCTCGTTTTGGGGGTATTTTGCATCAGGAGTTAGGTTCAAGATTAAAGTTGAGTTCTGCTTACCACCCATAGACTAATGGGAAAATTGAGAGAACTATTCAGAGTTTAGAAGACTTATTGAGAGCTTATGTTTTGGAGCATGGTGGTTCTTGGGAGAACTTCCTTCCATTGATTGGATTCACCTATAACAACAGTTACCACAGTAGTATTGGTATGGCTGCATATGAAGCGTTGTATGGCAGGAGATGTAGGACACATGTTTGTTAGCTAGAAACTAGCGAGAGCTTGGCCTTAGGGCCTGATATCATTCAGCAGACATCTGAGCAAATTGAGATGATTCGTGAGAAGATGAAGATTTCTCAGTATAGAAAAAAAAGCTATTATGGCAACTGGCATAAGCCACTTGAGTTTCAGGTGGGAGACTTTGAGTTTCTGAAAGTCTCACCTCACAAAAGTGTAGGCAGAGTGCTGAAAAGCAGGAAACTTAGTCTGAGATTTGTTGGACCATATGAGGTGTTAAAGTGAGTTGGCCCTGTGGCTTATAGAATTGCACTTCCGCCCCAGTTGGCTAATCTGCATGACGTATTCCATGTATCCCAGTTAAGGAAGTATTTGCCTGATTCCTCCCACGAGATACGAGATGATGACAATATGATTCGGGAGAGTTTAGCTACTCCAGTTGTACCTACCCGTATTGTTGATAAGTCAATTAAGCGTCTTAGAATAAGGACGTTCCATTAGTGAAGATTGCATGGCAACAGGATACTTTCACTACGTTTAATTAGATCCCCGCCTATGTTCTATGTAGTTTTGAAAATTTTACCTGTCTGAGGAAAATGACTTGGACTACATTTTGTGTTTTGAGCTTGAGACGCCTAATATATTTGGAATCGTATGTATGTACATTGTGTTGCTAATTGTTGGCATGTCTCGATCATATATGAATTGGTTGTTATTACCTTGAATATGTCATATGATGCCGTTGGTGGTTATGTAAAGTTCTTATTACTGGATATTTATAATGAGATTGTGGCTATGAATTATATCAAGATTTCATTCTTGTGCGCTTTGGTTCGCATCTCCAGCATAGATACAGTTCATGACATCATATGAATTTTCAGCACTTTGGTTTGTTGAGAAGCTTGTCACGATTATAGTGATTTGGTTTACTATATAGTTTGTACCATGTTGCTTTTGAGGCTACCGATTATAGCGTTATGGTTCACTGGTAGTCCTCGGGTACCACCGCTTATAGTGCTTTGGTTCACTGTGTGGTTACCCAGATGCCCCTCGATTATAGTGCTTTGGTTCACTGAGTGGGTTATCTTGGCACTTGCTCTGTAATGATAAGTCGGATCCACATTGCATGATTTCGTGCATAAGTGAAATATAAATTTTTAAAGATCATGGCATATTGTGTCGCATCTATGAATATGTGTATGATTCATAGATTGATTATGGATATATTTGTGGCTTATATGTTTGAATGATGATATAATTGATTGTGGTATGCGTGAAGTGTGGATTGTAATTTCTTGCTTATTATTCAAATGCTACTCACCCTCCTAAGTTGTGGACTTTCAGTAAGCACATGGGGAGACAAGTATGCTTATTGATTCGGCGTGGAAGTTGCATTGCAGGCCATAGTGGACACGGCTACGATTAATTATATATATGTGCATAGTGTTGATATTGTAGCTTAATATTTTGGGCAACTTTAATATAGTTGTATGGCTTGTTTGATGATGATGGACTCATGGTGTTTGTGTATGATATGGATGCTACAACTTGAACCTTGTGGTTTCTATGTTGAAAGGCTATTAGATCGAGTAACCTATATGTGTGTTGATGAGGAAGGTATTATATATGTAAATTTAGGTAGAACATATGTATGTATACTTATGCAACTTATGATATGGTAGGGTTTAGCACTGAGTCATTCAAGTTATTGCTTATGATTGATATTGGCAGGGTATGGAAACTTGTAGTGTGTTGTGATTATGTTTATGTGCGTAAGTGATAGAATGAGCCATGTGTGAATAGATTGTATAGCAACCTTGTTATTAATTGGGAATCTATTTAAGGTGTATCATGGAACCATATACACCATATTGTGTAAATGTGGGGTTTACACTCCCTAAATGGTCTCCATAGGTTAGTAAATGTGGATTTGATGTGTGTACATATTTGTTGCATAGCTAATGTCATTTTCACCTCTCTAGTTGAGCATAAAAGCCCAAACTGCATTATATTGCATATCTTGCCCATATGACCAAATTTTGGCGAACGGACTTTGTCAACAACTCTGAAATGATGAAAACATGTTGCCTATGAAATTCGGTATCAATCGGAGCCCAATCGAAAAGGCTAGGTACCTTATAGACTCAAACATTTGGTAATTTTGCAATTCTCGCTTGAACGAGAGTATCCTCGCTCAAGCAAGCCTTCACTAATTCTAAGTTGCTGGTTCTGTAAGTTTCTCGCTTGAGTAAGATAGGTCTCGCTTGAGAGAGACAATGCCTGTGAGGTTCTATATGGTTTTCGCTTAAGCGAAGCGAATGTTACCTCGCTTAAGTGAATTTAACTTGAGTTGCCACTGTGTGATTCTCGCTCCAGCGAGGAGGGCTTCGCTTGAGCAAAGAAGAGCATTTAGGTATTGTGTGATTTGATAAGTGCTTTATAACACAATAAAATAGATCTAGTTTGCTTAGGATTTTAATCATTATGCACTGTATTTCCTTTATTTATTGTGATTTTTGCTTTCTTTCCACTCTATTCTACTTGGGTATGATATTTTGCAGAAATTAGGGTCAATAACAAGAAACAAAGACCATAAAATGATAAAAAAATCAAGAAGAACAAGCCCAAGTAGAAAGAATTCCCCTTTTTACACTGAAATCCAACTTAAAATGACCAAATCCGAGTAGGATGACTCAGAAAGGACCAAATCCGAGTGGAATGACTCAGAATGGAGCTTTGCCGAGTGGAATACTTCACTGTTGGAGAAAAATCTGAGTGGAAAGTTCCTTGTCAAAGCCATTCTGAGTGATAAATGGCTAACCCTGTTGGAGGTTCAATGTTGAAAAGGAATAAGTCTCGGTTGGAGGAGAATCCGAGTGGAAGATCCCCTACTGCAACCAATCCGAGTGAAAAAAGGGACTGACCTTGAATAGATGCTGCCCAAAGCTATTGTCCGAGTGAAAGGATTGTTGATTGAAGTGAATCCGAGTGGGAGCTTTCTGATTGCAACTAATCCGAGTGAAAAACTCCCGAATGGTCAAAACTGTTGTCCGAGCAGAAGAAGCCACTGAAAGAGCACCTGTTGAAAAAGGAGATCTCCGAGTGGTGTTATTCGGAGAAGAGGACAAGAGTCCGACCAGGAGTAAGTCTCTTCCGGGAAGATTCTCACAGTTTCACACTAAGCCCGAGTGAGATGTCTCCAAGGAAGACTACCGAGTGAGTTGGGGCAGAAACCTATATTTCTGAGCAAAGCAAGGCTCGGACATGAGAAGAAATTCAATCAGCCAGATTCCAGACTCTCTCAAAGTTTCTGAGTGAAAGTGAGGGCCATTCCGAGTGAGAAGCAAGAAGGCACTTCCGAGTGAATGTGTCCGAATGAATTTGTCCGAATCGATTCCAAAGCAAAATCCGAGCAAAGTTTTCTCCGGGTGGTTCAAATTCAGAGACAGCCGAGTGAAACAGTTTGGGAACCGATTGAATAAATTCCGATCCTGAGTGAGTCTTCAATCAGTTCCGAATGAACTCCTCGATCAGTGCCGAGTGAATCATCTTTCAATCGGTTCTGAGTCACTCTTCAAGTCAGTTCTGAGTGATTCACTTTGCTTGTCCAGCTCTCTTCACAGGCTCCAACACCGGATCCCTCCAATACCGGATCAAATGCACACCGGATCAACTCCAACTCCTCAGCAACTCTACACTGTCCCCTCAAACAAAACAACCGACCACATACAATTCAATACCGACTCCATCCATGCACACTGGATCAACCTTCCATCCATTCAATCCAACACCGGATCAAACCATAACATCGTCCCAAAACAACACCGTCCCCTCTCCTTTCAAAACCGATCAAACCCTCCATCAACACCGACTCCTTCCAATTCTTCACAGCCAACACCGGATCAATTGAAGACCGGCCACATGCAACAACCGACCAACTTTTTTCACAACGTAACACCCACTCTCCTTTGAACACCGGCTCCGTCCATCAACACTCTCCTCTCCACACCGTCCAGCAACTCCACTGTCCCTCATGCCACAACACCTGCCACATACAAACCAACACCGTCCAGCAACCCCACAACGCCCAGCAACCAATACCAAACAGCAAGCTTTCACTCGGTTTTGTGGAAAAACAGCACCTTTTCCACTCAGAATTTCTCCACCTGCACCAATCATCACTAAATCCAAGCACCGAATTATTGGAAATATTAAAATACGCAAATTGGAAACAAGTTGGCACAGCTGGAAGTCACATGCACCGAAAGTTTTCTCCCACTTGCAAATTGCAACACGTTTCTTAGCTGGATTCCTCCATTCCTTTGCCTATAAAAGCAGCAGCAATCCCATCTACCAAAGAATCCCATCCATCAGCG
Organism: Clitoria ternatea; assembly: GCA_037962975.1. Lineage (NCBI taxonomy): Eukaryota > Viridiplantae > Streptophyta > Magnoliopsida > Fabales > Fabaceae > Clitoria > Clitoria ternatea. Next base: position 15,960,894 of record CM075672.1, on the reverse strand, counting down.
AATTCAGCATCCAGAATCCTCATTTTCATTCCTTTCTCTCTTTTCTTTTGCTTTCTTTTATTTCTCCGTTCCATTTCTTTCTTTCTTTTTATTTTCTTTCTCCCTTCCCTTTTTTTTTCTTCTCGGTTTCATTTTTCTTCTCTTTCTTTTTATTTTCTTTTTCTTTCTTTTATTTATTAAAAGAGTGGTGAGAATTGTAAAAGTGAGAATTCTAATTTGTAATTGGTGGAGGAATATTTCAACAAGGAAATACAGTGGTAAAATTATTCTGAGCTTTTGGAGAAACCAGTAAGTCTTTATTTTTACCATGACTTGTATGTTTTATTTTTCCATTATATATATGAATTTGAATTATTTCATGAGTAACTAAATTAATTATCTTGGGATGAAAGGGGTATGATAATGTTTTATTGTTAATATTGTTTTGACTTGGAATTAAATAAATTTCTGTTTTCCATTTAGTTCAATTATGCTCAATGCTTTTAGTGATTCCTAACAAGAACCTAAATGATAAAACTGTATACTTGCGGGTATATTAGTAAGTTTAGGTAATAAATAGAATCGAAAGATTTATTTTTACCGGAAAGCTTTGAACTAAACCTAAGATTTTTGAGATGCTTTTTGTGACCTCGGTAAAACCGTGAAAGTAATCAAAATTCTTTTGAGGAAATAAAAGGGATTTTCATAAAACGATAATGGGCCTTTCTGAGGATTAAGCAGCGCTTTCCATAGGTTAGGTACATTAATAGGATTCCGAGAGGAACATATTAATTAGCTTAAGGAAAATCCACCTTGGAAAACTTAATTTGATTCTTATTTATGAAAAGTTAAAATTCATTAACATAAAATAGAGTCTTGATCCCCCGAAATCCCAAGATACTCTCAACTCTGATTTTTTTTAAGTGTCAAGTAAATTTTGTTTCTAAATTTAGATTTTTAAATTGTGTTTTATTTTACAAAAACATTACAAATCAATTGTGTGGATAATTAAATTTTAATATGCCGGTACTTTGAACACAGTCCCTGTGGAGAACGATAATCTTTTATATTACGCGACATAACCCGTGCGCTTGCGGGACCTGTCAAGTGTGATTCTCGCTCGAGCGAGTGTGACCTCGCTTAAGCGAGATTGTCCTGGTTGTTCTCTGTCCCTTTTTCACCTAAGCGAGTATGGCCTCGCTTGAGTTAAAGGGTCACCTCTGTTCTCTGTGAAATTCTCGCTTGAGTTAGTAGAGCCTCGCTTGAGCGAGGAGTCATACCTAGTCTCTGGACGTTTCTCGCTTGTGCAAGTGATGTCTCGCTTGAGCGAGAACGGCCTCTGTGGTTATGTCTGTTTCTCACTCAAGCGAGGATGGTCCCGCTTGAACAAAAGCTTGTTATCTGATGTGTGTTTATGCTCGCTCGAGGGAGTTGGTCTCGCTTGAGCAAAATTGTACCTGACTTGGTTTTTCTTGCTTTCTTAACTCATTGTATGTTGGTTCTTAGGGCCCTTATACCCTTCTCATTTATTTCCCTTATTGTATATAATTTTTGAAATTCTTGTGTGTTTTGTATTTTTATATTCGGCACCGCCTTAGGGTTTCTATGGAGCTACTAAGGGGATGCCACACCCGCTGGTCCACGAGCCATATAGAATACGAGTTGTACCAATGTTTCTAGCCCGTTTTCTTTTTTGGCCCGGCTCATATTGCCACTGCTAACCAAGACCATTCCTTCCAAACTAAAAATGAAATGCGTCTCAATCCAATTTTAATCATTATGGTATTTTTGGATAAATTATTTTAGTCCCTTTTTAGTAAAATTTAAGTTAGACCCCTAATATTTTTTTTTAAAACAATTAAATCTCATTTCTTAAAACTATTTCAGTTAGGTGTTCTCTATCCAATTTTCAACAACTTCATTAACAAAATCTAACTTAAAAGAATTAAAAGTCTATCTTAAAACTTAAAGAAATAAATAATCAGATTGGAAAAGTGATTTTACCTTCCGTTTTTGTAAGTGTTGCTTGCGTTTTCAGGCGTGTCTTTAGTTCTATTTAACGGTAATATTTTGTGCTGTCTCTGTTCTATCAATAGACATTAATGTAAAACAAGTTGAGGTGAACCGATCTTCTTTCTGCAGGCATATGCCTATTTCATTTCAAGTATTATTCTTTAGGGTAGGCCAAATGTTGTTATTGATTTCTCTAGTTCAACATTGTCTATATGGAGAAGAGATTTAACGAGACTAAACCAAACATTTTAGAAACGTTAAGGGAAAAAATATTAAATCATTCACTAAAATCAAAATTATATATAATTGTGTAGGATAAGAAAAAATAATAATATTAATTTTGTTGAACCAATCCAATATGAATATAATTTACGAATGAAAACTAGATTTTCATAAATAGCAGAAAAGCAGGTATATCAGATTCAGAACATGTCTTAGCTTGATAAATTCTTAAATCCAAAGAGTCGCAATATTATAATAACAGAATATATGCCGCCATAATGATCAAATTTTCCAAAAATAATCAATATGGTTCCACCACAAATGTTGCAGTGATTGTTTTAAGGTTATATAGACCCACGATTTTTAAAGATAAACCAACCAAAGGTTGCTAACTCTGCACTGCAGTGTGCCCATATCTTTGCATAACCCTTTTAGTGGCTAGAGCTGCAGCCTCACTAGCACGCATTGTCCCAGTTGCCATAATTGCAGCAAACTCCTTAATAATCTCATCTTGAACCTTGTTGCGAGCATCTCCAAGAGGATCTGCTGTAACTCCATTAGATGATGACTTTTGAGGTTCATCTGCAGGCTTAACAGGTGTCACTGTGGTATCTGTCTTCTGCTTATCATCTTTTCCCTTCACTTCCTTGTCCACCTCTCTGCTCAAACTTTTCTCACTGGATGAGTTAGTACTATTTGAATTCTTTTGGATGTTAGCTGACACAGACTGCAAGGGAGTCACAGTTGTTGCCGGCCTAAATTGAGGTACCTGTGGAACCCCACCAGATTTCAATGTCGTCTCCAAATTTTGTATCATTGGCACTGCAAAACGTTTGAAATGTATCAGAGTATAGCAAACTGAGGCACCTTAATACAAGGAAATTATGTAACAAACAAGCCTATCAAATAGGAAGAGATCTTTCATGAAGGTTGCAGTGAAACTTTAAAATTTGATGGTACCAAGCACCAACAAATATAAATTGGAAATGAATGCAAGACTAATCAAAGGAAGTAACAAGAAGCGCAGTTAAATTGATTAATTAAATTTAGTGTAAATCAGTAAATGACAATATGCCTGAAAAGTATATTTCACACAATTTATCAATAAATAGTTCTAAGCAAGCCATAAAGGCTTCATTATTTAAGGTTCTTGCATTCTATCAGAGCATTTGTACCACATAAAAAACATTCATATCTGTATAGAAAACGAGCCAATAAATTTTTTATTTCAACTTCAAGGGTTGGAGGTGATAACTTACATATAAGAGACCCCATTGGGCTGCTCATAACTTCAGTAGGTAACTGTAGAATGTAATCAGGGATATTTGCACCAACCAAGAATTGTGCTATTTCATTACTGAAGTTGTTGCAGTTGTGGGTAAGCAAACTATAGGTTTCAGCTGTGTACCGTGAACTGATTTCCTGTAAATAGGTTTCAAAAACATCCTTGGGCAAATGTGTGACACCTAAATCTATCACTCTGAGGGGAGTTCCATATGGTGTTGATCCAGCAGGACAATGTTGTATGCCACCACCAAAGTAATACTCATTACCATAAACCACAATTCCTGTGTGCCTGATGTACGTACAAACAGGGTATATCAAATTAATAACCTTTCAAAATGCCAATAAAGGAATAACACAAAGATACAGCCATATAAATAAAAACAATGCAACTAAAGTATTGATATGTTTCAAATCATATCCATTTCTACAGCAGTTCAACAAATGTATAGACATTATCCACTGATCACCATATCAAAATTCTAACAACACAAACATAACACATTCCCCCAATCCACATATATAAATACAACTTCTAATAATGACATCAGATCAAGAACATTTAGCTCTGGACCAACAAAAAGGGGAAGCACTCACCATATGCCTTCAATAGCTTTCCCCAAAAACGACATTGAAAGCTGTCTAGCAAGTCCCTGGCTTAAGTCATAAACGTGTAGAGTTACCCTGTGACCCTCCTGCAATCAAATTTCAAATGTAGAGATAAACATCAAAACAATTGCAAAGCACTGGGAACGTAATAAACAAAAGAGAACTTGTAAGGCATAAATACCTCAGCCATCTGCTGTAGTACAATGTAAGATTAGTAAACCTCCTAAATACACTTAAAAGAAAGTTGTGAATGCTCCAAAAAAACCAATCACAAGAACCTAACAAAATCCATGGTGAAACACCATAAGAATCATATGGAAAAATCATAAAAAAAGAAACCTTCATTCACTAAACACGTTAGAAAAATAGCAAAATCAAGATAATGATGTCCTACTGAGAAAAAGACACATCAAGACACGTACTGTTCCAACCCCTAATCACTAATTACTCATGCACAAAACATACATTCAATAAAACCGCCATTGTTGACAAAACAATTCAAGAATACACTCAAAATAATACGATGAATCATAGTCACACAGACAAGTTTAGTCACATCCCAACAAGGAGCATTTTGTAAATAAAAACAGAAAACAATAAAATAACAATGCAGCATTCATAAAACGCAAGGACCCTTCGAAAAGAACAGAAAAAAAATCACACCTAACCACCACCCCCACCCCACCCCCCCCAAATAGGGTACAACCCAATTGAGAACCCAACTCCAAAAATTAAAACTTTGGAACATTATCAGATCTAACACTTAATGGGCATCCCAAATCCAATAGCTACCTTCACCAAATAATAAATAACTCTAACAACAAAACCAATTCGTAAACCACACCGTGTACGTAACAAACAGAACGAATCCCAAAAGATCCAAACAAAAAAAAAAACCAAGAGAAAAAAGGAAACCTTACGAGGAGGGGAAAAGGAAAGAAAGTAGCACGAAGCAACGCAGAAGATATCAGGAATGAATTGAAGAGTACGGTTTCTGTGAATAGAACAAAGAAAAACGGTGAACAAGTCCTTATATAACAATATTGGGATTTGGAAGTGTTAATGTTTTGGAGATGTAGATTCTCTGCTACCACCAATTTTTCGCTTTCGGTATGCCTCCATGACTTTCTAGAACCTACCACCAATTATATCATATCCACGTGTTTCGTACTACTAAATTCAATTCTTACGTAATTTGTTCGCTGTTAATTTGAATGATCCTAAATGTATTTTCGTGTGGTACACCAATGTTGACTCATGATATCGCACCGTTGATTTTCTTTGACATTTGAAGAGTTTTTAAATTTGTTGTGTTTAACAAAAATTGATTTACTTATAACTTAGCAATAGAAATTATAGTGTAGAGAAAATGAAAGTAGGGAATTAAAGATGAAGTAAGAGAGAAGAGGGAGTAAAGAGAGTTAGAGAGAAGTGAACGAGGATGGTAAATGGAATGTGCATTAATGGGTGAGAGGAGTGTCGTATTTATAGAAGGGGACATCCAAAATATTCACAATACTCCTCTTTGGATGTCCATATTTTAGAATGTGTCTCATTAAAACCTTACTAGGAAAAATCCAGTGGGATAAAAACCTAATAAAGGAAAAAGAGTACAACATTCTTTACAAAGTAAACAAATAATTAATTAAATGTACAAGTATTTAATTCTCCCCCTCATCAGAATATTTATGTAAGTGTCGAAGACCAATCTTCTGTACTAGTTGCTCGAAGACTTTGGTTGGTAATGATTTTGTAAAAATATCTGCTAAGTTTTCACATGATCGGACTTGCTAGATATTTATTTCACCATTCTTTATGAGATCATGAGTAAAGAAAAATTTTGGCGAAATATGTTTTGTTCTATCTCCTTTAATATAACCTTCCTTTAACTGAGAAATGCAAGCTGTGTTATCTTCACATAAGATTGTTGGTGGTAATTTTTCAGTATGCAAGCCACAAACTTCTTAAATATGTTGAATCATATACCTCAACCAAACACATTCTCAACTTGCTTCATGTAGTGCTAAAATTTCAGCATGATTAGATGATGTTGCTGTGATCATTTGTTTTATGGATCTCCATGAAATTGTTATACCACCACATGTGAACAAATATCCTATTTGTGATCGACCATTATGAGGATCAGACAAATACCCCGCATCTGCATAACCAATTAGGTTTGCCTTAGATACATATGGGAAAAATAAACTCATGTCCATTATACCTCTAAGGTAGCGAAAAATGTGCTTAATCTCATTCCAATGCCTTTTTGTAGGAAAAGAACTATGTCTTGCTAACAAATTGACAGCAAATGATATATCAGGTCGTGTATGACTAGCAAGATACATTAGTGCACCTATTGCACTAAGATATGGTACTTCAAGACCAAGTAGTTCTTCATTTTTCTCTTGAGGTCGAAAAGATCTTTGCTCACTTCAAGTGACCTTACAACCATTGGACTGCTCAATGAGTGTGATTTGTCTATATAAAACCGCTTTAGCACCTTTTCTGTATAAGTCTTTTGGTACATTAAAATTCCTTTATTTAAATATTCTAATTGTAATCCAAGACAAAACTTTATTTTTCCTAAATCTTTCATCTCAAATTCCTTTTTTAAGTAGTTTACAGCCTTTGAGAGTTTTTCAGGAGTTTTGATGATGTTTAAATCATCTACATAAATAGCAATTATAACAAACTCTTTTCCGAATCTTTTTATAAAAACACATGGACAAATCGGGTCATTTTTATACCATTCTTTCAATAAATATTCACTAAGACAATTGTACCACATACGTCCAAATTGCTTTAGTCCGTAAAGAGATTTATTCAATTTAATTGAATAACTTTCTCGAGGATTTGTCTTGTATGCTTCAGGCATATTAAATCCTTCAGGGAGTTTCATATATATGTCATTTTCAAGTGAACCATATAAATATGCTACAACAACATCCATAAGGCGTAAGTCAAGCCTTTCACGGATTGCCAAACTTATTAAATATCGAAAAGTAGTTGCATCCATCACTGGTGAATATGTTTCTTCAAAATCAATACTAGGTTTTTGTGAGAAACCTTGTTGATCCGGTCCTAACACCGGCCCCCAAGAGCATGGCTTTAATGCTTGGCCAGATCAGTATTTTGAACAGGAGAAGTACGCAATTGAGTACATTATAATCACTTCTATACGGAGTACATACCGCCAGGGCAGGAAACTCCGCCAAGGCATGTTACTCCGCCCAGGAACGTAACTCCGCCAAGGTATGTTAACGCCATCAAGGCACCTTACACCGTCAAGGCATGTTACTCCGCCAAGGAACGTAACCCCGCCAAAGTTGTTACTCCGCCAAGCCATAAGCTCAATATTGGCGGAATACTGAATTTCCCACACTGCGTAGCGAGCCCATACTCACAACCCCGGCACGAGATTGACTCTGTCTTGAGTGGTTAATAATGGGAATCACGCTGTCACGCATAAAGGGAAATAACAATAAAATATTAAAGCACTAACGCTTTCCAGACAAGTGGTGATACCTACTACAATAATGGTGCATGTGAACGGCGCAAGGACCCACTACCTTTTCAGCATTATGCCTGAAGACAAGGAGCGGGTCCTACCAATAATGGAGCACCAGTAATAGGTATATAAACCTCTCTCGAAAAGGTATAAGGGATTTTTTTCCCATTCTCTGAACCTTACACTCTCTTACTTGCATAATTCTCTCTGACTGTCTTTCTAAGTCTCTAAGTATTCTGAAATACTGACTTGAGCTTCGGAGAACGATTGCAGGTACCACCCCCAATCGGGTCAAGGCAACGTAGATCCCGTCAGGCGGACTGTGACACCGCCCCAGAGTACATTGCACTCCGCCTCAGCATACAAAGACTCTCCGTATTTACATTTATACGCACATTGCTTTGTATCAAAAACACATTTATATGTATATTTTGAGTTGTTCTACAAGCATACTTCTACACCCCCTGTAAAGAACAGTTCATTGGCACGCCCAGTGGGACCTGTAAACTTGGTAATCCCACAATCTTTGATCAATCTTCATCATCAATGGAGAGACAAGGACCAGAGATGCAGAACGAGGATTCTCCTCCACGCAATCCCAGACGTCTTAACTTCGACGAAGATGCTCAGAAAAAAGCAGCGCAAGCTAATTCTCCAGATCCAAGAGATGACATGATTCGAATGTTGAGAGAAGAACTTGTGGAACTTCGTCATGAAAAAGCAAACCCAGTGCATGAGAAAGCTGGTCTCGCAAGACAGCCACATCATGAACCACACATGCAAGAGGAATCAAGTACTCCTCACTACTCTCGTATTCCTACATACATGGAGGAGCAACGAAGCCTCCCACTGGTGAATGCTCAGCATCAAGAAGGAAGGAGAGCAGGCTCAAATGCATCCCCCTCAGGATATAAGATGAGTATCCCATTTTCTAAAAGGCTCATGAATGCACTTGTACCCAAACATTTGCAAACTATGCAGCCCATTTCTATAGGGAAATACACTGGGGAAACAGATCCCTCTAAGCATTTAGATGCTTATATCTACGAGGCCATGTTTCTAGGAGCTGAGGAGGATGTCATGTGCAGAATGTTCCCCAGAACCCTTACAGGCGAAGCTCTTAGTTGGTTCAAAAGCTTACCTTCAGGTTCCATTGATTCGTGGGAGGAGCTGGCCTCAGCTTTGGGAAGCCACTTCGTGATCTCCAGGGATGCACCCAGAACCTCTCATACCTTGGCTCAGATCAAACAAGGCGACAAAGAATCTCTGAAGGATTTCCTTAAAAGATTTTACAAAGAGGCAGCCATGGTCCCTGATCTGACAGAGGCAATCCAGTTGCATATTCTCATAGAAGCTATGCAACCAAAGTCACCTTTCGCTTTGTCTTTGGCAAAGGGACCTCCAACCACGATGGAGGAATTTCGCAGGAAGGCGTCCAAGTACGTGGGTATTGAGATGCATTTGGAAGCCACTGCATCTCGCAGTAAACCACCCCCTGCAACTCCACCTCATGACAAAGGGAAAGAGAAGTCGTTGAAGAATGACAAGTCCCACCAAAGGGACAAAGTAGGGAACCAGCCTTTCAAACAGCAAGACAAACGCGTGTTCAATTTTGCTCACTATGCACCACTGAACACAACTTGCGAGCAAATCTTGCGTGAAATAGGATGGACCACCCTTAATGTTTATGGAATTCAACGTCCACCCCCAATCAGGCGCGGTGGAAACCCAAAGAAGTATTGTGAATTCCATGAGTCAGTTGGCCACACCACAGAAGAATGTAAGCAACTCAAAAATACCATTGAGGTGCTCATTCGTGAAGGTAAACTGAAACATTACCTGTTCAAAGGCAAATCTCATGATGAGCCTGAGAAGTTTGAAAAGCGACATCGTGATCGTTCTCCGGATCCTGATAGTACTCGGGAACCAAAACGTACGGCGGTGTCAGAGAAACAAAAAGGCATTGTTCTGGAGTCCTCCCAACGAGAACCGAGCCCTGAACCTAGATCACGAGGTAAAAGGCAGGTGGTGGACATGATTGTTGGAGGCTTCGCAGGAGGCGGACCCTCAAACACCGCCTGGAAAAATCATCATCGTATGATCTTATCTGTGCAGGGCAAGAACAAAGAATATCGCCCATTCAGGGACGGAGTTCAGACTCCGCCTATAACTTTCACAGATGATGATTTTGGCCCAACCATTCCTGAGGGAGATGATGCGGTAGTGATCATTGCGGTGATCGCTAATATGGATGTAAAACGCATCCTAGTTGATCAGGGAAGGTCCTGCGACGTTATTTTTTATGACTGTTTTAAACGCATGGGACTGACTGACGCTGATTTGCAGCCTTACACACAGGACCTCACAGCTTTTAATGGCGCCAAACAGCCTACTAAAGGCTACTTGGACACAAGGATTACCTTCGATGGTGAACCTGGAGCAAGGACTGTGAAATCCAGGGTTCTTGTCATTGATGTTAAATCCCCATACAATGGCATCATTGGGCGGCCTACTCTGAATGCCATGGAAGCCATCGTTTCAACCCCCCACTTGTTAATCAAGTTCATCGATAAAGATAATCAAGTCTCATCTATCAGGGGTGACCAGGAGATGGCTCGTTATTGTTACAATTTAAGTCTTAACATGGTGAAGCTTGAAACCATGTCTAAGAAAAGAAAATTGAACGAAGGAAACAGTGCGGCGGCATCCGTCAACTTGGTGGATCTTGATCCCAGGGCGGAGTCTTCTATAGACCCACTGAACCCTTTGAAACCAACTCCTGATGGTGGTTCCAAGCCTATTGTTCTGGGCAGCACCCCGGAGCAAATCACTAACATCAATGACAAATTGGAGCCTAACGTGGAGGCAAGACTGATTGCACTCCTCCATGAGTACAAGGAAATTTTTGCCTGGACAGCCGCAGACATGCCTGGTATGGATCCTAACTTCTGTTGCCACCGCCTGGCGGTGTATCCTGAAACTAAGCCAGTGGCACAAAAGAAACGGTGTATGGGTCCTGCTAAGCAAAATGCTGCTTGTGAACAAACCGAAGAACTCCTTAAGGCGGGGTTCATCAGGGAACTCCGTTACTCTTCTTGGCTGTCCAACGTGGTTATGGTGCAGAAAGCCAATGGCAAATGGCGCATGTGCATAGACTACGTTGATTTGAATAAATGTTGTCCAAAAGATCCTTATCCTCTCCCCAACATTGACAGACTGGTTGACGACTCATCAGGATACAAGTATCTATCCTTCATGGATGCTTACTTCGGATACAACCAAATTCCAATGTGTGAGGATGATCAGGAGAAAACAGCATTTATCAATGACAGAGGGGTCTTTTGCTACAATGTCATGCCATTTGGGCTGAAGAACGCTGGGGCCACCTACCAGCGCATGATCAACAGAGTCTTTGAGGGCATGTACACAAAGCTGGTGGAGGTTTATATTGATGATATCATCGCCAAAACTCCAGAAGGAGGAGACCATGTTGAAGACCTACGCCTCGTTTTTCAACGCCTGCGGCAATACAACATGAGACTCAACCCACTAAAATGTATATTTGCTGTGCCTGGGGGGAGATTTTTGGGTTTTATGTTAACACAAAGAGGCATAGAAGCTAATCCTGACAAGTGTCGTGTGATACAAGAGTTGCAGAGCCCCAAAACACTGAAAGAGGTACAATCCCTCAATGGCAAAATCGCTGCTCTAGCACGATTCATGCCAAAAATGGCTCATCGCTCTCTCCCCTTATACAAGATGCTGAAGAAGGATAAGAAATTCAATTGGGGCCCAGAGCAAGAGGCGGCCTTCCAGAGCTTGAAAAATGTCTTAGCCAGCCCTCCAATCCTGGTAAAACCAAGCCCAGGTGAGCAACTCATTATTTATTTGTCTGTTTCAGATGAAGCGCTGGCAGTGGCTCTGGTCAAGGAAACAGTTGAAGGCCAACGACCGGTGTACTTCACTGGTAAAACATTGCATGGTGCGGAATGCCGTTATCAGAAGATTAAAAAGGCAGCACTTGCAGTTGTTTGGGCCTCACGACGCCTAAGACCATATTTCCATGCACATCCCATCCTGATTCGCACAGACTTGCCACTCCGTACCATATTGTTCAAACCAGATTTGGCAGGAAGAATAATCAAATGGGCCATAGAACTCTCTGAATTCGACATATCCTACGAACCAAGAACTGCTATCAAGGCGCAAGTCCTAGCAGATTTCGTAGTTGAATTAACAGGCTCTAGCCCAGACGCAGATCATTCACACTGGACAATATATGTCGATGGGTCTTCAAACAGCAAAGGATGCGGAGCAGGAATCGTTATAGAAAGTGATGACGGGGTACATCTTGAAATTTCATTACACTTTACCTTCACTACGTCTAACAATCAGGCGGAGTATGAAGCCTGCTTAGCCGGACTCAGAGCAGCACAAGATATTGGGGCCAAAACTGTCACCCTATGCAGTGATTCTCAACTAGTCATCTCACAAATTCTTGGTGAGTATCAGGCTAAAGAACCTCTACTGCAACAATATCTGGACTGCGTCAATGAGTTGAAACAGCGCTTCGATGAAGTAACTTTCAAGCATGTACCTCGCGAAGAAAATACACGTGCTGATATCCTGTCCAGGTTAGCCAGCACAAAGAAGGCGGGGTGCACAACCACGGTTGTACAGAGTACTCTGGCGGAGCCAAGTATATCCCTTCCCTCTTCAATTCATATGATTAAAAGCCGCCCCATTGATGACAACTCCTGGGTAACACCAATAGTTCGTTATCTTGTTAATGGACAATTACCCACGGATGATCTTGAGCGAAAGAAGCTAAGGAGGGAGGCACCCTATTATACACTCCTGGATGGGCAGCTATACCGCCGAGGAATTTCTGTCCCGTACTTAATTTGCATAAATGAAAATGAGGTGCCAGCTGTTTTGGAAGAAGTCCATGAAGGGCAGTGTGGACATCATCCAGGGGCACGGAGTCTAGTGAGAAAAATCCTCAGGGCGGGGTATTGGTGGCCCACTATGAAGCAAGACGCCGCCTCATATGTTCAAAAATACGATCAATGTCAACGATTCGCGAATTTTCACCATACTCCAGCTGAGGAAATGTCATCATCAATAACGCCCTGGCCTTTCTATCAATGGGGTATGGATATTCTAGGTCCATTCCCAACTGCGCCCGGCGGTATCAAATACTTGATAGTTGGTGTCGATTATTTCACCAAATGGATTGAGGCAGAGGCAGTGGTGCACATAACGTCAGCCAGGACTCGAAGATTCGTTTATGAGAACATAATTGCACGTTTCGGAGTCCCTGAACGCATAGTCACTGATAATGGCACCCAGTTCACAGATCGCAAGTTCACTAAACTTCTAGAAAATCTCAGCATCACGCAGATTTTCTCTTCCGTGGAACACCCTCAAACCAATGGACAAGCAGAGGTCGCCAACAGAGAAATCTTGAAGGGCCTCAAAAAACGCCTTGGTGAGGCAAAGGGAGATTGGGCAAATCAGTTATGCCACGTTTTATGGGCATATAGAACCACCCCACACTCCACCACGAATGAATCTCCGTATCGGCTGACATATGGAGTCGAGGCTGTCATTCCCATTGAATTAACGGCCCCTTCAGCTCGAGTCCTCCATTTCAATGAGGAAGCCAATCAACAGAACCTCGCACACGAATTGGAGGTTTTGGCGGAGTTGAGAGAGGAAGCCTTTGTGAGAGATCAAGCTGTCAAAGCAAAGGCCGCCAAACGGTATAATGCACGCATGTGCGAACGCCGTTTCAAAGAGGGAGATTTGGTCCTGAGAAGGGCCAACATTGGCAACAAATTTGCGCACCAAGGCAAATTGGCACCAAATTGGGAAGGTCCATACCGAGTCATCGAGGTTTTGGGCAAGGGTACATACCGCCTAGAAAACTTGGATGGCACTCCGGTCAGAAATAAATGGAACATTTTAAATTTACGAATATATTACAGTTAGTTGGGTAATACGGTATGATCTTTTCTTCCTAACTCAAGGATCTTCCTCTGTATGCTTTCCTTGAAAAGGTTTCGAAAAGATATATCCCAACTCAATCCTTTATGTAGTTCCATTCTCAATGAAATGCCTTCCTGTATTTAATCTTCACTCTAACTTTGAATTGATTATCCATGGCAGAATTTGTTCCCATGCAGATAAAACAACGACTCTAAAACTGAAGCACAAACGCATAACTCTTTATTCCATAAAGATCAACCAATATGCAACGCCGCTTCACAAACGGAGTCAACAAAAACTCCTTGGGGAATTGGTGTCTCAGCTATATGTTGCACCATACTGACCCTAAGGTACAGAAAACTCCTTGGGGGGAAAGGATTGGTGTCTCAGCTATATGCTGCACCATACCGACCCTAAGGTACAGAAAACTCCTTAGGGGGAAAGGATTGGTGTCTCAGCTATATGCTGCACCATACCGACCCTAAGGTACAGAAAACTCCTTGGGGGGAAAGGATTGGTGTCTCAGCTATATGCTGCACCATACCGACCCTAAGGTCCTACAGGCCGCCTATGGAAAGAACTAGTGTCACAGCTATATGCTGCACTAATTCGCCCCCAAGGTCCTGCAGGCTTCTTGTGGGAAGAGCTGGTGTCATAGCTATATGCTGCACCACGCTAACCCCAAAATCCAACCAAATTCTTGCAGGATGAATTGGTGTCACAGCTATATGCTGCACCATACCGCCTCGAAGGTTTAACCAAATTCTTGCAGGATGAATTGGTGTCACAGCTATATGCTGCACCATACCGCCTCGAAGGTTTAACCAATTTCTTGCAGGATGAATTGGTGTCACAGCTATATGCTGCACCATACCGCCTCGAAGGTTTAACCAAATTCTTGCAGGATGAATTGGTATCACAGCTATATGCTGCACCATACCGCCTCGAAGGTTTAACCAATTTCTTGCAGGATAAATTGGTGTCACAGCTATATGTTACACCATAGCAATCCGGACTTGATAATTTTCATTCGATTAGGAGTCGCACTCCAATCAAAATGCAAAAGGATGAACATTCCATCCAAAACTTGAATCTGCCTAACTCCCAACGTTTTACGGAGTACATGAGCAACAAACTCAAGCACTACCCAACAAGTTCAAGTAAGTTTAACACTTGTAAAATTGTGCTTCATTAAAATTCCTAAGAGGCTACTCCGCCTTCTTACGGAATCCAACTTCTTTGAAATTCCTAAGAGGCTACTCCGCCTCCTTACGGAATCCAATTCCTTTTAAATTCCTAAGAGGCTACTTCGCCTTCTTACGGAATCCAACTTCTTTTAAATTCCTAAGAGGCTACTCCGCCTTCTTACGGAATCCAACTTCTTTGAAATTCCTAAGAGGCTACTCCGCCTCCTTACAGAATCCAATTCCTTTTAAATTCCTAAGAGGCTACTCCACCTTCTTACGGAATCCAACTTCTTTGAAATTCCTAAGAGGCTACTCCGCCTCCTTACGGAATCCAATTCCTTTTAAATTCCTAAGAGGCTACTCCGCCTTCTTACGGAATCCAACTTCTTTGAAATTCCTAAGAGGCTACTCCGCCTCCTTACGGAATCCAATTCCTTTTAAATTCCTAAGAGGCTACTCCGCCTACATACGGAATCCAACTTCATTGAAATTCCTAAGAGGCTACTCCGCCTACATACGGAATCCAACTTCATTGAAATTCCTAAGAGGCTACTCCGCCTACATACGGAATCCAACTTCATTGAAATTCCTAAGAGGCTACTACGCCCCACTATTAAAATTATTTCAATGAAATTCTCAAGAGGTTACTACGCCTCGTTATTAAAATTACTTCAGTTAAATTCTCAAAGAGGCTACTTCGCCTCCTTACTGAATTTTACTTCACCGAAATTGCAAAAAGGCTATCCCGCCTCGTTATGCTTAGTCATATTTCATTAAGTCCTCAGAAGAATATTCCGCCTTTTCGATATCATTTTACAAGGCATAAATACGACGGACTCGAACACTGCTTATATGAACAAGTATACATTTGCAGAAAATATGCTTTATTCAATATTGCCAAATTGGTAAAATCCAGAGCCTATCCTGGAACAAGGCGACGTTATAAATAAAAACAAGACTTGCAAAGAGACTGAGGAGGAGACTGAGAAGCTGATCTTTAAGGGTCAGACGGCTTCCCTTCTTGTTGAGTGGAGGTGAGCTGACTTTCTCCTGGCCTGGTCAAACTTTGGGAAGGAGGCAAGTCCGCCAGAACATATTCATCATTGGGCGCAGGTATATGACCTCCTTGCACAGGCACCATCAATTCTCCATTGATAAATTCGTAATAGGGATGAATGCCTGTGGTGGAGAGAGTAACACCTGGGTTGCGGTAGCAGAGTTGGCGAACAGCCATGCTGAAAGCATCATCAATCGCTGCCTCAGCTGCATCCAAGGCAGATTGTAATTCCTTGTCGAGCCTCTCACTGGTAGCATCTGAGGCAGTCTTCTCAGCTTGCAACTCTTGAACCTTCACTTCAAGATTTCCATATGCGGTTGCTGCTTCGCCCAACTCCGCCGCCCAGGCATCTTCAGCTATGGCTTTATTTATTTCTATGGAGACCAGCCTCTGCTGAAGAATGCTCACGTCTCCACCCAAAATTTGGTTCTGCTGATCTAAATTTGAAACTTGTTGCTTCAGCAGAACATTATCAGCCTTGACCTGGGAAAGTCCGCTCACCACCTCGCCTAGCCTTTTATTCTGTTGTTCTAGCAGGACCTTCTCAGCCTTCACCTTAGCCAACTCCTCCGTCAATTTCTTGATGTCGGAGTCGGCGGTGTCAAGATGTTTGTCCTTGGCCTTGATCACCTCGGACAGCTGCTCATTGTCATGTTCCAAGCTACGAATCTTTTCCACAGACTCGTGGTAAGACGCCTGAAACATGTTGGCCTCGGCAGCGACGTCAGCTATCCGGGGGACAGAGGCCAAGAAACCATCTATCTCTGCAAGGTGCCACCTCGCAGCTGCAGCAGCCTCCGGAATCTCCTCAAAGTCGATGTCGGGGCGAGGATGAACTCTGGATCACGCCTCTCTGACTGGCGGGATCCCGTATTTGCAAAGTACAAAAAGGGATTCAAGCGAGACCCCGCCTGGGGCAAAGAGACAAACTGCCTGGATGATTCCCCTGGTACATCAATGGGGAAAACTGCTGTCCCTCGAGTGGTCAAGCTCAGGGCGGGATCCTCAGACGGGCGGACTGGGGAAACATGAACTCTCCCTGCCTCGTCCCCCGTATCTTGGTTAGAAGGGGCTTGGAATCCCTCCGTTTGCTCCCCCGCGACATCTTCTTCGGGGATGCCTTCAACACCGCCCATATCAGCAGAAGTACCCATAACAGGTACCTCCTGAGTCTCCTCCAAGCCAATGGCAACATCGATTGATGTCCCTTCCTCAGCCCTCTTCTTGCCCTTAGTCCTCCTCCTTTGCAAGGCATGAAGATCTACTTCCTCTTCTTCCTCTTCAGCAGCTTCTGGTTCTTGGCGTTTTTTAGAACGCCTTTCAACAGTAGCTGCCGAAGATCCTGCACCACCTTCAAAATTTACTATGTTGGTGGAGGCAGGGAAAGGAAGGGTCTTTGTGAGAGCAGCAGTCAGACTCCTCCTGGGCTGCACATTGTTCTCCGCGTTAATTTCCCTGCGGCTCATTCGGATCCGCTTAATGCGCTCCATCCCAGGGAACTCAGCTATTTCTCCTGCGAAATAACAAAACGAGAATATGATTAGAAGATGCAAGATAGCAGCAATACTCAATCAACATTGCGATTGTTAGTAATATTACTCAAGTATCCCTGAGCATCCCGCCCAAGCAGCCTTCGACAAAGGATCAGCTTGTGGACAGAGTTATACTCCTTCAACGTCCGGAGTACTTCCACAGACGCCGCCGATAAAGCACCCTCTTCAACTTCATACGCCCGCTTGGTTAAGAGAAAGTGCTCATGTGTCCACGCAACTGGGAATCGATCAATTCCCTCCTTATTCCGCCAGAAGACGGACTCCCCCTCCTTCACAGAAACCTTTACAAAACTTTTTCTGAAGTGGAGTCCGCCTTCCTTGGCGGAGTCTGCAAACGACTTGAAGTTTAAAATCTTCGGCTCCGCCTGAAGTGTAACAAGCCCATGCCGCCTGTTTTTACGTTCACCCTCCTCATGATGCGGCAGAAAGAAAAGAACAACGCCACAGTAGGCGTAAACTCCAGATGCTCCGCCATCACCTCAAAGCTTCGAACTATTCCCCAACCATTTGGGTGCAGTTGAGAAGGAGCACAATCCAGGAACCTCAGCACGCCCATCTGAAATTTGTTCAAGGGGAAACGCACTCCCAGCTGAGTGAACAGAATATCGTACATATATATTGTACGATTATTCTGAGGACGATGGCAAATCCTTTCGAATGTCTTAGGAGAGCTAACAATGAACCTATCTTCATACCGTTCATTTTTCCAGATAGGCACAGACAGCTCCACTACACCGCCACTAGTTGTTGCATGGCGAGAGGAAGTACCCTTAACATCCTCCTCAACCCAACAATAAGGATCCATCTCGAGCATCTTCTCCCAGTCCAGTCCATGCAACACGACGTTTTGACACTCTGCCATTGTCAATACTTGGGTATGGAAAACACCTCCTGACACAAACGAATGTACAGCATTACTAAAGTACTCCACGCTGCTGTAAAACGTCGAGTCCCTCCCAGTATAAAACGCCTCATCTTCACTCTCAATATCAGAAAACATAGGACGAACAGAAACCCTAGAATGAGACTCTGACCTCTTTCCTCTCATCTTCCTTTTTACGAACACACAAAAAGGAAAACTAAAGCTAACCCAATGGAAATGAAGAAGCAAAGAAGAGGAAGAAGCAAGTACCTTAAGCTTCTGAAAGATAGAAGAACTCCAAACACCAATAAACTCGCAAGAGAGTAGCAAAAACACTTTCAGCGAACAAATACGAAGTGAGAGATGAAGCAAAACATTCCCCTTCTGAGAGTTTACCTATTTATAGGCATGGCTTGGGGGGAAATAAGCGAATCCTCACAAATCTCGAAGATGTGTTTGCAGCCGATTAGATAAATCTCATCAACGGTTCTAAAATTGAAATATGCGTTTACGACCGTTGGATTTGTCTCACTGACGGTTCCTTTTTTGCTGAAACCAATAGATATATCTAAGGGCAGATATTTCATGGGCCACGTTTTCAAAATCCAAGGCCCACGGTAATAACCTCGAAAACGGTTCTCAATTGCCACCACGCGCATTTATGTCCCATCATTGGAATGGCAATCGTTACGAGGGCATACGTGGCAATGGGAGACTGAAGAATAAAAAACGTGGTTTCGAGGCGCATTAATGACAGGCGTGGCAAGTGATGACAGCTAATAAATGCACGAAAACACTTGTCCATAAATCCTGAAATAACAAGCGCCGCCTAAACCCATGCCTACAAAAGCTAAACTTAAAGTGTTATAGCTCATTAAAGTGACTCCGCCAGTCACTATAACAAGCTAGGGGGCATATGATCCGGTCCTAACACCGGCCCCCAAGAGCATGGCTTTAATGCTTGGCCAGATCAGCATTTTGAACAGGAGAAGTACGCAATTGAGTACATTATAATCACTTCTATACGGAGTACATACCGCCAGGGCAGGAAACTCTGCCAAGGCATGTTACTCCGCCTAGGAACGTAACTCCGCCAAGGTATGTTAACGCCACCAAGGCACCTTACACCGCCAAGGCATGTTACTCCGCCAAGGAACGTAACCCCGCCAAAGTTGTTACTCCGCCAAGCCATAAGCTCAATATTGGCGGAATACTGAATTTCCCACACTGCGTAGCGAGCCCATACTCACAACCCCGGCACGAGATTGACTCTGTCTTGAGTGGTTAATAATGGGAATCACGCTGTCACGCATAAAGGGAAATAACAATAAAATATTAAAGCACTAACGCTTTCCAGACAAGTGGTGATACCTACTACAATAATGGTGCATGTGAACGGCGCAAGGACCCACTACCTTTTCAGCATTATGCCTGAAGACAAGGAGCGGGTCCTACCAATAATGGAGCACCAGTAACAGGTATATAAACCTCTCTCGAAAAGGTATAAGGGATTTTTTTCCCATTCTCTGAACCTTACACTCTCTTACTTGCATAATTCTCTCTGACTGTCTTTCTAAGTCTCTAAGTATTCTGAAATACTGACTTGAGCGTCGGAGAACGATTGCAGGTACCACCCCCAATCGGGTCAAGGCAACGTAGATCCCGTCAGGCGGACTGTGACACCGCCCCAGAGTACATTGCACTCCGCCTCAGCATACAAAGACTCTCCGTATTTACATTTATACGCACATTGCTTTGTATCAAAAACACATTTATATGTATATTTTGAGTTGTTCTACAAGCATACTTCTACACCCCCTGTAAAGAACAGTTCACTTGTGCAACAAGTCTTGCTTTATATCGCACAATTTCACTATTTTCATTTCTTTTTCTCATAAAGACCCATTTGTATCCAACTAGTTTTACACCTTTGGGTGTTTGGACTATAGGCCCAAAAAATTTCCGTTTTGCAAGTGAGTTTAACTTTTCTTGCATTGCACCTTCTACTTTGGCCAATCATTTCTTTGTGCACATTCCTTAACAGATTTTGGCTCATGATTCTTATCATCATTTATAATATCAAGAGCTACTTTGAATGCAAAAATTTCATCAACATCGACTTTATGTCGATTCCATTGTATTCCATCCATGACATAATTTATAGAGATCTCTTTATTCTTATCAATTTCAAGTACCTTGATTTCTTCTGGATTTGAAACATTGATTATGTTAGGAGACTCTACTAGAGTCTTTATATCCTCGATTCGACTATCTTCTTTATTTAATTTTTTTTTGAGGATTTTTATCTTTAGAACCAATAAGTCTGTCACGTTTTATTTTGGCTTCAGACTCGCTTGCAATTTTAGATTGTCTTATAGGGATATCAATCTTTATTGGAACATTAACAGCTGGTATGTGTAACTTAGTCACTATTTTTGGATCAACAAATGCATTCAGCAATTGGTTTGCTAAAATTTGCAAACTAATTATTTTCTGAAGTTCAAGTTCGCATTGCTTTGTTCGGGGATCAAGATATGATAGAGATATCTCATCCCAACTAATACTTTTATCCAACTGTTTATTTTCTCCCCCTAATGATGGAAAAACAGATTCATCAAAATGACAATCAGTGAAATGAGCTGTAAATAAATCACCTGTTAAAGGTTTAAGATATTTTATTATGGATGGACTTTCATATCCAACATATATTCCCAACCTTCTTTGAGGTCCCATCTTAGTGTGTTGTGGAGGGGAGATAGGAACATATATCGCACTTCCAAAGATTCTTAGATGGGAAATATTTGGTTCTTTACCATGAACCAATTGTAAAAGGGAATATTCATGATAACTTATAGGCTTGATGCGAATAAGTGTTTCCGCATGCAAGATTACATGTCCCCAACACTACTACAAAAAAGGCTTTTGTCAGCGGTTCCGTAATAGCTATTGTCAGTGGTACAAGCGCAGAAAATAATGGCGCTATTAATAGCACAAAAAACAACATCAGCGCTTAAACCGCTGACATTAGTTATGTATTGTCAGCGGTTGTAACGCGAAACCGCTGACAATAGTCAAACAATGTCAACGGTTGGGATGAGGAACCACAGACAATAATCAAACAATAAGCAAACATTGTCTGCGGTTGTGATGCGGAACTGCAGACAATAGTCTCACAATGTCTGCGCTTAAAGCTATAACCGCAGACAATAGTTGGTTTTTTTAAAATTTTTAATTTTTTTAATTTTCTAAACCTGTATTAAATATGATAAACTAATTTTTAAACTAAATAGTAAAATTAATCTAGGCCTAATAAATTAATTCTACCTCAAGAGTATCTTAAGAGTATCAAAAGAAAATAATATACAAGAGTCAAGCACCATAGAAACTTTAAAACAGTTTAAGGTCACAAAATTAAATTGCAAGTCATGATGTTGTTCATCTAACAATTAATTATATGTAAATATTTGTGAACAAATTCACTCTCTCACTAGAAAAACTCATGCATGTGTAGTATGAACTAACATAATTTCAAAGAAACCAAGAAGTTGAAATTAGTATATATTATTACACTAAGCAATTTCTAGCATACTTTTGTTTATTTTAGTTACACTACATAGTTTGAAAACTTACCTTTAAACATTAATTTAGTTTATTCCATGGAAAATCAAATTAGGATGTTCAAAAGAATATCTCTTAATGCAATCCACTCTACGAGATAGATATATATCTCATCCATTACATATTTATTTGATTTCCCAATTAAAGGTTATATTTATGCATTAAAGTACAGTTTTCACTATAGAAGAATCAAATTCTTAATGCTAAAGCAAAAATCTAATATAAGTTCATTGATTTTATTTTATCTGAGTATAATTAAGTTAAAATATATACTATATTTATTTTATTTAACAAGTAATTTAAAGTCAACTGTATTTATGGCATAGCAATAAAAATCTCAACAAGCACACATATTATAACCAAAGCTACACTGATAATTAAAGTCTAAACGGGTATGAAATAAAGCATGGCTTAAATGGGGAAAAAGTGAAATAATACAGCATCAGGCGTACAAGACAAGTCCTTTGTAGTGGCCTAACAACAAGCATTCAAAAAAGAAAAGGTATCCTTTATTAATATTCTCATTTCATTCTTGGGTTTTATATTGATTATCATAAGCTAAATGAAAACCATATATACTCTCACAACCTATTTAATTTGCATGTCTTAGTCTTACAAATATGGGTCTCTCATTAACTAACACATCGACAATAACAAAATATCAATATAAAGGAAATAGTTTCAAAACACAATGTAACATGAGATTTTGGGACTACACTTGATGGGAGGTAGAAATACAACTAACATGTCTATTTCTCTGAAAAAGCTTGTTAATAGGCTAGCAACAAAGAATGCGCATGCAGAAAACTATGCTCAAGTAAACCAAATAAAACATGAGAACCATAAAAATATCATCCACCAAGGCAATAATAACCAAGTCCAAACTGTCTTGCCAAAAAAATATAAACCTAAACAACATAGTTGCCATACTGATCCTAAGCTAACATGTTAACTGCTTCTAAAATCTCATCCATAAGTTTCTATTGAGTTGTAGGGTCCTTGTAGTGCTCCAGTACTCTCTGCCATGTAGAAGACATTCTTATATGGCAAATGATCTTAAAGATACATAAAAAGAGTAATATAAGTAATTAAGAAATCTTACTTGTATCACCAAGCATCCATATGGATAGGTTGAAAGTGTCACAACTTGATCAAAAAATGTTGAGACAATAAAGTGGATAGCATCTTTAGGGACATATTCAATACACCTATGAATGACATGACACGATGTTTCATGCTTTTGTTGAATAAATCAGCTCTCATATTGATTCGCACTACAAATGATAATAAAATAATAAAATATAATACTACAAAGTGTAGTGCAAAATGAAGTATAACCAAGAGAAAAACAAATTTACTTGAATTCAACAACATGACCAACAATTTCAGAGAGCTCAAAACACTTTGTCAATTGGCCTATATTATTATTTCTAGCCCGTAGCCACATTGGCCTATATTATTATTCATTGTTTATTACACTAGGAGTTGTTTAAAAAAAAGGAGAGAGGAGTTGGTTAGCTCACAATTGATGCATGATATAAACATAAAGTATAAGAACTTGAGTTCAAATCACAGTTCTCTCATTTCCTAACACTTATTATTCCCCCTCCTTTACTGTTATTTCAGAGGATCAAAAATTAAAAAGAAAATAAAAGAAGAGAAGTTGACACCTGGTGCCTCAAGTTTCTCAGGCTTTGAAGCCACCACGTCCTTCAGTTGGCAGCGCTCAAGGCTCTGCAGCAACAAAATTAGACAACAACTTATCAGTGTTATGACTTTTTATGTGTGTAACATGTAAGCTTTTGTTTACTTAGGTGCATTTCGTTAGGTGATGATTTTCAATCAGAATTAGAGTTTTGCATACACATAACAAAAATAAGAATTAAGGTTAGGCACTTATAAGTCGAAACTTCAATTCTGATTGAGAACAACATTATAAGTATTTTAGAAACTATTTTTGAAAAAAAATTAAGTGTTAGTCCTGAATGCCAAAATATTTTTGGAAAAACAAACCATTCAAGCATAAGTACACTAACCCATCACTCTCCATCGCTCTTAGATCAGAGTCCATGCACCATGCATATACATGAAAGATAATGGTTAATTGTATTATTCTTTTTAGTGTATAACAACCTTAATTAATAGCTTCCTTTTTCTGTTTCTTTATTTACCAATTAGTTAAACACCATGCATGTTCTTATTGGTTACAAATACCATGCATGTTCTATATATGCACTTAGAGAATAGTAAAATTGTTCCTCCTTAGTCCTCTCTAAATTATTAAGTAAACTCCAATTCATTAATACATACCATAAGGTATAGGAAAACGTTTGAGAAGGTAATATTCCACTACTGACATAGATGCATAAAATGTCATGGCAAAAGTGTATGTAGCACTTGACACCTTTGTTGAAAATTCACCAATAAGAGTGAGTTCCAAGTGGAAGAACATGAAGTCAGAATCAAATATAGGCCACAAAAAGAAGGATGAAAAGGTACCTGAGGAGGAATTCCAAGTCCAATGAAAAGGGGCCCTAAGATGAATCCTCCACCAAGACCAAGCAAGCCTCCAATTATGCCACCAAGTATGCCACATGTGCAATATAGAATTAACTACAGTATTCTCCAATTTGTTTGTTGATCTCCCTTAGATGCTATCACTCTCCACCCTTTGCACAGAAGCATAGCCTCATATAAAGTTGTTCCTACTGTACATGGGGACCTGAAAGACAATAACAGGAAATAATCACCATGATATTGATAGTTTTGGTTCTAAAATTACCATATAAGCTACCACCTTACCTTTTTGATTAAATAATCATCATATGAAGTTGATCATATTTAATTAAGATTAAAAAAGTTGTTTATTTTCAATATAATTATTAATCTATCCAGTTTACCTTTTTATTTGGTTCTAGATGTATCTCCAATTAGGAATCCAGGATAATATTTAATATATATTTTTCAATTATATTCCTTTATTCTTTAATTATCTTATTTATTTTATCGGAACATAAAGATATTAATCGGTGGGAAAATATTAAAGTAGGCATATAAACAAAATTGAAGGGAGTAGTATCTACCTGTAGTAGATTCAATACCCAATATATTGCTGAGCAAGTTTTTGTGTAATTCTGTTTCAGAACAAAGGCATAAATTATCATCTTTCTAAGTTGACTAATGAGCCTCATAGCACACAATAAAATGTAAAACAGGAGTTACTGGTAAAAGTAAAATACTAAAATGCATCCAATAAAATGAAAAACTTAAAATTGAGAGTTGAAAAGTTAATTGGACACTGACTTTTCCTATCTGTAATGCAAGTACCAAGATCCAGACAGAGAAAAGAATTCCTAGTTCCTTCCAACGAACATTCTCAATGACAGAAACCTGCATGACAGTTTAAGATTTCATTAAAAAATAGATGTTTGGACACAGAAACATTGGCAGAAACTCTATATCTTCTGCTACTTTTTTTCTTGACTGGTTGGTGTTTATTTGGCTTTCATTGATTGTGTCTTCTGTTTGAGCATGTGCAGCATTATCTTTTTGTAATATTGACTATTTACTGATACCATAAACTCTTTTTGTAACTGATTTATTGAACAAACACTATAAAATCAAACAAGCACGTGACTTCTTTGATATATATGTACCTTCCAAATCTCTTCTTCGGAATAGAGTCCAAAGGGGACAATGTTGCTTCTTACTATTCCTTGAAAGAGGACAGGATCTTGAGGAATGATTCCAAATCGAGACCTTACATCATGAAGGCCCAAAGTGCAAATGTTGATCTCATCAATGATTATTTTCCCAGCTGAAGGCTCAATCAACCTAAACAACACCTGAATGAGGGTTGATTTCCCACTTCCAGTGCGGCCAACAACACCAATCTTTTCTCCTCCATGAATGGTGAGAGATATTCCCTTGAGAACTAGAGGAGTATTTGGTCGATATCAAACCTGCACATCATCATTTAAACATAAATATATATTATATACATATAGAAGTTAATCAAGTATAGAATGATGTTACAAGAATATAAGCAAAATTAATAGATTTCAAATATATAATAGCAAAAGGAGCAGAGACTTCATAAAACTCAGTAACATCTGACTATCACACACATCAATTCAAAGGATTAAAATATTATGAAATGAAACTCAGACACCATAACATCATCAATTCAAAAAATAAAACTAAAAATCACCTTGTGGAAAAAACTATATTCAAATATACACTTATTTATCGTCATGAATCAAACTATTACCATTTTAAAGCATCATACAATGCAGGCAGTGATTTTGACGAAAAAAATAAAGCACCAACATGGCTACTCTCTAAGTCATTTTATCAAACACCTACAAAGCAACGCTAAACTAAACACTGAACAGTACCAAAAAATGAATTAACAATTGTAGCAACTTGAGAATGATATATTCGATTGTAATATCAATTGATTGAAATCAAAAAACCATTTTCCCAAATTTAAACAAAAAATCATTGCTAAGGAAACACAGACACACGGAGAGATGGAGTTTCAGGAAAGGAATGAGAGAAGAAACCTCAGAGGGAGAGATCCCTGAAAAATGAGATGGAGATAAAAATATCACGTGGAATAAGTGGCAAAATTCGTCGAAGAAGAGAGGCACTCGTATAACACCCCTGATTTTCTGTACTCAAATCCCGATGTAACCATCATAATTAAATAACAAAAACATGAGTAAATTTTTCGCGTTTCAATAGTAGTCTCAAAACACCTTCGCGACTACACCAAGACTCGAACCACAGAAAACCAAAGAGTGAGATTTAGTAACCTATAACTGGATCGATAAATAGTTACCCCTCACGGTATACAAAATAACAGAGTTTTATAGCGGAAGAAAAATGTGTATACCGGGCACACGCCTAGTCCCATATATGAAGATATGAGAAAAGGCTCGGCAAAGCATGCAATGGCATATCATAAGCCTAATAGATAACCGTCATTATTTTACATAATCACATAAGCGTGCAATGCCTAAGATATATGTATGTACATATCTATATGGTCATGCAACATACATCTCCAACATTCATATTCAATTCAACCTCAAGACATATGACATCAGCACTTATACATTCGTCAAGCGGGTGTGAGTCCATATACCACCAAATACCAATACAATATCCACTTAAGTCATTATTCATAATACATCCAAAAATATCATGAAATATCAGCACTATTACATATATTCATTCACAACTCAATAAATTACAATCGCTGTCGGCCAAGGCATTCCATTACAACTATTTATCTTCCCAAAAGCTTTACTTCATAAACGTTCTCATCCCATGGTTTTTCCTGCATCAATACTAAAAAGTAGACCACATGGGAGAGTGAGTTATACATTTCAAATGACGATATGAATACAATTAAAATTATGTGCATATGCATATCAACACCATGTATGCTTTGCTAAATGCATCACTAATCATCATAATTTGTCAATTCAATATCATATACATAATTCATATTATTTCATCTTTTCATAGCAAAGCAAGCATATACACATCTATCACATTGCCCCAATGGGCCAACATCGTCAACATAGACCATTCTGGTCTTTTATCAAAGCCACCATGGGCTAACATCATCATTATCAATCATAAACAAATACGCCCTTCATTACATATCGTCATATTCATATCATTTCGTTTATTCATATCATTCATTACTTTTATGTGGTCTTTTGGTATATTAATTTCTTATCTCATCAACACCATACCACCATCTCAATCATCATCAATCATCATCATATTCTGGCATATCTCCATGCTATATGCAAATGCTCTTATGGCTAATGCATATGCACAATGGAATAGACAACAACAAATGCGGATTCGAATGTGGGAAATAAACACCAATTGTGGGTTCAAGAATGATCACATACCATGCCCCTACTGCAGTAGTAAAATGTGTACACATATATCATAATGCATGCATATTCACCATATTTTTACTGGTACCAAACCGCATCGCCCATCGTGCAACACCTGGTCATTTTCACCATGACCGCGGTATACAACATATTCAACATATGGTGTTGCGAGTCGGCCAGATATCAAATCATGGCGGCTGTGATCCCAAGGACCACCGGGGTCACCTGCTCATCAAGAGCCACCCCCCACAAGGTCGGCCACATGTAGCTCCCCATAGCAATACATGGGCGGCTTCGTTACTTAACACATCGAGTCACAGGGATACAACAAATTGCTCATGCACTGAGCCACCCTCCCACTGGGTCGGCTGAGGGAACTCTCCTAATGTTCCAACATCAGCGGCTATGATATGCCATGGATGCAATGCAATGCAAATCAAATGCATTCTCACTCTGTGCATCTTAAATGCCACTCATCAATCATCATCATTATAATCACCAATACCACCATTTACACCTTAGTGGATTTTATCATTGTTGGTTTTAGCCATTGCTTTCAAGTTATATATGTGGCATTTCATTTAACATCTTTCATATATATATATATATATATATATATATTTCATATCACACATGCAAGACCATACTTGCAATCAACCACAATGGCATCACATCATTATATAGTATTCATTAATATTACCACAATTTGATTTAGTGGGTTTTCATCTCATTATTCATTACCATTGTCTCATGTATATATATATATATATACATATATTGGTGTGGCATTCACAATGTTTCATTATTATATTTCAAACCACACATACAAGATCACACTTGTATCACACATAATGGTACACAACAATTCATCAATGATAATATACACTTCTTTGTGCAAGAGAGTGCTCAACATCATCATCTATCATTATTTAATGTCATATTTCCTCCAATTCATTCACTTATATCATTTACCATGTCATTCAATTATCCCTTCATCAATTTCAAATTCGCCTAAGGATACATATCTCATAATCTCAACATCAGATTCTCAATATCACCCTTTCATTACTCCATCCTTAGTGGCAATTGTATCACAATTATTTCATCCCCAATTGTATTAATTAACTCCAGCCATTATCATGCTTTATCATCATAGCATATCTCATATCATCTTTCAATTATCTTATAACACTAAGAAGAGGATCCATCATAAGCCCACCATAAATAAAACAGAGCAGTTTCAATTCTGGGGGAAACTCGCTCAAGCGAGATTCACCCCCGCTTGAGCGAGATAGGCTAGACTCGCTTGGACGAGCCCTCTCGCGTAGGCGAAATGCCTCCAGTAGTGTCCCCAAGCTCACTCGCTCGGGCGAAGCACCTTCACACTCGGTCACTCGCTCGAGCGAGAATCATCCAGTAACCAAATCCACATGCATTCGCTTGAGCGAGGCTCCCTTCAACTAGTCAATCGCTCGGGCGAGAATTGTCCAGTAAGGAATCCCACTAACACTCGCTTGAGAGAGGCACCTACTCGCTTAAGCGAAATCCGACCAGAGGCTGTCCGTCCCTTCCACACTCGCTCGCTCGGGCAAGGCTTCCCAGCACTC
The DNA here is from genome assembly GCA_037962975.1 of Clitoria ternatea. NCBI lineage: Eukaryota > Viridiplantae > Streptophyta > Magnoliopsida > Fabales > Fabaceae > Clitoria > Clitoria ternatea. Next base: position 15,931,480 of record CM075672.1, on the reverse strand, counting down.
GGTTTTTCACTCGGTGAAATTATTCCAGAACCGACTCCTCTCTCGCTCGGTCTTTCACTCGGCGAATTATCCCAAAGCCGACTCATCTCTCAATCGGTCTTTCACTTGGTAAATTATTCCAAAATCGACTCATCTCTCGCTCGGTTTTTCACTCGGCAAAGTCTTTCCAAAACCGACTCATTTCTCGCTCGGTTTTTCACTCGGCAAAGTCATTCCAAATCCGACTCATTTCTCCCTCGGTTTTTCACTCGGCAAAGTCATTCCAAATCCGAGTCTTCTCTCACTCGGTCTAGGCTCCCTAGCACTCGGTTTTTCACTCGCCTCGCTTGGGCGAGTAACTCATTCGCCTGGGCGGATTTGGGCCAGAGGCCAATTCTCTGAAACAGGGGACTCTCGCTTGGGCAAGATCCTATCTCGCTTGAGCGAGATTATCAGGACTTATGCAGAATCAGCAATTCACACAACTTAACACATGTAACCTCATTCTAGGCCAACTTAATCTCAACCAATACTTCATACACATCACATGAGGCATATAAAACTCTCTTTACCCATTCATACTTGGAAATCCTCATTCCAACTTATCAATCACTCTTACTCATTTAATTTTACGAGAGGAAGGTTTTAACTATAACCAACATCACTCCCTCTTTCATTTTTCTACACAATCTCTTCAAAACAATCTTCTACAATTTACGTAATTCATTGATTTATAGATTTTCATGCTCATCTAATTTATGTCCAACCAAGGGACCATCAAATACTTATCATCAACATCATATATACACATACATTTTCATAATAATCAACATAAGCCAAGCCATCATTCATCACTTCATCAAATTAATCATATAAGACATTCATGGCAAGACATTGCATGAGTTTAACATATACATAATTAGCAATTAATTCACTCATGCGATTTGAAATGTAAACTCCTCTCCTACCTCGACAGAAGAACCACCACGCAATTACGTCGATCATTCCGCATCATCGCTCGGAATACAACCCTATCAACAACACACATATGCACATGAAATTAATAAGCCATCATAAGGCATCCAATTTCAACTTAAGTCACCATGGACTCTCTTAAGCCATCACTAATCAATAAACCCTTATGGCATTTATCATGGCCTAAGACTTCATCAAGTCAAGTATCCATTATCAATGGTCATCCACCATTATTGTTATCACCAATAACATCACTCAACATTGCCTATCATTTTCCTATTCTCAAGATTTATTCCTCAAGTCATCATATCTACTCACATGCAAATATCATCAACCTCATTAATCAATCTTAATGATTCTAAAAATCTATTCCTCTCACATACTCCATTCATAGACATCCATAATCATCAAAATCATCAAGTGGGTCAAAACCCCCAAATTATTAATACTTAGGTTTTCTTCTCCAAAATCACCCAACAACCATCAACAATCTCTATCAATATTCAATCCATTTTATTTTATCATAATGACCTCATCAACCTCTAAATCTCACATAATCATAAAGCCCCAAATCAAGGGTTTCATTTCTAAACATTCAAGCCTAGGGTTTCTATATTTTCACCCATATGCAAGGGTTCTAACATCACCATCTTCAACCCCATACCCCAAAATCATAAATGAGATAAGGAAGAGGTGAGAGATCTTTACCTCAAATCCAAGCTCCACCAAAAACGAAAATGAAGTGAGGAAGAGGGTGATGACCAATGCAAGCTCCCAAGCTCCATAGATGCCTCACATTTCTAAACTTAACTCTTGATTTTAGTAAGAGATAGAAGAAGAAGGAGTATGGGACTTTTTTGGGATGAAGAGAAAATGAAGAAGAGAAATGAAGAGTGAATGGAGGGAGAAAGCACCCCACGGTGATAAAGAGAAAGATAGAGAAATTTTAGTGTAAATTGGGTATTACCCAATGGGCAAAAGAGTGTATCAAATTGCTTTTACCAATGGTTAATAATCCCTCATTGTCCAATGGATAAAAGGGCCAAAAGAGAGAGGGAAGGTACTATGGTTAAGTGGAAATGAGAAGATGAGGATTTATATTTTCTTTTAATTCCATTTGACTCGTATTTTCCCCGTTTATTAACATATGTCATGTCTAATTAATTATTTCTTTGGCACCAAAATTTATTCCAACTACACCATCGTAACCACAATAATATTCCGAACATTCTAGACCCATCAATTATTTAATTTGACCAAGTGGGTCCCATATCATCTGTTAATTCACCCGGTTCCGATAAATCTTAATTTACCGATAATTCACCTCTTATGTCTAATAACGTCTCCCATAATTATTTGACCATAGATAATCAATTATCGTCATTAAATAAATTTATTTTCCTTAAAATCTGGGATGTTACAATCCACCCCACCAAAAAGAAACTTCGTCCTCGAAGTTCAACATCGATATACATCGTAAGGCCACACTTCGGCCACACACCAATAGAGTTTAATGACACTAAGAAATAATATCGGACTTTCCAAAGTCCAGCAAGACATGATCATTACCATTCCTTTATCCAAGTATAAAACTTTGTATATCCGAAACCAGTCACCACTCATCGGTTTTCAAGTTTGTTTATCACAACTCTCATATTCTTATCCAGTACCACCGGATAGGTTCAATACATTCACCATAAACAGTTACAACACTACACTTGCCCGGTCTATGTGTTACTGCATCCGACATACAGGAAGGCATCCCAATCCCATAGTGGTTACCACAAACACATGAGATCGGCGCATAAGTGCACGTTGCCACAATGCCTATGGCATGTAGAGACATATCAGGATAAGTACCTTCACGTCATATCGCTCACATTATTTGTATCAGTTCAAATAATATCCCTTCAGACACAAGACTGTGTGAGAATTCATACAAACCCATGAGTGATACACTCACATCAAATTATCATTAAATCATCATCCAGCGTAAATCATGTCATACAATTCATCAATTGTCAGCCATCATAGCCATATACGGATATATCAACCATAGATTTCTAATCATCATAGGGTAATCACCCCACCATTGGACTTCATCCATCCCAAAGTCTTAACCAAATAACTTAGAAATCATTTGTCTAATTCAAACATTATCAGCTTTAATCCGATTCAAGCCTAAACAAATCACCAAATTCACATAAAAATCTTCCACACTAGTGGGTTTCCTCATTTATTATAGCCATAGTCCATGTACTGGACATACGATTCACATCGTATTACCTCGGTATGTGGTTTCAATCACCAATATATTTTCTTTCCAAAGCAAAAAGGGAGGTATCTATAGAATTAAATTCCATCACCAACTCATGTTCACATGCATTACCTCTACATCATACTGTAATTCATAATCAATCTAATGTTCATGACATTAAGAGCATATATTCTAGCCAAAAATCATACCACAAAATTATATATCTTAGTCAATACCAAGGTATACCCCGAATTCAACATCATCATTTACCGACTACATGTGGGTTCATGTTCTCATTTTAAACCTAATCACATATTGACTCTAGCCTCAACAATTCATTCCACAATTTATTTCACTACGGCTCGATCGTTCACAAGGTTCATGTTGTGATTAGGCTTAGAAAATTCAAGGGTCGCCTAGCACCCATCGTGGAATACTTCCACAACAAATAAAATCATTTAACATAGCTCATAGAAGCATCATAGAGCCTAGACCACCATCGGGTCAAATTCCAAAAAATTCAATCTTACTAGATCATATTGGTTGTTCGGGGTTACCACACATAGTGGGTTGCAACTAAATCAATCGTTCACTCGGTTCACAAACGTGAAACCGAGTCCAACCCCAATCATGTGCCAACATAATTTTACATTCAATGAGTATACCATGACTAGAAGTCATCTCATAATTCACACAAGAGACCTAAGCAAATAATCCAATTTCAATATACATGCATATCAAGGTCTCAACATCTCATACTTTATTACCATATCAATTCACATTTAATATCCCATATCCGAGATCAACACACGGCATAGGTCTATCCTTAAATCAATTCATATTCAATATATCATATCTATGATCACACATGGTACAAATTTATCATCTATTCAAGTCATACTCAAATATCAATATTCAAATGCATAATATTAATGTATTCGTCATTCGAAGGAAATAGTGTAAGGAACTTGGCTGGTCTTACACAAACAAGCATATCAACCATATTGAAGAATTCATCTACATATACATATCCAATCTCATAATTTTAGTAGGTTTTCTAATGAGCAACTATGCTCCACAAGCGTATCATACGACCTCAATAATAAAGGGTATACTCCCATAAACATCAATCATATCTACTGAATCGTATCTCATAAAGTGTCCTTAATGAGCATCAATCACAACTCAACTTTAACAATTCACAATAATCCTCAATAAGCAATAATGCCCTTATAATAAATTCACAATTCCTAGACACTTAGTCCTTCATATGTCCATGTAGGGCAATCAAGCATAATATCATCCTCAAGATAATTACCACTCTTAAATCTATATAAAATATCCATATTTCAATAATGAGCATCACGCTCCATTAATCATCATAATCGTCTCTCTATTGAGCAATTGTGCTCCAACCATCCATAACATTAACTTTAATACCAAGCAACCATGCATTGACAATGATCAAGAACTCCAATTCAGAGCAAAATACGCTCTGATACCAGATTATAACACCCCTAATTTTCTGTACTCGAATCCCGATGTAACCGTCAAATTAAATAACAAAAACATGAGTAAATTTTTCGCGTTTCAATAGTAGTCTCAAAACACCTTCGCGACTACACCAAGACTCGAACCACAGAAAACCAAAGAGTGAGATTTAGTAACCTATAACTAGATCGATAAATAGTTACCCCTCACGGTATACAAAATAACAGAGTTTTATAGCGGAAGAAAAATGTGTATACCGGGCACACGCCTAGTCCCATATATGAAGATATGAGAAAAGGCTCGGCAAAGCATGCAATGGCATATCATAAGCCTAATAGATAACCGTCATCATTTTACATAATCACATAAGCGTGCAATGCCTAAGATATATGTATGTACATATCTATATGGTCATGCAACATACATCTCCAACATTCATATTCAATTCAACCTCAAGACATATGACATCAACACTTATACATTCGTCAAGCGGGTGTGAGTCCATATACCACCAAATACCAATACAATATCCACTTAAGTCATTATTCATAATACATCCAAAAATATCATGAAATATTAGCACTATTACATATATTCATTCACAACTCAATAAATTACAATCGCTGCCGGCCAAGGCATTCCATTACAACTATTTACTTTCCAAAAAGCTTTACTTCATAAACGTTCTCATCCCATGGTTTTTCCTGCATCAATACTAAAAAGTAGACCACATGGGAGAGTGAGTTATACATTTCAAATGGCGATATGAATACAATTGAAATTATGTGCATATGTATATCAACACCATGTATGCTTTGCTAAATGCATCACTAATCATCATAATTTGTCAATTCAATATCATATACATAATTCATATTATTTCATCTTTTCATAGCAAAACAAGCATATACACATCTATCACATTGCCCCAATGGGCCAACATCGTCAACATAGACCATTCTGGTCTTTCATCAAAGCCACCATGGGCTAACATCATCATTATCAATCATAAATAAATACGCCCTTCATTACATTGGGCCATACGTACATATCGTCATATTCATATCATTTCATTTATTCATATCATTCATTACTTTTATATAGTCTTTTGGTATATTAATTTCTCATCTCATCAACACTATACCACCATCTCAATCATCATCAATCATCATCATATTCTGGCATATCTCCATGCTATATGCAAATGCTCTTATGGCTAATGCATATGCACAATGGAATAGACAACAACAAATATGGATCCGACTGTGGGAAATAAACACCAATTGTGGGTTCAAGCATGATCACATACCATGCCCCTACTGCAGTAGTAAAATGTGTACACATATATCATAATTCATGCATATTCACCATATTTTTACTGGTACCAAACCGCATCGCCCATCGTACAACACCTGGTCATTTTCACCATGACCGCGGTATACAACATATTCAACATATGGTGTTGTGGGCCGGCCAGATATCAAATCATGGCGGCTGTGATCCCAAGGACCACCGGGGTCACCTACTCATGAAGAGCCACCCCCCACAAGGGTTGGCCACATGTAGCTCCCCATAGCAATACATGGGCGGCTTCGTGACTTAACACATCGAGTCACAGGGGATACAACAAATTGCTCGTGCACTGAGCCACCCTCCCGCTGGGTCGGCTGAGGGAACTCCCCTAATGTTCCAACATTGGTGGCTATGATATGCTATGGATGCAATGCAATGCAAATCAAATGCATTCTCACTCTGTGCATCCTAAATGCCACTCATGAATCATCATCATCATAATCACCAACACCACCATTTACACCTTAGTGGATTTTATCATTGTTGGTTTTAGCCATTGCTTTCAAGTTTTATATGTGGCATTTCATTTAACATCTTTCATATATATATATATATATTTCATATCACACATGCAAGACCATACTTGCAATCAACCACAATGGCATCACATCATTACATAGTATTCATTAGTATTACCACACTTTCATTCAATGGGTTTTCATCTCATTATTCATTACCATTGTCTCATGTATATATATACATATATTGGTGTGGCATTCACAATATTTCATTATTATATTTCAAACCACACATACAAGATCACACTTGTATCACACATAATGGTACACAACAATTCATCAATGATAATATACACTTCTTTGTGCAAGAGAGTGCTCAACATCATTATCTATCATTATTTAATGTCATATTTCCTCCAATTCATTCACTTATATCATATACCATGTCATTCAATTATCCCTTCATCAATTTCAAATTCGCCCAAGGATACATATCTCATAATCTCAACATCAGATTCTCAATATCACCCTTTCATTACTCCATCCTTAGTGGCAATTGTATCACAATTATTTCATCCCCAATTGTATTAATTAACTCCAGCCATTATCATGCTTTATCATCATAGCATATCCCATATCATCTTTCAATTATCTTATAACACTAAGAAGGGGATCCATCATAAGCCCACCATAAATAAAACAGAGCAATTTCAATTCTGGGGGAAACTCGCTCAAGCGAGATTCACCCCCGCTTGAGCGAGATAGGCCAGACTCGCTTGGACGAGCCCTCTCGCGTAGGCGAAATGCCTCCAGTAGTGTCCCCAAGCTCACTCGCTCAGGCGAAGCACCTTCACACTCGGTCACTCGCTCGAGCGAGAATCATCCAGTAACCAAATCCACATGCATTCGCTCGAGCGAGGCTCCGTTTAACTAGTCAATCGCTCGGACGAGAATTGTCCAGTAAGGAATCGCACTAACACTCGCTTGAGCGAGGCACCTACTTGCTTAAGCGAAATCCGACCATAGGCCGTCTGTCCCTTCCACACTCGCTCGCTCGGGCAAGGCTTCCCAGCACTCAGTTTTTCACTCGGTGAAATTATTCGAGAACCGACTCCTCTCTCGCTCAGTCTTTCACTCGACGAATTATCCCAAAGCCGACTCATCTCTCAATCGGTCTTTCACTCGGCAAATTATTCCAAAACTGACTCATCTCTCGCTCAGTTTTTCACTCGGCAAAGTCTTTCCAAAACCGACTCATTTCTCGCTCGGTTTTTCACTTGGCAAAGTCATTCCAAATCTGAGTCTTCTCTCACTCAGTCTAGGCTCCCTAGCACTCGGTTTTTCACTTGGCTCGCTTGGGCGAGTAACTCATTCGCCTGGGCGAATTTGGGCCAGAGGCCAATTCTCTGAAACAAGGGACTCTCGCTTGGGCAAGATCCTATCTCGCTTGAGCGAGATTATCAGGACTTATGCAGAATCAATAATTCACATAACTTAATATATGTAACCTCATTCTAGGCTAACTTAATCACAACCAATACTTCATACACATCACATGAGGCATATTAAACTCTCTTTACCCATTCATACTCGGAAATCCTCATTCCAACTTATCAATCACTCTTACTCATTTAATTTTACGAGAGGAAGGTTTTAACTATAACCCACATCACTCCCTCTTTCATTTTTCTACACAATCTCTTCAAAATAATCTTCTACAATTTATGTAATTCATCGATTTATAATTTTCATACTCATCTAATTTATGTCCAACTAAGGGACTATTAAACACTTATCATCAAAATCATATATACACATACATTTTCATAATAATCAACATAAGCCAAGCCATCATTCATCACTTCATCAAATTAATCATATAAGACATTCATGGCAAGGCATTGCATGAGTTCAACATATACATAATTAGCAATTAATTCACTCATGCGATTTGAAATGTAAACTCCTCTCCTAACTTGAGAGAAGAACCGCCACGTAATTACGTCAATCATTCCGCATCATAGCCCAGAATACAACCCTATCAACAACACACATATGTACATGAAATTAATAAGCCATCATAAGGCATCCAATTTCAACTTAAGTCACCATGGACTCTCTTAAGCCATCACTAATCAATAAACCCTTATGGCATTTATCATGGCCTAAGACTTCATCAAGTCAAGTATCCATTATCAATGGTCATCCACCATCATTGTTATCACCAATAACATCACTCAAAATTGCCTATCATTTTCCTATTCTCAAGATTTATTCCTCAAGTCATCATATCTACTCACATGCAAATATCATCAACCTCATTAATCAACCTTAATGATTCTAAAAATCCATTCCTCTCATATACTCCATTCATAGACATCCATAATCATCAAAATTATCAAGTGGGTCAAAACCCCCAAATTATTAATACTTAGGTTTTCTTCTTCAAAATCACCCAACAACCATCAACAATCTCTATCAATCTTCAATCCATTTTATTTTATCATAATGACCTCATCAACCTCTAAATCTCACATAATCATAAAGCCCCAAATCAAGGGTTTCATTTCGAAACATTCAAGCCTAGGGTTTCTATATTTTCACCCACATACAAGGGTTCTAACATCACCATCTTCAACCCCATACCCCAAAATCATAAATGAGATAAGGAAGAGGTGAAAGATCTTTACCTCAAATCCAAGCTCCACCAAAAACGAAAATGAAGTGAGGAAGAGGGTGATGACCAATGCAAGCTCCCAAGCTCCATAGATGCCTCACATTTCCAAACTTAACTCTTGATTTTAGTAAGAGATAGAAGAAGAAGGAGTGTGGGACAGTTTTGGGATGAAGGGAAAATGAAGAAGAAGAGAAATGAAGAGTGAATGAAGGGAGGAAGCACCCCACGGTGATAAAGAGAAAGATAGAGAAATTTTAGTGTAAATTGGGTATTACCCAATGGGCAAAAGAGTGTATCAAATTGCTTTAACCAATGGTTAATAATCCCTCATTGTCCAATGGATAAAAGGGCCAAAAGAGAGAGGGAAAATACTATGGTTAAGTGGAAAGGAGAAGATGAGGATTTATATTTTCTTTTAATTCCATTTGACTCGTATTTTCCCCGTTTATTAACATATGTCGTGTCCAATTAATTATTTCTTTGGTGCCAAAATTTATTCCAACTACACCATCGTAACCACAATAATATTCCAAACATTCTAGACCCATCAGTTATTTGATTTGACCAAGTAGGTCCCACATCATCTATTAATTCACCCGGTTCTGATAAATCTTAATTTACCGATAGTTCACCTCTTATGTCTAATAACGTCTCCCATAATTATTTGACCATAGATAATCAATTATCGTCATCAAATAAATTTATTTTCCTTAAAGTCCGGGATGTTACAACTCGCGCTAGGGAGAGAAGGGGAAGAGAAGAGTCCGGCCCATTCGAGAGAGAACTGAGATTTCTTTCAACCTTTGGGAGAATTTCAAATTTCCTTTTCATTTAAAATCGTTTTAGATTTTTTAGAATTTTAAAATTACCAATATTTTATTGTCTAGCATATATTATATGCGAAAGTTATGGAGGAGTGAGCCAAATTATGCAGGAATGGAAACTATAGTCTGCGGTTATTACATATAACCGTAGATAATACTATTGTCTGCGTTTGACCCCCCTGACCGCATAAAATATTGCCTTTTGAGCATCAATATCTGCGGTTCCGCCCAACCGCAGACAATACTAGCGTTACCTTCTGCAATTTGTGTTGTAGTGCAAGTTGAAATTGGGAGTTTTGATCTCATTAACAATTGTCTTGCTATCAATTTCAAACGTTTAATCAATGATTCAGCAAGTCCATTTTGTGTATAAACATGTGCTACAGGATGTTCAACATCAATTTCAATGGACATACAATAATCATTAAAAGATTAAGATGTAAATTCACCAGCGTTATCAAGGCATATTTTCTTAATTGGATAATCAGGAAAATGAGTTCTTAAGCGAATTAATTGAGCCAGTAATCTCACAAAGGCTTGGTTGCGAGTTGACAATAAGCAAACATGTGACCATCTAGTTAATGCATCAATTAAAACCATAAAATATCTAAATGTCCACATGAAGGGTGTATTGGTCCACAAATATCAACTTGTATACGCTCTAAAAATGTGAGTGATTCACTCCCAATTTTCACTGGTAATGGCCGAGTAATCAATTTTCCTTGAGAACAAGCAACACATGAGAAATTCTTAGTTTGGAGAATTTGTCTGTTGGACAAGCAATGACCATTTGAATTCTCAACTATTTTTTGCATCATAATTGATCCAGGATGGCCTAATCGTTCATTCTAGATAACAAAGTCATTCTTATTTGTAAACTTCTGGTTTACAATAGCATTTGTTTCAACTATACCAATATAGGTATAGTACAAACCGGAGGAAAATGAAGGCAATTTTTCATATATACATTTCTTATCAGAAATTAACTTTGTGATATAAAGATATTCATCATTTCCTTTATTTGTGGTTTCAATATGGTATCCATTTCTACGGATATCCTTAAAACTCAATAAATTTCTTTGAGACTTCGTAGAATATAATGCACTTTCAATATACAATTTTGTTCCTCCAGGTAACAAAATACTGGCTCTGTCGGAGCCTTCAATTATATTTATACTATCAGATATAGTATTAACATTGGCTTTTTGTTTTACTATATGGTAGAAATATTTCCCATTCTTGAGAATAGTATGAGTTGTTGCACTGTCTGCGAGACATGTATCTTCGTCATTCACATGAGCATTCATTCTTCATTAAATAAAAAATCATGAGTGAAAAATATAATTAACAATAATAAATATTTAACATAAAATTTTATTGATAAATACTAAATTTATAACAAGACAAATTACATGAAACATTAAATAATTTATTTAGGGGTACTCCCCTCTCCAACCGAGTGGTCAATGTCTTCTTCAGGAAGAATAAGGAAATCATCAACATCAAAGGGAGTATAAACATCATCCATACCAGTAAAATTTGTTTCTATTGTTTTCCCTTTACTCTTAAGGGATTTTTGGTATAGATCAATTAAATGTTTTGGTGTGCGACAAACCCGAGACTGTAACATCCCGAATTTTAAAATAGAGGATTAATTAAGGAAAATAAATATTGACAAGTTGAATATGAATTGTTTAATCTCCCAATAAATTGAAATTAATTAAATTAAGATTTTTGGGGGCTGTTGGTAATTTATAGAGACCGGTTAAGCTAAAAATGAGCCCAGTTGAGATATGGGTGTCGGACCAAGTATCTCGGAATGAGATGATATTGGTCAGGGCTGTTAAGGATAATATTGGGAATCTAGATATATATTCGGAATAATTTTTAGATAAGGTATTGAGCCCAGACGGAGAACCTGTTTGTGGAAAAACGATGAATTTTATTGAATGAAACTAAAATAAACCCAAAAGCCCAAAATTTCCTCCTTCTATTCACGTGTACACACTGAAGCTTTTGGAAAACACTCTCTACCTCTTTTCTCTTCATCTTACTCCATTTCTTCTCCATTCTTCTTCTCTTCTTCTCCCAAAAACCTTGAGCTAGTGTGGTGATTCCTTTCCTCTCTATTTTCTGTTGAAGAGGACTTGGAAGCCTGGAGTTCTTCCCTCTTTTTCCTTTCATTTTCATGCTATCTCTCTCCCTCTCTTGAACCCACTTTGTTGTTGGGTGTAAGGTATGAAGACTCATCATTTTACTTGGGTTTTCCATTATATAAATGATAATATATGTTGAGGGAGTAATGCATGTGAGTGGGTGATTGTTGAGAGCATTTAATGCCCATGCCCTAGAATAGGTTATCATAAATGCAAGTGTTTATGGGAGGATAATGGTGGTTGGTGCATTAATGATGGTGGAAAGTGAAGGTTTATGATGTATTAATGATGGAGGAAACCCTAACCTTGAAGTTTGGGAGAAAATAGCTAACGTTAGTTTAAGAATGTATTCTATGGAGAAATATATGACATTGAGGAATATAAATGTTGGTAGAAGGAGTTTTGTGAAGCTTGGGGATAGGGTTGTCTTGTAACCCTTGAATTTAATGATGGCGGCTTAATGGGAAGGAATTCCTAAAGCCTAATAACGAATATAAATAATATCTACAACATGTCTAGCACATGTTGTGAAGGTATAGATAAGAATATGACTAGATAGAATTGAATTGATGATTTGAGTAGTTGATTAATTAAGGTTTTACATGAATGTGAATGTAGGGCCTATTCCGAACGACGAGGCGGGAACGTCTTATCAATCGGAATTCTTCTCTTGAGGTAGGAGAGGAGTCTTAAGTTCTAAATGCATGAATTTGAATGTTATTTGATTGTGGCAGGTAGTGTTATGCATGTTAGCCTTGCTTGAATGTTGTGAGAAATGATGATATGTAGTATGATGTAGATAATATGTTTGGCAACATGCTTCGATGCATTTAGAATATTCATGGTATGTTATGTGAAGGTGTGTAGTGAGCAGTGGTATGATGATAAGTTGTATTTACCATGAATGTGATATGAATGTTGATGTTGTTTGTTGAGATTGAGAATAAGAAGAATGCCACATAAAGATTTAATCTAATAAGAACAATCAATGTTAATAAAAGCCTTGTGATGGTGTTGATGATGTTGGATGATGAGTGGCATGTATAAGATGCATAGAGTGAGGAATGCATATGATCTGCATTTGCATCCATGGCATACTGCATAGCCGCCGTTGTGGAACACTAGGGGAATTCCCTCGGCCGACCAAGTGGGAGGGTGGCTCGGTGCACGAGCAAGATGTATTTTCCCCTGTGACTTAGTGTAAAGTCACGAAGCCGCCCATGTATTGCTTCGGGGAGCTGCATGTGGCCGACCCTTGTGGGGGGGTGGCTCTTGATGAGCAGGTGACCTCGGTGGTCTTTAAGATCACAGCCGCCATGATTAAATATCTGGCCAGCCCGCAACACCTTATGTCGATATGTTGTGTACCGCGGTCATGGTGATAATGACCAGGTGTTGCAAGATGGGCGATGCGGTTTGGTACCAGTAAAATGAATAATGAATGCATGCAATTTAAAGAATAAGTGTACACATTTTACTACTGCAGTAGGGGTATGGTTTGATGACCATGCTTGAATCCCACATTTGGTATTGAAATCCCACAGTCAGATCTGCAATTGTTGAAATACTCCTTTGTGCATATGTATTAGCTTAAGAGCATTTGCATATAGATGGAGGTATGCCAAAGTGATGAGATATGATGATGATTGTGAAAAGGTTGTAAAAATATGATTTAAGACAACATAAAAGATATGAATACCAAATAATGGTTGTGTGACGATTCAATGGTTGAATATCGTAATTATGTGTGTGTTTGTGTGCTTTGTGTGAAATTGTGTTGGTATATGGCATGGTGAATATTATTGATGTGCAAAGTATACATGTGTGGATGCTTATATACATAATCACTTGGTATTCATATTCATACCTTTGGAATGTGGACTCACTCTCCCATGTTGTCTATTTTTAGACTTGTGATGCAGGGCATTTATGGGAAGAGTAAGCATTTTGAAGTATATTTTGGCTGTGGAGGTAAATAGTTGTATAGGGAGCGCCTTGGCCGGCGATATATATATATATATATATATATATATATATATATAGATTTTGTGTAGCATGAGATGTAATGAATGCTTGTTTTGGAAATTTAGATGATAGGTGATTTTGGAGAGTCATGGAGGAAAATGAGAAGTTGTATGTGTAACTCATTTTCATTCGTGACCTTATGTATGTATGAAGGATTAATTTATAATGAAAATTCCATACATATTGATGAATGAGTGAAGATTCATATTTTATGTTAGACCTGTGAAGTAGAAGAGAAGATGAGTTAAATTTTGGTAGGCTGTGTTGTGCAAATTCCATGTTTCTGCATGATATCTGATAATCTCGCTCAGGCGAGATGGATTCTCACTCAAGCGAGAATCCCTCCTGTATGGCAATCAGTTTCTGGGCAATTCTCACTTAGGCGAGAGTGAACCTTGCTCAACCAAGATTGTCCCAGTATCAATGTTTGGTTACTGGATGAAATTCGCCCAGGAAAATGGGGTCTCGCCCGAGCGAGGGCGAAGGGAATTAGCCACTGGACAAAATTCGCCCGAGCGAAGGATCTTGAGGATGGCATTTGCCCAAGCGAGGCCAGTGAAAAACTGAGTGTTAGGGAGCCTAGATTGAGTGAGAAAAGACTTGGATTTAGATTGATTTTGCCGAGTGAAAAACCAATCAGGTGATGAGTCAGTTTTGGAATGAATTGTTGAGTGAATGACCGATCAGGTGATGAGTCGCTTTTTGGAATGATTTTACCGAGTGGAAAACCGAGTGAGAGATGGGCCGGTCTGGATTATTTTGCCGAATGGAAAACTGAGTGAGAGATGGGTCGGTCTGGATTATTTTACCGAGTGGAAAACTGAGCGAGAGATGAGTCGGTTTTGGAGGGATTCTGCCGAATGAAAACCCGAGTGCTGGGAGTCAGTTTTGGAGGGATTTTGTAGAATGAAAACCCAAGTGTTGGGGAGCCTTGCCAAGCGAGCGAGCGTACGCTCGGCTCTAGAAGTTTTTCGCTTAGGCGAGGAGGTCTCGCCCAAACGAGTAATGGGTAAATTAGATATTGGCCGAATTTCGCTCGAGCGAATGGCCTCGGTTAAGGTGCTCGCTCAAGCGAGTCGGTATTGAATTCGGATCTGGACGATTTTAGCCCACGCTCGCTGGCTCCGCTCAAGCGAGGCTTGTGTGTCTCGCTCAAGCGAGTCAGAATTCGCTTGAGCAAAATGACCCCTGTAACTCCCTTTCTCTTTTCGCTCAGCTACTCCTGTCTCGCCCGAGCGTTCCATGGGTGAGTCGCTCAAGCGAATGGGTATCTCGCTTGAGCGAAGGGTGCTCTGATAGCCCAAAATGCATTATTCAAATTAGTTTCTCTCTTTTTCACACTAAAACTTGATTCCACAATATTTTATGTGTACTTTGGGTATAAAATTGGGTTACTTAATTCCAAAGTGGTCAGTTTCTTAAACTCTATTCATATAATATTAATGTACTCAATTTTTCTTCCGCTGTTTTAATTGAGGAATTCCTTAAGGTTAATCCTTTTAACTTACCTTCTTATATCTTTACATATGAGATAGGTCTCTGATAGGTCCAGGGAATTAAATGAACAGCTTCACCCCTTGCAACTATCATGAATTAATTACACTAAAATCGTGAAAAATTTACCTCTATTTTTGGGGTGTCCCAAAGACCAGTGGCCTTGGCTACCACAACGATAACAAATATTTTTAGTTTGATCGCTACTTTGAACATTTTTTCCCTTTTCTATACGATCTTTATTTTTCCATACAAATAATTTATTGTCATTTCGACCACGACCACGACCATGACCTTGATCATAACTATAACCACGACTACGACCAATACCATGTCCCTGAGCATTACCTCATCAACTACCGCGACTACGGCCACGACTATGACCATGAGTATAATGATCATGTGTTGCTACATTCACTTCTGGGAATGGAGCAGTTCTAGTTGGACGAGACTCATGATTTTGCATAAGTAATTCATTATTTTGCTCAGCCACAAGGAGACAAGTGATCAATTCAGAATATTTTGTAAAACCCTTTTATCGATATTGCTATTGCAGAAGCATATTGGATGCATGAAAAGTGGAGAATGTCTTTTCTAACATGTCACTTTTAGTGACGTTTTCTCCACATAACTTTAATCTTGAAGTAATTCTAAATAGCGCAGAATTATATTCATTTACAGATTTAAAATCTTGAAAGCGCAAATGCATCCATTCATAATGGGCTTTTGGAAGAATTATATCCTTTTGATGGTTGTATCTCTCTTTTAAATTATTCCACAAAACAAGGGGGTCTTTAACTGTTAAGTAGTCATTTTTTAACCCCTCATGGATATGGTGACAAAAGAATATCATGGCTTTAGCTTTGTTTTGACTAGATGCATTATTTCCATTTTTAATTGTGTCTCTAAGACCTTTTGCATCTAAATGGATCTCAACATCTAGTGTCCATGATAAATAATTTTTTTCCAGTGATGTCAAGAGCCACGAACTCAAGGTTTGTAATATTCGACATAGTTATTTCTCTCGTAGTCTTGATTAGATCTCAGTTGGTTAGAACCTCGTGCTGATAACGTGTTATGAATACTTATAACTTAGCAATAGAAATTATAGTGTAGAGGAAATGAAAGTAGGGAATTGAAGATGAAGTAAGAGAGAAGAGAGAGTAAAGAGAGTTAGAGAGAAATGAATGAGGATGGTAAATGGAATGTGTATTAATGGATGAGAGGGTGTGATATTTATAAAAGGGGACATCTAAAATATTCACAATATATCTTTCATATAAGGTGAATTATACAAACCACGTCTATTTTTTTGGTCAATAGTATATTTCATCCCAAAAGTCACTCTATCCCTAAAGATTAGTTTGAGGGGTATGATTTTGTGTGGTTAAAATTACCATGAAATTAACCCTAAGAGTATAGTGTAAGTTTTATAAAATTGTTTGGATAAAGTATAATATTAAAAAAAGTTAGAATATATTTTCAACTCTCTTAAAGTTTAGGATTTAGAACAAAAGCCCTTTAGAAAAAACCCTATAATTTTAGCCTTTATAAAATTTTTAGGTTTTCGAAATCAATGAAACGTTAGCCTTGACTGTTAACTGATGGGGTGACTAACGTCTCTGTCACCTAATTAGTGACACATGTGATATGACGTGGCTAGAATTTGTTAAATGATGTTTTGATTAATTAAATTAATGATTAGTTAAGTTAATTTATAATTAAAGTAATTAAATTTTCTACCAAAACTTGTGTTTTGAATAGTTGAGTGTTTTTGAAACTCTCTTATTCCCTCATATTCTTGTCTTCTCTTTGAGTCTTTGTGAAACTCTCCCTCTCTCTCATACTAATTGGTTCAGTGTCATTAGCATGCAAGGTGGAAAGTTGCGTAGCTGTAGAAGTTCGTGTGGGATGTCATGTGGGACATTAACAACTAAAAAAGGGCGTGAGTCAGTATTTCAAGTATCCAGGTATGTCTTTTAAACATTGTAGTGTCAAACCCTAATATTTTAAATTTGTTAGGAATCTGTGCTTTTGGGTTTTTGGTGTGGAAGGACCACATGCTGGTTGTCTTTTATGGGTGGTTTGTGTAATTTACTCTTTTAAAATTGTTATCTCCCACACACTTAGAGAGGTCAATTATAGTTATCTTACCTTACCTATTTCGAGTAACAAGCCTTTCTTAAGTTGAGTTTGTTATTCAAGTGGCTTCAATACTCAAGAGGGGGGGGGTGAATTAAGTTTTAAAACTTTTCATTGGAATGCCTTTGAAATTGATTTCTTTCTCACAAGTTAATTGAATATGCAGGAGATAGAAAATATTGTGGAAGAAACAATGCAAAACAAGATGTAAATGTTGCTTACGAAATTTGTCAAACACTTGGTGTGCAACACTATAATGCTAGTTGTTCAAGCAAGTTTAAGAGAGGAAATCACTATCAATAATAACAATCCAGCCAGATGCAGTATGTAAATGCAAGAGAGTAAGGGAGAAAAGCGTGCAAACCACTTTAACAAGTTCCACCAACCCGGTGTACGTCTCGCCTTCAAGCAACCCACTTGAAGGATTTCCACTATTGAAGTTTAGAGATACAAGCTATGAGCAATTGCAGCTTCCTAGTGTCCCATAATCAAGAACTCAATCCTCACTAGCATAAGGGTAACCCACCAATCTCTCAAACTTTCAATATCCCAAAGGTTGAACCCCAACCTTTGTAACCACTCAACCTAGAGTGAAATTTGGTGTTTAGTGTTTGTGTTTACAAGCAATATACTCTCTCAATAGAGTGAATAAGCAAATGAAAGCTCTCACAATGTCTAACTCTCAACAAGAGAGGATATACAAGTTCTAAGCTCAAGGATTCAGAATATACAAAGAGAATGAACTCACTAAGCAAAAATGTAAGTAAAGATTGATTGCCTCTTGTTAGTGTATTTTGTGCTTGAGTTGGAGATCCATTTATAGAGCTTTGAAGGTCCTCCTAGCCGTTGCACATCATGGTTCCAGCTTGTCTCTGCGTATAGTGGGTAATAGATCTATGTTTCCCACATAAAAATGTCTTTTTAGTGATGTTTCCCACTACTTGAATCGATTCATACATTTCCGAATCGATTCAAGGCATTCTGACTTAGGCATTTTGGGCTTCCAGGAGCGTGTGAATCGATTCAGGCTGTGGTGAATCGATTCAGAACATTCTGTTTTCATATTTTTGGGACTTCCAGGCCTCTGAATCGATTCATACGTATGTGAATCGATTCAAGTAATGCTGTTTGTTGTTTTTCCATGCCTTTTGATGTTTCCTTGATGCATTTTGAGTCATGGTTCCTTTCCTTGATCTACATGCATTGTTTTCTTGATTCTTTGATCATATGGGAGCATGTTCTTCATGATTCCTTGAATCTTTGATTTGAGTACATCAATTGGATTCTTTTGATTTATTCATTTCACTTGTTTTTGATCTATGAATGATGCTCTTCTTATTCTTGTGTACTTGTCATTATCAAAAACAGAATGATGCTCTTCTTGTTCTTGTGTACTTGTCATTATCAAAAACCTATCTACAACATGCAAATACAGAGTTTAGCAAGTTCGCTTCAATTTGGGACTTTGTTTTATATACCTAAACCTAGTCTATATCGTGTATAAGCTTTGATAGACTATTTATATTTTATTTATTTATTTTATATTTTTATGTAAAAGATATAAAAATACCCAAACAAATTTTAAAGTAAATTACAAACCATAAAAGTTTTCTTGACTTTACTTATATATTTAAAGTAAAATTCAACCAGAATTTACCTAGCTATGGAAAATTGAATACTTTTCCCCCCATTTTTTAGATGTAGTCCCTAAATTAAATTGCATCTATTTTAGTCTTTAAATCCTTTTTTTTTTCTATATGTCATTCAGGTCTCAATTATCATGCTTTGTTAAATACTTCGATGGTATTTCATAGTTTATGGCGGTTAGAAACTGCCACAATCAAATCAAGGTAAATTCAAGTTAAACTAATAAGAAATGACTTAATTAAGTGATCAATCTATATAGTTTCTCTGATAGTTCAGAGACAGACTTAGAAGAGAGGTTGAATAAGTCTATAACTTTTTTTATGGAATAAAAACTTTTTCAAACAGGAAAGGCAACAGACTTTAACAAACAAAGATTAAAACTAAGAGATAAGGGATAGAGAGAAAAGACACAACAAATTTATATTAGTTCACTTCCAGCAATGAAGCTACATTTAATACCTTTAGACTTAAAGGATTTTTACTATGTGAAAATGTCTTTTTACAAACAGCACCTCCCGAGCCTTAAGTATTGTTGACTCCAGCCACTTCTGGCTTAAAACCCAGATATTCTTTTAATAAGTCACTCTTAGCTGAAGCCCAAGTATTCTTTCTAATGCCTCTTCAAGCTAAATTGTTTCCCATTGAAACTTAAGACTAGTAACACATCAGACTTTGACACAGGAAGAGGTTAAATGTGTTTGTGTTTTGATAACTTAGTGTACAAGATATGAACTTAAGAACTGATACACACTAAGTTGAAAAACAAAAACTAAGTCTGCAAGAAACAGATGTAAGAATAAGAATGAGAGTCTCTAGTTTTGAAACACTTTGTTTGCACTTGGTTCTCTATCTTCAAGGTTTAAGATCTCTTCTTATTTATAGGTCATTTCAGATAGTCGTTACTGTTCTATTAAGAAGATATAGCTGTTTATGTATGCAGACTAGAGAGTTGAGAAGAAGACAATGGTATAATTCGAGGATTTTTAGAAGTTACACTAAAACAGAGTGCCTTGAGTATTACAGAGCAAAAGTATTTTTGTTGGGTATCAACTATCATAAATATTTTGCAAAAATAGGCTTGGTTAACCTTCTAAAGCATTCTGACTTAAGTACTGATGTTTGTCAGCTTTTTGATTAAAGCATAGTAGCTTCCTCGATTTCTTCTTCATGCGGGCCTTGGTTTTCTGAAGAATTTGTCTTCTTGTTCATTTCAGTGATAAGATTAGTTTAGCTTTGAATAAAGCTAGGTCTGAGGCATCTTTAAAATGTCCTTGGGTAGATCGATGTAAAATCAAAATAAAGTTTTCATACACCAAGGGTCTGAAGTCTGATTGCTTGAAGTATGGATGAAGTTATGAGAAGGAGAGAGAGATGCGTATGTGCTGATTCTGAAGAGTGAAAATGAAGAACGTCACTCAGCAGTTCTAAGTTTGAATAGACACACTTGAAATATTGATATTCTGTTTAAGAATCTGGGGTCAAGAGTGACTGTCTTGACCAGAGTTGAAAGTTAAACTCTAACCGTAGTCGCCTCGCTGACTCTCAGTTTTACACCACCTCAGTGGAGTACGGTATTATGCACCTAGGTTCAGTGAGAATCTGAGGTTCTTCAAGTAAAGGTGGCAATTGATGTTTAGTTCGTACTGGAGTTAAGGACCACACCAGAGGTATACCTGCAGAAGATTCTCTGATGGTTAAGTCAGTATAGTCACTGAGGTGATATAGTATTACGGAGGTAACTTACAAGATTCGTTCAGATCCTTCTTTAGTAATAAATGAGTTGTATTTATAGTGTTTACCTTAGTTTTAGAAGTGATTTGACCATATTCCTAACTTACTATTGATACAGTGTCTGCAGGGACAGTTTGCCCATACCTCCTCTGACTTGCTGTCTGATTGTCAGTTATAAGCCGGGGTCAAGGGAGGAATCCATAGTCAACCAATGGTTTCAGACTTCGGTCATGGACTTGCCAGCTTCTTCAGTGATGTCGCGTGGTGTTTCTGGACCTTGGCCTGGCCCCTGGTTACCATCCCGGATCATTTTCCCCTTAGTTTATTTTTGTAGTGTTACTACAATAAGTGAACTATTCAAAGTCCAGTTGAAAAATTTGTCTGGGTGCGAGTGCCGATGTGTCAACACAGCTATGGTCAGATATACTTTGGGTTAGGTGAGGCATTTAATGCACCTTACCTGTAAAAGCTGCCATTTTATGCGGATTGTTGACATGTCACGTCACAATTAGTTGTGTTTTCTATGCGCCATCGGATGACGTCATTCCCAGGTGAAACGACGCTCCTTTTTGGGCCGCGACGCTTCATTTTCTACTTCTTCCATGGGCCATGACGGTTGAACTTCAGCCCATTCCTTTTCTCTTCCTATAAAAGCAAGTGCCTCTGCTATTTTACTTCATTTGTTTTTCACTAAAACTCTGCCCAACCGCTATCTATTTTTTGCTCTCCCACTTCGTCTTGGCTCATACTCGAAAGACTACTCGCATCATCCCTACAGGTAGCCTCTAAAAAATCCTTCTTTTTACCATGTCTTCCTTTTCTTCTAATCACGGCCAGGAACAAGATTCCTCTTGTGAGATTATATCTAACCCTTCGATATCTTAGCCACCCGAGGTTCCTCGTCTGGGACCTCGACTTAGTCAAATAGATATCCGCAGGTGGATGACTCCGGTTAACTTGGGCTCAAATTCCCTGGTGGAGTCTTCCACCTCTGGAGTTTGGAGTCCTCCTCTACCTCTTCCTCTTGTGTCCTTGAAACGGAGTGAGAATTCCAGCGTAGTGTATTACTACACTGAAGATACTGACTTTTATTCGCATGTCCCTTTTTTAGCGCATGTTGTAACTATGGACGCCGCCGGCTCTTCAGTTTTAAGGAACGAGCCCAACGATACCTTCATGATCGCGGATAAAGTGAACTGGTTAGCTCGTAAGGTTGAAGATCCTTATTTCTGGGTCTCTCAGGATGTACTCTCCATTTATAGCCACCTCGCTAAGCCTACAGACAGGGTGGAACTTGAGATCGAGTATCACTAGCACACCAAGAAGTACGCCAACACATTTGCCCTTTTTGCCCCCATACTCACAGAACGGATCTACCACATCCCGAGGGATCACTTTATTTATTTCCACGATTACACAATAAGCAAGGTGAGAGGTCGGTTCCCCTTGAACAAATTCAAGATGGGGGTGCTGCATTTTTTAGACATCGCCCCCAGCTAACTCCACCCCAACGGCTGGGCCTTGGTCCTCTCTCTTGAAGTTCTGGGCAAGCACCTAGGCTTCACCCCCACTGTCACCATCTTTTTCCGGTTTGCCCGTGTGATGCGTTGAGGTGGAACTAGAATGGGATTCGTCAAAATGAGGTGTCAAAGTGACATCGTCAACTTCGAGGCCTTTACAGATTCCTGCAAGATCGCCGAAGGCTCCTTCAAGAACTCCTTCTTGAAACTTTACGTTAAAGGGACGGAGCCTCCTTTCTGGAAGGATGAAGAAGGTCGGTTTAGGATCCACACCGGCTGGACTCACAAGCATTTCTTGCTGGAGAGTTTGGCTTATGCCATTGATGTGTCCTCCCTCTCTGAGTCTGCCAAAATGGTGGTTGACACCCTCCACAACATCTCCCGAGGCGCCCCATCAAGTGTCGCTCTCTCCTTGGCACCACAAAGACACAGAATAAGTATCTCGCTCATTTGGGTATATACCTATCTCTATTTCTGTTTTCATATATTTATGTACCGTAGTTCACTGATTGTCCTTTATGCTTTTCAGGGAACATGAGTGTTGCTACCTTGGAAAACCTCCACAATCTGATGGAGGGGTCCATAGTTGATACCACGGCAAAAAATAATATCACTCCCAAGATGAGGAAGTCTTCCGGACTCCAAATCCCTGGTGGGGAGATTAATGTCGAGGATGCCCTAGGGAAACGGAAAGAAAAGGGGCAGGCTACCGGGGCCTCCAAGAAGCAGAGGGTGAACCCCGCCCCTCGAGCAGTGGATAACGATAAGGAGGTGGCGACTGAGACCCCGGTAGGTGATGATATTCCTCCCCCTCCTTGTTCCGGTATGGAGGCCCTGGAGGAGTTAATAACCAGGACCCTTCCCCCAGACTCCGACTTCGAACTCCCTTACCGCCTCAAGCTTGGGTTAGAGAAGGAAGATATCACATTTGCCTTAGAGACGACGATGTGTTATAACATCAAAACTCTCTCCGCTATCTATTCCGCCACTACTGATGGTACAAAGTTGGAAGTGGATCGTCTGAAGGACAAAAACTCCCGCTTCTCTGAAGATTGCAGTCGGGCTCATCAGAGGATTAAGTCCCTCAATGAGTCTAACCAGACTTTTTAATGGTCTAAGGAGAGCTAGAAGAAAGAGAAGGATAAACTACTCAGGAAAGTGGCCGAACTAGAGGGCCAAGTGACCGATCTTCGTAAGAAGAATGAAGAGCTGTCCATGGCGGTCACCAATGAGTAGAACAAGTACCAGGTGTAGAGCCCCCGAAAATACAAGGAAATTTTTTACGTTTTTGTAAATCATAATTCAGTAAAATAGAATAAGTGGTGAAGCGTTTAATACAACACCTGGATCTATAAAAGCCATTTCCATATATGAGAGGGTGAGTTTAAAAGATGGTTTCCTAGTAAATTTCCAGTTAGAGCCAGCGGAAGAGTTAATTTAATTTGATTGATGTATGGGTGAAATTAAGAGGAGAGAGTTATAAGGTTTCATGATTTATAATATATCAATAATACCTTTAAGGTAATGCTTAATGAAGAATAATTACATAGGAATCAAAAATTTTATTTGAAACAAACAATGATGTGCATCAGTGTGCCCCTCGCTCAAGCGAGACTTCCATTCGCTTGAGCGAGCCAGCGTAGTCACGCTTGGGCGAGGCGAGGTGAGACTGAGCGAAGATAGATAATTTGCATCAGCGGCTTCTCTCGCTTGAGCGATCCCCGTCTCACTTGAGCGACATGCAAAGGGAAACCTGAAGCGAGCCAGCGAGACGCTTGAGCGAGGGAAGGAGGTATGCATCAGGTACCAATCTCGCTTAAGTGGAACGTGTCTCGCTTGAGCGAGATTGCTCCAGCAATATTAGGGACTCTTTGGCCGATTTTTGCTTGGGCGAGGCATCTCCCGCCTGGGTGAAAATCATCCAGTAACTCATTCTCTTCCCTCTCGCTTGAGCGACTGCCCTCCCGCCTGAGCGAAAATTATCCAGAGGCTAACCTCTGGTTCCACCTCAATCTCGCTTGGGCGAAATAGATACCCACTCTGGCGAAATCAGGCCAGAGGCCAAAACTCTGATTCATATCAATCTCGCTCGAGTGAGATTCTCACTCGCTTGAGCGAGTTCTGCAGAGTTTATGTAGAAAATGTGAAATTGTACACTTTACATGCAACACACCATACCAAAACTCATTCTACTACCATTCATTTAAATTCAACATGGTTTACACAATATATGAGACATTTATAACTTGCCTCATTCATCATTATCCATTAAAGTCCATTCTAGTTCATAAAATGATAACAAATCAAACACCATTGTATGTGATCACCGAAAACATAAATTTTCGCATAAATGTTCATTCATTCATAAAATTAATCATCAACAAGCATCATCATTCATCAACTTACATCCTTGGGTCATAAATGAAAATTGGTCATACACCAAGATCCAATTTTCCTCTATGACCACCAAAATCATATACCACCATTCTAGATATCAAAATCAACATCCATATACAAAACATGCTATACAAAATCTAGACCTCGTCGGCCAAGGCACTTCCTACACCACTATTTACCTCCTCAAGCAAAGTGAACTTCAAAATGTCAGCCCCTTCCCATGAATACCTGCATCATGAGTCTAAAAATAGACAACATATGAGAGTGAGTCCACATTCCAAAGGTATGAATATGAATACCATGTGATTATGTACATATATGCATCTAAACATGTATACTTTGCACATCCATAACATTCACCATGCCATATACCATCACAATTCCATCGTACATTTATCACAAATAACATCACAACTCCAAACAAAGTACACAAGCACATACATAATCACGTCCCTCAACAATTGAACTATCACCCCACCATTATTTGGTATTCATATCCTTTATGTTATCTTAAATATATTTTTACATCCTCATCACATCCATCATCATATCTCATTATCTTTGGTATACCTCATTGCTATATGCAAATGCTCTTAAGCTAGTGCATATGCACAAAGGAATATTTCAACAATTATAGATCTGACTATGGGAATATAAACACCAAATGTGGGATTCAAGTATGATCATCAAACCATACCCCTACTGCAGCAGTAAAAATGTGTACACTTATTCTTAAATTTGCATGCATTCACCAATTGTTTTACTGGTACCAAACCGCATCGCCCATCTTGCAACACCTGGTCATTTTCACCATGACCGCGGTATACAACATATCAACATAAGGTGTTGCAGGCTAACCATGAATTATATCATGGCAGCTGTGATCTCAAGGACCACCGGGGACACCTGCTCCTCAAGAGCCACCCCCCACAAGGGTCAACCACATGCGGCTCCCCGTAGCACAACATGGGCAGCTTCGTGACTTACACACCGAGTCACAGGGGAAATACAAATTGCTCGTGCACAGAGCCGCCCTCCCACTGGGCCAACCGGGGGAATCCCCTAAAATTCCAACACCGGAAACTATGTAGTATGCCATGGATGCAAATGCAAATCATATGCATTACTCGCTCTATGCAACCTATACATGCCACTCATCATTCATCTTCATCGTCACCAACATCACCACAAGGTTTTTAATGGATTCAATTTTATTGGTTACTCTCATTAATTTGAATCTTTGTGTGGCGTTCTCAATAGTTATCAATTACATCTTTCCACTTTAATACCATACAAGAATACAATTTATTCTCCATCAAAATCATTAGCATTTGTTATGCTTTCTCGGTGGACATATATTTATCTAACCACATATTCATCAAACAATTCATGCCACCACACCACACATCAAAATTTCTTCTAAATGCATTCAAAGCATTTTGCCAAACACATCGTCTACATCATATACCACATCATTATTTTTCACAACATTCAAGCAAGGCTAACATGCATGACAATACATACCACAATCAAATAACATTCAAATTCATGCATTTAGAACATAAGACTCCTCTCCTACCTTAAGAGAAGAATTCCGATTGATAAGACGCTCCCACCTCGTCGTTCGGAATAGGCCCTACATCAATATTTATGTAAAACCTCAATCAATCAACTACTCAAGTCATCAATTCAATTCTATTTAGTCATATTCATATCTATAATTTCACAACATGTGCTAGACATGTTGTAGATACCATTTTTACCCTTTATTAGGCTTCAGAATTCCTTCCTATTAAACCACCATCATTAAGTTCAAGTGTTACAAGACAACCCTAGCCCTAAGCTTCACAAAACTCCATCTACTAACATTCATATTTCTCAATGTCATATATTTCTTCATAAAACACATTCTTAAATCAATATTAGCTATTTTCCCCCAAATCTTAAAGTTAGGGTTTCACTAAAACCCAACAACTCATATTAATGCATCATCATTCTTCATTTCCCACCATTATTAATGCACCAACCACCATTAACCCCTCATAAATACTCATATTTATAACCACCCACCTTAGGGTTCAAGTATTCATTACTCTCATCAACTACTCCTCAACATTCATTGCTCCCCAAAAGTGTAAATTTATACATCCATGGCCAAAACTTAATAAATGAGTAAGTATAACTTACCACACACCCAAAACAAAATGGGTTTTCAAGGGAGAGGAAAGCCACACGAAAATGAGAGGAAGAGGAGGGAAGAACTCCAAGCTTCCAAGCCTTCTTCAACAAAAATGGAGAGAGGGGAAGAGGTCACCACTTTACTTAGGGTTTTTGAGAGGAGAAGAAGATAAGAAGAAGTGAAGAGGAAATAGAGAGAAAGAAGAACCACGGTTTTGCCAAGGGGAAAAGAAGCCAACGTGAGTTTTTAGAGGAGAGATTGGGTTTTGGTTTATTTTTTATTCCCATTCATTAAATTTTCATCGTTTTACAACCAACAGGCTCTTTGTTCGGGCTCAATACTTTATTGAAAATTATTCCAAATATATATTTGGATTCCTAATATTATTCTCAATAGCCCTGACCAATATCATCTCAATCAGAGATACTTGGCCCGACACCCATATCTCAACCGGGCTCATTTTCAGCTGAACCGGTCACCATAAATCACTAAAAATTCCCAAAATTCTTAACTTAATTATTTTTAATATGTTGGGACATTAAATAATTCATACTCAACTTGTCAATATTTATTTTCCTTAATTAATCCTCTATTTTAAAATTTTGGGATGTTACAATCCAC
Source organism: Clitoria ternatea (assembly GCA_037962975.1). Taxonomy (NCBI): domain Eukaryota; kingdom Viridiplantae; phylum Streptophyta; class Magnoliopsida; order Fabales; family Fabaceae; genus Clitoria; species Clitoria ternatea. The sequence goes on along the minus strand of CM075672.1, from coordinate 15,903,554 downwards.
CCCACCAAAAAGAAATTTTCATCCTCGAAATTTAACTTACCGGATTTGAACACGTCGGGATACCGTTCTCTGATGTCGTCCTCATGTTCCCATGTAAACGTCTCCACATTTCCATGTTTCCAAGCGACCTTCACCAAAGGTACCAACTTGTTCCATAGCTTCTTTACGGAATGTTCGGCGATGCGAACAGAAAGATGAGGAATAGATAAATCTTCACGTACATCAATATCGTTCATAGGAATCACATGTAGGGGATCATGAACATATTTTCTCAACTGCGACATGTGGAACACGTTGTGTAGATTAGCAAGATGCGGAGGGAGTTCTATCCGATAAGCAACGTCACCAATCCGCTTCAATATCTCGTAAGGTCTGATAAATCTAGGGATCAACTTTCTACTTTTCAACGCCCTTCCAATTCCTTTATCGCGCGAGAGCTTCAGGAATACATGATCACCAACTTGAAACTCAAGTGGTTTATGCCTCTTGTCATAATAACTCTTTTGCCTATCTTGAGCAATCTTCATATTCCCTTTATCTTCTTAATTTCTCTTGAATAATCTCCGGCCCAAAGGCCAAGTTCTCACCAACTTCAAGCCAACATAAGGGAGTTCTACACTTCCTTCCATACAATGCCTCATACGGTGCCATGCCAATGCTAGAATGGAAGCTATTGTTGTATGTGAATTCAATCAATGGCAAGAATCTCTCCCAACATCCACCATGTTCAAGGACACAAGCTCTTAACAAATCTTCAAGACTTTGTATGGTCCTTTCGGATTGTCCATCGGTTGAAGGATGATACGCGGAACTAAGTTTTAGCTTAGAACCCAACTCATCATGTAAACTTCCCCAAAAGCGAGAAGTAAACTGAGGGTCATGGCCAGATATGATACTGGACGGCACTCCATACAGTCTAACAATCTCCTTCATATATAATTGTGCCAATTTCTCCAAAGAACTCTTCATATTTATGGGTAAGAAATAAGCACATTTCGTCAACAGATCCACAATAACCCATATGGTATCGTTTCTAGTGTGAGTTCTGGGTAATCCAGAAACAAAATCCATAGCTATAAACAAGGATCTCCAACGGTCTCAAATAACCAGATGGTCTTTGATGCTTAACCTTAGCCTTTTGACAAACAACGCAAGACGCCACAAAGTTCGCCACATCACGCTTCATGCCGGGCCAACAAAAATTCTTTTTCAAATCTTGATACATCTTGGTAGAACCACGATGAATACTCAATACACTTTTGTGAGCTTCCTCAAGTACACATTTCTCACATCACCACTTGAGGGAACATAAATTCGGCCCTTCACACGTCAAATGCCATCTTGACTTTCCACTAAGAACAGATTCTTCCCTTTTTCTTGGGTCTTCTTCATCTCAATCAAATACTCATCGTTGGGTTGTTGCGCCTTCATATATTTAGGAAATTCATTTGTGACCTTTAACATCTCCAACGCCATTTTCTTGGGAGTGTAAGTCTCCACGCCCATATTTAAATCTCTAAATTGTTCTATCAACTCCATCTCCTTCGCCATTATCATAGAGATATGTAACGATTTTCGGCTTAACACATCGGCAACTACGTTCGCCTTTCCGGGGTGATACTTCAACTCAAACTCATAATCCTTTAGGAATTCCATCCATCGTCTTTGGCGCATATTCAGTTCCTTCTGATCGAAAAGATACTTAAGACTCTTATGGTCATTGAAGACCACAAACTTTGAGCCATACAAGTAGTGTCGCCACAACTTCAATGCAAACACCACCGCCGCCAATTCAAGATCATGTGTGGGGTAATTAACTTCATGCGGTTGCAACTGTCTCGACGCATAGGCTATCACACGCTCCTTTTGCATCAACACACATCCAAGACCAAGCTTAGATGCATCGCAATATACCATAAATTATCCGTCAAATCGGGCAATGCTAACATCGGTGCGGTAGTAAGTCTTAACTTCAACTCTTGAAAACTTTCATCACATTCTCGCGTCCACACAAATGGTTGATTCTTACGAGTCAACTTAGTTAATGGAAAAGCTAAATGGGAAAATCCTTCAATAAACCTTCGGTAGTAACCGGTAAGACCAAGAAAACTTCTTATCTCCGTTACAGACGTTGGTTTTTCCCAAGCCATTACAGCTTCAACTTTCGATCTATCAATGGCAACTCTATATTTTGAGATAACATGTCCAAGAAATTAGACTTTAGATAGCCAAAATTCATATTTGGAGAGCTTCACATACAACTCTTTCTCGCGAAGAATAGTCAATACAAGATGAAGATGTCCTTCATGCTCTTCATGACTCTTGGAGTACACCAAAATATCATCGATAAACACCACAACGAATTGATCAAGATATTCATGAAAGATATGATTCATGTAACTCATGAAAATCGCAGGAGCATTCATCACCCCAAATGGCATCACTACGTACTCATAATGTCCATATCGCGTTCAGAAAGCAGTTTTCAGGATATCTTCGGTCTTCACCTGAATTTGGTGATATCCGGAATGTAAATCGATCTTTGAGAACACAACAGCACCCCTCAGTTGATCTAAGAGATCGTGAATACGTGGAAGAGAATGTTTGTTCTTGATAGTTAGCTTGTTGAGTTGGCGATAATCAACGCGCAATCTCATGCTCCCATCCTTCTTTTTCACCAATAACACAGGAGCACCCCAAGGAGACACACTTGGGCGAATAAACTCTCGTTCAAGTAATTCTTCCACCTGTTTCTCTAATTCCGTCAACTCCATGGGAGACATCCTATAAGGAGCTCTAGAAACAGGCTCAACGCCAGGAGTGAGGTCAATAGCGAATTCCACTTCTCGTGGAGGAGGTAATCCGGGAATCTCTTCCGGAAACACATCGGGAAATTCCGAGACAATGGGAATCCCACAAGATTGGGAAGCACCATTCCCATCAACCAAACAGAACATCACGAGAAGCTGAGAGATACCTTTCACATCAAAGCCTTCAGCATTCGAAGTCGGGAAGATCACCGTCTTGCTATGACAATCCACCAAGACCTTGTTAGCGGATAACCAATCCATGCCTAGAATAACATCGAAATCTCTCATAGGCAGACATATGAGGGATACAACAAATTTCCTACCCTCCAGGTCTATCTCGATGTTCTAACATCGAGTTACCGATCTTAAACAAGTACCGGTCGGTGTAGTCACCGATATAGAACCCTTCATCATACAAACAGGCACCCTCAAGCGCCTCACACAATCTTTAGAAATAAACGAGTGCGTAGCACCAGAGTCATAAATAATATGCACCGGAAGGCCAAGAATTTCACACTCACCACGTATAAGATCCTCAGCTTGAGCAGCTTCTTCACCAGTAACTGCAAATACTCTCCCTGTAGCTTATACTTGATCACCACCATTGCGGTTTCCATTTCTTCCACCACAGCCATTACCTCGACCATTTCTTCTGCTATTATGATTTCCACCACGGCCACCATTACGGCCACCATTTTGACCTTGACCATTTCCATGACCACGGCCTCCAAAGTCACCACGGTTGGCGCCATAATTTGCGCAATTAGGAGTGTCAACATTTGTACCTCTTGCATTCAATGGGCAATTGGGACGAATATGCCCGGGTTGGTTGCATTGGAAACATACAACGTCATCTTACAGACAATCATGGGCCAAATGGTTGGCACCGCATTTGAAACAAGTTAGGCCTTGGACATTTCCACGGCCTTGGTTACCACCACCATAACCGCCTCTAAGAGCACCACATCCTCTTGCGTTTGAGGACCCACCATGAAAGAATTTCTTATTAAAGTGCCCTTGTTTCTTGAAACTAGAAAATTGGCCTTTCAACTTAGGCTCATGCTTTCCCTGTCTTGAAGGAACCACATCATCTTCTTCATAAATTCGACACTTATTCACAAGCATCAAAAAACTCCTTATCTCTTGATGTCGGATAGCCCGCTTAATCTCGAGCCTTAGTCCATTCTCAAACTTCACACATTTGGAGGCTTCAGTACCCTCTTGCTGATAGGGCGGATAAAAGGCACATAGTGCTTCAAACTTGGAGGCATACTCCTCCACAGTCATACCACCTTGCTTAAGCTCCATGAACTCAAGCTCCTTCTTGCTTCTATAGCTGTCCGAAAAGTATTTCTTCAAGAATTCCATCTTGAAGTTTTCCCAAACCAAGGGAACATCAGCAGATACCATGCATCCTCTAGTAAGATGCCACCAAGCTTCGGCCTTATCGCGGATCATAAAGACCGCATACTCCATCTTTTAAGCCTCAGAACATTCAAAGCTAGCATAGATTCTCTCTAAGTTATTAATCCAAGCATACACATCTTCGGGCTTATAACCTCCATGGAATTCAGAAGGTTTCCTCTTGAGAAATAAATCAAGACCTTGGGAACCTTGTCCCGCATTCAGCTAGCCTTGTCTTTCCAAGAGATCGGCAAATCAATTCAAGGCGTTTGCCATAGCAGTAGCCTCACGATTTGGTCTACCAGCCATATCTTATACCTATACATTAAAACATGGCTCACACATAAGTACACTAGACGAAACAATAACCTTTCGACTCATAAATTCCAAAATTTTAGCATTCACAGGCCTATCATGTATTACATCACATAATCATATCATTTTCAATACATGATCACATCATATTCATCATTGGAGGTAAATAGTGTAAGGACTCTTGGCTGGACTTAACAACTCCATGTAGTAATCTCAATTCAATGACAACCATCATAATTCATAAATCAATCAATCACAAACAATAATCACATGAACAATATCAAATATGATTATATCAAGAGCAACGACTGCTCTGATACCAGGCTATAGAGCCCTCGGAAATATGGGGAAATTTTTCACGTTTTTGTAAATCATAATTCAGTAAAAGAGAATAAGTGGTGAAGCATTTAATACAACACCTGGATCTATAAAAGCCACTCCCATATATAGAGATATGAGAGGGTGAGTTTAAAAGATGGTTTCCTAGTAAATTTCCAGTTAGAGCCAGCGGAAGAGTTAATTTAATTTGATTGATGTATGGGTGAAATTAAGAGGAGAGAGTTATAAGGTTTCATGATTTATAATATATCCATAATACCCTTAAGGTAATGCTTAATGAAGAATTATTGCATAGGAATCAAAAATTTTATTTGAAACAAACAATGATGTGCATCAGTGTGCCCCTTGCTCAAGCGAGACTTCCATTCGCTTGAGCGAGCCAGCGTAGTCACGCTTGGGCGAGGCGAGGTGAGACTGAGCAAAGATAGATAATTTGCATCAAGGGCTCCTCTCGCTTGAGCGAGCCCCGTCTCGCTTGAGCGACATGCAAAGGGAAACCTGAAGCGAGCTAGCGAGACACTTGAGCGAGGGAAGGAGGTATGCATCAGGTACCAATCTTGCTTAAGCGGAACATGTCTCGCTTGAGCGAGATTGCTCCAGCAATATTGGGGACTCTCTGGCCGATTTTCGCTTGGGCGAGGCATCTCCCGCCTGGGTGAAAATCGTCCAGTAACTCATTCTCTTCCCCCTCGCTTGAGCGACCGCCCTCCCGCCTGAGCGAAAATTGTCCAGAGGCTATCCTCTGGTTCCACCTCAATCTCGCTTGGGCGAAATAGACACCTGCTCGGGCGCAATCAGGGCAGAGGCCAAAACTCTAATTCATATCAATCTCGCTCGAGCGAGATTCTCACTCGCTTGAGCGAGTTCGGCAGAGTTTATGTAGAGAACGTGAAATTGTACATTTTACATGCAACACACCATACCAAAACTCATTCTACTACCATTCATTTAAATTCAACATGGTTTACACAATATATGACACATTTATAACTTGCCTTATTCATCATTATCCATTAAAGTCCATTCTAGTTCATAAAATGATAACAAATCAAACACCATTATATGTGATCACCGAAAACATAAATTTTCGCATAAATGTTCATTCATTCATAAAATTAATCATCACTAGTGCAAAAATTGGATATAACAATGGGATATAGTCACGTGTTTAAGTGGATCAGTGATAAAAACATGCGCGGTGGCATTTTTGAAATGATAAGGTGAACGATATAATCAGAGAAAACTATATATCCACGGTTAACATCATAACCCTGAACATACCCAGTAATATATATTCACGGTTGAGGAGTCAACCGTGGATATATAGTACCTGAAATATATATCCACGGTTGTGTGCATAACCGTGACTATATATTCATGGGTACGTTCACGGTTATGATGTTAACCGTGGATATATATTGATGTCTATAATCACTGTTGTATTTCCCACCGTGGATATATAGTTCAGGGTTTAGGGTTTAATCACTGGGTACTGTATGTCCATGGTTGTTTCTATAACTGTGATTATAGATTTAATATTTATCCACGGTTAGGCTCGTAACCGTGGTGATATACTTAACATTTATCCACAGTTTTTTGTTCAACCATGAATATATGTGTAATATATTCACGGTTTCAAGCGGAACCGTGAATATACATCCTTTCTGAAACTTCAAAAGCCGCGCCTTTCATCCTTTTTTCACTTTCTCTTCTTCTTTCGTGCTGGTTGTCATCTTCTTCCTCGTCCTCCTCTTTGTTGGTCATAGGCTTCTCCGTTCACTTCCTTCTTCTTTCATGTGCCCTTCTTCTTCTTCGTTCACCATTGTCTGGTAAGTGCTCCATTTCCCTTCTTTTTTCATTCACTTTTTAGCCCTGCTTCGTTGTTATGCTTTATCACCATTGTTTGGAAAGCTTGTCTCTCTGTTTGTGTATAGTTGAACATGAACGAATATAGGTCTCTGAGTTTATGTTTTCATTGTTGAAGCTGAACTCTGTCTCTGCTTATTTGACATTGCCTGTGACATTGCCTCTGTTTTCATGTGTTTTCATTGTTGTGGTAAAAATTTTTTTTCAATCTATTTAATGAAAAATTGTAAAAAGGGAGTAGCAAGATATCTGATTAGACATGTGTTTTCATTTTTTTTCAATCTCATTGTGTTTTCATTGCCTGTGACATTACCTGTGACATTCCCTGTAGTATAGATATTATATATGTATAAGATATCTGATTAGATAATATTTGTGTAACAATTAAAGCAAGCTTGCTGGTTCTGTGTATTCCTCTTAATTAATCATTTTTACAAATTTTGGATGTTATATATAATACACATAATCATCTATTTAATATACTAAGGATACCTTTTAAATGTATATCCACATACAAGAAAAAAGTTATATCCCTAAAATACGCAACACTGTGTGGAGTTGGAAATCCTAAGCATCTTAGCAACGTCTTGTGGTTGTGGGCCATTTCACTCTGACACATCCCTTGTGTGAAATAAAATTAATTATAGCCTATATGGGACCTAAAAAGTGTTCAACTCAGTTTATCAAGATTAATCTTTTTTGAAGACTTCATTTCCTTCAAACTTATATTCAATGGTCTTTATGGAAACCAAGTAAAGGATGAATATAATAAGAAGCTTTAGGCTATCAAATTAGAAATAAATCACCTTAGTGTATAGGGAAACAAACTATTGAATAATCTTTGTATCCCTTTCAGATTTAAAAAAATATGGCGAGTTCAGTCCTACATAAAAAAATAAATAAATACTATTGGATCAGAATTAAACATTAGAAAAGAAAATCATCAAACACATATAGATGTAGTTATACGTGTTTGAAGTATGAATATCTATAAATTATGTAAACGGGAAAGCTTAACATGATCCATAATTCATATCTCATAATCCATGATCCATAATTCATAATCCATAATCCATAAATCCATACTTCATCATTGTTAGATATGAACATAGCGTATTCCTAGGTTTAAGTTAGATATTTTTAAATGGAAAATTTTCACTTCATCATTGTTAACCATTCCCTTTAAAACATTTTCCATTTATGAATTTTGTTCTGTTGAAGTTTAGTTTAAAATTTTAATATTTCATTATTAGATTTTTGAGTTGAGTTGTAATCAAAAGTTATATTTCACTTATATAATGTTATTGTTGTTGTTGTTGGTTGCTCGTATATAATGTTATTTCTGTCTATTGTATGTATATGGTTTTCAATCTTGTAAACTCGTAGGCTCATAAAGTTGTTGTGCATATGAGTGAACCGTAATTCCTCGTTTGAGATTCGACACAAATGGTCATTAAATTAATTAATTTCATCATTTGTGTTGAATCTTGAATTGTCCGTTTGGACAGTTTGGGATGAACAATTATTTTTTATACGTCATTGTTAGTATGTACAAGTTAGGAGTTATTTTAAAATTTGATAAACTTTCGGTAACTTGCATTTTGTGTTGTTCTCTGGGTGCATATTTGGTTTTGGTTGAATTTGATTTGACCACTCTCATTTTGTGTACTTAGAGACTGATGCTAAATCTCTGAGTCATTAACTTGGTGTGTAATTCTTAGAGGATTTATTCTTTGGCAAGCGCACCAGTCATTAAAATTGTACTATATTTGATCGTCCCACAGGGATTGTGGTAAGTACCTCAATCTTGGACAGATACAAGCTGAACCAACACAATGATCAAAAGATTCATTCGGTTTTTGTTGATTTCATACTTTCTAAGTTTTTATTTTTTTCAGAGACAGTGTTAAGGATGAAATACGATTGATAGAAGATAGGTCAGGATTGCTTCGGTTTACAAATTCATCAAGAAACATGCAATTAAAGTATAATCAAACTTCATAATCCAGAGGACAATCCGCTTGTGGTTATTCCCTAATTCCTTAGGTGAAAAACACTAATCCTTAAGCATTGGACCTTAATTCCTTAAGTGCTCAATTAACCTAAGAATCTAATGCAAAATTGGAGGTTGAACTCTAACTATTCACCTAAATTGATTAGGCCTGAACTAGTTAGAAAGCTGGAAGTTACCTAAGCTTCAACCATGATTTCACACTGGCGAAGTTCTTCATCAGATCTGGATTTGTCAATCCAGCAAAACAGATCCACTCCTTAGCTTGTTCGCCTCAGGATCTAGAAGTTGATTTCCTCACTCACAGCTTCAAGATTCCATTGCTAACCTTCGCAATCCCAACCTTAGGAATTTAGAAATCCATCGACATTGGTTCTATCGAAGGAAGTTGGAAAGACATGGATGAGAGAGTTTAGAGAGCGAAAGGAATTAGAGAGATGTTGGAAATGGAAAATGAATTGTGTTATGTATTATGCTCTGTTCTCTGATGTTGTTACAGAATATGTACAAGCATATATATAGGCATCTACCTAACTAACTAACTTAACTAATCACTTAGAAAGCTAAGTTAATAACTAAACTAACTAACTAATTACATAATTACGGAATAACTAACTAATTACAACTCAGCTCTTAACAAATTACAGTTCAGCATTAGCTAATTATAATTCAGCATTAACTAATAACAGCTCAGCACTTAAATTACAAAGGTACAAAAGTAAGAGAGAAGGCAGTAGGAACAACACTGGTGCCGAGTGTCTCTTTGGAGGGAACAGTCGGTGTTTAAATAACTTGCCTTTACGCTTGAGCGTGAAGGACTCTCGCTTGAGCGTAAAAGGCTCTCGCTTGAGCGAGCTCGAAGTATGCACTGTAGTATCGCTTTCTTAGCTTAAGCGTGATGGAGAAGCTTGGGCGAGAGTGATATTTTGGAGTCACGCTTGAGCGTGAGCTTGCTCGCTTGAATGAATTTGACTCTCGCTTGAGCGAGTGGATTATTCAATCAGCATTCTGAAGTTGACGCTCGGGTTCTTCATTTTTCAATCAGTGCTTTTAAAGTCTCGCTCGGGTTCTTCATGCAATATTCGGTTCCCTGTTGCGGTCGGTGTCTTGAAGCATTTCCTAGTCGGACTTTTGGAGTTTCACTCGGATTTGTGAAATCTCACTCGGCTTTTTAGAATTTCACTCGAATTTTCCTTCTTAGCTTGAGCGCAACCTGTTCCTGCACCAATAAACACATAACTGCCTAGCATTTGTACGCTGGCTACTTAGTGAAATTATAAATAATCATAAACTCTTAACTAATTAATGTTTTTTTTAATCATTTTCTTAGATAAATTAAACTCTTTTAAAATAAATAAATAAAATATGAATTGTTAACTATTTATTAAATAATGAAGCCAAACTAAACAATAATTAATGAATTATGTTAAATAAAAGGTGAAATAATTAAGTCTTTTCAAGACTTATCACATCCCCAAACTTAAGACTTGCTTGTCCTCAAGCAAATACTCGGATTAATTAACTAACAAGATGTTATTCAAAACAATCAACCTTTCCTTAACTTAATTCACGTTATAATTATTGAATACCGACCATGCTTTCGTTTCGTTATTTCTGAAAATATAATAACTTACACCTCATTTGGGAAACAAGATGGTGATACCTTCCTCACTGGGTCGGTGTTTGACTCTTCTCTCGGTGTATAGGGTAAATAGAATGCACTCATCACCTGCGTACTTGTTAGATAAACATAGGCTTGCAACAGTTCTAAACATCATGAAATATGTCAGCACAATCGGATCAGTATGGGCTTTTTAAGCTTATAATGGGGCTGGGCTACAGGGTCTATTATTGTTTTTCCGAGTCAGTGACGGGTTACAAGATGTATCCACTGATGCCTTGACTCAATTTTAACTTAATTGCCTCTACTTAGCAAGCTCCATTATTTTTCGAGTAAATGCTAACTTAACAACTTACGGTGCTTTGCACCTTCTTTTTCTTTTAGTCCTCTGTACTTTTTCTTTTCTTTCTTTCCTTCCATCTTTTTTCGATCAAAATTTTTTTTGTTGTGGTGCTTTGCACCTTCTTTTTTTTTCTTGCTGATTTTTTTTCTTCTCGGCTTTTCTATTTCTCCCTTCATTTCTCTAGTTATTCATCTATAACCAAGGTCGAAGTGTGTCCTTAATTGCTGTTAGGCACACTCTTCATCCCCAAACTTAGAACTTGCTAGTCCCTAGCAATAAGTAAGACTGAGCAATTCATCAGTGAAACATCCAGGGGTAAATTCAGTCGGTTTTTCTTAGATATATAGGCTTGTAACGTTAGGTGAATAAACAGAATAAAGGGGTCTCAGGCTCAAACATAATTATTGGGTCAAAGGATAATTTAAAATATTAGGAAGGCTAATTTTTTACCCTGGCTAAATTAATAAAGAAGGCCTTCATCATTTCCGATTGGCTGGCATACAATCAATTAGCAAGCACTGAAGCAAATTCTGTTTCACTAACTAGCATGCAGGTTCACTCGGAAAAAATAATAGAGGCTCAAAATCTACAAATATAACAGTTAATCAGCCAGTCATGTCCCCAAACTTAATGTAAGGTCATACATTTAGATTGCTAACTAGCATGCCGAGTAAACAATTAATTAATGATGAAAAATAGTTATTGGCAGGGATCATGAGTCAAACAATGCCAATTAATTCATTAACCCAACTAAAGCTTAAGAATCAGTAAACTTTAAATTATTAAGATGGATTTGAAATTAAACACAATAAACATATTTTATCAATTAAGGAGTCGGAATATCAATTAAGGAGTCGGAGTAATAGAATACTTCCCTTTTACCTGACTGGCAGTGCCTGGAAAGCAATTACTCGGACTGGCATGCATGGATTTACCGATACAATTAAGAATAAATAATAACAACAAATTAATAAAGACATAAAATTTCATTACAACCACAAGAAAATATTCATTGTTCAGAAAAATATTAAAATAAAGTCAAGTCATTACATAAAAATAACATAATAAAAATACGGAGCAACAACTCAATCATCCTGATCCTTATTCTCTTCGTTCTGCTCTGAAGATGGTGGAAGGTCAGCTGCCAGGGGTACGTCCTCAGAGGGAATAGTGAATCCAATGGAGGCCAACCATGCATCTCTGTCAGGTGGGGCTCCCATTTCTGCTGTGTGCTTTACCCTCAATCTGGTGGCAATCTTCCTGAGCATGAGATCGTGGTTCAAGACCCGATCATAGATTCCAAGTTGCATCTTCTTCATGACCTGCAATTCCTACAACACCATAGAAATGTCAGAAGAAGAAGAACTGGCTCCTGCTGATTGCCTGGGACGCTTGGGCTCTTTGGGCACAAAATTATCAACATGGCTTATCACCCACTGTTTATCCATCACTCTTTCAGGCTTGACCTTCGTCAACTCAACATAGTTGACCTTAGCCTGATACCTTTGAGCTAGCAAGGTGATAACCGAGCAGTATGGCAGTTGAAGATTCTTGTCCAGGTTTTTCATCATTTCTTCTAAGATCAGCTCACCGAGATTCACATGCCAACCCTTCATCAGGCAGAACATCAGTACCAACCTTTTAATGATGATTTTTGTTGCATGCATCACCAGTTGTAGAGATGAGAGGATATAATAGCACCACAACAGTGGAAGATGGTTCAGAGAATTTTTCTTGACACTATTTGGTCGACCATCAGCCCTTGTCAGATAAGCAACGCCTTGTTGACAGCATTCTTCTAATATATCTTTCCTCAAATTTGCATTCTCTTCCCGATGAAAAATATCAAGTTTCCACGTGTACTGGCATCCTTCCTCCTCCAGAATTGGTACTTTCAGAAGCTTGTTCAGGATGTCACCAGTTAAAGGAATGGTGACTCCTCTCAGGAAGGAAGAAAATGGAAAGTCGTCTTCTCTTGAGTGGGTTCTGAGGTTAGCATAGAACTCTCGGGTGAGTTCCTGGTATCCATGGCCCAAATTTTCGTTGAAAAACTGCCAGCCTCTTTGAATCATGGCAGCTTGGACAGCATCATTAGCACATTTGTCTCCTTTAAGGACAAGAGCTCTGTCCCTTATGACTTCCCTGGTTTTGAATTTCTTTTTATATTCCTAGGCAGCCTTCGCATCTCAAAACCTAAGCCCATCATAACGTCTGTTCACCGGAGATTCTGTCCTCGCAGCTGGACTTGGGCTTAATTCATGAGATGGAGAATCAGGAATTTCAACCGTCACCACTTCTTTTTCTTTTCCTCTTTTGTTTTTCATCTCATTCCCTCTGCAGAGTTCTGTGCCGGTTTCTGCAGAAGTCTTTGAGATCTCCTTTTCATAGTGAATGATTGTAAAATGATGGTAATAAACAACCTTACTGAATACAAGTAACAAAAACCAAAAATCACAGCAACCAAAAAATGTAAGACAAATGGCTATGAACAATGGAAGAAATTTTTACAATGAAATAGTACAATACGAATTATTTAACTAAAATTGAAAGAGTTAAAAGAAAAGATGGTACCTTTCTCAGGACTTACAGATGTGCCTTTTCATCTTCAAGAACCCAAGTTTCAGCGTAGAAATTTAGGGTTTGTGCACTGAAGGGTTTTTATACTGTTGAACCCTCTACCTGAGATATGCGTAAGCACGCTGAAATGTTGGCGTACCAACACTCCATTTTATTATTTTTATTTATTGTTATTTCATTTTATTTTATTTTTATTTTTATTTAAATGTTATTTATTTATTTTTATTCTCTTTTTTTTAAAGAAAATATGGTATTCAATAAAGCACACTTGCTCGGCTCACATAATGAATAGATGAAAAACCGAGTGTTGAGTGAACAAAACATCGAATACAGAGAAGGCTGAGTAAATGGAAGAACTGATGAACAAAAGACGAACAGCAAAGTGAGAGAAAAGCTGAGTGAACGAAACAACGAGTGGAAGGACGAATGAATTAAAGATAGAGTACGGGAATGAGAGACTGTGTGGATACAAGAAAAAGTAATGGAATAGTGAAAAAGTAACCGAGTGGATACAAGAAAGACGAGTGACCATGAGGGTGGATGAAAAAAAACGAGTGGAAGAAAGAACGAATGAAAAAGAACAAATGAAAACAAATTCTGAGTAAATGGGACGAGTGAAAGATATACCGACCAGATGAAGGTGATAAGTAAATGAAAGAGTGAGTGGAAGAGATACCGAGTGGATGAGTGACGAGTGAATGAGTGAGAAACTGAGTGAATGAAAAACGGGTGGATGAAAAAGAAAAATACAGAGTGTGTGAGAAAACTGAGAAAGAAATTAGGTGGAACGAAACAACGAATGAATGAATACCGAGTGGATTATACCGGGTGAGAATGAAAAACAAATGAATGAACAATGAGTGGACGTAAGAACAAAAAAATGAGTGAAAGAAAGTGAAAGAGTGAATGACTGACCGAGTGGATTAAATGAGAGACCGAGTGATAAAAGGGCCGACTAAGACAAGTCACCCTCCATCATCTGACACGTTCATTAAATCAACGATCAGAAATCATTTATTAAAGTCTCCCTTTTTATTCAACATCAAAATTGGGAGTTTATTGAAGAATGACGAGTGAAGAGTTTTCAGTCGGGAAAAGGGTTAAGAATGAGTAACAGTGACCCGAGTATGCCACTCTCGCTCAAGCTCGTTAAGCAATCGCTTAAGCGTGAATCAACAGCAGAAGCTTCTCGCTTAAGCTGACAATGTTTCGCCTGAGCGGAATGGAAGAATCAGAATCAGACTTAATTCATGTTTAACTGAAAAAGAGTTACGCTTGAGCGTAAATAAATTCGCTCAAGCGAACCAAATACTGATTCTAATTCGAACCAAGGAATGGATGAAATCTGATCATCGAACCCTTATTTAAAACTTCACAAATTTTATTCAAACATTATTCATATATTTTTTTGACTCCAAATTTACATAATATAACACTCGGAACGTAGGGCTGCCTCCCTAGAGCGCTTCTTTAAGGTCACTAGCTTGACCTTCTGGCATCTAAGAGGATTCCTGCAGCAGTATGGAGGTTTTCTGCCTATCAAACTCTCCTCCAAAGTAGAGTTTGAGTCTTTGGCCATTCACTTTAAAAGTTCTCTCGGTGGTCGAGTCTTTCAATTCGATTGCACCATGAGGGAAGACCTCATTTACAATAAAAGGTCCCGACTACTTAGATCTAAGCTTTCCAGGAAAGAGTCTTAATCGGGAATTGAACAACAAGACTTTATCGCCCTTTTGAAACTCTTTTTTATTTATCCACTTATCATGCCACCTCTTAGTTTTCTCTTTATAGATAGAGGCACTCTGATAAGCGTTGAGTCGGAACTCCTCAAGTTCATGGAGTTTCAGAACTCTTTCCTCTTGGGATTGGTCGAAATCCAGATTTAACAGCTTTGTGGCCCACCATGCTTTATGTTCCAACTCCACAGGGAGATGGCAAGCCTTACCATAAACTAACTGATACGGGGACATGCCAATCGGAGTTTTGAATGCTGTCCTATAGGCCCACAATGCATCATCCAATTTAACCAACCAATCTTTCCTAGATTTCCCGACCACTTTCTCTAAAATTCTTTTAATTTTTCTATTTGAAAGCTGAACTTGTCCACAAGTTTGTGGATGGTATGGAGTGGAGACCTTATGCAAGACCTCATAGTGCCTCAGGGCTTTTTCCATTATTTTATTACAAAAATGTGACCCCCCATCACTAATGAGGGCTCTCGAAACTCCAAACCTAGAGAAAATGTTCTTCTTTATGAACCTAAGCACCACATGTGCATCATTGGTTCTGGTCGGGATTGTCTCCACCCACTTGGAGACATAATCTACAGCAACAAGTATATATTCATTGGAGAACGACTTTGGAAATGGTCCCATAAAGTCGATACCCCAGACATCAAATAATTCCACAACTAAAATGTTTGTCAAAGGCATGCCAGCTTTAGCAGAGAGACCTCCGCTCCTTTGGCATTTATCATACCTTTGCACATACACTTTAGCATCCTGAAAGATAGTCGGCCAATAAAAGCCACTCTGTAAAACCTTTGCTGCTGTTCGGGAGGCACCATGGTGTCCTCCATAATAGGAGTCATGGCAATGCCATAAGAGCCTTTCCTGCTCGGATTTAGGCACACATCTCCTGATCACTCCATGTACTCCTATTTTATACAGAAATGGATTATCCCAAAGAAAGGTTTTACTATCATGAAAGAAGTTTTTCTTCATTTGGGATGTCCAGCCGTCAGGTACCACCGAGGCACTTTTGAAGTTGGCCATATTAGCATACCATGGCCCGGTGATAATTGCCATCAACCTCTCATCTGGAAATTCTTCTTTTATTAAAACAGAATCCGATTCACCTTCCAGACGAGACAGTTGATCGGCAACTGAGTTCTCTACTCCCTTTTTGTCTCTTATTTCTAAGTCAAACTCCTGGAGTAAAAGAACCCACCTGATCAGTCTTGGCTTAGATTCTTTCTTAGCTAGTAAGTACTTGATTGCCGAGTGATCTGTATATACAATGACTTTAGCACCAATCAAGTAAGCACGAAATTTATCAAATGCATACACCACAACAAGCATTTCTTTTTAGTAGTGGTGTAATGTATTTGATTTTCGTTCAACACTTTACTAGCATAATAAATTACATAAGTTAATTTTTCTTTTTTCTGACCTAGCACAGCTCCGACTGCAAAGTCACTTGTATCACACATTAATTCAAATGGTAAAGTCCAATCGGGTGCTGCAAGGATCGGAGCTGAAGTCAAACTTTGTTTCAAATTTTCAAAAGCCTTGACACAGTTTTCATTAAACACAAAGACATGATCTTTTACAAGCAAGTCAGTCAAAGGCTTAGCTATTTTTGAAAAATCTTTTATAAATCTTCTGTAGAAGCCAACACATCCTAGAAAACTCCTCACTCCTTTCACATTGATCGGAGGAGGAAGTTTTTCAATGATTTCTATCTTGGCTCTATCCACTTGAATGCCCTCAGCAGAGATTTTGTGGCCAAGGACTATCCCTCCCTTAACCATGAAATGACACTTTTCCCAGTTAAGGATAAGGTTAGCCTCCTGGCATCTCACTAGCACCTTAGATAGGTTACTGAGGCATGTGTCAAAACTACTACCAAAGACAGAGAAGTCGTCCATAAATACTCCAATGAATTTCTCCACCATGTCCCCAAAGATTGCCAACATACACCTTTGAAAGGTTACTGGAGCGTTGCACAAACCGAATGGCATGCGCCTATAGGCAAAGATTCCATATGGACAGGTGAATGCTGTCTTCTCTTGATCTTTTGGGTCAACCACAATTTGGTTATAACCCGAGTAACCATCAAGGAAGCAGTAGTATTCATGACTCGACAGTCTCTCAAGCATCTAGTCAACAAACAGTAAGGGAAAGTGGTCTTTCCTAGTAAAGTCATTCAGCCTTCTATAGTCTATACACATTGTCCAACCTGTGGTCGGTCTAGTAGCTATGACTTCACCTTTTTCATTTTTAACAGTTGTCATCCCTCCTTTCTTGGGCACCACTTGGACCGGACTGATCCAAGCGCTGTCCGAGATAGGATAGATGATTCCTGCATCAAGAAGCTTGACCACCTCTTTCCTGACAGCCTCTTTCATTATGGGGTTCAATCTGCGTTGTGGCTGAACTACAGGGGAATAGTCATCCTCCATCAGAATTTTATGCATACAAAATGATGGACTGATTCCCTTCAAATCAGAAATGTTCCAGCGAATCGCAGATTCGTGTGTCTTTAAAACCCCTATTAATTTATCAACATCCTCTTCTTTTAAGTCAGCATTAATAATGTCAGGATGTGTTTCGTCCTTTCTCAGGAAAACATATTTCAAATGAGAAGGCAAAGGTTTTAAATCATATTTTTCTTCAGAAACTTCCTTTCCTTTCTCAACTTTAGTAATTTTCAAAACATTTTTCTTTTCTTTTTCAAAATCACCTACTTCCAATACTTCCAGTAGGTTTAGCATTTCTGAGTGGGAGTCATTTAACTCCTCAGTCTTGGAGTCAAAGTCATCCTCCAAAAAGGTTCGTAAGACCTCTTCTTCAGTTTTTAAAAGCATTAGAGTCTTGTAACTTTTAATTTCTTCAATCATTAAGCAATCCATCTTTTCAGCCGGATGTTTCATGGAATTAAAGACATTAAAAGTTACTTGCTCCTCCTGAACTCTCAACACGAGTTCACCTTTTCTACATCAATCAATGCTCTGCCTGTAGCTAGAAAGGGTCTGCCTAAGATCAAAGGAATTTCTTGATCAGCCTCCATATCCAACACTATAAAATCTGTTGGGAAGATAAATTTGTCTACCTTAACTAACAGGTCTTCCAGCATCCCCTGGGGATATTTAATGGACCTGTCAGCCAACTACAAAGACATGCGAGTCAGTTGCAGGTCATTAATTCCCAATTTTTTCATCAAAGATAGAGGCATAAGATTTATACTAGCTCCTAGGTCACAAAGAGAACTTCCTACATGAATATCCCTAATTGCACATGGTATTGTAAAAGATCCAGGATCTTCTAGCTTTTGAGGAAGTTTCTTTTGGATGATTGCACTGCACTATTGAGTGAGAGCAATCATTTCATCCCCCTTAAGCTTCCTCTTCTTAGACAATAGCTCTTTCAAAAATTTTGCATAGGAAGGCATCTCCTGCAATGCCTCGGCAAAAAGGATATTTATGTGAAGTTTCTTAAATACATCTAAGAACCTAGCAAACTTTTGCTCTTCTATTTGCTTTTTAAACCTGTGTTGAAATAGAGCATTCCTCAGTTTTTCAGGAGTCAGCTTAGAAGCTTCCTCCAGAATCAGATCAACCTTTTTCTTTTTCTTTTGGTGGACTTTATTTTCTTTTTCTTTTTCTGTTTCATTTTCATTTTCAGCTTCATTATTAACCTGCTCAGTTTCTTGCACTATTTCTTTTTCTTTATCTTTTTCTGAGCTTATTTCCTGACTCGGAGGTGGAGAAAGAATTTTTCCACTCCTAGTGGTTATAGCTTTGCAATGTTCCCTTGGATTTACCTCGGTATCTCCAGGAAAATTGCCTGCTTGCCTCTTAGCTAATTGCTTAGAAAGCTGTCCGACTTGATTTTCTAGATTTCTTATGGACGCTTCCTGATTTTTAAAACTTGCCTGAGTGGCCTGGATGAACTAAGAAAGTACATTCTCAAGTTCTGACTTTTCTTTAACAGGAGGGTGAGAAGGTTGTTGTGGTCTATTTGTGGGTTGATTTTATGGGATGTTCTGATTCAAATGTGGACCTTTCTGCCAGGAAAAATTGGGGTGATTCCTGTAATTAGGATTAAAGAAATTAGAAGGATAATTCCTTTGATATTGTTGCTGCCCCATATAGTTCACTTACTCGGAAGGCCCATTTGGATCACACATTCCATTTTCATGGTCTCCACCACAAAAGTCATAACTTATCATAGAAACTTGACTCGGCTTTTGGAGTTCTAAAATCTGTATGCTTAGTTTCTCCAAAGCCTGAGTCATCAGCTTACTCTGAGCCAGATAAGCATCTTGTGCTTCTAGTTCTAATATCCCTCTCTTAGGGACTTGGCTCCTCTCACTAATCAGACATTCATTAGAAGCCATAACGTCAATCAGCTCTATGGCTTCTTCTACAGTTTTAGTTGTTAATGAGCCTCCAGCCGAGGCATCAATCAGGACCCTGGTAGCTGGCCTGACACCATTATAAAATATAGTAACCTGTTGTACATCGGTGATCTGATGATGAGGACATTTCCTCAAACTCTCCTTATACCGATCTCATGCTTCCATCAAAGATTCACCTTCTCTTTGTTGAAAACACGTGATTTTCGTGCGCAACTTCGCATATTTAGAAGGAGGAAAGTACTTAATCAAAAATTTTCTTTGCAAGTCCTCCCAAGTGGAAATACTGCCTCTCGGTTGACTCTGTAACCAGGCTTTAGCTCGGTCCCTTAGAGAAAACGGAAACAATCTCAGTCGAATTGCCTCTTCAGGGACTCCGTTCATTTTTACTGTATCACAAATTTGGAGGAAGGTTGCTAGATGCAAATTTGGATCCTCAACCTCACTTCTTCTGAACTGTTCATTTCTTACCAATTGCAGTAAAGCTGGTTTAAGTTCAAAATTATTAGCTGCAATCGGTGGCCTAAGGATGCTAGATTGCGATCCTTCTTCAGTCGGCCGGGAGTAGTCACCTAGTGTAACTCTCCTCTGTTCCATTTCTTTTTGTTCTATTTGCTTTTTCTCTTTTCTCAATTTACGTTCTAACAAATCGATATCAGGATCAAAGAAGAAAGGCTCTCCTCTGTTCCTTGACTGCATACAACAAATGTTAAACAAAAGAACAATTCACAGCTACGACTACAGCTACACGAAAACAAACAACTACTACTACTAAAAAAAATCAAACTACGTACTAAATGCAAACAAAAGTAAACGGTTCAGTCTAGTGTTATTCAAGTGGCCTCAATACTCAAGAGGGGGGGGGGTGAATTGAGTTTTTAAAACTTTTAGTTGGAATACCTTTGAACTTGATTCTTATATACAAATTTACAAGATTATGCGAGTGAAATAAAGTCAGTGAAATATGCAATGCAAAACAAAGGTAAATATAGCTGAGACAATTAAACAAACACTTGGTGTGCAGTCTTCAAGATTTACCAATTTAAACAAGTTCAAGTATGCAAGCCACAATCAATCAACACAAGCCAATTAAGTGCAGTATATGAAAGTAAAAGAGTAAGGGAGAAGAGCTTTGCAAACCGATTTAACGAGTTCCACCAATCCGATGTACGTCTCGCCTCTGAGCAACCCACTTAGAGGATTTTCCACTATTGTAGACTAGAGATACAACTTTGAGCAATTGCGGCTTCCTAGTGTCCCACACTCAAGAACCCAATCCTCACAAGTATAAGGGCAACCCACCCAATCTCTCAATCTCACAATATCCCAAAGGTTGAGCCTCAACCTTTGTAACCACTCAACCTAGAGTGAACTTTGGTGTTTTGATGTAGTGTTTACAAGCAAGTAACTCTCTCAATAGAGTGGATAAGCAAAATGATAGCTCACACAATTTCTAATCTCTCAAGAAGAGAGGATATACAAAATGAGATTCAAGATATACAAGAATAGGGTTTACAAAGCACAAGAATAAGCAAAGGAATTGTAGCTTCTTTTTTTTTGGTTGATGTCTTTGTGCTTGTGTTCCTCTTCAATTTATAGAGTCATTTGTGCAGCATCAAGGTCTCCTAGCCGTTGCAAGATGATGGCTCCAGCTTGTCTTTGCGCATTATAAGATTGGGTTCTTGTTTCCCACTTAAATCTATCTTTTTAGTGGTGTTTCCCACTTCTTGAATCGATTCTTAGTGCCTTGAATCGATTCAGAGCATTCTGATTTGTGCAAATTTGAGTTCCAGATTCGTATGAATCGATTCAAGCTTTGTCTGAATCGATTCGAAACATTCTATTTCTACAATTTGGAGTTTCTGATTCGTATGAATCGATTCGAGCATTGTCTGAATCGATTCGAAGCATTCTGTCTTCAAATAAAGTGACTCCCAGGTGTTCGAATCGATTCAGAGTCATGGTGAATCGATTCGACCCATTTTGTTTTCAGTTTTTGTGACTTCCAGGGCTGTGAATCGATTCACTCGTGCTTGAATCGATTCAGGCTTTGCAATTTGACATTTCTCCATGCCTGTTGGTCATCTATTTGTATGGTTGCTTTCCTGTGTCTTGGCTCATTAGTTTCTTGATTTCTTGAACTTTTGTGAAACCGTTTTCTTCTTGCATTTGAATTTATATGACACCTTTAATTGTTTTTGATTCACAAAGAGTTTGCAGTGCTTGTTTCCTTGTCATTATCAAAACCTGTTATCACATGCAAATACATTCTCCCTTTTTTTGATGATGACAAACAATGGCCATCTCTTGGGGTGTTTAATAACCAATAATACTTTTAAAAAGGCAGTGCTAACAAGTTATAAGAAATCATGTCTCCCTTTGTTAAACAATTATATTTTTATTTTTATTTTTATTTTTATTTTTTAAAAAATATGTCTCCCCCTTTGTTTTTCAGTAAAACCATGCCTTTTGTCATTATATCTCAGTCATTATCTCTCCCCCTTTCAAGTGTTTGAAAAAATACACATGTATCTCTCCTTTTAAACCATTAGCATATATCTCTCCCCCTTTGTCATTATCAAAAACAAAATTTGAGAGTATGCAATCAATCGAGGAATAATCACAGGCCACGTAAGACTATTCAAGTAAGAAATTTAATCATCCAAACAGTTAACAAAGTAGCTATTGTAATAAACCAAAGTAAGTAAAGGAAATGTGGCAGTAGAACAACCAAGTCTGAACATGAGAGTAAATAATAGAAATCATGAAGAGCAAAAAGTCAATCAAGGCTGAGGAAAATGGATGCTTGAGATTTGAGTGGCAAGCTCGGTGTATCGCTCTTCTATGTTGGCTTCAAGCTTGTCCAGGCGAGCATTGATGTTGGCTTCCATAGAGTCTAGGCGCTGATCCAAGTGGGCAGTGAGTCTGGTGAACAGATCATCAGTAGGAGCGGGTGGAGGAGGAGGAGGAGCATCATCTTCAGCATCGTGATGGGGACATCTAAGAAATTGCCACCGTCCATGGTATTCAACAATATTCATCTTGGTGAGATGAGTTTTTCCAATTGGTGCTTTAGGACCAACAATTTCTTTGACTTCATTCTTCAAATCCACTTTGTAGTGGTGGAGCAATTTTGTGATGAAGATGGCATATGGAAGATGAGCAAGATTTTGGGCTTCAATCATATGATGCCTTACCAAGTCAATCCAGTTAATGTCCTTCTCATTTACAATGGCCCAGAGTAGCAAAATTTATGCTTCATTTATCCTTGCATAATTTCCACCGGAAGGGAGGAGAATTTTTACAAGGACAAAGTGCAGAAGACGGTGATTGAGGCTTAAAGTTCCAACGGTACTGGAAGGCCCTGCAAGATTGAGGAGAGTTCTTGCCTCCAAGGGGTTATAGTTCCATGCAAGAGGTGGTTCCTTGCCATGGAATGAAGCATTGCTAAGAGGAAGTAAGCCTACCTGGTTCATAACTTCATTGTCAAGAATTATAGTCTTGCCTTTCACTTTGGCAATGTACCGAGCATCTTGAAGGCGCAATGTTGAATAAAAGACACGGATTAATTCGGGGTAGATAGTCACTTCCTCAAGAGCCATAAATCCAACAAGCTCTTGTTGATGAAGGGTGTTGATAAGAGGAAGTCCAGAGGTCTCAAAGAAGGGAACATCAAGCCAATGAGGGGAGATAAGATGTTTTTCAGAGAAAGAGGATTGGTACCTTTCCAATTCCTTTTGGGTAGTGAAAAATCTTGAGAGATCGGAGTGTTGAGGCAATGAAGCAGCAGCAATGTTGGCACGTTGCTTTTTGCGAGGTTGGGAAGAAGATGCCATTGAAGGTGGAGAAGTTGAGTGGAAGTTTTAGAGAGGAGGTTGGGAGGTTTTTAGGGGTGGAGAGTGGGAGATAGTGGAAGAGAAATGAGAGAAAGAGTGAATGAGTGCCTTAAATCAGCATTACTGGGGAGAAACTGTCGCGTGAATCGATTCGAGGGATTGCTTGAATCGATTCGAGCGTCACTGTTTTGAGAAAAATGGGACAGTCAGGTGCGTGAATCGATTCGAAGGAGGGTTGAATCGATTCGAGTGATTCTGTTTTGAAATTTTTGACCCATCAGGTGCTTGAATCGATTCGAGGATATGCTGAATCGATTCGAACGTTGCTGTTTTGAGAGATTTTGAATCATCAGGAGCTTGAATCGATTCGAGGAAAGGTGAATCGATTCAAATGACTGATTTACTCCAGATTACATTTCTATCCATTCTAATTTATTCAAGGCATGAAGAGGTTCATTTTGGATCATCAAGACTTTATTATCATGAAGATCTTTTGCCTTTTTATTAATCAACAACTGTTATCAAGCAATCAATACACAAAATTAAGAGATCATTCAAACATAATTGGTCATGTCAAGAATTCCTAACTCTCTTCTAATGTGGACGAATTGTTCTCTAGCCAAGGGTTTTGTGAAAATATCTGCTAGTTGCTTAGAAGTTTCAACATGCTCAAGTACACAGTCTCCTTTTAATACATGGTCTCTAATGAAATAATGCCTAATCTCAATATGTTTGGTTCTAGAATGCATTACAGGATTCTTTGAGATGTTAATAGCACTAGTATTATCACATTTAAGAGGCACATGGTCTAATACAACTCCAAAATCTAGAAGTTGTTGTCTCATCCAAAGGATTTGAGCACAACAGCTACCAGCTGCAACATATTCTGCCTCAGCTGTTGATAGCGCAACACTTACTTGTTTCTTGCTATGCCAAGAAACAAGAGAACTACCAAGCAAGTGACATGTTCCGCTAGTGCTTTTCCTGTCAAGTTTACATCCTGCAAAGTCTGAATCAGAGTAACCAACTAAAATACATTCAGCCCCTTTGGGGTACCATAAACCAACATTTTGAGTTCCTACCAAATATTTCATTATCCTTTTTACTGCAGTAAGATGAGATTCTTTAGGACAAGCCTGGTATCTAGCACACATACACACAGCAAACATGATATCCGGTCTACTAGCAGTTAAGTAAAGTAAGGATCCTATCATACCTCTATATTTTGTGAGTTCAACATCCTTACCTTTCTCATCCTTGTCCAAATAGCATGAAGTGCCCATGGGTGTGGCAATATCATTTGCTTTGTCCATATTGAATTTTCTTAGTAGCTCTTTGCAATATTTGGATTGGTTGATGAATGTGCCTTCATGGGTTTGCTTTATTTGTAGTCCAAGGAAAAAAGTGAGTTCCCCCATCATGGACATTTCAAATTCTTCCTGCATTAGCTTAGCAAACTCCTTGCACATTGACTCATTAGTGGCACCAAATATTATATCATCAACATAGACTTGTACCAATAGTATGTTATTTTTCTTGTGCTTTATGAATAAGGTTGTATCAACCTTTCCTCTTTCAAAGTGATTTTCTAAAAGAAATTTACTCAACCTTTCATACCAAGCTCTTGGAGCTTGTTTCAAACCATACAAAGCTTTCTTCAATTTGAAAACATGTTTTGGAAATTGATGGTTTTCAAAACCTGGAGGTTGATCAACATATACTTCCTCTTGAATGTATCCATTCAAGAAAGCACTTTTAACATCCATTTGGTACAATTTGAAATCCCTACAGCATGCGAAGGCTAATAGTAGTCTAATTGCTTCTAATCTAGCTACGGGTGCATACGTTTCTTCATAATCAATACCTTCTTCTTGATTATACCCTTTAGCTACTAGCCTAGCTTTGTTTCTAGTAATTATACCATTTTCATCCATTTTATTCCTAAATACCCATTTAGTTCCTATTATTTGGTGATCATTGGGTCTTGGCACAAGCTCCCAAACTTCATTTCTTTCAAATTGATTTAGCTCTTCTTGCATGGCCAACATCTAATGTTCATCAATAATAGCCTTATTTATGTTCTTGGGTTCTATTTGAGATACAAAGGCTAAATGATTACATGTATTTCTAATTGCATTTCTGGTACTTACACCTTGAGTCATTTCACCTATGACTTTGTCTAGAGGATGATCCTTCAAAATGATCCAATGTTGTGGTTCCTCATGTTTGGCTTTATTTGTGTCTTTGATTTTTCCTTCCTTGTCATCAATGGTTAATTCTTGAAGAGTACCTACAAGATCATCAACATCTTCCTTCCAATACTTCCAGTAGGTTCAGCATTTCTGAGTGGGAGTCATTTAAATCCTCAGTCTTGGAGTCAAAGTCATCCTCCAAAAAGGTTCGTAAGACCTCTTCTTCAGTTTTTAAAAGCATTAGAGTCTTGTAACTTTTAATTTCTTCAATCATTAAGCAATCCATCTTTTCAGCCGGATGTTTCATGGAATTAAAGACATTAAAAGTTACTTACTCCTCCTGAACTCTCAACACGAGTTCACCTTTTTCTACATCAATCAATGCTCTGCCTGTAGCTAGAAAGGGTCTGCCTAAGATCAAAGGAATTTCTTGATCAGCCTCTATATCCAACACTATAAAATCTGCTGGGAAGATAAATTTGTCTACCTTAACTAACAGGTCTTCCAGCATCCCCTGGGGATATTTAATGGACCTGTCAGCCAACTACAAAGACATGCGAGTCAGTTGCAGGTCATTAATTCCCAATTTTTTCATCAAAGATAGAGGCATAAGATTTATACTAGCTCCTAGGTCACAAAGAGCACTTCCTACATGAATATCCCTAATTGCACATGGTATTGTAAAAGATCCAGGATCTTCTAGCTTTTGAGGAAGTTTCTTTTGGATGATTGCACTGCACTATTGAGTGAGAGCAATCATTTCATCCCCCTTAAGCTTCCTCTTCTTAGACAATAGCTCTTTCAAAAATTTTGCATAGGAAGGCATCTCCTGCAATGCCTCGGCAAAAGGGATATTTATGTGAAGTTTCTTAAATACATCTAAGAACCTAGGAAACTTTTGCTCTTCTATTTGCTTTTTAAACCTGTGTTGAAATAGAGCATTCCTCAGTTTTTCAGGAGTCAGCTTAGAAGCTTCCTCCAGAATCAGATCAACCTTTTTCTTTTTCTTTTGGTGGACTTTATTTTCTTTTTCTTTTTCTGTTTCATTTTCATTTTCAGCTTCATTATTAACCTGCTCAGTTTCTTGTACTATTTCTTTTTCTTTATCTTTTTCTGAGCTTATTTCCTGACTCGGAGGTGGAGAAAGAATTTTTCCACTCCTAGTGGTTATAGCTTTGCAATGTTCCCTTGGATTTACCTCGGTATCTCCAGGAAAATTGCCTGCTTGCCTCTTAGCTAATTGCTTAGAAAGCTGTCCGACTTGATTTTCTAGATTTCTTATGGACGCTTCCTGATTTTTAAAACTGGCCTGAGTGGCCTGGATGAACTAAGAAAGTACATTCTCAAGTTCTGACTTTTCTTTAACAGGAGGGTGAGAAGGTTGTTGTGGTCTATTTGTGGGTTGATTTTGTGGGATGTTCTGATTCAAATGTGGACCTTTCTGCCAGGAAAAATTGGGGTGATTCCTGTAATTAGGATTAAAGAAATTAGAAGGATAATTCCTTTGATATTGTTGCTGCCCCATATAGTTCACTTACTCGGAAGGCCCATTTGGATCACACATTCCATTTTCATGGTCTCCACCACAAAAGTCATAACTTATCATAGAAACTTGACTCGGCTTTTGGAGTTCTAAAATCTGTATGCTTAGTTTCTCCAAAGCCTAAGTCATCAGCTTACTCTGAGCCAGATAAGCATCTTGTGCTTCTAGTTCTAATATCCCTCTCTTAGGGACTTGGCTCCTCTCACTAATCAGACATTCATTAGAAGCCATAACGTCAATCAGCTCTATGGCTTCTTCTACAGTTTTAGTTGTTAATGAGCCTCCAGCCGAGGCATCAATTAGGACCCTGGTAGCTGGCCTGACACCATTATAAAATATAGTAACCTGTTGTACATCGGTGATCTGATGATGAGGACATTTCCTCAAACTCTCCTTATACCGATCTCATGCTTCCATCAAAGATTCACCTTCTCTTTGTTGAAAACACGTGATTTCCGTGCGTAACTTCGCATATTTAGAAGGAGGAAAGTACTTAATCAAAAATTTTCTTTGCAAGTCCTCCCAAGTGGAAATACTGCCTCTCGGTTGACTCTGTAACCAGGCTTTAGCTCGGTCCCTTAGAGAAAACGGAAACAATCTCAGTCGAATTGCCTCTTCAGGGACTCCGTTCATTTTTACTGTATCACAAATTTGGAGGAAGGTTGCTAGATGCAAATTTGGATCCTCAACCTCACTTCCTCTGAACTGTTCATTTCTTACCAATTGCAGTAAAGCTGGTTTAAGTTCAAAATTATTAGCTGCAATCGGTGGCCTAAGGATGCTAGATTGCGATCCTTCTTCAGTCGGCCGGGAGTAGTCACCTAGTGTAACTCTCCTCTGTTCCATTTCTTTTTGTTCTATTTGCTTTTTCTCTTTTCTCAATTTACGTTCTAACAAATCGATATCAGGATCAAAGAAGAAAGGCTCTCCTCTGTTCCTTGACTGCATACAACAAATGTTAAACAAAAGAACAATTCACAGCTACGACTACAGCTACACGAAAACAAACAACTACTACTACTAAAAAAAATCAAACTACGTACTAAATGCAAACAAAAGTAAACGGTTCAGTCTAGTACCGGTCCAAGGATTGTTGATATTACTCAACAATCCCCGGCAACGGCGCCATTAACTTGATGCTAAATCTCTGAGTCATTAACTTGGTGTGTAATTCTCAGAGGATTTATTCTTTGGCAAGCGCACCAGTCATTAAAATTGTACTATATTTGATCGTCCCACAGGGATTGTGGTAAGTACCTCAATCTTGGACAGATACAAGCTGAACCAACACAATGATCAAAAGATTCATTCGGTTTTTGTTGATTTCATACTTTCTAAGTTTTTATTTTTTTCAGAGACAGTGTTAAGGATGAAATACGATTGATAGAAGATAGGTCAGGATTGCTTCGGTTTACAAATTCATCAAGAAACATGCAATTAAAGTATAATCAAACTTCATAATCCAGAGGACAATCCGCTTGTGGTTATTCCCTAATTCCTTAGGTGAAAAACACTAATCCTTAAGCATTGGACCTTAATTCCTTAAGTGCTTAATTAATCTAAGAATCTAATGCGAAATTGGAGGTTGAACTCTAACTATTCACCTAAATTGATTAGGCCTGAACTAGTTAGAAAGCTGGAAGTTACCTAAGATTCAACCATGATTCCTCACTGGCGAAGTTCTTCATCAGATCTGGATTTGTCAATCCAGCAAAACAGATCCACTCCTTAGCTTGTTCGCCTCAGGATCTAGAAGTTGATTTCCTCACTCACAGCTTCAAGATTCCATTGCTAACCTTCACAATCCGAACCTTAGGAATTTAGAAATCCATCGACATGGATGAGAGAGTTTAGAGAGCGAAAGGAATTGGAGAGATGTTGGAAATGGAAAATGAATTGTGTTATGTATTATGCTCTGTTCTCTGATGTTGTTACAGAATATGTACAAGCATATATATAGGCATCTACCTAACTAACTAACTTAACTAATCACTTAGAAAGCTAAGTTAATGACTAAACTAACTAACTAATTACATAATTACGGAATAATTAACTAATTACAACTCAGCTCTTAACAAATTACAGTTCAGCATTAGCTAATTACAGTTCAGCATTAACTAATAACAGCTCAGCACTTAAATTACAAAGGTACAAAAGTAAGAGAGAAAGTAGTAGGAACAGCACTGGTGCCGAGTGTCTCTTTGGAGGGAAAAGTCGGTGTTTAAATAACTTGCCTTCACGCTTGAGCATGAAGGACTCTCGCTTGAGCGTAAAAGGCTCTCGCTTGAGAGAGCTCAAAGTATGCACTGTAGTATCGCTTTCTTAGCTCAAGCGTGATGGAGAAGCTTGGGCGAGAGTGATATTTTGGAGTCACGCTTGAGCGTGAGCTTGCTCGCTTGAACGAATTTGACTCTCGCTTGAGCGAGTGGATTATTCAATCAGCATTCTGAAGTTGACGCTTGGGTTCTTCATTTTTCAATCAGTGCTTTTAAAGTCTCGCTCGGGTTCTTCATGCAATATTCGGTTCCCTGTTGTGGTCGGTGTCTTGAAGCATTTCCCAGTCGGACTTTTGGAGTTTCACTCGGATTTGTGAAATCTCACTCGGCTTTTTAGAATTTCACTCAGATTTTCCTTCTTAGCTTGAGCGCAACCTGTTCCTGCACCAATAAACACATAACTGCCTAGCATTTGTACGCTGGCTGCTTAGTGAAATTATAAATAATCATAAACTCTTAACTAATTAATGGTTTTTTTAATCATTTTCTTACATAAATTAAACTCTTTTAAAATAAATAAATAAAATATGAATTGTTAACTATTTATTAAATAATAAAGCCAAACTAAACAATAATTAATGAATTATGTTAAATAAAAGGTGAAATAATTAAGTCTTTTCAAGACTTATCAGAGACCAATGCGAAATGCTGCCGAAATTTCATCAAAATTTAAAATAACTCCTAACCTGTATATATGAATGGCGTATAAAAACAATTGTCATCCTGAATGGGTATAGGACCACCACCTTTGAAGAAAAAGTGAGGTTGATCATAACACCTTGTAAACAGTTGGCATGGATCGGAGTTGGATAACTGCATCACGCCTAAGTCTAGAGTACGAGGGGGGAGTTGAATCATTTATAGAATTCGTAGCAAGGAATGCAGTGGAGGTGAATGGAAAATATTTTTTCCCTTGTGTTAAATGCTTGAACCTGCGTCGGGTAGACTTGGAAGAGGTGCGAGAACATCTACTGTATGAAGGTTTTCTGCGTAGTTATACGCGTTGGATATGGCATGGTGAAGATGTGGTGGTGCCAAGTAACAGCTCTCAAACTGAAAATCGAAGCTCGATGCATGACACCGATGTCGACATGGATGACCGACTCGAGGATATGATCCGTGATGTGGGGGTAGAAGGTTTTAAGAAAGCTCATGTATATACGACTCTATGTAAGGACTCTGAGTAGCCATTGTATCCAAACTATGTCAATTTCACGAGGTTATCAGCAGTTTTGCGATTGTTTAATTTGAAGGCCATAAACGGGTGGACGGATAAAAGTTTCACTGACTTACTAAAGTTGTTGAAAAAAATGCTCCCAGCTGGAAACACCTTGCCGAACCGTAACTATGAGGCCAAAAAGGTGTTGTGTCCTATGGGTTTAGAGTATGAGAAAATACATGCATGCCCAAATGATTATGTATTATTCTGGGGTGAGTTAGAAATGCTGCATCGATGTCCTAGGTGTGGGGTGTCACGGTATAGGAAGAAAGAGGCAGATTCTGATGAGGTATGCACTAAAGGGTCTCCTGCAAAGGGTTGTGGTATCTGCCTATAGTTCCAAGACTAAAGCGTCTGTTTGCCAATGCAGATGATGCAAAACTTATGAGATGACATGCTGATGAAAAGGGTTGTTGATGGGCTACTAAGGCATCCGGCCGATGGATCGCAATGGAAGAAAATAGATACGATTTTTCCAGAATTTGCCCATGAACCAAGAAATGTTAGGCTTACACTAGCCATAGACGGCATGAACCCGTTTGGGAACCTGAGCACAAACCATAGTTCGTAGCCTGTTTTGTTGTTTGCTTACAACTTGCCACCATGGTTGTACATGAAGCAGAAATATGTCATGTTATCGATGATGATTTCTGGTCCACGACAACCAGGGAACGACATTGATGTATATTTAACTCCATTGGTTGAAGACCTCAAAAGGTTATGGGAAGACGGTGTTGATGTGTTTGACGGGTTTACCGGGCAGTCATTCAAATTGCGTGCCATGCTATTTTGCACGATCAATGACTTTCCAACGTATGGTAACTTATCCGGGTACAGCGTGAAGGGTCATAAAGCTTGTCCAATATGTGAGGAGGGGACTAGTTCTGTGCGGTTGCATCATGGTAGGAAAAATGTTTATCTTCGACATCGAAGGTTTCTTAAAGAGAATCATCCGTTTTGGAGGTTGAAGAAGTCATTTAACGGTGCCCAAGATTTTGAAATGGCTCCTCCACCACTATCTGGTCGCCAGGCATATGAAAAGGTGAAAGACGTTAACGTGCAATTTGGTAAGTATGAAAAATAGCACCTGACACAAAACAACTGGAAGAAAAAATCAGTGTTTTTTGACCTGCCATATTGGAGGGAGCTTGATGTAAGACACTGCATTGATGGAATGTATGTGGAGAAAAATGTGTGCGACAGTTTACTTGGTACACTCTTAAACATACCCGAGAAGACTAAGGATGACCTAAACTCACTATGGACTTGGAGTTGAAGGGTATACGTTAGGATTTGCATCCACAATCAAAGGGCAAAAGAACATACTTACTGTGAACACCTATTTCGTTCCAGTCAATTTTCACCAAGAATGGGAAATTCATAAGGGAAAAGAATTTTAAAAAAAAAAAAGATTTTTTTTTAAAAAAAGGAAGAATTTAAAAAAAAAGAAAAAAAAAGAAAAAAAAGGACTCGGAATGATCATTTCCGAGTGAAATAGCCTCCAAGTGGATCCTTGAATTACGGAGGCCGGTTGGCAATAAGACAAGGTGGAAAATGATAAAGAATTGCCACCAGCTTTCATTTGCCTTAATTGTC
The DNA here is from genome assembly GCA_037962975.1 of Clitoria ternatea. Taxonomy (NCBI): domain Eukaryota; kingdom Viridiplantae; phylum Streptophyta; class Magnoliopsida; order Fabales; family Fabaceae; genus Clitoria; species Clitoria ternatea. Next base: position 15,871,468 of record CM075672.1, on the reverse strand, counting down.
AAAGATCCAGGCCGTTTCCAACACCACCATGCAAGTTGTTTGACAATTTCAAAGGGCGGCTGACAAGAAGACAATGCAGAAATATTAAAAAAAATTCTCACCAATTGGCAGCCAGGCTGGTCACGGGTCTGTTCAAACAATCATCATACTCCTCAAATGTTCTATAAATACAGCAAGCGAAGGAAGAAGAAGGGATCCCTGGAAGAGTCATTAAAAAAGAATTCATTCACTTTTCAACCGCCCAAACCTCCTTCTCAGTCCGCCCCACACACTACCCTAAAACACCGTCCTCTCAACACCGCCCCCTCTCCACTTCGCCCCACACACTACCCTAAAACACCGTCCTCTCAACACCGCCCCCTCTACACACCGTCCTCAACACCGCCCCCTAAAACACCGTCCTCACATCCCTTGCAAACCCCTCCACACACTGCCCAAACCTCCTTCCCAATCCGTTCTCCACACCGCCCTCTAACTGTCTAACTTCCTCTTCTTAAACACTGCCCCCTTCCCCACACCGTTCTCAACACCGCCCAACACCTTACCCTCCACACTGCCTACACACCGCCCAACACCTTCCTAAACACCGCCCCAAAACCGTCCTTATAGCCCTTTCCAACACTGTCCCCACCTCCTCCCAATACATCACTACTCACATCAACCGACCTCACTCCCACTCAATACCGCCCACACGCACACTCCCCACAACCGTCCTCTCCACACCGCCTACACACCGCCCAACACTGTCCTTTCCACACCGCCCACACACCGCCCAACACCTTCCTCTCAACGTCGCCCACACCATCCTCAACGCCGCCCACACCATCCTCAACGCCACCCACACCATCCTCAACACCGTCCAACACTTTCCTCACAGCACCTTCCAAATACCGACCCCCTCATTCCTCACAGCCCCCCTATACTGTCCCACTCTCCCTCACCTCACCTCACTCTACGCTCACTTCACTTTCCCTTTCTTCCATTAAAACCAAATCACACGCACACCTCTTTGCCCTTCCTTTTCAAACACCGTTCCCCTCCATAAAAAAAAACCACTTCGTTTATAAAAAAAAAAAACACCTTATTCCCCATTTCCCCTCTGTCCAACACCTCAAGCCCACAACACCATCCAACTCCTTTCTCACCACACTGGTCCCACTCTTCCCCTTATTTTTTTTATACTTGTATTTATTTTATTTTCTGTTAAATCAATTGTTATTCGGTGATTTTACCTTCCTTTTTAATTATCAATTAATCTTTATTGATTGATAAATATTAATAAAATGAGTGCCTCACACATTCTATTTAAATTAGCATAAAAGGTGTGACTATTGTTATTATCATTATTATTGCAATTTTTTTTTATTTCTTTTATTCTTTATTCTTTTTATTTTAAAAAGGAGGAGTGAGTTTAATTTGGACGAGACGTCCTGTTAATCTCATTTTTTGTATTTTTTTATTTTAAAAAGGAGGAGCGAGTTTAATTTGGATGAGACGTCCTGTTAATCTCATTTTTTAAAAAAAGGGTGGAGCGAGTTTAATTTGGACGAGACGTCTTGTTAATCTCATGAAAATATTCCGTGTTTATTTCTGTTTATTTATATATGTTTTGTCGTCTCGCACATTTTCTTTTCATGGAAAAGTTAAAATAATTATTGGGTTAATTATAATGCGCGCTATTAAATTGAGGTAACCGTTTTTATAACGGACAGCTGTGAGGTGCTAATACCTTCCTCACCTGTAATTAGACTCCCGGATCTGGAATCTCATTTTTTGACCAATGCTTTAATTAAAGGTTTTCCCGGTATTTTATCCTAAAAATATTGGTGGCGACTCCCTGTTCATTTTCATTTTCAAAAAATCGTTTTGAGGGTCGGCCGTGCCGTCGCGATCCCCGTCGCGACAGATGGCGACTCCGCTGGGGACTTAGAGAGTCAAGCCAGTCAATCTGATAGCGCATATTTTAATTAGCATATTAATTATTTGACTTTTTCCTTTATTTTATTTGGTCTCTGTTTTATTTGTATCTTATCCTTTATGTTCTGTAAATATATGTGTGATCATTGAACCCTAGGGTAGTCGACTTTATTTTGTTGCTCTGTGTTTGTTCTATGTGCAGGATGAGTAAGGTACAGGTATTGAATGCGTCTTTCACACACTACACTCACAACTTGCACACACTTTTGAGTGGGACCCTATACCCGGGCCCAAATAAAACTTAAGATTAGGGGAGATTGATAGCGGAGCCATTTGGGATGTACTTCCTATCTGGTTACTGTGAGAATCTCAGCTAGAGTTTGACTTATTCGTGGTGCCCACACTTAGTAGACTTCCTGCTATTTGTGGCCAACATCATGAGTAGGATCTTGGCTCTAGTGACCTTTAGAAATTTTAGAATAAACCACCCAATGTGAGACATCACTGATAAATAAACCTTAGAACCATTAAGGCATCTTCAGAAAAACCCGACTTAAGGCACCAAGAGGCAAACTTTACTTATACCTTTTCTCATTCTCGTTTTCTCTTCCAATCCAAACTAATGGACCGCTTGCCTGTTTAGAGGATTACTTTTTCAAAGAATAACCTATTTTTAACCTGTGATCCTCTAATGGGCAAGTGGACCTTTCTTTTTGTATTTGCTTAAGTCTTAGGATCTGGAGTTATGAACTTTCTAAAAAAAAAAGAAAAAATAATCAGAAAATTCATAGCTCGTGTGATCCTTGATTTATTGCAAGTTTCGACAAATTGTAACTTCCCTAAATCCCAAAATGTTTTCAAGAAAGTTATTAGGGGAGTATCAATTTGCAAAGCATGTCAGTGATTGATTTTTCTTTTCTTTATGTCCCTACAGGAAGTTATTAAGGGCTTGGCCAGTATCTTTGAGTAAAATATGGAAATTAACATGAGGTCAGATGGTTGTGGTGGAAATGTACCCGAGTTGAAAAGATTACTGCATGTTAAGGTTAGGAAAGTTGATACAACCAGTCTACAAGCATTAGGGAAGAAATTGGACATGAATCAGAAGATGGTTTTCTCAAGGAAATATGGGAGGATCCTAAAACTGCTAGAAGTGGAAGTACAAGTCGAGGCAATTACCGCTTTGACTCAATTCTATGACTCAATTCTAAGGGACATGTTGGCAAGAGCCAAAGAGCGCGAGCAAAATGTCTTGGTACAGAAAGAACTTCTGCAATTGCAAGTTTACCGATTAGAGCATCAGCTTGATGAGATGGTAGAAGCTTACCAGCATGAGATAAATGGTGAGCGACGGCGTGTGATAGAGGCTGAACAAGAATGTGGAGAAGCTATCCGAGTTTTGAAAGATGAACTAACACAGCAAAATGAAGATATTCATTCATGGATGAATCGCTTTGCCCACTTGGCATATTTGGCTAATGGAGTTCTGGAAGACCTCCCGCTCCTACTCAAGCAAGCTGAGGGGATGGTTAATCCTCTTAACACTCCAAGAGAAATTGTGACCTTCCTTGATTATTGTAGAGAAAGGATTTGTAAAATGAGGGCCATGATTGCCCGAGCTAGGAATGGCTGATTTACTTTTTCTGCATAAAAATAGGCTGGCAGCAGTAATGTATTCCGAAAAAAAAAGGAGTTTTCTTCATGTCCCCACAACTACCTCATGTTAATTTCTACTCATCACTTTTGAATGAAGTTCTGAAAAAAGTCAAAAGATACTGGCTGAATTCCGCGATTGCTTCACGTATCATTTGTTTTTCTTTTGCTGTTTTTTTACTTTCTTTTTAACAATCTCTTGTTGACTTCTCAGAAATAACGGGTAAACATCCTTACGCGACTCGGCTTAATACCAGACTCATGGCTGAAATAGAACAAGAAAATGAGAGTTTGAGAGTTGAAGTCAATCAACTGAAAGAGCAAATGGCTGAAATGGCCAAACTTCTTGAGAGAAGGGTCACAGAAGGGGATTCTTCAGCAGGAATTGAAGACACTAGACAACGACCGTCCACTCAGGGTCCCACTGGGGGACCAAGTTCAAACCCAGCTGCGCCTCCCCTAACCATTCATGTTAGGAAACCAAACACTGCTGAAGCCCAGCAACCCATCTTTGTAGATGCAGAAGGTAACGTCATACCTTACGGATTGCCACAGGGTTATTTCCCACCGCTTCAAGAAGAACCTGATTATCAAGAGGCGATTTTACATACGGCCCAGCCAAGTGTCCCGCCCGTCTGAGACCCTCAAGCAAATCCAATCCTTGCACAAGTTACGCAACCACAAGCTACCCAGACGACAACCAGACCCCACATCTCAATGCCTAATGCAAACCCGGCACATGTCGACCAACCAGTTAGGGATACCAGTCATCATGCCACTGCGGGTCCAAATACTGCTGCTACTACCCAGGAAGGAAGACTAGAATTCCTGGAAAGGCGATTCCGAGAAATGGAGAGAACAAACAGGTTTGGAATGGGCAGTGCTGCACAACTCTATCTGATTCCTGATGTTGTCATTCCCCCCAAATTCAAAATGCCAGAGTTTGACAAATATCAGGGGCTAACCTGTCCAAAGAACCATCTAACCATGTACTGTCGGAAGATGGCCTCTCATGCTTCTAATGACCCTCTGCTTATTCATTGTTTCCAGGATAGTTTGACGGGAGCACCTCTTACCTGGTACAACCAACTTGAACGATCTCATATACGCTGTTGGGAAGATTTGGCAGATGCTTTCATGCAACAATACAAGTATAATCTGGATATGGCGCCAGATAGAGTACAGTTGCAAAACATGGCCAAGAAAGATAATGAGACGTTTAAAGAATATGCCCAACGGTGGCGAGAAGTAGCAGCATAAGTCGATCCACCTCTATCAGAAAAGGAGGTGATTTCCACATTTATTGATACACTCCAGTCACCTTTCTATGACAAGATGATTGGAAGCATTTCCTCCCACTTCTCCGACATCGTCACTATCGGAGAAAGAATAGAGAATGGCTTGAGAACGGGGAAGATTACTCGTAGCCCATCTGGGGCTGGGACAGCAAGAAAACCTTCTTTTGGAGAAGGAAAAAGAAGAGAGGGAGAGACTAACCTGGTCTCTCATAACCAAAGAAGGAACCAGCTCAGACCACCTACTCCCGTCACCTTTTCATCAACTTAGCATAACACACCACACCCATATGTAGCTGCAATTCCAAATCCAAACCCACCGCATTTTCGACCACCTGTCATGCGACCACCCGTACCACCACAAACACCATATCAACCACCCCAAATAAACCCACCAAATCCAAACATGAGGAGACAGAATGATGACCGCACCCAAGTGCAATTTGATCCAATTCCCATGACCTACACAGAGCTTCTCCCCCATCTTATTGAAAACACCTTAGTGGCACCTTGTCCTTTAAAACCGCTTCAACCACCTTATCCCAGAGGGTATGACCCAAATGCGCGATGTGATTACCATGCCGGTGCACCGGGACATTCCACCGAAAATTGCCTGGCATTGAAGTTTAAGGTAAGAGATTTAATCAGAGCTGATTGGATAAGCTTCAAGGAAGAAAGCCCGAATGTGACCACCAATCCTTTGCCTAACCATGGGAGACAAGGCATTAACGCTGTGGAAAAAGATGAGGAATGTATTTCCAAAGTTCAGGACATCCAAATGCCGTTAGAAACCATTCATTCCCATATGCTTAAGATGGGATTGATAGAAGGATCATGGGATAAAGAGTGCAATGACCTCCTGTCTGCAAAGCGAAGGGACTTCTAGAAAACCCTTCAGGGATTTATGGACAGTCACGTCATAGAAGTTTGCCGGCATCGTGAAGACATAATAAATATGATACAAGAGCAAGGCCGAGTTCGAGCTCCAAAACCTCTAGTCATATTTTATAATAAAAATGCACCTGTGGCTTCAACCCCTGTTAAAACTGTCATCACGGTAAACACTCCAACCCCATTCCCTTACAAGGATTCGCGAGCTGTACCATGGAAGTATGGTACTGATGTGATCGTTACCAGTTCTGAGGCCGTTGAGCCTACTCCATCATCCCCTATCACGAATATTGCCAGAATCGGGGGTGTCACCCGAAGTGGAAGAGTGTATGCTTCCCCAGAATCAAAACTTGACAAAACCACAGGGAATGGGAATGGAGAATCCTCCGGTGAAGCAAAGAAGGTAGTAACCGAAGAGGAAGCCCAAGAGTTTCTTAGATTCATTCGTCATAGTGACTACCAGGTGTTGGACCAACTAAACCACACCCCGGCAAAAATTTCTCTGTTGTCCTTACTAATGAGTTCTGAACCACACCGGAACACGCTGATGAAACTTTTGAGTGAGGCACATGTGAAACATGATTTGCCGGTAGATAAATTCGAGGGCATAGTGGGACACATTGTGGCCAACAACTATCTAACTTTTACGGATGATGAGACACCAGCGGAAGGAAGAGGGCACAACAAAGCCCTTCATATCTCCGTAAAATGTCAAGATCATATCATGGCGAAGGTGCTGGTTGACAATGGATCGTCCTTGAATGTAATGCCAAAATCTACGTTGGCAAAGTTGCCTTTTGATGGAACCCATATGAGACCCAGTTCCATGGTAGTCCGGGCTTTTGACGGAACTCGCCGAGAAGTCATGGGAGAAATTGAATTGCCTATACAAGTTGGGCCATGCACCTTTCAAATCCTTTTTCAAGTCATGGATATTACGCCCGCATACAGTTGTTTACTGGGACGGCCGTGGATCCATTCGGCTGGGGTAGTTCCTTCTACTCTACATCAAAAGTTGAAGTTCATCATTGACAACAAGTTGGTAATTGTCTCTGGAGAAGAAGACTTGTTGGTTAGTCAGCCCGCCAACACCCCATACATTGAAGCGACTGAGGAAGCCCTTGAAACCTCATTTTAGGCTTTAGAGGTGGCCAATGCAACAAGCATTACAAAGAAATCCTTCCCAAACGTGCCTCTGATGGTTGCAAAGACAATGTTGAGAGAAGGATACAAGCTGGGAAAGGGGTTAGGACGAGAATTGGAAGGGGGAACCCAACCTATATGTCTCCCAGAAAACAGGGATAGGTATGGTCTAGGATACAAGCCTACAGCAGCTGATAGAAAAAGGATGGGAGAAGAAAGAAGGGAGAGAAAGATCGCTCGCCTTACCGGTCAAAAGTTCGATACTGCTAGAATCCCTATCTGTGACCTCTATCAAAGCTTCAGAAGCACCGGGATTATATATCCGGGTCAGGTGGCTATGGTTGGAGACGAACATAGCCCTAATGTGGAATTAGTGCACGCTTGCTTACCCGGTCAAGAACTGGACAACTGGGAAATCATGGAGTTCCCCATAACTATCAATCCTCAGCCAAAGTAATTGTTGTTTTCAAAACTTGTCGATCCTCTTGCTATGCCTAAGGCTTTAGGATCTGTTTTGTAATAAAGGCGAAAACTTGCTTGTTTATTAAATTAAATGAATGCAGTCTGATTTCATACCTCATCTTTGTTCAAACTCTTTCTTTTAAACCTTCCATTTGCTTGCCTTTCTTTGTTTTCATTCATTATGATATAACACTAAATGCAGATCTGAAAGCGATTCTTCTAAGAGCAATGAAAACTCGGTTCTATTTCATGACTCTGATAATCCAAATGATTATGCCTATGAGGATAGTGAGGAAGACTTTGAACCTTCACTCGAGTTGACAAAGTTAATGGAACAAGAAGATAAAGAAATTCAACCTTATCAGGAAAAGATTGAGACCATTAACCTGGGAGATGAAGGAGAAAATAAAGAAGTCAAGATAGGCACCCTTTTGAGCAAACAACGGCAGAGTGAATTGATTAAACTACTCCGGGAATTTCGAGACATTTTTGCATGGTCGTATCAAGATATGCCAGGTCTGGATAATAACATTGTGGAACACAAGTTGCCTTTAAAGCCGGAATGTCCACCGATCAAGCAAAAGTTACGACGAATGAAACCAGAAATGCTTCTTAAGATCAAAGAAGAAGTCAAGAAACAATTCGACGCTGGTTTCTTAGCCGTAGCTAAGTATCCGCAATGGGTAGCCAATATAGTTCCCGTTCCAAAGAAAGATGGGAGAGTAAGGATGTGTGTGGACTACCGAGACTTGAATCGGGCGAGTCCTAAGGATGATTTTCCTTTACCTCAGATTGACGTATTGGTTGATAACACAGCTCAACATTCCATCTTCTCATTTATGGATGGATTTTCGGGATATAACCAGATCAAGATGGCACCAGAAGATATGGAAAAGACCACGTTCATCACTCTGTGGGGCACCTTTTGTTACAAAGTAATGTCCTTCGGATTAAAAAATGCAGGAGCCACCTATCAAAGGGCAATGGTGACTCTCTTCCACGACATGATGCACAAGGAGATAGAGGTCTATGTGGATGACATAATTGCCAAGTCCAGGTCTGAGGAGAAGCATATTGCTGACCTGAGAAAACTTTTCGAAAGGTTGAGGAAATTCAAGCTTAGATTTAATCCCGCCAAGTGTACTTTTGGCGCAAGATCCGGCAAATTGTTAGGGTTCATTGTGAATGAGAAGGGGATAGAAGTTGATCCTGACAAAGTCAAGGCAATTCTGGAAATGCCTCCTCCTCGTACTGAAAAAGAAGTCCGAGGATTCTTGGGAAGATTGAATTACATCGCCCGATTCATTTCCCAAATGACGGCAACTTGTGAGCCAATTTTCAAGTTGCTTCGCAAGAATCAGCCTGGATAGTGGAATGAGGATTGCCAGATTGCATTTGAAAAAATAAAACAGTACTTATTGGAGCCACCAGTCTTGGTGCCACCCGTTCATGGGAGACCATTAATCCTATACCTGACTGTGTTGAATGAATCCATGGGATGTGTATTGGGTCAACATGATGAGACTGGAAGAAAGGAATGCGCCATCTACTACTTGAGCAAGAGATTTACCGAATGTGAGATGAGGTATTCGTCTCTTGAAAGAACGTGTTGTGCATTGGCTTGGGCTGCCCGACGCTTACGGCAGTACATGCTTAATCATACTACTTGGCTGGTGTCTAAGATGGATCCCATCAAGTATATCTTTGAAAAACCCGCTTTGACTGGAAGGATTGCCCGTTGGCAAGTGTTACTGACGGAATATGACATAACATATGTCACCCAAAAGGCAATTAAAGGGAGTGCGCTGGCAGATTACTTGGCATACCAACCCATTGAAGCTTATCAACCAATGCGGCATGATTTCCCAGATGAGGATATCTTGGCTCTTTCCAAAGAAGAAGATGGCCTGGAAACCAGATGGATCATGAGATTCGATGGAGCATCCAATGCACTAGGACATGGAATTGGGGTTATTTTAATCTCACCTGATAAGGAATTCATCCCTATTTACGCTCGGCTGTGTTTTGACTGCACCAATAATATTGCGGAATATGAAGCATGTTCTCTAGGAATACAAGCGGCTCTAAACGTGGGAATAAAGGTTCTGGAGGTTTATGGAGATTCTGCTTTAGTTATCCATCAACTAAAGGATGAATGGGAGACTAGAGATAATAAACTAGTTCCCTATCATGCTCATATCAAAGAGATGATCAAAAGGTTCGATGAAGTTACCTTCCATCATGTTCCACGGGAAGACAACCAAATGGCAGATGCTTTAGCCACCCTAGCTGCTATGTTCAAGGTCAGCAATGATTACGAAGTGCCTCTCATTGAGGTAAAGAAACAGCAAGAACCCGCCCATTGCCAGGCCATAGAAGAAGAACCGGATGGCAAGCCCTGGTATCATGACATCAAAAGATACCTCCAATGCCAAGAATACCCTGAAGGTATCACGGACAATGACAAATGAACTTTGAGAAGGCTAGCTATGGGATACCTATTGAGTGGTAACGTGCTTTACAAGAGGAATTATGATTCCATTCTCCTCCGGTGTGTTGATACCGTTGAAGCAAACCAGATCATGAAAGATATCCACGAAGGATCTTTCGGAACTCATACAAATGGGCATGCTATGTCAAGAAAAATACTGAGAGCTGGGTATTATTGGAGGACTATGGAAGCCGATTGTTTTGCTTACGTACGAAGGTGTCATAAATGTCAGGTTTATACTGATCACATTCATGCTCCTCCCTCATCCCTAAATGTCTTGTCAGCACCATGGCCTTTTTCAATGTGGGGTATGGACGTAATTGGGCCCATTGAACCAAAAGCCTCGAATGGTCATCGTTTCATTTTGGTTGCTATCGATTATTTCACCAAGTGGGTAGAAGCAGCTTCATACGCCAATGTGACGAAAAATGTTGTGGTCAAATTCGTCAAGCGTGAGCTGATATGCCGGTATGGCTTACCAAACCAAATCATCACGGACAATGGTACAAATTTAAACAACAAAATAATGAAGGAGCTTTGTGAGAGTTTTAAAATCTCCCATCACAACTCCTCTCCATACCGTCCGAAAATGAATGGAGCGGTTGAGGCAGCCAACAAAAATATAAAGAGGATAGTGCAAAAGATGGTAGTAACCTACAAAGACTGGCATGAAATGCTCCCTTTCGCACTACATGGATACCGAACCTCGGTACGAACCTCAACTGGGGCAACCCCATTTTCTTTGGTTTATGGAATGGAAGCTGTACTACCATTCGAAGTGGAAATTCCATCCCTTAGGGTGATCATGGAGGCTAAATTGCAAGAAGCTGAATGGGTCCAGGCCAAATATGACCAATTGAATCTAATTGACGGGAAGAGATTAACTGCCCTTTGCCAGGGATAATTGTATCAAAGACGCATGAAGCGGGCATACGAAAAGAAAGTACGCCCCCGACAATTCCAAGAGGGAGATTTGGTCCTCAAGAAGATTTTGCCAATTCAAAGGGATGTTCGAGGGAAATGGAAACCTAATTATGAGGGACCATATGTTATAAAGAAGGCTTTCTCCGGAGGAGCCCTTATACTCACTAATATGGATGGAGACGACCTGCCAATGCCTGTCAATATCGATGCAGTGAAAAGATACTTTGCATAATAAAAAAAAAAAGGAAAAAAGAGCTCGCTAGGTTGAAAACCTGGAAAGACGACCTAGGCAAAAGTTAGAGCAACAAGATGAGCCGAAAACCTAAAAAGGTGGTTCTACAAATTCTACTCCACAACATAAACCCTTCAAGCCAAAGTCAAAGGAGGTCAAAACGGGTATTAGGGTCATTGTCAAATTACGCCCTCAGAAGCAAAATCAAAAGACGAACACAAAGTCATGATATGGGATCAAGTTTCTCATTGCTCGCGGAGGATCATTTGAGGATATATGAGCCTTTTCCTTTTATTTTGCCTTCAATTCTTTATATACCTTGTCACATCACTGTGTTTAATATTATCGTTGTACATGTCTGATGTTTATAAAATCTCCCTTCATCCTACATGTGTTCATTTTTTATGAATAAACAAGTTTTTGCCTAAAATTTTTGAAATTGGAAACAACAAGAGCATAAAGTTATGGGGGATGAAATATTTCCTAGCACCAAACTTCGCTTGGTATAAGCATAACCATTTCCACTAAATACTCTCGCCAAAAAGTCGGGAGATGTTTCTGTTTCGTCCATGAATTATCTTAAAGAGCCAGTCGCCAAGGAAAATTTACCTGTAAGTCTTTTATACTAACTCATTCTTTTGTCAGCGGGACGCCAAATCCATCATCCAAAAGCAGGTATTCACCAAAGTTTTCTCTCAGCAAGACCTATAGACTGAACATCTCTCCTAAGGAGTTCCATAAAAATGGGATCAGTTCCCTCAACCGGGATGTTTCTTTGATCAGGCTTAAAAGGACTTGTCTTTCCCCAGTGAGTTCGCCATTACCAAACTAGCATCCATCATACTCCTCTCACTAAAAAGCTCAAACTGGGGCATCTCCCCAGATTTCTTTCAAGGGGGCAGTTCCCCAACAACCTTCAGTTATGTCAAACTAGGGCATCTCCCCAGATTTCTTTCAAGGGGGTAGTTCCCCAACAACCTTCAGTTATGTCAAACTGGGGCATCTCCCCAGATTTCTTTCAAGGGGCAGTCCCTCAAAACAACCTTCAGTTATGTCAAACTGGGGCATCTCCCCAGATTTCTTTCAAAGGGCAGTCCCCTAACAACCTTCAGTTATATCAAACTGGGGCATCTCCCCAGATTTCTTTCAAAGGGCAGTCCCCCAACAACCTTCAGTCATATCAAACTGGGGCATCTCCCCAGATTTCATTCTCTTTCCTTAGAAGGACAGTTCCCCGACAACCCCCAGATTACTCTGTCCCAACTCACCTAATACTTTCCCAGTGGTACCATGAAGGTTACCAGGAGGAATTATCCTTCCCCAGTGGAGCTACACTTCCTAAACAATTCCAACAGGAGCATCACCCCAGGTTTCCCTTTAGACAAAAGGCAATGCCCCAAGAATTCTTTCAGACTACCCCAAATTAGGGCATTACCCCCAGATTTATTCCCTTTCAATCCAGGGCCTCAGTCATGTCAACCGAGAGGCAACACCCTCATCCTTTTACTTTTCCAGTCAACCGAGAGGCAACACCCTCATCCTTTTACTTTTCCAGTCAACCGAGAGGCAACACCCTCATCCTTTTATTTTTCCAGTCAACCGAGAGGCAACACCCTCATTCTTTTACTTTTCCAGTCAACCGAGAGGCAACACCCTCATCCTTTTACTTTTCCAGTCAACCGAGAGGCAACACCCTCATCCTTTTACTTTTCCAGTCAACCGAGAGGCAACACCCTCATCCTTTTACTTTTCCAGTCAACTGAGAGGCAACACCCTCATCCTTTTATTTTTCCAGTCAACCGAGAGGCAACACCCTCATCCTTTTACTTTTCCAGTCAACCGAGAGGCAACACCCTCATCCTTTTACTTTTCCAGTCAACCGAGAGGCAACACCCTCATCCTTTTACTTTCCTTGTCAACCGAGAGGCAACACCCTCATCCTTTTACTTTTCCAGTTAACCGAGAGGCAACACCCTCATCCTTTTATTTTTCCAGTCAATTGAGAGGCAACACCCTCATCCTTTTACCTTTGCTGTCAACCTAGAGACAACATCCTCATTATTTCTGTTAATCAAGAAGTAACACCTTCACTTTCTACTTTTCCAATGGTGTTCACGTCTTTACTCCCTTTCCATTTCAAAAAAAGCAAGAAGAAACTTCATGCTTTTTCCTCATGAAAAAGAAGTAAAGAGGGGCATCTGTGAACACCTATTTCGTTCCAGTCAATTTTCACCAAGAATGGGAAATTCACAAGGGAAAAGAATTTAAAAAAAAAAAGATTTTTTTTTAAAAAAAAAGGAAGAATTTTTTTAAAAAAAAAAAGGACTCGGAATGATCATTTCCGAGTGAAATAGCCTCCAAGTGGATCCTTGAATTACGGAGGCCGGTTGGCAATAAGACAAGGTGGAAAATGATAAAGAATTGCCACCAGCTTTCATTTGCCTTAATTGTCAAAGATCCAGGCCGTTTCCAACACCACCATGCAAGTTGTTTGACAATTTCAAAGTGCGGCTGACAAGAAGACAATGCAGAAATATTAAAAAAAATTCTCACCAATTGGCAGCCAGGCTGGTCACGGGTCTGTTCAAACAATCATCATACTCCTCAAATGTTCTATAAATACAGCAAGCGAAGGAAGAAGAAGGGATCCCTGGAAGAGTCATTAAAAGAGAATTCATTCACTTTTCAACCGCCCAAACCTCCTTCTCAGTCCGCCCCACACACTACCCTAAAACACCGTCCTCTCAACACCGCCCCCTCTCCACTCCGCCCCACACACTACCCTAAAACACCGTCCTCTCAACACCGCCCCCTCTACACACCGTCCTCAACACCGCCCCCTAAAACACCGTCCTCACATCCCTTGCAAACCCCTCCACACACTGCCCAAACCTCCTTCCCAATCCTTTCTCCACACCGCCCTCTAACTGTCTAACTTCCTCTTCTTAAACACTGCCCCTTCCCCACACCGTTCTCAACACCGCCCAACACCTTACCCTCCACACTGCCTACACACCGCCCAACACCTTCCTAAACACCGCCCCAAGACCGTCCTTATAGCCCTTTCCAACACTGTCCCCACCTCCTCCCAATACATCACTACTCACATCAACCGACCTCACTCCCACTCAATACCGCCCACACGCACACTCCCCACAACCGTCCTCTCCACACCGCCTACACACCGCCCAACACTGTCCTCTCCACACCGCCCACACACCGCCCAACACCTTACTCTCCACACCACCCACACACCGCCCAACACCTTCCTCTCAACGTCGCCCACACCATCCTCAACGCCGCCCACACCATCCTCAACGCCGCCCACACCATCCTCAACACCGTCCAACACTTTCCTCATAGCACCTTCCAAATACCGACCCCCTCATTCCTCACAGCCCCCCTATACTGTCCCACTCTCCCTCACCTCACCTCACTCTACGCTCACTTCACTTTCCCTTTCTTCCATTAAAACCAAATCACACGCACACCTCTTTGCCCTTCCTTTTCAAACACCGTTCCCCTCCATAAAAAAAAACCACTTCGTTTATAAAAAAAAAAAAACACCTTATTCCCCATTTCCCCTCTGTCCAGCACCTCAAGCCCACAACACCATCCAACTCCTTTCTCACCACACTGGTCCCACTCTTCCCCTTATTTTTTTTATACTTGTATTTATTTTATTTTCTGTTAAATCAATTATTATTCGGTGATTTTACCTTCCTTTTTAATTATCAATTAATCTTTATTGATTGATAAATATTAATAAAATGAGTGCCTCACACATTCTATTTAAATTAGCATAAAAGGTGTGACTATTGTTATTATCATTATTATTGCAATTTTTTTTTATTTTATTTCTTTTATTCTTTATTCTTTTTATTTTAAAAAGGAGGAGTGAGTTTAATTTGGACGAGACGTCCTGTTAATCTCATTTTTTGTATTTTTTTATTTTAAAAAGGAGGAGCGAGTTTAATTTGGACGAGACGTCCTGTTAATCTCATTTTTTAAAAAAAGGGTGGAGCGAGTTTAATTTGGAAGAGACGTCCTGTTAATCTCATGAAAATATTCCGTGTTTATTTCTGTTTATTTATATATGTTTTGTCGTCTCGCACATTTTCTTTTCATGGAAAAGTTAAAATAATTATTGGGTTAATTATAATACGCGCTATTAAATTGAGGTAACCGTTTTTATAACGGACAGCTGTGAGGTGCTAATACCTTCCTCACCTGTAATTAGACTCCTGGATCTGGAATCTCATTTTTTGACCAATGCTTTAATTAAAGGTTTTCCCGGTATTTTATCCTAAAAATATTGGTGGCGACTCCCTGTTCATTTTCATTTTCAAAAAATCGTTTTGAGGGTCGGCCGTGCCGTCGCGATCCCGGTCGCGACACTTACCCCCAGCATGTCATACATTGTCCAGAAAGGAAAATCAAAGTCTGTGTGAATCGTTACGAAGTGTGAAAGTTCCGTCTGGTTATGGCTCCAACATCAACTCTTGTGTTTCCATGAAAGATTTGAAGTTAGTTGGGTTAAAGTCTCACGATTGTCACATATTGATGCAACAGTTTCTGCCTATCACCATTCGTGACATTCTTCTTAAAAATGTGAGAAATGTCATAACCAGGTTGTGTATATTTTTCAATGCCATATGTTGCAAGGTAATCGTGCCCGGCGAATTGGATGTGTTGGAACAGGAGGTATCACTTATATTATGTCAGCTTGAAATGTATTTCCCGCCCTCTTTTTTTGACATAATGGTTCACTTAATCATCCATTTGGTGAGAGAGGTCCATTTGTGTGGTCCAGTTCTTATGGTGGATGTATCCCTTTGAGCGATATATGAAGATATTGAAAGGGTATATGAAGAACCAGCGTCGTCCCAAAGCTTTAATTGTGGAAAGATATATTACATAGGAAGCAATTGAGTTTTGCACTGAATACATGTCACATGCTGCAAGCATTGGTATTCCAATGACTCGTCATGAAGGGAGATTGGATGGGAAAGGAACGATTGGAAAAAAAATGAAGAGTATGCCACGTGATGATGTCCTTCAGGCACACTTGTATATTTTAAACAACACGGACGATGTGCAACTGTATCTAGCCACTCACAAGGAGCTAGTCAAGAAAACCAACCCTAAAATGACTGAAAAGTGGTTGTTGAATGAACACAACAAGAGTTTCATGCAGTGGTTCCAAAAGACCGTTCTGAAAGATGCATCTGCATCCTCGACATTACATCGATTGGCACAGGGCCCGAACTTTGATGTCCTCACCTTTTGTGGGTATGACATAAACAACTATTCATTTTATACAAGGACACAGGATGAAAAGAGTACAAATCAAAATAGTGAAGTGATGGTTGTGGCTCAGTCAATGCATTTCTCAACTTCAAAGGACAACAACCCTGTGATGGCCGAGTCATGCTACTTTGGTGTGATTGAAGATATATGGGAAGTCGATTATGGTCCCTTCACCGTTCCTGTGTTTAAATGTAAATGGGTTGACAATAAAAACGGTGTCAAAACTGATGAATTAGGAGTTACATTGGTGGAACTCAACAAGATAGGGCATAAGGACGAACCATTCATAATGGCAACGCAGGTGAAGCAAGTTTTTTATGTTGCTGACCCAGCTGACAAATGGTGGTCAATTGTTATCCAAGGTAGACACATTGGAGACCCCAATCTTGATATTATGGAAATTCCATCGACCACAACATGGATTCCAACATCTATCGTGGAACATGACATAGATGATGCAGTTGCCAGTCGTCATGACCACCATGAAGGCTTGTGGGAAAATATTTCATCTTCATAGGGTATTAATCATGTTAATGAATCATTGAATTACATGTTATATTAATTATTCTTTGTATTAAATGTTATATTAAATATTTGATAATTGTGTTTCCTTGTTTGCACAGATACTCATGGCTGATTAGGATGGATGATCTAGGTCTGACTCACAGACTACTGATTCCTCTACTCAGAAGAATAGAGGTGTTACCCAGATGCCAGACGTTGCACTTAGGCGACACCGGGGCGAGAGGTTACCTGTTGACATGGATGTCAACACTGGTAGGTTTGGAGGACCAAATGCCGCAAAGTTGAGCAGTTATTTGGGAGTCGTGGCTCGGTCGAAGGTGTCCATCATTATCCCCAACTGGGATAATGTGTAGGAGGTGGTGAAGAATCAGCTATGGAGTGATATTCTGGTAACTTAGATATCATTTAAGTTTATTTCAGTGTATTATTTCATGTAATTCATAATAAGGACTCCTTTATGGACTAACTCCTTTCATGTAGGATTCTTTTGACATACCATCACATGACATAGCGAGGAGGAAGATCCTCGATATTATGGCTTAGCGATGGAGGTCGTTCAAATCCATACTCACCAGGAGGTATATTTGGACTTTAAATTCTTAATCAACGCTTTGCCAAATTGTACCAATCCTTAGTTTAAATGTACCTGAATTATAGGTATGTATTCGGGGAGGACAAAGGACAGTTCCCCGGAGAGAAAGATCCATTCATTGATCAGGAGACTTGGGATGCTTTCGTTGCATCTAGGCATTCTGACCAGTTTCAGGTACATTAGTTTTTAAATGATTAAATTATGTATAATTTAAACAGCTAACTCTGAATATTTGTCTTTCTTGTTGTAGGCGGTCAGAAAGAAAGCCCTGGACATTAGGAAGCTGAATGACTGCCCCCACACACTGTCACGTTGGGGTTACCGTAGGTTGGAGGAGTGGCTAGCCCAGGAGAGGCTAAGTCAGTGTCAGACTAGTCAGCCTGACACTGGTATTGTGGATCCCCCTTCCCCACCTACACGCCATGACAAATGGAAGTGGGCCAGGATCAAGAAGATTGGGGAATACACTTCCTCACAAGCTCAGGAGGTCGCCTCATAGATAGTAAGTATTCCCCTTGTATCAGTGTCTATTTTTTAGTTTACGTGAAGGAAGTGAATACTAACTTGTTTGGTTTCAGGATTCCTTGGTTGAGCAATCAACCCAAGGGCCTTTCGTAGCCCATGGTAGGCAGGATATTTTGACTACCACCATCGGCAGGCCAGAGCACCCAGGAAGAGTGCGTGCTGTTGGTCGAGGTGTAGGTAAGTTATAAATAACTGTATCCTTTCATTTTGTTATCTGTTAAACAATTATGGGCTAATCATTCATATTTCACAGGCCTCCGCAGCTATTACGGTGCTCCCGACCCTACCCCCTCCTTTGAGAAGTTGGTGGAGCAGAAGGTGACTATTGTGAAGGCTGAGTATCAGGAGGAGATATCTAGGCTCCACCAGGAGATAGCCCGATTCAGGGAGGAGATGAAGGCCTCACTCAGCCACCACCAGGAGACTACTGCACCAGCTAGCGACCCACAGGTTAGATTCCTTATTCAATTTCCTCGATTTTATTGTTTGTAATCACTTTCTTTCATAGTTGAATAACTTCTACTTGATGTGTAAATATGTAGGTATGGAGGGTTAGCACTAAGGGGTTGTGCGCTGTGGCTGACCCTGACAATGATGGGGTCGAGCCACCAGATACCCGTCAATGTGACCTGTTCATTGACGGGTCAGAGAGCCAGTTGCCACTGGCATGGTCTACAACTTAGGCCCTGTTGTTCACCATCAGACATTACCTGATGGTATGTCCAGGGTATCTGTTGTGCTCGTCCTCGAGGAGGATGCTGCTGTGCCAGTGGCAACTCCAGAGGTGAAGATCGTCGGTCAGGCGATGGGCCACTTTCTGATGTGGCCCAACAGACTTCTGACGGTTGCCCCTGGACAGGTAAACACCTTAAACAGTAACTAATTTTGTTACATTGTAAATTATGGTACAAACTATGATGGTTGTCAATTGTTCAACAGGAACAGGCATTGAAGAGGCCAGACCCGGCCGACGATCCCATCCGAATGCTATGGCACATCGGGTATGAGCAAGGAGAGGAGACTGTTCAGGTCCCATGGGAGCCACTAGTGTTCGGCCGTCCAAGTGCAGTACCACTTTACATTACACATTCTGACATGTGTGAGATTATTTTGGGGATGTCGATGCTGAACATCTCCATCATTCAGCTGTGGGAGTTGTAAATATATCATTTTTTGTCCAATTTTTTCATTATACAAGTTATTTGTCGCTAACCATGTCTCAACTTGTTTAGGTTTCTGACAAAACTCTGTGTGGACTTGGGTTTCCAAGGAACTTATGGTTTCTTAGAGTCCTCTCTCATACAGAAGCAAGGAAACACCACGTAGGACACCCAGGCATACATCCAGAATTGGATGTTTGAGTCTAGGAAGGCTGTATACATGGGCCCCTATCATAAAGGGTAATATTTTATTCCATAATTATTGTCATTAATTTTTGCATTTTGAAGTCTCACTTATCACTGGTAACTATAGTGCTCACTGGACGCTTGTGGTGATCTGTCCCCGGGCTTATTTTACTCTGTACTTTGATACTATGCATCGGCCAGTTCCACAAGACCTGAAAAGTATAGTAGACGGGTAAGTTAATCCCTAAAAAATAAGTACAAATTCGATTACATCATTTTTGGGCCTATACGATTCTAACTTATCTTGTGTTTTATTTGATGTAGGGCGGTGGTTGGATACAATCGACTGCTTGGAGTTAAGTCCAGCGGAAGAAAAGTTGTGTGGGTGCACCCAAAAGTAAGTCAATCGTATTCATTCAAATCTTCAATATATATTTTTTAAGTTGCGAATTCATTTATTCTATATTTTATGTACATTGTAGTCTTACAGGCAGGAGAGTACTTTCGAGTGTGGCTATTACGTCATGCATACCATGCTGACCATCGTCCAACAACATTTAGTAGATGGATAGACAGATGTAAGTCTCATCATTTGGACTACTATTTTAACAATTTCATCAATTTCATGTAATAAATATAGCTTTTGTTCTAATTATTTTGTGCATTATTTGCAGTACTTCCAGGACCGGTCATACTTTTCTAAGACACTTGTAGATAATGTTAGAAAGCAATGGGCCTCATACTTCATTGAAATCAGCAAAAGAACTTAGCTAGATATAAGATCTTTATTCTCTTAAATATGTATCTAGTGTAGGATTTAGGGTTTACATTTTATTAGGTTACATTCATCTGAATTGTATATAGTTTCATTTTTTAGGTTGTTATGAATTCATATCAAATTAATTGTTATATATATACCATTCTTTTTATATATGGTTTGTTGCTGGATATGCTGGGATACTGTATATTGTGCTGGTTGTCTGAATGTAGGTTTGGGAAACAATAAAACAGAAACCATATTAAAAAAAAACCAGAGTATTTATTCACGGTTATGGTAACAACCGTGATTATAGACCCTATTTATCCACGGTTACTACCATAACCATGATTATAAATAGTCTGTAAGTGAATTTTTTTTACTACTTATATTCACGGTTGTGCTAAACAACCGTGATTATAAATAGTCTGTAAGTGAATTTTTTTTACTACTTATATTCACGGTTGTGTTAAACAACCGTGAATATAGATTCTCTTTATCCACGATTTCTACTATAATCGACAACCGTGATTATAATCGACAACCGTGGTTAGATGTGATTTATTACCACGGTTGTTAACCGTGGTTAAAGGCCTTCATCTACTACCACGGCTGCAACAACCACGGTTCTTTAACCGTGATTAAAGGCCATTTTTAACCGTGATTATATCCATTTTTTCCACTAGTGCATCAACAAGCATCATCATTCATCAACTTACATCCTTGGGTCATAAATAAAAATTGGTCATACACCAAGATCCAATTTTCCTCTATGACCACCAAAATCATAACCCACCATTCTAGATATCAAAATCAACATCCATATACAAAACATGCTATACAAAATCTAGACCTCGCCAGCCAAGGCACTTCCTACACCACTATTTACCTCCTCAAGCAAAGTGAACTTCAAAATGTCAGCCCCTTCCCATGAGTACCTGCATCATGAGTCTAAAAATAGACAACATAGGAGAGTGAGTCCATATTCCAAAGGTATGAATGTGAATACCATGTGATTATGTATATATATTCATCTAAACATGTATACTTTGTACATCCATAACATTCACCATGCCATATACCATCATAATTCCATCGTACATTTATCAAAAATAACATCACAACTCCAAACAAAGTACACAAGCATATACATAATCACGTCCCTCAACAATTGAACTATCACCCCACCATTATTTGGTATTCATATCCTTTATGTTGTCTTAAATATATTTTTACATCCTCATCACATCCATCATCATATCTCATCATCTTTGGCATACCTTCTTACTATATGCAAATGCTCTTAAGCTAGTGCATATGCACAAAGGAATATTTCAACAATTGCAGATCTGACTATGGGAATATAAACATCAAATGTGGGATTCAAGTATGATCATCAAACCATACCCCTACTGCAGTAGTAAAAATGTGTACACTTATTCTTAAATTTGCATGCATTCACCAATTGTTTTACTGGTACCAAACCGCATCGCCCATCTTGCAACACCTAGTCATTTTTACCATGACCGCGGTATACAACATATCAACATAAGATGTTGCGGGCCAACCATGAATTATATCATGGCAGCTATGATCTCAAGGACCACCGGGGACACCTGCTCCTCAAGAGCCACCCCCCACAAGGGTCAACCACATGCGGCTCCCCGTAGCATAACATGGGCAGCTTTGTGACTTACACACCGAGTCACAGGGGAAATACAAATTGCTCGTGCACAAAGCCGCCCTCCCACTGGGCCAACCGGGGGAATCCCCTAAAATTCCAACACCGATAACTATGCAGTATGCCATGGATGCAAATGCAAATCATATGCATTACTCACTCTATGCAACCTATACATGCCACTCATCATTCATCTTCATCGTCACCAACATCACCACAAGGTTTTTAATGGATTCGATTTTATTGGTTACTCTCATTGATTTGAATCTTTGTGTGGCGTTCTTAATAGTTATCAATTACATCTTTCCACTTTAATACCATACAAGAATACAATTTATTCTCCATTAAAATCATTAGCATTTGTTATGCTTTCTCGGTGGACATATATTTATCTAACCACACATTCATCAAATAATTCATGCCACCACACCACACATCAAAATTTCTTCTAAATGCATTCAAAGCATGTTGCCAAACACATCATCTACATCATATACCACATCATTATTTTTCACAACATTCAAGCAAGGCTAACATGAATGACAATACATACCATAATCAAATAACATTCAAATTCATGCATTTAGAACATAAGACTCCTCTCCTACCTTAAGAGAAGAATTCCGATTGATAAGACGCTCCCGCCTCGTCGTTCGGAATAGGCCCTACATCAATATTTATGTAAAACCTCAATCAATCAACTACTCAAGTCATCAATTCAATTCTATTTAGTCATATTCATATCTATAATTTCACAACATGTGCTAGACATGTTGTAGATACCATTTTTATCCTTTATTAGGCTTTGGGAATTCCTTCCCATTAAACCACCATCATTAAGTTCAAGTGTTACAAGACAACCCTAGCCCCAAGCTTCACAAAATTCCATCTACTAACATTCATATTTCACAATGTTATACATTTCTTCATAAAACATATTCTTAAATTAATATTAGCTATTTTCCCCCAAATCTTAAAGTTAGGGTTTCACTAAAACCCAACAACTCATATTAATGCATCATCATTCTTCATTTCCCATCATCATTAATGCACTAACCACCATTAACCCCTTATAAATACTCATATTTATAACCACCCACCTTAGGGTTCAAGTATTCATTACTCTCATCAACTACTCCTCAACATTCATTGCTCCCCAAAAGTGTAAATACATACATCCATAGCCAAAACTTAATAAATGAGTAAGTATAACTTACCACACACACAAAAAAAATGGGTTTTTAAGGGAGAGGAAAGCCTCATGAAAATGAGAGGAAGAGGAAGGAAGAACTCCAAGCTTCCAAGCCTTCTTCAATGAAAATAGAGAGAGGGGAAGAGGTTACCACTTTACTTAGGGTTTTTGAGAGGAGAAGAAGATGAGAAGAAGTGAAGAGGAAATAGAGAGAAAGAAGAAGAACCACGGTTTTGCCAAGGGGAAAAGAAGCCAACGTGAGTTTTTAGAGGAGTGATTGGGTTTTGGTTTTATTTATTATTCCCATTCATTAAATTTTCATCGTTTTACAACCAATAGGCTCTTTGTTTGGGCTCACTACTTTATCTGAAAATTATTCTGAATATATATTTGGATTCCCAATATTATTCTCAATAGCCCTGACCAATATCATCTCAATCAGAGATACTTGGTCTGACACCTATATCTCAACCGGGCTTATTTTCAGCTGAATTGGTCACCATAAATCACTAAAAATTCCTAAAATTCTTAATTTAATTATTTTCAATATGTTGGGACATTAAATAATTCATACTCAACTTGTCAATATTTATTTTCCTTAATTAATCTTTTATTTTAAAATTTTAGGAGGTTACACCAGGAGGATATGTTACAGTTTGCTCATGCTACCATGGACTCCTTCAGTCATGCCGTCCTCTAGGTAATCCATTGGAACTGGGATTCCTCTCTTAACCTAAACGGGATTAGTTTTTTTAACCGATTCCGGAATGATGAGTTGGTGACCGAAATGGGTGGTCAATCCTTCTCTCCTTCTGATGAGCCCTTCAAGCTCTTTGGCGGCGGGGGAGGACGACGGTCTTGGGGACCCCAATATTGAGGAGCCTGATGCTGGATCTGAGGGCAAAGAGGAGGAAGGCCCTCGACCAAATCCTTAGTTTTATTTCTACTCCGTAGGCAGGATGAGCTCCGCCCATTTTAAATTTTGATTCCTTTGGCCGCAGTGCCCCTTCTTTTGCAATTACTTTTAATGATAGTGTTTTTTTCATCATTTTCATTGTTATAATTCAGTGTTTGTGTAAATGATTTATTCTAGAGTTCTCAAACTATTCCGTAATTTCTTTAAAATAAATTTAATGAAAAATTTACCGTTCTGGGATTCTTGGACTACTTCGGGATTTAATAAAACTTAACCACTCTGGGGTCCTTAGACTACTCCGGGGTTTAACAATACTTAACCACTCTGGGGTCCTTAGACCAATCTGAGGTTTAATAAAACTTGATCACTCTGGGGTCCTTAGACCACTCCGAGGTTTAACAATACTTAACCACTCTGGGGTCCTTCAACCAATCCGGGGTTTAATAAAACTTGACCACTCTGGGGTCCTTAGACCACTCTGGGGTTTAATAAAACTTAACCACTCTGGAGTCCTTAGACCACTCTAGGGTTTAATAAAACTTGACCACTCTGGGGTCCTTAGACCACTCTGGGGTTTAATAAAACTTAACCGCTATGGGGTCCTTAGACCACTCCAGGGTTTAATAAAACTTAACCGCTCTGGGGTCCTTAGACCACTCCAGGGTTTAATAAAACTTGACCATTCTGGGGTCTTTAGACCACTTCGGGGTTTAATAAAACTTAACTGCTCTGGGGTCCTTAGACCACTCTGGGGTTTAATAAAACTTGATCACTCTAGGGTCCTTAGACCACTCCGAGGTTTAATAAAACTTAACCACTCTGGGGTCCTTAGACCACTTCGGGGTTTAATACTTGCTTAATCTCGAGTCTGTCAATCAAACTTTTGAATTTAGCATCTGTGAATTGCGTCCCATTATCCTTTATTACTCTCCCTGGTATTCTAAATCTTGTGATTATGTTCTCGTAGAAGAATCTTCGCGTCCTTACCGCGGTGATATGCGCTACTGCTTCCGCTTCAATCCACTTTGTAAAATAGTCCACCCCGACTATTAGGTATTTTACTCTACCCGGGGCTTTTGGGAAAGGTCCCAAAATATCCATGCCCCATTAGTGGAAGGGCCATGGGACTGCGGATGTGAATAATTCTTCAACTGGGACATGGTGCTCATTGCTATTCTTTTGGCATGCATCACATTTTTAATATATTCCACTGCGTCCTTGGCTATAGTGGGCCAGTAATAACCTGCCCTTAATACTTTCCTGGCCAAGCTCCTACCTCTGCAGTGGTTTTCACATGTCCCTTCGTGCACCTCGGATAGAACTTCCTTGACCTCGGCCTTCTTTAGGCACCTTGGGTAAGGTGCCGTCAATCCTCTTCTGAATAGGCTTCCGTCTATCAATGTTAAATTTGCTAGCTCTTTCTTTAACTTCTTCCTTTTGACTAGGCATTCCGGAAGTTGTCCACTTACCATGTATCAGATAATTGGAATGACCTAGGTGTCTTCTGAATGCGCTCTAAATTGGATGCACTAGTGGAAAAAATGGATATAATCATGGTTAAAAATGGCCTTTATTCACGGTTAAAGAACCGTGGTTGTTGCAGTCGTGGTAGTAGATGAGGGTCTTTAACCACGGTTAACAACCGTGGTAATAAATCAGATCTAACCCCGGTTGTCGAGCATAACCGTGAATATAACAGACAATGTATATTCACGGTTATAGTAAAACCCGTGGATAAAGAACAGCTATATTCACCGTTGTTTAGCATAACCGTGAATATAAGTAGAAAAAAAAATTCACTTACAGACCATGTATATTCACGATTATAGTAGGAACCGTGGATAAAGAACCTCTATATTGACGGTTGTTTAGCATAACCGTGAATATAAGTAATATAAAAAATTCACTTACAGAGTATGTATAATGACGGTTATAGTAGTAACCGTGGATAAATAGTGTCTATAATCACGGTTGTTACCATAACCGTGAATAAACACTGAGGTTTTTTTTTAATATGGTTTCTGTTTTATTGTTTCCCAAACCTGTATTCAGACAACCAACACAATATACAGTATCCCAGCATATCCAGCAACAAATAATATATAAAAAGAATGGTATATATATAACAATTAATTTGATATGAATTCATAACAACCTAAAAAATAAAACTATATACAATTCAGATGAATGTAACCTAATAAAATGTAAACCCTAAATCCTACACTAGATACATATTTAAGAGAATAAAGATCCTATATCTAACTAAGTTCTTTTGCTGATTTCAATGAAATATGAGGCCCATTGCTTTCTAACATTATCTACAAGTGTCTTAGAGAAGTATGACCGGTCCTGGAAGTACTGCAAACAATACACAAAACAATTAGAACAAAAGCTATATTTATTACATGAAATTGATGAAATTGTTAGAAAAGTAGTCCAAATGATGAGACTTACATCTGTCCATCCCTCTACTAAATGTTGTTGGACAATGGTCAGCATAGTGTGCATGACGAAATAGCCACACTCGAAGGAACCCTCCTGCCTGTAAGACTACAATGGACATAAAATATAGAATAAGTAAATTCTCAACTTAAAAAATATATATTGAAGATTTGAATGAATACGATAGACTTACCTTTGGTGGCACCCACACAACTTTTCTTCCGCAGGACTTAACTCCAACCATTCGATTGTATCCAACCACTGCCCTACATCAAATAAAAGACAAGATAAGTTAGAATTGTATAGGTCCAAAAATGATGTAATCGAATTTGTACTAATGTAAGCCCGGGGATAGGTCACCACAAGCGTCCAGTGAGCGCTGCAGTTACAGTGATAAGTGAGACTTCAAAATGCAAAAATTAATGACAATAATTATGGAATAGAATATTACCCTTTATGATAGGGGCCCATGTATACAGCCTTCCTAGACTCAAACATCCAATTCTGGATGTATGCCTGGGTGTCCTGCGTGGTGTTTCCTTGCTTCTGTATAAGAGAGGGCTCTAAGAAACCATAAGTTCCTTGGAAACCCAAGTCCACACAAAGTTTTATCAGAAACCTAAACAAGTTGAGACATGGTTAGCGACAAATAACTTGTATAATGAAAAAATTGGACAAAAAGAGATATACTTACTGCTCCCACAGCTGAATGATGGAGATATTCAGCATCGACGTCCCTGAAATAATCTCACACATGTCAGAATGTGTAATGTAAAGTGGTACTGCACTTGGACGGCCGAACATTAGTGGCTCCCATGGGATCTGAACAGTCTCATCTCCTTGCTCATACCCGATGCGCCATAGCATCCGGATGGGATTGTCGGCCGGGCCTGGCCTCTTCAATGCCTGTTCCTGTTGAACAATTGACAACCATCACAGTTTGTACCATAATTGACAATATAAAAAAATTAGTTAGTGTAAGGTTTTTACCTGTCTAGGGGCAACCTGCAGAAGTCTGTTGGGCTACCTCAGAAAGTGGCCCACCGCCTGACCGACGGTCTTCACCTCTGGAGTTGCCACTAGTACAGCAGCATCCTCCTCGAGGACAAGCACAATAGAGACCCTGGACATACCATCAGGTAATGACTGATGGTGAACCACAGGGCCTAAGTTGTAGACCATGCCAGTGGCAACTGGCTCCTCCGACCCGTCAACGAACAGGTCACATTGACGGGTGTCTGGTGGCTCAACCCCATCATCGTCAGGGTCAGTCGCAGCGCACGACCCCTTAGTGCTAACCCTCCGTACCTACATATTTACACATCAAGCAGAAGTCATTCAACAATGAAATACAGTGATTACAAACAATAAAACCGAGGAAATTAAATAAAGAATCTAACCTGTGGGTCGCTAGCTGGTGTAGTAGTCTCCTGGCGGTGGCTGAGTGAGGCCTTCATCTCCTCCCTGAATCGGGCCATCTCTTGGTGGAGCCTAGATATCTCCTCCTAATACTCAGCCTTCACAACAGCCACCTTCTACTCCACCATTTTCTCAAGGGAGGGGGCAGGGTTGGGAGCACCGTAATAGCTGCGGAGGCCTGTGAAATGTGAATGATTAGCCGATAATTGTTTAACAGATAACAAAATGAAAGGATACAGTTATTTCCAACTTACCTACACCTCGACCAACAGCACGCACTCTTCCTGGGTGCTCTGGCCTGCCGATGGCGGTAGTCAAAATATCCTGCCTACCATGGGCTACGAAAGACCCTTGGGTTGATTGCTCAACCAAGGAATCCTGAAACCAAACAAGTTAGTATTGACTTCCTTCACGTAATACCAAAAAAAAGACACTGATACTAGGGGAATACTTACTATCCGTGAGGCGACCTCCTGAGCTTGTGAGGAAGTGTATTCCCCACTCTTCTTGATCCTGGCCCGCTTCCGTTTGTCATGGCGTGTAGGTGGGGAAAGGGGATCCATAATACTAGTGTCAGGCTGACTAGTCTGACACTGACTCAGCCTCTCCTATACCAGCCGCTCCTCCAACCTACGGTAACCCCCACGTGACAGTGTGTGGGGACAGTCATTCAGCTTCCTAGTCTCCCGGGCTTTCTTTTTGACCTCCTACAACAAGAAAGAAAAATATTCAGAGTTAGCCGTTTAAATTATACATAATTTAATCATTTAAAAACCAATGTACCTGAAATTGGACAGAATGCCTATTTGTAATGAAAGCATCCCAAGTCGCCTGATCAATGAATGGATATTTCTCTCCAGGGAATTTTCCTTGGTCGTCCCCGAATACATACCTACAATTTAGGTACATTTAAACTAAGGATTGGTACAATTTAGTAAAGCGTTGATTAAGAATTTAAAGTCCAAATATACCTCGTGGTGAGTATGGATTTGAACGACCTCCATCGCTCAGCCATAATACCGAGGACCTTCCTCCTCGCTATGTCAGAAGATGGTATGTCAAAAGAATCCTACATGAAAGGAGTTAGTCCATAAAGGAGTCCTTATTATGAATTACATAAAATAATACACTAAAATAAAACTTAAATAATATCAAAGTTACCAGAACATCACTCCATAGCTGGTTCTTCACCACCTCCTCGACATTATCCCAGTCGGGGATAATGATGGACACCTTCGATCGAGCCAAGACTCCCAAATAACTGCTAAACTTCGTGGCATTTGGTCCTCCAAATCTACCAGTGTTAACATCCATGTCAACAGGTAACCTCTCTCCCCGGTGTCGCCTAAGTGCAACGTCTGCCATCGGGGTAACACCTCTACTCTTCCGAGTAGAGGAATCAGTAGCCTGTGAGTCAGACCTAGATCGTCCATCCTGATCAGCCATGAGTATCTGTCCAAACAAGGAAACACAACTGTCAAATATTTAATATAACATTTAATACAACGAATAATTAATATAACATGCATGTAATTCAATGATTCATTAACATGATTAATACCCTATGAAGATAAAATATTTTCCCACAAGCCTTCATGGTGGTCATGACAACTGGAAACTACATCATCTGTGTCATGTTCCACAATAGATGTTGGAATACGTGTTGTGGTCGATGAAATTTCCACAATATAAAGATTGGGGTCTCCAATGTGTCTACCTTGGATAACAATTGACCACCGTTTGTCAGCTGGGTCAGCAACATAAAAAACTTGCTTCACCTGCGTTGCCATTATGAATGGTTCGTCCTTATGCCCTATCTTGTTGAGGTCCACCAATGTAACTCCTAAATCATCAGTTTTGACACCGTTCTTATTGTCAACCCATTTGCATTTAAACACAAGAACGATGAAGGGACTGTAGTCGACTTCCCATATATCTTCAATCACACCAAAGTAGCATGACTCGGCCAATACAGGGTTGTTGTCATTTGAAGTTGAGAAATGCATAGACTGAGCCACAACCATCACTCCACTGTTTTAATTTGTACTCTTTTCATCCTGTGTCCTTGTATAAAACGAATAGTTGTTTATGTCATACCCACAAAAGGTGAGGACATCAAAGTTCAGGCCCTGTGCCAATCGATGTAATGTTGAGGAAGCAGATGCATCTTTCAGAACGGTCATTTGGAACCACAGCATGAATGTCTTGTTGTGTTCATTCAACAACCACTTTTCAGTCATTTTAGGGTTGGTTTTCTTGACTAGCTCCTTGTGAGTGGCTAGATATGGTTGCACGTCGTCTGTGTTGTTTAAAATATATAAGTGCGCCTGAAGGACATCATCACGTGGCATGCTCTTGATTTTTTTTCCAATTGTTCCTTTCCTATTCAATCTCCCTTCATGACGAGTCGTTGGAATACCAATGCTTGCAGCATGTGACATGTATTCAATGCAAAACTCAATTGCTTCCTCTGCAATATATCTTTCCACAATTAAAGCTTCAGGATGACATTGGTTCTTCATATACCCTTTCAATATCTTCATATATCGCTCAATGGGATACATCCACCGTAAGAACACTGGACCACACAAACGGACCTCTCTCACCAAATGGATGATTAGGTGGACCATTATGTCAAAAAAAGAGGGCGGGAAATACATTTCAAGTTGACATAATATAAGTGATGGTTCCTGTTCCAACACATCCAATTCGCCGGGCACGATTACCTTGCAACATATGGCATTGAAAAACATACACAACCTTGTTATGACATTTCTCACATTTTTAGGAAGAATATCATGAATGGCGATAGGCAAAAACTATTGCA
This sequence comes from Clitoria ternatea, assembly GCA_037962975.1. Classification (NCBI taxonomy): domain Eukaryota; kingdom Viridiplantae; phylum Streptophyta; class Magnoliopsida; order Fabales; family Fabaceae; genus Clitoria; species Clitoria ternatea. The sequence goes on along the minus strand of CM075672.1, from coordinate 15,840,928 downwards.
TCAACATGTGATAATTGTGAGACTTCAACCCAACTAACTTCAAATCTTTCATGGAAACACAAGAGTTGATGTTGGAGCCATAACCAGACGGAACTTTCACACTTCGTAATGATTCACACAGACTTTGCTTTTCTTTTCTGGACTATGTATGACATGCTGGGGGCAAATATGTTCTTTTTCCCTTTGATTGTGGATGCAAATCCTGACGTATACCCATCAACTCCAAGTCCATACGCGAGTTTAGGCCATCCTTAGTCTTCCCGGGTATGTTTAAGAGTGTACCAACCAAACTGTCGCACACGTTTTTCTCCACATGCATTACATCAATGCAGTGTCTTACATCAAGCTCCCTCCAATATGGCAGGTCAAAAAACACTAACTTTTTCTTCCAGTTGTTTTGTTTCGGGTGCTATTTTTCACACTTACCAAACTGCACGTTGACGTCTTTCACCTTTTCATATGTCTGGCGACCAGATAGTGGTGGAGGAGCCATTTCAAAGTCTTGGGCACCGTTAAACGACTTCTTCAACCTCCAAAATGGATGATTTGCTCTAAGAAACCTTCGATGTTGAAGATAAACACTTTTCCTACCATGGTGCAACCGCACAGAAGTAGTCCCCTCCTCACATACTGGACAAGCTTTATGACCCTTCACGCTGTACCCGGATAAGTTACCATACGCTGGAAAGTCATTGATCGTGCAAAAGAGCATGGCACGTAATTTGAATGACTGCCCGGTAAACCCGTCAAACACATCAACCCCGTCTTCCCATAACCTTTTGAGGTCTTTAACCAATGGAGTTAAATATACATCAATGTCGTTGCTCGGTTGTCGTGGACCAAAAATCATCATTGATAACATGACATATTTCCGCTTCATGCACAACCATGGCGGCAAGTTGTAAACAAACAACAAAACAGGCCACGAACTATGGTTTGTGCTCAGGTTCCCAAACGGGTTCATGCCATTTGTGGCTAGTGCAAGCCTAACATTTCTTGGTTCATGGGCAAATTCCAGAAAAATCGTATCCATTTTCTTCCATTACGATCCATCGGCCGGATGACTAAGTAGTCCATCAACAACCCTTTCATCAGCATGCCATCTCATAAGTTTTGCATCATCTGCATTGGCAAACAGACGCTTTAGTCTTGAAACTATAGGCAGATACCACAACACCTTTGCAGGAGACCCTTTAGTGCATACCTCATCAGAATCCGCCTCTTTCTTCTTATACCGTGACACCCCACACCTAGGACATTGATGCAGCATTTCTAACTCACCCTGGAATAATACATAATCATTTGGGCATGCATGTATTTTCTCATACTCTAAACCCATAGGACACAACACCTTTTTGGCCTCATAGTTACGGTTCGGCAAGGTGTTTCCAGCTGGGAGCATTTCTTTCAACAACTTTAGTAAGTCAGTGAAACTTTTATCTGTCCACCCGTTTATGGCCTTCAAATTAAACAATCGCAAAACTGCTGATAACCTCGTGAAATTGATGCAATTTGGATACAACGGCTGCTCAGAGTCCTCGCACAGAGTCGTATATACATGAGCTTTCTTAAAACCTTCTACCCCCACATCACGGATCATATCCTCGAGTCGGTTATCCATGTCAACATCGGTGTCATGCATCGAGCTTCAATTTTCAGTTTGAGAGCTGTTACTTGGCACCACCACATCTTCACCATGCCATATCCAACGCGTATAACTACGCAGAAAACCGTCACACAGTAGATGTTCTCACACCTCTTCCAAGTCTACCCGATGCAGGTTCAAGCATTTAACACAAGGGCAAAAATACTTTCCATTCACCTCCACTGCATTCCTCGCTACGAATTCTATAAATGATTCAACTCCCCCTCGTACTCTAGACTTAGGCGTGATACAGTTATCCAACTCCGATCCATGCCAACTGTTTACAAGGTGCTATGATCAACCTCACTTTTTCTTCAAAGGTGGTGGTCCTATACCCATTCAGGACGACAATTGTTTTTATATGTCATTCATATATACAGGTTAGGAGTTATTTTAAAATTTGATGAAATTTCGGTAGCATTTTGCATTAGTCTCTAAGTACACAAAATGAGAGTGGTCAAATCAAATTCAACCACAACCAAATATGCACCCAGAGAACAACACAAAATGCAAGTTACCAAAAGTTTATCAAATTTTAAAATAACTCCTAACTTGTACATACTAACAATGATGTATAAAAAATAATTGTTCATCCCAAACTGTCCAAACGGACAATTCAAGATTCAACATAAACGATGACATTAATTAATTTAATGACCATTTATGTCGAATCTCAAACGGGGAACTACGGTTCACTCATGCACAGTAACTTTCATACTAATTAACAACCACACATATATAACAACAATAAAATTAACATATAAGAGCAACCAACAACAACAGCACAAAGGTTAATTTGGTCCCGAATTGAACCATGATCAGCATTCAGTGGTCACGGTAGGGACCAAGTATTGTTGTGGGGGTAGATTAGTCATACCAAATGAACAATAATGTTAATTTTAATACTTAACTAACAAAATAAATGGGTCAATCCCTCCCTAATTGAAATATTCGTTTGGTTTGTGTTATACTTAACTAATGTTAATTTTAATTTTTTGGAGAACTTGCCCAATCAACTAGCGTGTAATGTAATAGGAAGATTAATTTGGTGGATTAAAATTGGGTAAGGGGGCAGTTATGAACACCCCTTTTTGTTTTTGGATTGTCGTTTTCTTTGGATGTCAAGTTCCATCTTCAAGGTGGATACAAAATATCATCCATCCTCCAAATTGAGTAGTGGACAGAAGCAGGAAATTACCTATGGCTACATACTGATTAAGAGAGATCTAAGAACAGGACCCTATCTTGGATCAAGCAGAAATTTTTTACAAAAGTAGAAGGGTGAGAGAAATCTTTTCTTAATCAGGCTAGAAAAGAAATCTTAGTGAAAGCAGTTCTATATCTGTCATTAGTTAGATTCCCACTTTCTCAATATTATATAGGTTAGATTTCTTGGAATATGTTAGCAAAATCAATATAGAGAAGAAAACAGTGAATCCCAGTTATTATGAGATTAGTATATATATACATGGGTAGATGACAAAGTAAATGTTGTGATACAGATCTATAGAACACAAACAGAGTTTTTTAATTCTAGGGATTTTAGTTATGAAGGAGACACATCCTCATGGAAAAACAACACAGACAGCACCACTAGATTTATCGAGTTTATGACTTCACCGAACAATCCAGATGGAAAGTTGACGAAGGGGGTTCTTAAAGGCAAAAATGTAAGAATCTCAAATTTCTCATAAAGCATAAATTTTTTACAAAAGTAGAAGGGAGTATACAGTGAAGTCTGGTTATAAAGCTATTCAAAACAACAATCCAAAAACAGCATGCGTTCTTACCTTCTCATCCTAACAACAGAAGTATTATTAACATACCAAACAGGGATCAATAAAAATAGTGACGAGCAAAAACAGGGAACTTACAGAATAATGCAGCACCATTGGGACAAGCACAGAGCATACTGGGACAAGAATCGAGCGAGAAGAAGGCAACAACAACAATTACCACACTGGGACAGATGGGGAAGATGAGAAATAGCTTAAGTGAAGAAGGAGAAAGTGGAAAACCAAAAAACAGGGACGACTTACCAGACAGGGATGACTTAACAGCTCGAGTGAAGAAGGAAGTGAACAGAGAAGCCAACGATCAGGAAAGAGGAGGACGAGGAAGAAGACGACAACCAGCGTGAAAGAAGAAGAGAAAGTGAAAAAAGGCTGAAAGGCGCAGCTTTTGAAGTTTCAAAAAGGATGTATATTCACGGTTCCCCTTGAAACCGTGAATATATTACACATATATTCACGGTTGAACAAACAACTATGGATAAATGTTAACTCTATCACCACGGTTACGACCCCATCCGTGGATAAATATTAAATCTATAATCATAGTTATATATACAACCGTGGACATACAGTACCCAGTGATTAAAACCTAAAACTTGAACTATATATCCACGGTTGCAAACACAATCGTGATTATAAACATCAATATATATCCACGGTTAACATCATAACCCTGATCATACCCATGAATATATAGTCACGGTTGTGCACACAACCGTGGATATATATTTCAGGTACTATATATCCACGGTTGACTTCTCAACCGTGAATATATATTGATGGGTACGATCACGGTTATGATGTTAACCGTGGATATATAGTTTTCTCTGATTATAACATTTACCTTATAATTTCAAAAATGCCACCGCGCATGTTTTTATCACTAATCCTCTTCAACCCGTGAATATATCCTGTTGTTATATCCAATTTTTGTACTAGTGATGGCGTACACTTTAAGTGGGTTTGAAATACTTGGAGCAGCTAAAGTGCTCTGTATAACCGTAGTCGTACATCCTGCCTTTTTTGTACTTGCCAACCGAGATAGAACATCAGCTCTAACATTTTTCTGTCTGGGGATATGTTTAAATTCCACATCATTAAACCTTTCTCCCAACTCCTTAACCTTCGCCAGGTATTATTGCAACAACGGCTCCTTCGCTAGATAACTTCCATTGATTTACGAAATCACCAATTGTGAATCGCTACAGAGCACCGCCGTACGCGCTGGTACATCTAGAGTCGCTTCGAGTCCTTCCAAGCATGCCTCATACTCCGCCTGATTATTTGATGTCTTTAAATCAAATCTGAGGGTTATTTCAACACTCACCCTGTCTTCACTCTCAATTACTACTCCGGGCCCACATTCTTTTACGTTCGATGAACCATCGACGTAAATCTTCCAATGCTCCTGTGGTATTGCTGGGGCTTCTCTAGTTAATTCCATCACAAAGTCTGCCAGGATTTAAGCTTTTATGGTAGTCTGAGGTTCGTAAGAAATATCAAATTCTGATAGCTCTATTGCCCACTTTGTCATTCTTCTTGCTAGGTCAGGTTTGTGGAAAACCGTTCTTAAGGGGAGATCCGTCCAGACTGTGATTGGATGTGTGTGAAAGTATTGTCTTAAGCACTGGGATATCCAGATTAATGCCAAATCTTTCTGATACTGGCCCTCTGATCCTTGTAGCACTTTCCCAATGAAGTACACCAGCCTCTGGCCCTCGACTGTCCTTTTTACCAGTGCGGCCCTAATTGCTTCATCAGATACGCATACGTAAATGAATAACTTCTCCTTGGGGTCAGGCTTTGTTAGCACTGGTGGGTTCGCCAGAACTTCCTTTAACTCTTGAAATGCTTTCTCCTGTTCTTCTCCCCACTGGAACTCCTTGTTCTTCTTTAGTGCTTTATAAAGGGGTAATGACTAGTGTGCCATCTTTGGCATGAACTGAGATAGAGCCGCCACTTTTCCATTCAATGATTGCACCTCCTTATGTTGGTTGGACTTCACAACTCTCTTATTATCTTGCATTTGTCAGGATTACCCTCTATGCCCTTTTGTGTTAGCATGAATCCTAAGAACCTCCCTACTGGTACTACGAACGTGCATTTTAGTGGGTTCAACCTCATATTATAGAGCTGCAATATCTGGAATACTCTTCTCAAATCTTCAATGTAGTCTCCCCCAGCTGGGGTCTTCGTTATTATATCATCAACATACACTTCGACTATTTTTTACCTCATTTCGTCAAATACCTTATTCATCATTCTCTGGTAGGTGGCTCCTACATTCTTCAATCCAAATGGCATGACGGTATAGCAGAAGACTCCTTTATCATTCATAAACGCCGTCTTGTCTTCATCCTTTTTCCACATTGGAATTTGATTATAGCTGGAGTACACATCCATGAAAGATAGAAATTGGTACCTCGACGAATCATCCACCATTTGATCAATGCTTAGTAAGGGGTATGGGTCTTTGGGACAACACTCATTCAGATTTGTAAAATCCATGCACATCCGTCATTTGTCATTAGCCTTCTTTACCATTACCATGTTTGATACCCAAGATGAGTATTACACCTATCTTATAAATCCGGCCTTTAGTAACTCTTCGGTTTGCTCACATGCCGCTTGCTCCTTTTCCGAACCTAGTCTTTTTTTCTTCTACGGCATCGCTCTTGACTCCGGATACACTGCTAACTTATGACAGCAGAAGTTTGGATCAATTCCTGGTATGTCGGCTGTGGTCCAGGCGAATAGGTGCTTGAATTTTCTAAGTAATTTGACCAGCCACTCTTCCATTCCTTGATCTAAGGAATCATTAATTTCCATGCTCCTGGCTAGGTCTTCTTCCAACATCACCTTCTTAACTCCTCCTTCAGGCGTTGGTCTCTGAGGGTTCTCTGGGTCTAACCTCAACTCCTCTCTTGGGTCCAGGTCTATTAAATTTACGGACTCTGGTATTGGTCCGCCATCATTCAATCTTTTCCTTTTTATGGACTCCTCCATCTTGGTCATTAAAACACTGAGGTTATAGCAGTACCTCGCCATTTGTTGATCACCCCGTACAAAGGACACTTGATTATCTTTGTCTATGAACTTTATCAACAGGTGTGGGGTTCACACCACCGCCTCTAGGGTATTCAAAGAAGGGCGCCCAATAATCCCATTGAATGGGGATTTGACATCGATTACCAAAACCCTCATGTAACCCTGGCTCTCCTTCAAATGCCAGTCTGGTATCAAGATAGCCTTTAGTAGATTGCTTGGCTCCATTAAACGCCATTAGCTCCTGAGTGTATGGCTGTAGGTCGAAGTCTGAGAGTCCCATTTTCTTGAAGCATTCATAAAAAATAACATCGCACAAGCTTCCCTGATCCACCAACATCCTTCTAATTATTTTATTAGCCACCACGGCTTCAATCACCACTGCACCATCACCTCCTGGCACCGTCTGGCCGTAGTCATCATCAGTGAAAATAATGGTCGAGGTTTTAAGACCATCTCTAAATGGTCTGTTATCCGTCTTTGCTTGAACCGACATGATCATCCTTATATGATTCTTTCTCGTTGAATTTGACACTCTTCATCCAGCAAATCCTCCAGCAATCATATCAATGACATCCCTTTTTCCTGAACTGGGAGGTTTCTTCACCCAGGTTTTGTCATCATCCTCAATGTTATCTACCACGACTTTCCCCTTATCTAGTGCAGGCTTTTTTGAACTTCGGGTTTCTTCCTCAGTGGGATCAATCTCCTTTCTTTGGGAATCTACTCTCTCGGGCTCCAGATTTGTTCTTTGCTTAAACAAATATTGCTTCAATTTTCCCTCTCTTATCAGTATTTCAATGGCTTCCTCCAGTTGACGACATTCATTAGTATTATGTCTTACTTGCTCATGATACTCACAATACTTATTAGGGTTTCTAGCTCTCTTTATTGGAAAAGGTTTTCTCACCCCGTACACTATTATCCCTCTCAATCTGATCTCCCGTAGGATTTGGCTAGGTCATACAGCCAACGGGGTATATTGCACTGCGTTCATGCTCTTTCCTTCTCGTGGTCTTGGGAACGTGTCCCTACCGGTTCCTCTTCTCTCCGGCATGCCTTCTTCTTGTTCGTTCTCCCCACTTCTGTCTCTACACTTCTTTGCTTGGCAGCCGCCAAGTGCATCTCTCTTCTTACATACTTTGCTGCCTTATTTCTAAATTCTTCCATTGTCTGGGGTAGTCCTTTTTCCAAGGATAATGTAAAAGGTGACCGCTGTTGTAAAGCTTCCACCGTGATGTGCATTGTTAGTCCTCAAATTTACAAAAAATCTTTTAATAAAAATTTCATAAAAATAATAAAAATTTGGATAATTTGTTAGAAAATTAGGTTTTAATTCAATAAATGGATGTTGTTGGAAATAATCTACCCTTGATCAATTTTCTCTAGTTTTGTAGTGAAAAAGCAAAGAATTCAAGAGAAAATTATACTGGAGGATCTGACGCGTAGCATCAATCCCACGCGTAGCGTCCATAGCTACTTTTGACGCTGACGCTACGCGTCATAGCCACGCGTAGCGTCAGTGCTGCGTAGACTCCACAGCCAAGCTGGCCAAGCACTCACTTAGTGACCCATTATTGGCCACTCCACTCAGCATAAATGGCCAAAATATAGTGGAGATAGGGACACATGGCCAAGCATGATTGAATATAATATTCCAAGGTGGCCACTACCAGCTACGTTAATGGAGGCTGAGTCAGGGGACTGACGTATACCGTCACAGTGACGCGTAGCATCAGCACCCTTGCTCAGCCCTATAAATAGGGCCATCCAACACCATTCATCACATCCCATTCTCTACATTTAGAGTTCTTTCCTCTCTTCTATACTCGAGTTTTGAGTATTTCTTTTAGAGTTTGTAGTTCTAGCATAGATTTCTAGATACTTGAGAGTGTTGTGGTGTATTGTGATTGTTGTATTGTGAAGTTTCTATCGTCTTCGTAATGTCAACCTCTGTAAGTGTTGTTTTTACTTTCACCATGTGTAACTAATCTGTTTATGTTGGAATTGGTGAACTAATCTTTGAGTATAATGTTGTGAATTTGACCTCTGCATGTTTATGATTCAAGTCCATGTTAGTATTTCAATCTTTTATTAATATGAACATCAAACGGGAGAATGATTTTCATGTGTATTGAAACTTGTTTTATTAGTGTGAATGTCAAACGAGAGAATGATTATTCATGCCGTATTGAAACTTGTTTTGAGGAAAGTAAAAGTTAGAATACCCTTGGTATCTCAATTCTATAGGGGCTGTTAACCATTGTTGCCATAAGGCCAGGTCTTAATGCAAGTTTTTACTGAGAAAGCTCACGAGGGATCGGACTTTACGGTGAATTCTTAGAATTTATATCATGAGGGATCCATTATAATGATTTTAAGCTGCAATGACATGAAACTTGATGATTAAATATGCATGTCTTGAGTTCCTCATTGTTATTCTAGATTAGGGATCCAATTTCCAACAGAATTTGTTTATCTGTGTTTATCTCAAGTATCTTACCTATTCTAGATTGCAACTCAACTTTTTAGATAGATTTTTATTTTCTTTTTATCTCATGAACAATTCAACCATGCTATCCTGTGAATACTGTATAAATTATATATAAATCATTCTTTTGTCTATAACTTTCCTTCTATTTACCATAGTAAATAGAAAATTACTGTTGTTACTGGACTTTTAATCCCAGTGGAACGATATCTAAATTTGGAAAACTACAAACGATTGGTGCGCTTGCCAATTAACAACCCGGTGGTAAAAACAAACGGTTGAGACGCTATCGCCGGGTTAACAAGTTTTCTGGCGCCGTCGCCGGGGATTGAATTGATTCAGTAAAACAGTAAATTTTTTAATTACTGTGGTAAATATTTTTTTTCCTTAGTTAAATTTTTTTTGTTATTTTTTTTACTTTTACATATTATTACACTAACTTTCTTTGTCTAGTTTGTGTATGCAAACCCGATCTACTGCAGGTAAAATTTATTTTGATCCTGAGATAGAAAGGTTTGTAAAGAAAATCAAGTCTTTGAAATCTAAAACACAAACTAATTCTTCTTCTACCTCTAAAATTTTTGAAAATTCAAATATGGCTGCTGAAAGGAGAACATTGGGACAGTTTGCTGCTATTAATGGTCCACCTTCGGGAATGTTTCAAGGACCAGTTATGCCAGTAGAGATTAAACCTGCTACTTTAAATATTATTCAAAATAATCAATTTGCTGGCTTAAATCATGAAGAACCGTATGAACATTTAACTGTTTTTTATGAGTTATGCAGCACAATTGGTTTTGAACCCAATCAAGAAGAATCTATTTATATGAGGTTATTTCCTTTTTCATTGATTGGTAAAGCTAAAGAATGGTTTAAATCTTGCCCACCGGGTAGTTTTGCAAACTGGTCCGATGTCGAAAGAAAATTTTTGGAAAGATTTTATTCTCCTTCAAAATACTTTAAAGCCATGACAACCATACATTCTTTTTCTCAAAACAATGATGAATCATTAGGAAAAACATGGGAACGATTCAAGGCACTCTTGAGAAAGTGTCCAAACCACAACTTGGATGATGCCTAAAAGGTAAGAATCATTTACCATGGTTTATTACGTTAGTTCAAGATGATGTTAAATGCTTGTGCAGGTGGTTCTTTAATGAACAAGACTGTGGAAGAAGCTATTGAGATATTGGAATCAATGTCTATTAGTGACCGCCAAGCAAAACATGAAAGAGGTAATGTACAAAGGAAGCCAGGTATGCTCGAATTGGGAGTGAATGATGCAGTATTGGCTCAACAAAAATTGCTGACCCAACAAATTGAAGCCATGAGCAAGCAATTAGAGAAACTCCAAATTGCTCAAGTAACATCACCACCCCCCGCTCAAGTGAAACAATGTATGCATTGCATGGGTGAACAACCATGTGGTTATTGTGCCCCTGACAGAAATGAGCAAGAGCAAGCTAATTTTCTGAACCATCAAAGAATACCATTGGATAACTTCCCTTTCAATTATGGTAATTCTTTTCCTAACAATTTTCAATAAGGATGGCAGAATCAGAATTCTGGCTGAAGACAAGATGCTGGACTTTCCAACAGACCTCCTAACAATCAATTTAAATCACAACAATCACAAATTGACAATGCAAGATTGACAAGGATTAAGGAATCTATCCAACAGTTATTGCAATTTGTGGAGACAAATGAAGCTGCCCGAAAAGCATCAGACATACAAATGGGTCAGCTTGCAAAGGAAATAGCTGAATTGAAAAATTCTGGGTTTACTGCAAACACTCAAAACCCAAGGGAACAATGTAATGTTGTTTCTTCTAAGAATTGTGAAGTTGTGAAAATTGATTGTAAAGAAAAGAATGAGAAAAAGAAGAAAGAAGAAGAAAAGGAAAGTGAAAAAATAGAAAAAAATAAAAAAAATAAAAAAAATAAAAAAGAAAAAAATATGCAAGAGCTAGTGAATGAAGACCAAGAAACAAACTGTACTGCCATCATAACCCTGAAAAAATGTAAAGATCCAGGGAGTTTCACCATTCCTGTAACTATTGGAAATATCAACATCAGGAATGCTTTGTTAAATTTAGGGGCGAACATCAATCTGATGCCTCTAGATTTAATAAAGCGCATTGGTGAATTTGAGTTAAAAGAAGCTAAGACAAACTCACAGTTTGTTGATCGCTCTGTCAAAAAGCCTGTTGGGATTGTGGAAGATGTGTTGGTAAAGGTTGATAAGTACCACTTCAGGGTTAACTTTGTGGTACTGGATATGAAGGAGGATACTGAGATCCCCCTGATCCTAGGAAGACCTTTCATGAAGACTGCAAAGATAAGAGTAGATATTGATCAAAGTATGGTTGCAGTCAAAGTCTATGAAGAAGAGGTAAGCTTCAGTGCTCAGGAACATCTTAGGACAAATGATGAGGAAAAAGTTTACCCTTCAACCGAACCAGGTATATCTCTTCCCAATCAATTAAATTGTTTTAAATTAACCGATGCCTTGAATAATGAAAGACAGGTAATTAAGCATCGGAGAAGAAGAAGGAGAAAGAAAAAGACAGGTGATTCCTCAACGAATATTGGAAGACCACCTGATTAATCAGAGGTAATGTCTGGCTGGAGACATTAAACCTAGCGCTCAATGGGAAGCAACCCATTCTTTTCTTGTTATTTTCAATTAATTTTAAAAAAAACAACAAAAATATTTTTAGAATTGTGTTTGTAAATAGAAAGAAGTTTTAAACTTAAAAAAAAGAAGGGGGGCTTTTGAAAATTCAAATTTTGAAAAATGAAAAACAGAAGCCCACGCGTAGCGCCCCATGGACGCGTAGCGTGGACTCTGAATTTTGGACTTGACGCGTAGCGTCAGGGCCCATGTTCAGTTTTTAAAACTGAAATAGAAAGGCCCATCTTAGGTTTTAAAAACCTAAAATTCCCTCTCTGATTCATTGTGTTTCCACTCTCAGAATTTCAAAAACCTAAAAACATCTTTTTCTCTCAACAATTCATTTCCTCAATCATTCAAGGATTCCAAGTAAGTGTTCTAAATCCCTTCTCTTTAAATTCAATTTCAATTCTTAGAATTGTATGCGGTTAGGGTTAGGATTAGAAGACCATTAGTATTTGTTTGCTGTTAGAATAAGGAATCGAATGGATTGAATATGGTTTTGGAAGGGAGTTGCTGCTGCGCAACCCCTATTTTGCAGTTTCTGTTCTGCAAGCCCATGCGTAGCGTGGGAAGAACAGAGCTGATGCGTAGCGTCCCACCCACGCGTAGTGTCAGCCTCTGTTTCTGATTTTTATTTTTTGTTGTTTGTTTGTTATTTTATTTATTTTTTTATGTTTTTCATTTGTTTAACATGTTGTATATTTGTTTGTTGTTTGTTTTTCTTTTTAAAAATTAATAAATTTTCTTAGTATGTATTTGTTATACTTTCTTGCATTAATAAAAATTAAAAATACATAAAAAATTTTGTATATATTTATGTATGTTATGCATGTTATATTTTATGTGAATTTTTGTTTTATTGTTAAAAATCCAAAAACATGCATGTTGATTTTTACAAAAAAGTTTCAAAAAAATATGTTGTTCTGGATTTTGTGTGAATTTATATCTTGTGTGATTTCCTTTAATAAAATTTTTATGTTTAAATAAATTGTTGATTATGTATGTTTGATATGTTTTTTTAATAATAATATGTGTTTGATTTTTAATTTTCCTTTTTGCAGATGGCATCGAGGAAATCTATCCCCACTACTGGTCCCTCTAAAAGATAGAGGAAGACCACGGATATTGACACCACCTCTGAGGATCCTGATCTTCAGGGAGAGGAGGTGTTAGGACCGAGGGATCCTATGATATTTCGCACTGACACGAAATGGGCCCGTTTTCATAAGATAAAGGGGCAAAAGCTGATGTGGGATAGAGTGTTGGATCTTAGTGCTGGAGACTATCCTGAGCTACAGGATGAAGTTCAGAGGAGGAGATGGGGACCCCTGTTTTCTCTACCGACTGAGGGGGATCCCATCTTAGTGATGGAATTCTACGCGAACGCCTACAGGACTCGTCAGGACTCGCCAAACATTGGTCAATAGAGGACGAGTTGGGTGAGGGGCCGACATATTACTTATGACCGGGATACCATTAGTACCCTATTGGGTAATCCTTGGGAGCCTACTCCCGAGGACGATACTTGTTTCTAGAAGAAAAATAGAAACAAGATAGTTGCTGAGGGTGATCTAGGATACTCCCTCGAGGAGGTCGCTCATTTCTTGAGTAAAGATGGAATCTTTTTTAACCTGAGTAAGGTTGGAAGGAGTCCATCTAACCTCCTAAAGACCCAGCTGACCTCTCTAGCCCAGGCATGGTCCCATCTTATGCTACATAACATTACTCCTGTCAGCAACCTTTCATCTATTCCAGTCGACCGATGCTGCCTTCTATTTTCTATCCTCTAGGGCCATACTATTGACATCGCCAAGCTTATATCAGAGCAGATTCACTTCTATGCCCTTGGGTATAAAGTGAATCGGCCTATTCCATTCCTTCTCATCGTATCTGACTTACTGAGGAGGCAGGGAGTTGCTGTGCCATCACCAGAGTTCACGAGTTCTTTGGGGAGAGTCCCCAAGGTCTCAGTGAACAGAGATTACTTTATTCAGCAGTGCGAGCTTCCACCTCTGGAGCAGGAGGCTCAGCCCAGACCTAGGAGGAGGAGACCACCAGTTCAGCCACCACCTGCTGATGTTGTCACAGAGGGATTTGCCAGGATGACACTTGAGCATCAGCATATGATGCAGATGATGGCTGCCATACACAGAGCTTATATTCATCTTCATGATGAATTTTATCAATACAGACCTCAGGGTGAGGGAGCACCATATGTCACACCGGCTGAGTTTGCAGCTCATGTAGCTTGGCCTGGTGATTTACCTACTTACCCTAAGACTAGTGGACCGTCTGGAGTACAGGCTGATATTGATGGTGATGCTGATGAGGAGGAGGAGGATGATGACCAGATGGAGGATTGATGGTGTTATCTTTTGCACCTTTTTACATACATTTTTAGTTTATTGTTAGTTTCATATTTACATTGACATTATATTTTAGATTATATTATATTTTATTATGTGTGGTGTGTTTATTTTTGCGTAATTTATTATATTGTTGCATGTCCTAATTGAAAAATCCAAAAAATAAATTTTATCTTTCAATAAATAAATCAAATTTTTGTTAGAAAGTTAATTTATTCACTTAACATTTTTACACAATAAAACCAATTTTGTAAAATCAATTATTGATTCTTTTATAACTTAGGAATTTTGATATAATATAATTACAATAAGTTTATTAACTATCAAGCAAATTTCAATAACCCGGTGAGTTGAGAGATCTTATTAAACACTTGAGGGTTTAATCGACATAACTTCATTCGAATTGATTTTGCTTTAATCTTTGATTTGTGTTGTTGTACAGAGAATTCAGGAAAATGATCAAGGCACATTTATTGGTGAAAAGAAACCTTGGGCCAAACAGCTTACCTTGGTAAAAATTATTTTATCCTTTGAAAGCCAATTTGAGCCTAAAATAAATTCTTTGGTACCCTTAAACCTAAATCTGTTTTAACCATTCCCTATATTTGATTGATTAAAAGAGCAGTTGAAATAATGAAAAATATTTTGAGAGTTCTTACAAAAAAGGGGGAGTGAAAATAAGCAACTTGATTCTTTTCAAAAGAAAATAAAGTATGAAAAAAAGAAAAGTCAAAAATAGTGAAAAGAATCAAGTTGGGGGTATTTATTTTTCATCAATCAAAGAAAATGAGAAGTTTGGGCCAAGAGAAAGCCTAAAAATTATAAAATTCTCTTTTATGATTTCAGGTTTTTGAATTCCAAGAAAAACCATTGATTCTTGTAAGCCAAGCCTCATTAAAACCCGTGAAAAGACCTTATGATTTCTGAATTAACTCTGTATAATTAACCATTGATTAGATGAAAATCAAAATTAAATTCGCTTGATTTTATGATTGATTGAGTGAAACAGGTTACCGATTGCATTGAGATAAAACACTTGGAGAGGTAAGCCTAAAATTATGCTTGATATGTTAATAAAATATTGTAAAAGAATTTTACCATTAAACCTTTGTTACATTAGATGTCTATAATTGATTATTTCAAAATGGTAAATTGTGTAATTACTTTTTGTGGTAAATTCTCGGACTAACTCAAAAATTTGATTTCAAATTTTTATTTTTTATTTTTATCTCTTACTCGAGGACGAGCAATGTCTCAAGTTGGGGGTATTTGTTAGTCCTCAAATTTAGAATAAATCTTTTAATAAAAATTTCATAAAAATGATAAAAATTTGGATAATTTGTTAGAAAATTAGGTTTTAATTCAATAAATGGATGTTGTTGGAAATAATCTGCCCCTGATTAACTTTCTCTAGTTTTACAGTGAAAAAGTAAAGAATTCAAGAGAAAATTATACTGGAGGATCTAACGCGTAGCATCAATCCCACGCGTAGCGTCCATAGCTACTTTTAATGCTGACGCTACGCGTCACAGCCACGCGTAGCGTCAGTGCTGCGAGGACTCCACAGCCAAGCTGGCCAAGCACTCACTTAGTGACCCATTATTCGCCACTCCACTCAGCACAAATGGCCAAAACGCAGTGGAGACAGGGACACATGGCCAAGCATGATTGAATATAATATTCCAAGGTGGCCACTACCAGCTACGTTAATGGAGGCTGAGTCAGGGGACTGACGCGTAGTGTCACACTGACGCGTAGCGTCAGCACTCTTGCTCAGCCCTATAAATCCAACACCATTCATCACATCCCATTCTCTACATTCAGAGTTCTTTCCTCTCTTCTATACTCGAGTTTTGAGTATTTCTTTTAGAGTTTGTAGTTCTTGAATAGTTTTCTAGATACTTGAGAGTGTTGTGGTGTATTGTGATTGTTGTATCGTGAAGTTTCCATCGTCTTCGTAATGTCAACCTCTGTAAGTGTTGTTTTTACTTTCACCATGTGTAACTAATCTGTTTATGTTGGAATTAGTGAACTAATCTATTGAGTATAATGTTGTGAATTTGACCTCTGCATGTTTATGATTCAAGTCCATGTTAGTATTTCAAACTTTTATTAATATGAACATCAAACGAGAGAATGATTTTCATGTGTATTGAAACTTGTTTTATTAGTGTGAATGTCAAACGGGAGAATGATTATTCATGCCGTATTGAAACTTGTTTTGACGAAAGTAAAACTTGGAATACCCTTGGTATCTCAATTCTATAGGGGTTGTTAACCATTGTTGCCATAAGGCCAGGTCTTAATGCAAGTTTTTACTGAGAAAGCTCATGAGGGATCGGACTTTACGGTGAATTCTTAGAATTTATATCACGAGGGATTGGTTATAATGATTTTAAGCTGCAATGACATGAAACTTGATGATTAAATATGCATGTCTTGAGTTCCTCATTGTTATTCTAGATTAGGGATCCAATTTCCAACATAATTTGTTTATCTGTGTTTATCTTAAGTATCTTACCTATTCTAGATTGTAACTCAACTTTTTAGATAGATTTTTATTTTCTTTTTATCTCATGAATAATTCAACCATGCTATCCTGTGAATACTGTATAAATTGTATATAAATCATTCTTTTGTCTATAACTTTCCTTATATTTACCATAGTAAATAGAAAATTACTATTGTTATTGGACTTTCAATCCCAGTGGAACGATATCTAAATTTTGAAAACTACAAACGATTGGTGCGCTTGCCAATTAACAACCCGGTGGTAAAAACAAACGGTTGAGACGCTATCGTCGGGTTAACATGCATCTGTATTTCTTTCATCAACCCCAGAACTAGTGTTGCTTCCTTATAGAACCTCTTCAAGAAGTCCTTCAAACTTTCCTCTGCTTCTTGTCTAATCTGCACCAGAGTGTGTGAAGTCTTTGGCACATCTCTGGACACCACGAAGTGTTGTAGGAATACCTGGGCCATGTCATCCCAAAAATCTATTGACCCACTAAGCAAACTCTTGAACCACCCCAAAGCTTCAACAGATAGCGTTCTTGGAAACATTATGCACATAACGTCCTCCCCAGCACCTAGGAACAAAGACTCATTCGTATAGGCATCCAAGTGACTGCCGGGGTCTGACTCCCTAGTGTACTTCCCTATTGACAATGGCTGCGGGGTTTAGAGCTGTCTCAGGATTGGGACACTCATCAACCTTCTAGTGAACAAAATTTAGAACTGGTATTCTCCTCCTCTACCATGGTGCACTGCCCTCCTTTGGCTGCTCATCTCCTCAGTCCTGTGTGTAGAATCTTGCTCATCATACGCATATGTTAAAGACCTCTCTTATTGATAGGGATTTTCTGGTTGCCTTTAGTCACCACTGTAATTTTCTCTTCGTAACGCTTATATCTCTAGATGCAGCTACCTTATAACTTCATCCCTGGGATCCGCTCGAACTACGGCTTGGGCTTTCAACTCTGTTCCAGGGGTCTCTACTATACCTTTGTTATAATCCAATGTCCTTGCTACGTTCTAGACATGTCCTTCTGGGGTTTTGTCTCCTCTAGGGCGCTCCATCTTCTCTGTTCTAATACGACATAGGACTCACAAATTTACGCGGTCCCACCAGGTGTGCCAATGTTCTATTCAAGAATCTGGGGTCAAGAGTGACTATCTTGACCAGGGTTGGAAGTTAAACTCTAACCATAGTCGCCTCGTTGACTCTTAGTTTTACACTGCCTCAATAGAGTACAGTATTATGCACCTAGGTTTAGTGGGAACCCGAGGTTCTTCAAGTAAAGGTGGTAATTGTTGTTTAGTCCGTGCTAGAGTTAAGGACCACACCGGAGGTATACCTGCAGAAGATTCTTCGATGGTTAAGTCAGTATAGTCACTGAGGTGATATAGTATTACAGAGGTAACTTACAAGATTTGTTCAGATCCTTCTTCAGTAATAAATAAGTTGTATTTATAGTGTTTACCTTAGTTTTGGAAGTGATTTGACCATATTCCTAACTTACTGTTGATACAGTGTTTGCAGGGTTAGTTTTCCCATACCTCCTCTGACTCGTTGTCTGATTGTCAGTTATAAGCTGGGGTTAAGGGAGGAATCTAGTCAAGCAATGGTTTCAGACTTCGGTCATGGACTTGCCAGCTTCTTCAGTGATGTGGCGTGGTGTTTCTGGACCTCGACCTGGCCCCTGGTTACCACCCCAGATCAATTGCCTTATAACAAACTCAGGTTGGGACAAACTTAAATAAGGTTGATTTTGTCCTACGCAAACTCAGTCTGAAAAAGACTTGAAATATTTTGCATTGGTCATCACAGACTTTGAATGATGGACTCCCTTAACATATGCATCATAGACTTTGTATCATGAAACATTTAAAATAGAAGGGTTAAATAACACGTAGACAGACTTTATTTAATCAAAGACCTTGATGTCTAATATTAACAAATCTATGGTTCTTTAAATAATATTTTAAAATCCCCAAAGTCCTTTATCAAATAGATTTGGTTCTAACAATCTCCCCCTATTTGTTGATAGCAAATATCAAGTCTTATATTAAATATAGTCTTTGAGAAAGCTTTCATTTTATGCTCCCCCTCAAATCAATAAGGGTTTTTTTTCAAAGGAAATTTTTCAAAGTTTATAATAAATAAGATATTTTAGAGAGAGACCAATAGTTCATTAGACTTCACATGATGTCATAGTATGAGAGAATTTGAATGAAATCAAAGAATGAAGACATATATACATTTCAATAGATTGAGATTAGAGCAGATTCAGAAAAAAAATCAGAGCTCATATAAAACTGATAACTTAGGAAATAATCAAAGCAAATATACAATACAAACTTTTATTAAAGATCAGAGAAGTCACAAAATTGATTAGAGCATACTAAAAAATAATTAGAGCATAACATAGATAACCCGAGCAAAACATAGAAGATTGATGACAAAGCAGACTTCTAATCAAAGATGTAATCTTTAGAGTCATTCAAGAAAATATATATAAAAAACAGACTAGAATCTTTTGAGAACAAACTTTTTATTAATAAGAAAATATGTAATTACAGGACTTTAAAGGAAATAAAATTATATTTAAAAAGAAATAAATTATAGGCTCAACTTAAAAACCTATAAAAGACTAACTGACTTTTCTCCCTCTTTTGATATCAACAAAAGATACAAACATCATAAAGTCATTTAGGTCTGAACTCAGAGCAAAGTAAAAGGTTATGAAAGATAGGGCTCAAAACGTGTTGAGAAACTACAAGCAGATTCCGACACTGGAAGCACAGGAAATGAGGAGATATGATGAAGATGACAAGGGGAGAGCAATCGGAACAAGAGATGAGGTCTCCAAGACCAGGGTAAGAAAAAAGCTTCTCTTTGAACACTTTGCCTTTGATGTTTTAGAAGAATCTGACTGAAAAAGAGTCCTCATTAGAGAAAGGGCAATTGCCTTCATTACCAATAAACCACAGGATGTGATTCCATATATCCCGGGAATAGTTTTCATGAAGCTCGGGTGTAGATAGTAACCTCTTAAGAGTAGCCTTGGATAGTCCCTTGGGTCTAGGCTCATGCTAGGGTAGTGTTAGTCCTCAAATTTACAATAAATCTTTTAATAAATATTTCATAAAAATAATAAAAATTTGGATAATTTGTTAGAAAATTAGGTTTTAATTCAATAAATGGATGTTGTTGGAAATAATCTGCCCTTGATCAATTTTCTCTAGTTTTGTAGTGAAAAAGTAAAGAATTCAAGAGAAAATTATACTGGAGGATCCGACGTGTAGCATCAATCCCACGCGTAGCGTCCATAGCTACTTTTGATGCTGACGCTACGTGTCACAGCTACGCGTAGCGTCAGTGCTTTTGGACTCCACAGCCAAGCTGGCCAAGCACTCACTTAGTAACCCATTATTGGCCACTCCACTCAGCACAATTGGCTAAAACGTAGTGGAGACAGGGACACATGGCTAAGCATGATTGAATATAATATTCCAAGGTGGCCACTACCAGGTATGTTAATGGAGGCTGAGTCAGGGGACTCACGCGTAGCGTCACACTGACGCGTAGTGTAACACCCTAATTATTTCTTGCTAAAAATTCCAAAAATATGAGAAAATTTTTCACAAAATAGTCCCGTATTATTCGACATATGAGGAAGCAGGCAAAGGAAGAACGAAAAGCATTCACACGCACATAGCAACCTACAGGGAAACTAAAACTGGGGGCCGGCTCAATGGGTTTATCGTAACACACCAGCTCTAGGGCGGATTACACAACACCGTTTGTTCGCTTAGACGGGGTCTGACACTGTCCAGGCGGAGTATGGTAATGCAGCAGTGGATAGAGGAGATTTCGCAAGGAGGCTTCCCTTCGGGTAACACTGGTCACTCAACGGGAGGAAAGAGATAAGGGAAATATGTTAATATATTCACACGCGTAGCATTCGGTGGAAAGGCGGAGTTATAATCATCCTACTTGGCTAGGCGGGGTATATTCATCTTGGGCGGACTGTCCTAGTTACTTGGGCGAGGTATGACGCCGCCTAAACGAAATCTACATAACGCCTCTTTAACACAACTACAAGGTAATTTCCTCCATCGGGTATGGACGAGGGTTCACTAAGTAAATCCTCACACTCGCATTTCACTCAGAAAAATGAGAAGTTACAGGGTACATATACGTTAGTAGGTTGTGGAAGAAGGAAGAGTCTGAACCTATTCCGCCCAACTCAACTAATTATGACAACGCCTGGGCGGACTTAGCCATAACGCCCAAATCCGGGGTCAACATCGGGGTCCGGATTGCGTTAGTATCACAACGGATAGGAAGGATAATTGGACGGTGTCCCACTCTAACAACTACATCGCTCCAACGCGAGTCCTCTCGCTTGGACGGATTGCTCCCATACTTCAGGCAGGGTACGACTCCGCCCAACGTATCCGACATAAGTTTTCCTAAGACAATTCTCAATTAACTCTGACTTGGCTATAGCCTGCTCAATCATACTGTCCCTGCGTATCTATTAAAGCACAATTATAAAACAAGGCAGCACATAGCATCACGCACACAAAACCATACATCCATATGTACATAAGAGTGTATATTAATATTTACAATGCAAAATCGAACTTCTTCTTGTTCATAAAGTTCTATCCATCACAGAACATTAACATCCGGTATGAACCAGTTGGGGCTTAGTCTAACAGCGCCTTAATTAAACCTTCCAAATGCATCAGCAATCCGCCCAGCATTCCAGCTCTGCTTTTGATCCTCCTCACGAGAGACATTCACTGAAAATGGCCACTGCAGGGGTGAGCTTTTACATGTAAAATGATACTCACAGACTCGGTATCAGCGTCAGTACACGCTCCTGCTATCATTCAACCCTTCTCAAGTAACCAAGTTCATACAGTTCAGACAACATTCATGACACACACATAATTCACAGAGTTTATTCCACATCTAAATATATATTCATGCATTCAAAATCATACACATGCACATACATAGATTTATACATTACCACAATCAGCCTTATTTCTATATGCATGTCTGCGGATCCGACTCGGGTAAAGACTCTCAGTTACGGTCCCCTTTTCTTCTGGCCCCTCGTCCCTCAGCTCTTACCAGGTGGCACCGGCCTCCCCACGGCGTCTCGAGACTCTCTTCTCTAGCTCCAACGGCTACCACGAGCTCTATTGGGATCTAGCCAGGGTCGGTAACTGGAAGTCGTTTCCCTTGGGGTTCTTGACCTTCTATGGGTCACCCCACTCTTACTCATGCAACTAACACATTCATTATTACACATCATCGCGCCATGAACACCTTACCGTAGTCATTAAGTAAGAACGGATATCCCCCACTACTCGTAATCATTCGGTCAGTCACACCAGCGCATGTTACAATCGGTCATCAGACTAACAACATTGAGCAATCCAATTAAGAACATGCACATACATACTTTTCATAGTGACAACAAAATAGATCCATGCATATCATCCATCATTATCATCCACGAACAGGCTACACCATCGCCACGAAGATCACTATCAGAATCTCAAATCATGCATCAGTTTTAGTAATTATGAGTACATGCACACATGCACAGTATCAGTTCTAATGATTATAAATACATGCACACACACACACCCGCACTCAGCAATACGTTCATCCGGTACCGTTCTTAGACCATGCATTCGACATGCAAGCGCCCCCTACCTTTAGAAGAATCTCAGAAACCTTTCTGTTCTCGTTGTTGGGTCCGACGTCTTTCTCCTAGTTCGTTCGGTCTTCCTTGGCTTGTCGTATCCTGCGCCTGATTCTGGGATGAAGTGTGGTCCGTTCTCTAGTACTGGAACCAAGACCTCCAGAAGCGAAGAGTAAGATAGAAGAAGAAGAAAGATGAAGACGAAGAGAGGAAGTAGAGAATGAAGTGACGGAGAAGGGAGTCTGAAGAAAGAGTAAGTGCGTTTTTCCCCAAAGGCTCACGTTATATATATATATATATGTGCATGCGCACAGCAAGAGAAGAGTGGGATGGGAGAGTGCGTGCCCAGCAGTCACGTGCACTCTACCCCATCCCCTGACCACCACCATTTTTAATATTTTAAAGGCTTAAACCTACCTAGTTAAATGCAATTAACGGTTATTTCTAGTTGAAATCAAGTCTTAATGGTTTATTATTCATTCAGCATTAAATTTTAAAGCTGGGATGTTACAGTTCTCCCCCACTGAAAAAGAATTTCGTCCCCGAAATTCAGTCGGTACTACCTAGGTAAACAACTCGGGGTACTGCTGTTGCATGCCGTCCTTACGTTCCCACGTGTAGAAGGTGGTCTTGCCTTGCTGCCACTCCACTTTAACTAGCCTTACGTTCTTGTTTCTTAAGCGTTTTACCGATCGGTCCACGATCCCAACCGGTGTAGTCACAATGGTTAGGTCTTCCTTGATCCCTACCTCGTCGTCAGGCATCGTGTGGCTAGGGTCATGCAAATACTTCCTTAGCTGAGACACGTGAAATACGTTGTGCAATCGGGACAATTGAGTTGGTAACGCGAGGCGGTATGCCACGGGGCCAATCCGTTCTACTACCTCATAAGGTCCGATGTAGCGAGGGCTTAACTTCCCACTTTTTAAGGCTCGTCCAACTCCTTTACTCGGAGAGGTTCTCAGAAACACCCGATCTCCGACTAAAAATTCCAATGGCTTGATGCGCTTGTCATGGTAGCTCTTCTGCCTGTCTTGTGATGCTTTCATCTTCTCCCTTATTACTCGGATCTGTTCTGTGGTTTGCTTCACGATGTCTGGTCCCAATAGTAGACTTTCACCCGCTTCCGACCAGCAGAGTGGGGTTCGGCATCTACGCCCATATAATGCCTCGTAAGGTGCCATGCCAATGCTGTGATGATGGCTGTTGTTGTACGTAAACTCGATCAAGGGAAGGTACTGCTCCCAGTCCCCACCGTACTCCAACACGCACGCTCTCAATAAATCTTCTAGACTCTGAATTGTTCGCTCGGATTGTCCATCCGATTGGGGGTGGTAGGCAGAACTAAGCCAAAGCTTCGTCCCCAATTCTTGATGCATGCTGGTCCAAAACCTGGACGTAAATCTAGGGTCCCTATCTGAGACGATGGAAGTAGGTATGCCATGCAGTCGGATAACTTCTTGAATGTAGATTCGAGCCAATTTATGCAATGGGTACTTCATATTTACAGGTAAGAAGTGTGCACTCTTTGTTAATCGGTCAACAATGACCCAAATTGCATCATGGCCCGCTCGATTTTTGGGCAATCCCATGATAAAATCCATCGCAATTGAGTCCCATTTCCACACGGGGATCTCTAGAGGCTGCATTGCACCGTACGGTTTTTGGTGCTCTACTTTCAATTTCTGACAAGTGATACACCGGGCCACGTACTCCGCCACATCCTTCTTTAGTCCGGGCCACCAGAACTGTCTCCTCAAGTCGTGGTACATTTTCGTGGTTCCTGGGTGAATGCTGAGTAGGCTTTTGTGGGCTTCGTCAAGCACCATTCTTCTCAATCTTCCTTCACTTGGTATGTATATTCTGTTTCTCATCCGGAAGATCCCAGCTGACCCCTCTGCCAAGGATAAATCCTTTCCTTTAGCCTGAATTTCCTTCATTTCAGCTAGGTAAGAGTCCGCCTGTTGCTGTTCGTACATGGATTTTAAGAATTCGTTGGCAATCCTCAACGTACCGATTGTAATCTTCTGAGAGGAAGGGGCGTCAATATGCAAGTTCATGTCTCGGAACCGCTCCAACAACTCAACTTCTTTTGCCATCATGGCTGCTATGTGGAGGGATTTTCGACTCAATGCGTCTGCCACGACATTTGCCTTACCTGGGTGGTATTTCAACTCGAAATCATAGTCCTTCAAAAACTCAATCCATCTTCTCTGCCTCATGTTCAGCTCCTTTTGGTCGAATAGGTATTTGAGGCTCTTATGATCGCTGTACACTTCAAATTTGGATCCGTACAAGTAATGCCTCTAGATTTTCAATGCAAAAACTACTGCTGTCAGCTCCAAGTCATGGGTCGGATAATGCTGTTCGTGGGGTCTCAATTGTCGAGAGGCATATGCTATCACTCGATCCTTCTGCATGAGTACACATCCTAATCCGAGTCCGGACGCGTCACAATAGACCACAAAGCTTTCTCGTAACTCAGGTAATGCCAACACCGGAGCAGTTGTCAACTTATTCTTCAGCTCTTGGAAGCTGTTCTCACACTCCGGACTCCACATGAAAGGAACGTTCTTCCGAGTCAATTTAGTCAGGGGTAATGCCAACTTAGAAAAACCTTCGATGAACCTCCTATAATAACCTGCCAAGCCCATAAAACTTCTTATTTCTGAGATCGATCTGGGCCTCTCCCATGCCATTACAGCAGCTACCTTCGCAGGATCCACCGAGACGCCTCGCTTGGAGATCACATGCCCGAGGAAGTGGATCTCATCCATCCAAAATTCGCACTTTGAAAGCTTTGCAAACAATTGCTTCTCCTTCAACACTTGGAGTACCGCTCTGAGATGTCCTTCATGCTCCTCAGATGTCTTAGAATAAACTAGAATATCATCAATGAAGACAACAACAAACCGATCTAAGAAGGAGTGGAATATGCTCTTCATGTAATTCATGAAAACAGCAGGGGCGTTTGTCACACCGAACGACATCACTACATACTCGTAGTGACCATACCGAGTCCTAAAGGCAGTTTTAGGAATGTCCGAGTCCTTCACTCGGATTTGGTGATATCCCGATCGTAAGTCGATTTTCGAGAAGACTGAGGCTCCACGCAGCTGATCAATTAAATCATCAATTCTAGGCAGTGGGTATCGATTCTTGATTGTGAGTTTGTTAAGCTGTCGATAATCTATACAAAGTCTCATGCTGCCATCCTTCTTCTTAACAAGTAGCACAGGTGCGCCCCATGGTGACACGCTTGGTCTAATGAACTGCTTCTCAAGCAACTCATCCACTTGTTTCTTCAACTCTGCCAATTCAGTTGAGGACATTCTGTAGGGTGCACTGGAGACCGGTTCGGCTCCAGGGATCAAGTCTATAGAGAATTCAACTTCTCTATTGGGAGGCACACTCGGGACGTCCTCTGGGAACACTTCTGGGAATTCGCAGACAACCGGAATTTCGTTCACTAGGGTCTCACGCTCATCTTTGGTTAGACAGAGCATCATAAATAGTTGGGTTATACCTAGTGCCGTGCCATCTTCAGTAGGTTGTTTTGGGAAAACTATCTCTCGGTTTCTACAATCTACTAATACCTTATTGGCTGAAAGCCAATCTATTCCAAGCACAATATCAAGACCCTTTAAGGGCATGCAAATCAGATCGAAGGTGAAACTCCGATCATACAACTCAAATGCTACATTTTTACATATTGACGATGTGAACACACTAGGGCCAGTAGGGCTGGCCACTTCCAAAGTCTGGTTCATAGACACAGTTGGTAGCTTCAACCGTTCCACGCACTCATCAGCTATAAAAGAATGGGTTGCTCCCGAATCGAAAACAACATTAAGCGTATTCATTCCAAGTGAGCACTTACATTGTACTAGATCGTTTGCTGGTGCAACATCCTCTGCATTGATGGTGTAGATCCTTCCGGTCGCTGTTGGGCCGGTGTTCCTCTCTCGGCTGTTCGGAGCACGCATCATATTTGCTCTGGTTCCGTTGCCTCTGCCACTAGGTCGTTGGTTATCATTCACTCTGGTTCGATCTTGAAATCCTCCTTGACGCACATTGGTGTTTGCCTGGCGGAGTTGGGGGCAGTCCGGGCGAACGTGTCCCTTCTCTCCGCAGTGGTAGCATTTAACATTTGTATCATTGCAATCCTTAACAAAATGGTCACCGCCGCATTTAAAGCATCCGCCATACCTTGGTCGTCCACTCATTTGTCTCCCTCGGTCATTATGATTCTGATATCTGGTGAAGGGTTCATTCCTCCTCACGTTCCCTGGCCTCTTGAAACGTGATTGCTGGGGCCTCAGGTGCTGGTTGGCTCTGCTGCACTGGCCCGAATGGGCCCTGTCATCCTCTTCGAATATTCGACACTTGTTCACTAAGGCAGGGAAACTCTGGATTTCATGGTATCTACAGGCCCTCTTGATATCCGATCTCAGTCCGTTCTCAAACTTAAGACACTTGGAGTGCTCCGTTCCTGGCTGCTGGAAGGGCGGATAGAATAGGCATAATTCCTCAAATCTGGTCGCGTATTCTTCCACAGTCATGGAGCCCTGTTTTAACTCCATAAACTCCAGCTCTTTCCGACTCCTCACTGTGTCGGGAAAGTATTTGTCTAAGAAGCAGGCCTTGAAATCGTTCCACGTCAGTTGATTGTCATCTTCGGGGAATCGGCTTCTGGCTATTTTCCACCAATTCTCCGCTTCATCTCGCAGCATATACACTGCGCACTCCACCTTCTGGGCTTCAGTACAGTGAAGACCCCTAAAAATTCTCTCTAATTCCTGAGTCCACTTGAACGCCGCCTCAGGATTCCGTCCTCCTAAGAATTCACTCGGCTTCCTTTTTAAGAAGCGGTCCAGCACATGGCCATCCTCAGGTTGAGTCTGGCCTTGCCTTTCAAACACATCAGCAAAGCGTTGGAATGCTGTGGCTATAGCCTCCATACTTTGACGATGCGCCATTCCTTATCCTGAAATTGACATTTAAGGATAAGTATACGGAGCCACTTACTACCGATCTGGTTATTAGTCCAACAATTAATAGCTTAGCACATTATGTCATTCGCCTAAGTCATACACACAATCGGACCAGGGGGAAACAACCTCTTGTCCTCAAGTCATCATCAATCAAGTCAACTAGCATCAGAACAATTTCAACCATTCAATCAAAAGACACACACACACCACCGCTTACACTTGGTAAGCATACTTTGGCCTTGGACTTTTTGGTCCGCTCTGATACCAAAATGTAACACCCTAATTATTTCTTGCTAAAAATTCCAAAAATATGAGAAAATTTTTCACAAAACAGTCCCGTATTATTCGACATATGAGGAAGCAGGCAAAGGAAGAACGAAAAGCATTCACACGCACATAGCAACCTACAGGGAAACTAAAACTGGGGGCCGGCTCAATGGGTTTATCGTAACACACCAGCTCTAGGGCGGATTACACAACACCGTTTGTTCGCTTAGACGGGGTCTGACACCGTCCAGGCGGAGTATGGTAATGCAGCAGCGGATAGAGGAGATTTCGCAAGGAGGCTTCCCTTCGGGTAACACTGGTCACTCAACGGGAGGAAAGAGATAAGGGAAATAGGTTAATATATTCACACGCGTAGCATTCGGTGGAAAGGCGGAGTTATAATCATCCTACTTGGCTAGGCGGGGTATATTCATCTTGGGCGGACTGTCCTAGTTACTTGGGCGAGGTATGACGCCGCCTAAACAAAATCTACATAACGCCTCTTTAACACAACTACAAGGTAATTTCCTCCATCGGGTATGGACGAGGGTTCACTAAGTAAATCCTCACACTCGCATTTCACTCAGAAAAACGAGAAGTTACAGGGTACATATACGTTAGTAGGTTGTGGAAGAAGGAAGAGTCTGAACCTATTCCGCCCAACTCAACTAATTATGACAACGCCTGGGCGGACTTAGCCATAACGCCCAAATCCGGGGTCAACATCGGGGTCTGGATTGCGTTAGTATCACAACGGATAGGAAGGATAATTGGACGGTGTCCCACTCTAACAACTACATCGCTCCAACGCGAGTCCTCTCGCTTGGACGGATTGCTCCCATACTTCAGGCGGGGTACGACTCCGCCCAACGTATCCGACATAAGTTTTCCTAAGACAATTCTCAATTAACTCTGACTTGGCTATAGCCTGCTCAATCATACTGTCCCTGCGTATCTATTAAAGCACAATTATAAAACAAGGCAGCACATAGCATCACGCACACAAAACCATACATCCATATGTACATAAGAGTGTATATTAATATTTACAATGCAAAATCGAACTTCTTCTTGTTCATAAAGTTCTATCCATCACAGAACATTAACATCCGGTATGAACCAGTTGGGGCTTAGTCTAACAGCGCCTTAATTAAACCTTCCAAATGCATCAGCACTCCGCCCAGCATTCCAGCTCTGCTTTTGATCCTCCTCACGAGAGACATTCACTGAAAATGGCCAC
This sequence comes from Clitoria ternatea, assembly GCA_037962975.1. Classification (NCBI taxonomy): domain Eukaryota; kingdom Viridiplantae; phylum Streptophyta; class Magnoliopsida; order Fabales; family Fabaceae; genus Clitoria; species Clitoria ternatea. Next base: position 15,812,179 of record CM075672.1, on the reverse strand, counting down.
TGCAGGGGTGAGCTTTTACATGTAAAATGATACTCACAGACTCGGTATCAGCATCAGTACACGCTCCTGCTATCATTCAACCCTTCTCAAGTAACCAAGTTCATACAGTTCAGACAACATTCATGACACACACATAATTCACAGAGTTTATTCCACATCTAAATATATATTCATGCATTCAAAATCATACACATGCACATACATAGATTTATACATTACCACAATCAGCCTTATTTCTATATGCATGTCTGCGGATCCGACTCGGGTAAAGACTCTCAGTTACGGTCCCCTTTTCTTCTGGCCCCTCGTCCCTCAGCTCTTACCAGGTGGCACCGGCCTCCCCACGGCGTCTCGAGACTCTCTTCTCTAGCTCCAACGGCTACCACGAGCTCTATTGGGATCTAGCCAGGGTCGGTAACTGGAAGTCGTTTCCCTTGGGGTTCTTGACCTTCTATGGGTCACCCCACTCTTACTCATGCAACTAACACATTCATTATTACACATCATCGCGCCATGAACACCTTACCGTAGTCATTAAGTAAGAACGAATATCCCCCACTACTCGTAATCATTCGGTCAGTCACACCAGCGCATGTTACAATCGGTCATCAGACTAACAACATTGAGCAATCCAATTAAGAACATGCACATACATACTTTTCATAGTGACAACAAAATAGATCCATGCATATCATCCATCATTATCATCCACGAACAGGCTACACCATCGCCACGAAGATCACTATCAGAATCTCAAATCATGCATCAGTTTTAGTAATTATGAGTACATGCACACATGCACAGCATCAGTTCTAATGATTATAAATACATACACACACACACACCCGCACTCAGCAATACGTTCATCCGGTACCGTTCTTAGACCATGCATTCGACATGCAAGCGCCCCCTACCTTTAGAAGAATCTCAGAAACCTTTCTGTTCTCGTTGTTGGGTCCGACGTCTTTCTCCTGGTTCGTTCGGTCTTCCTTGGCTTGTCGTATCCTGCGCCTGATTCTGGGATGAAGTGTGGTCCGTTCTCTAGTACTGGAACCAAGACCTCCAGAAGCGAAGAGTAAGATAGAAGAAGAAGAAAGATGAAGACGAAGAGAGGAAGTAGAGAATGAAGTGACGGAGAAGGGAGTCTGAAGAAAGAGTAAGTGTGTTTTTCCCCAAAGGCTCATGTTATATATATATATATATGTGCATGCGCACAGCAAGAGAAGAGTGGGATGGGAGAGTGCGTGCCCAGCAGTCACGTGCTTTCTACCCCATCCCCTGACCACCACTTTTAATATTTTAAAGGCTTAAACCTACCTAGTTAAATGCAATTAACGGTTATTTCTAGTTGAAATCAAGTCTTAATGGTTTATTCTTCATTCAGCATTAAATTTTAAAGCTGGGATGTTACACGTAGCGTCAGCACCCTTGCTCAGCCTTATAAATAGGGCCATCCAACACCATTCATCATATCCCATTCTCTATTTTCAGAGTTCTTTCCTCTCTTCTATACTCGAGTTTTGAGTATTTCTTTTAGAGTTTGTAGTTCTAGAATAGTTTTCTAGATACTTGAGAGTGTTGTGGTGTATTGTGATCGTTGTATCGTGAAGTTTCCATCGTCTTCGTAATGTCAAACTCTGTAAGTGTTGTTTCTACTTTTACCATGTGTAACTAATTTGTTTATGTTGGAATTAGTGAACTAATCTATTGAGTATAATATTGTGAATTCGACCTCTGCATGTTTATGATTCAAGTCCATGTTAGTATTTCAACCTTTAATTAATATGAACGTCAAACGGGAGAATGATTTTCATGTGTATTGAAACTTGTTTTATTAGTATGAATGTCAAACGGGAGAATGATTATTCATGTTGTATTGAAACTTGTTTTGACGAAAGTAAAACTTGGAATACCCTTGGTATCTCAATTCTATAGGGGTTGTTAACCATTGTTGCCATAAGGCCAGGTCTTAATGCAAGTTTTTACTAAGAAAGCTCACGAGGGATCGGACTTTACGGTGAATTCTTAGAATTTATATCACGAGGGATCGGTTATAATGATTTTAAGCTGCAATGATATGAAACTTGATGATTAAATATGCATGTCTTGAGTTCCTCATTGTTATTCTAGATTAGGGATCCAATTTCCAACATAATTTGTCTATCTGTGTTTATCTCAAGTATCTTACCTATTCTAGATTGCAACTCAACTTTTTAGATAGATTTTTTTTTTTAGTTTTAGCTCATGAACTACTCAATCATGCTATCTTGTCAATACTGTATAAATTGTATATAGATCATTCTTTTGTCTATAACTTTCTTCACATTTACCATAGTGAATAGAAAAATACTGTTGTTATTGGACTTTCAATCCCAGTGGAACGATATCTAAATTTTGAAAACTACAAACGATTGGTGCGCTTGCCAATTAACAACCCGGTGGTAGAAACAAACGGTTGAGACGCTATCGCTGGGTTAACAAGTTTTCTGGCGGCGTCGTCGGGGATTGAATTATTTAAGTAAAACAGTAAATTTTTAATTACCGTGGTAAATATTTTTTTACCTTAGTTAAATTTTTATTTTATTTGTTTACTTTTACTTATTGTTCTACTAACTTTCTTTGTCTAGTTTGTGTATGCAAACCCGATCTACTGCAGGTAAAATTTATTTTGATCCTGAGATAGAAAGGTTTGTAAAGAAAAATAAATCTTCTTCTACTTCTAAAATTTTTGAAAATTCAAATATGGCTGCTGAAAGGAGAACATTGGGACAGTTTGCTGCTATTAATGGTCCACCCCGAGTTTCAGAAATGTTTCATGGACCTCTTGTACCAGTGGAGATTAAACTTGCTACTTTAAATATTATTCAAAATAATCAATTTGCTGGTTTAAATCATGAAGAACCGTATGAACATTTAACTATTTTTTATGAGTTATGTAGCATAATTGGTTTTGAACCCAATCAAGAAGAATCTGTTTATATGAGATTATTTCCTTTTTCATTGATTGGTAAAGCTAAAGAATGGTTTAAATCTTGCCCACCGGGTAGTTTTGCAAACTGGTCCGATGTCGAAAGAAAATTTTTGGAAAGATTTTATTCTCCTTCAAAATACTTTGAAGCCATGACAGCCATACATTCTTTTTCTCAAAATAAAGATGAATCATTAGGAGAAACATGGGAACGATTCAAGGCACTCTTGAGAAAGTGTCCAAACCACAATTGGATGATGCCGAAAAGGTAAGAATCGTTTACCATGGTCTATTACCTTAGTTCAAGATGATGTTAGATGCTTGTGCAGGTGGTTCTTTAATGAACATAACTATGGAGGAAGCAATTGAGATATTGGAATCAATGTCTATTAGTGACCGCCAAGCAAAAAATAAAAGAGGTAATATACAGAGGAAGCCAGGTATGCTCGAATTGGGAGTGAATGATGCAGTATTGGCTCAGCAAAAATTACTGACCCAATAAATTGAAGCCATGATCAAGCAATTAGAGAAGCTTCAAATTGCTCAAGTAACATCACCACCCCCCGCTCAAGTGAAACAATGTATGCATTACATGGGTGAACAACCATGTGGTTATTGTGCCCCTGACAGAAATGAGCAAGAGCAAGCCAATTTTTTGAACCATCATAGAATACCATTGGGTAACTTTCCTTTCAATTATGGTAATTCTTTTCCTAACAATTTTCAACAGGGATGGCAGAATCAGAATTCTGGCTAGAGACAAGATGTTGGACCTTCCAACAGACCTCATAACAATCAATTTAAGCCACAACAATCACAAATTGACAATGCAAGATTGACAAGGATTGAGGAATCTATCCAACAGTTATTGCAATTTGTGGAGACAAATGAAGCTGCCCGAAAAGCATCAGACATACAAATGGGTCAGCTTGCAAAGGAAATAGCTGAATTGAAAAGTTCTGGGTTTACTGCAAACACTCAAAACCCAAGGGAACAATGTAATGTTGTTTCTTCTAAGAATTGTGAAGTTGTGAAAATTGATTGTAAAGAAAAGAATGAGAAAAAGAAGAAAGAAGAAGAAAAGGAAAGTGAAAAAATAGAAAAAAATAAAAAAAATAAAAAAAATAAAAAAGAAAAAAATATGCAAGAGCTAGTGAATGAAGACCAAGAAACAAACTGTACTGCCATCATAACCCTGAAAAAATGTAAAGATCCAGGGAGTTTCACCATTCCTGTAACTATTGGAAATATCAACATCAGGAATGCTTTGTTAAATTTAGGGGCGAACATCAATCTGATGCCTCTAGATTTAATAAAGCGCATTGGTGAATTTGAGTTAAAAGAAGCTAAGACAAACTCACAGTTTGTTGATCGCTCTGTCAAAAAGCCTGTTGGGATTGTGGAAGATGTGTTGGTAAAGGTTGATAAGTACCACTTCAGGGTTAACTTTGTGGTACTGGATATGAAGGAGGATACTGAGATCCCCCTGATCCTAGGAAGACCTTTCATGAAGACTGCAAAGATAAGAGTAGATATTGATCAAAGTATGGTTGCAGTCAAAGTCTATGAAGAAGAGGTAAGCTTCAGTGCTCAGGAACATCTTAGGACAAATGATGAGGAAAAAGTTTACCCTTCAACCGAACCAGGTATATCTCTTCCCAATCAATTAAATTGTTTTAAATTAACCGATGCCTTGAATAATGAAAGACAGGTAATTAAGCATCGGAGAAGAAGAAGGAGAAAGAAAAAGACAGGTGATTCCTCAACGAATATTGGAAGACCACCTGATTAATCAGAGGTAATGTCTGGCTGGAGACATTAAACCTAGCGCTCAATGGGAAGCAACCCATTCTTTTCTTGTTATTTTCAATTAATTTTAAAAAAAACAACAAAAATATTTTTAGAATTGTGTTTGTAAATAGAAAGAAGTTTTAAACTTAAAAAAAAGAAGGGGGGCTTTTGAAAATTCAAATTTTGAAAAATGAAAAACAGAAGCCCACGCGTAGCGCCTCATGGACGCGTAGCGTGGACTCTGAATTTTGGACTTGACGCGTAGCGTCAGGGCCCATGTTCAGTTTTTAAAACTGAAATAGAAAGGCCCATCTTAGGTTTTAAAAACCTAAAATTCCCTCTCTGCTTCATTGTGTTTCCACTCTCAGAATTTCAAAAACCTAAAAACATCTTTTTCTCTCAACAATGCATTTCCTCAATCATTCAAGGATTCCAAGTAAGTGTTCTAAATCCCTTCTCTTTAAATTCAATTTCAATTCTTAGAATTGTATGCGGTTAGGGTTAGGATTAGAAGACCATTAGTATTTGTTTGCTGTTAGAATAAGGAATCGAATGGATTGAATATGGTTTTGGAAGGGAGTTGCTGCTGCGCAACCCCTATTTTGCAGTTTCTGTTCTGCAAGCCCATGCGTAGCGTGGGAAGAACAGAGCTGATGCGTAGCGTCCTACCCACGCGTAGTGTCAGCCTCTGTTTCTGATTTTTATTTTTTGTTGTTTGTTTGTTATTTTATTTATTTTTTTATGTTTTTCATTTGTTTAACATGTTGTATATTTGTTTGTTGTTTGTTTTTCTTTTTAAAAATTAATAAATTTTCTTAGTATGTATTTGTTAACTGTTTTTAACATCTTTTTCTTTTTAACATGTTGTACATTTAACTGTTTTTTATGAGTTATGCAGCACAATTGGTTTTGAACCCAATCAAGAAGAATCTATTTATATGAGGTTATTTCCTTTTTCATTGATTGGTAAAGCTAAAGAATGGTTTAAATCTTGCCCACCGGGTAGTTTTGCAAACTGGTCCGATGTCGAAAGAAAATTTTTGGAAAGATTTTATTCTCCTTCAAAATACTTTAAAGCCATGACAGCCATACATTCTTTTTCTCAAAACAATGATGAATCATTAGGAAAAACATGGGAACGATTCAAGGCACTCTTGAGAAAGTGTCCAAACCACAACTTGGATGATGCCTAAAAGGTAAGAATCATTTACCATGGTTTATTACGTTAGTTCAAGATGATGTTAAATGCTTGTGCAGGTGGTTCTTTAATGAACAAGACTGTGGAAGAAGCTATTGAGATATTGGAATCAATGTCTATTAGTGACCGCCAAGCAAAACATGAAAGAGGTAATGTACAAAGGAAGCCAGGTATGCTCGAATTGGGAGTGAATGATGCAGTATTGGCTCAACAAAAATTGCTGACCCAACAAATTGAAGCCATGAGCAAGCAATTAGAGAAACTCCAAATTGCTCAAGTAACATCACCACCCCCCGCTCAAGTGAAACAATGTATGCATTGCATGGGTGAACAACCATGTGGTTATTGTGCCCCTGACAGAAATGAGCAAGAGCAAGCTAATTTTCTGAACCATCAAAGAATACCATTGGATAACTTCCCTTTCAATTATGGTAATTCTTTTCCTAACAATTTTCAACAAGGATGGCAGAATCAGAATTCTGGCTGAAGACAAGATGCTGGACTTTCCAACAGACCTCCTAACAATCAATTTAAATCACAACAATCACAAATTGACAATGCAAGATTGACAAGGATTAAGGAATCTATCCAACAGTTATTGCAATTTGTGGAGACAAATGAAGCTGCCCGAAAAGCATCAGACATACAAATGGGTCAGCTTGCAAAGGAAATAGCTGAATTGAAAAATTCTGGGTTTACTGCAAACACTCAAAACCCAAGGGAACAATGTAATGTTGTTTCTTCTAAGAATTGTGAAGTTGTGAAAATTGATTGTAAAGAAAAGAATGAGAAAAAGAAAGAAGAAGAAGAAAAGGAAAGTGAAAAAATAGAAAAAAATGAAAAAAATAAAAAAGAAAAAAATATGCAAGAGCTAGTGAATGAAGAGCAAGAAACAAACTGTACTGCCATCATAACCCTGAAAAAATGTAAAGATCCAGGGAGTTTTACCATTCCTGTAACCATTGGAAATATCAACATCAGGAATGCTTTGTTAAATTTAGGGGCGAACATCAATCTGATGCCCCTAGATTTAATAAAGCGCATTGATGAATTTGAGCTAAAAGAAGCTAAGACAAACTTACAGTTTGCGGATCGCTCTGTCAAAAAACCTGTTGGGATTGTGGAAGATGTGTTGGTAAAGGTTGATAAGTACGACTTCAAGGTTGACTTTGTGGTACTCGATATGAAGCAGGATACTGAGATCCCCCTGATCCTTGGAAGACCTTTCATGAAGATTGTAAAGATAAGAGTAGTTGTTGATCAAGGAATAGTTGCAGTCAAAGTTTATGAAGAAGAGGTAAACTTCAGTGCTCATGAACATCTTAGGATGAATGATGAGGAAAAAGTTTACCCTTCAACCGAACCAGGTATATCTCTTCCCAATCAATTAAATTGTTTTAAATTAACCGATGCCTTGAATGATGAAAGACAAGTAATCAAGCATCGGAGAAGAAGAAGGAGGAAGAAACAGACAAGTGATTCCTCAACCGAAATTGAGAAACCACCTGATTAATCAAAGGTAATGTCTAGTTGGAGACATTAAATCTAGCGCTCAATGGGAGGCAACCCATTCTTTTCTTGTTATTTTTAATTATTATTTTTTTTAAAAAAGGGGGGCTTTTGAAAATTCAAATTTTGAAAAATGAAAAAATAGAAGCTCACGCGTAGCGCCCCATAGACGCGTAACGTGGACTCTGAATTTTGGACCTGATGCATAGTGTCCCTTCCACGCGTAGCGTCAGAGCCCGCGTTCAGTTTTTAAAACTGAAACACAAAGGCCTATCTTAGTTTTTAAAAACCTAAAATTCCCTCTTTGCCTTATTTTGCTTCCATTCTTAGAATTTCAAAAACCTAAAACCCTCTTTTTCTCTCAACCATTCAACCTTCCCAAATTCCTTAATCAAGGATTCCAAGTAAGTATTCTAAATCCCTTCCCTTTAAAATTCAATTTCGATTCTTAGAATTGCATGCGGTTAGGGTTAGGATTAGAAGACCATTGGTATTTGTTTGCTGTTAGAATAAGGAATTGAATGGATTGAATGTGGTTTTGGAAGGGGGTTGCTGCTGCACAACCCCTGTTTTGCAGTTTCTATTCTGCAAGCCCACGCGTAGCGTGGGAAGAACAGAGCTGACGCGTAGCGTCCCACCCACGCGTAGCGTCAGCCTCTGTTTCTGATTTTTAATTTTTGTTATTTGTTTGTTATTTTATTTATTTATTTATGTTTTTCATTTGTTTAACATGTTGTATGTTTGTTTATTGTTTGTTTTTAGTTTAGGGTTTAGGGTTTTTGTTAATTAATAAATTTTCTTAGTTTGTATTTGTTATACTTTCTTGCATTGATAAAAATTAAAAATACATAAAAAAAATTTTGTATATATTTATGTATGTTATATTTTATGTGAATTTTTGTTTTATTGTTAAAAATCCAAAAATATGCATGTTGATGTTTGCAAAATCAAAAATATGTTGTTGGTTTTGTGTTATATCTTGTGTGATTTCCTTTATTAAAATTGTTATGTAAATTTTTGATTGTGTATGATTGATATGTTTTTCAAATAATAATGTGTGTTTGATTTTTAAATTTTCCTTTTTGCAGATGGCATCGAGGAAATCTATTCCCACTACTGGTCCCTCTAAAAGACAGAGGAAGGCCACAGATACTGACACCACCTCCGAGGATCCTGATCTTCAGGGAGAGGAGGTGTTGGGACCGAGGGATCCTACGAGATTTCGCACTGACGTGAAATGGGCCCGCTTTCATCAGATAAAGGGGCAAAGACTCATCTGGGAGAGGGTGTTAGATCTCAGTGCTGGAGACTATCCTGAGCTGCAGGATGGAGTTCAAAGGAGGAGATGGGGACCCCTGTTTTCTCTACCGACTGAGGGGGATCCCATCTTAGTGATAGAATTCTACGCGAACGCCTACAGGACTCGTCAGGACTCGCCGAACATTGGCCAACAGAGGACGAGTTGGGTGAGGGGCCGACATATTACTTATGACCGGGATACTATTAGTACCCTATTGGGTAATCCTTGGGAGCCTACTCCCGAGGACGATACTTGTTTCTGGAAGGAAAACAGAAACAAGATCATTACTGAGGGTGATCTAGGATATTCCCTCGAACAGGTTGCTCATTTCTTGAGCAAAGATGGAATCTTTTTCAACATGAGTAAGGTTGGAAGGAGTCCATCTAACCTTCTGAAGACCCAGCTGACCCCTATAGCCCAGGCGTGGTCCCACCTTATGCTGCATAACATCACTCCTGTCACTCACCTCTCATCTATCCCAGTTGACCGTTGTTGCCTTCTCTTTTCTATTCTTCAGGGCCATACCATCGACATTGCCGAGCTTATTTATGAGCAGATTCACTTTTATGCCCTTGGGTATAAAGTGAACCTCCCTATTCCATTTACCCTTATCATATCTGCCTTACTAAGGAGGCAGGGAGTTGTTGTGCCATCACCAGAGTTCACGAGTTCTTCGGGGAGAGTCCCCAAGGTCTCGGTAAACAGAGATTACTTTGTTCAACAGTGCGAGCTTCCACCTCTGGAGCAGGAGGCTCAGCCTAGACCCAGGAGGAGGAGACCACCAGTATAGCCACCACCTGCTGATGTTGTCACAGAGGGATTTGCCAGGATGACACTTGAGCATCAACATATGATGCAGATGATGGTTGCTACACATAGAGCATATATTCATCTTCACGATGAATTTTATCAGTACAGATTGCAGGGTGAGGGAGCACCATATATCACACCGGCTGAGTTTGCAGCTCATGTAGCTTGGCCTGGTGATTTACCTACCTACCCTGAGACTGGTGGACCTTCTGGAGCACAAGCTGATACTGATGGTGATGCTGATAAGGAGGAGGAGGATGATGACCAGATAGAGGATTGATGATGTTATCTTTTGCACCTTTTTACATACATTTTTAGTTTATTGTTTACATTGATATTATTTTGGATTATCTTATATTTTGTCTTTTATTATGTGTGGTGTGTTTATTTTTGCGTAATTTATTATGTTTTTGCATGTTCTATTTGAAAAATCCAAAAATAAATTTTATCTTTCAATAAATAACTCAAAATTTTTGTTAGTAAGTTAATTTATTCACTTAACATTTTTACACAATAAAACCAATTTTATAAAATCAATTATTAATTCTTTTATAACTTACGAATTTTGATAAATTTAATTACAATAAGTTTATTAACTATCAAGCAAATTTCAATAACCCTGTAAGTTGAGAGATCTTTTTAAACACTTAAGGGTTTAATCGACATAATTTCATTCGAATTGATTTTGCTTTAATCTTTGATTTGTGTTGTTGTACAAAGAATTCAGGAAAATGATCAAGGCACATTTATTGGTGAAAAGAAACCTTGGACCAAACAGCTTACCTTGGTAAAAATTATTTTATCCTTTGAAAGCCAATTTGAGCCTAAAATAAATTCTTTGGTACACTTAAAACCTAAATTTGTTTTAACTATTCCCTATACTTGATTGATTAAAAGAGCAGTTGAAATAAATGTTCTCATAAAAATGGGGAGTGAAAATAAGCAAGTTAATTCTTTTCAAAAGAAAATAAAGTATGAAAAAGAAAAGTCAAAAATAGTGAAAAGAATTAAGTTGGGGGTATTTATTTTTCATCAATAAAAGAAAATGAGAAGTTTGGGCCAAGAGAAAGCCTAAAAATTATAAAATGCTCTTTTATGATTTCAGGTTTTTGAATTCCAAGAAAAACCATTGATTCTTGTAAGCCAAGCCTCATTACAACCCGTGAAAAGACCTTGTGATTTCTGAATTAACTCTGTATAACTAACCATTGATTAGATGAAAATCAAAATTAAATTTGTTTGATTTTATGATTGATTGAGTGAAACAGGTTACCAATTGCATTGAGATAAACACTTGGAGAGGTAAACCTGAAATTATGCTTGATATGTTAATAAAATATTGTAAATAATTTTATCATTAAACCTTTGTTACATTAGATACTTATAATTGATTATTTCAAAATGGTAAATTGTGTAATTACTTTTTGTAATAAATTCTCGGACTAACTCAAAAATTTGATTTCAAATTTTTATTTTTTATTTTTCTCTCTTGCTCGAGGACGCGCATTGTCTCAAGGTAGGGGTATTTGTTAGTCCTCAAATTTACAATAAATCTTTTAATAAAAATTTCATAAAAATAATAAAAATTTGGATAATTTGTTAGAAAATTAGGTTTTAATTCAATAAATGGATGTTGTTGGAAATAATCTGCCCTTGATCAATTTTCTCTAGTTTTGCAGTGAAAAAGTAAAGAATTCAAGAGAAAATTATACTGGAGGATCTGACGCGTAGCATCAATCCCACGCGTAACTACTTTTGATGTCACGCGTAGCATCAATCCCACGCGTAGCATCAATCCCACGCGTAGCATCAATCCCACGCGTAGCATCAATCCCACGCGTAGCATCAATCCCACGCGTAGCATCAACGTCCGTAGCTACTTTTGATGCTGACGCTACGCGTCACAGCCACGCGTAGCGTTAGTGCTGCGTGGACTCCACAGCCAAGCTGGCCAAGCACTCACTTAGTGACCCATTACTGGCCACTCCACTCAGCACAATTGGCCAAAACGTAGTGGAGACAGGGACACATGGCCAAGCATGATTAAATATAATATTCCAAGGTGGCCACTACCAGCTACGTTAATGGAGGCTGAGTCAGGGGACTGACGCGTAGCGTCACACTGACGCGTAGCGTCACACTGACGCGTAGCGTCAGCACCCTTGCTCAGCCCTATAAATAGGGCCATCCAACACCATTCATCATATCCCATTCTCTATTTTCAGAGTTCTTTCCTCTCTTCTATACTTGAGTTTTGAGTATTTCTTTTAGAGTTTGTAGTTCTAGAATAGTTTTCTAGATACTTGAGAGTGTTGTGGTGTATTGTGATCGTTGTATCGTGAAGTTTCCATCGTCTTCGTAATGTCAAACTCTGTAAGTGTTGTTTCTACTTTTACCATGTGTAACTAATTTGTTTATGTTGGAATTGGTGAACTAATCTATTGAGTATAATGTTGTGAATTCGACCTCTGCATGTTTATGATTCAAGTCCATGTTAGTATTTCAACCTTTTATTAATATGAACGTCAAACGGGAGAATGATTTTCATGTGTATTGAAACTTGTTTTATTAATATGAATGTCAAACGGGAGAATGATTATTCATGTCATATTGAAACTTGTTTTGACGAAAGTAAAAGTTGGAATACCCTTGGTATCTCAATTCTATAGGGGTTGTTAACCATTGTTGCCATAAGACCAGGTCTTAATGTAAGTTTTTACTAAGAAAGCTCACGAGGGATCGGACTTTACAGTGAATTCTTAGAATTTATATCATGAGGGATCGGTTATAATGATTTTAAGCTGCAATGACATGAAACTTGATGATTAAATATGCATGTCTTGAGTTTCTCATTGTTATTCTAGATTAGGGATCCAATTTCCAACATATTTTGTCTATCTGTGTTTATCTGAAGTATCTTACCTATTTTAGATTGCAACTCAACTTTTTAGATAGATTTTTATTTTCTTTTTAGCTCATGAACTACTCAATCATGCTATCCTGTGAATACTGTATAAATTGTATATAAATCATTCTTTTGTCTATAACTTTCTTCACATTTACCATAGTGAATAGAAAATTACTGTTGTTATTGGACTTTCAATCCCAGTGGAACGATATCTAAATTTTGAAAACTACAGACGATTGATGCGCTTGCCAATTAACAACCTAGTGGTAGAAACAAATAGTTGAGACGCTATCGCCGGGTTAACAGGTAGCTTGAAGGAACTAGACTTGTCAGGGACATGTTTATTCTGCTTATCATTTTAGTAGATGCGGACTGAATGGCAGAGTCAGTCCAATGCTATCTAAATCTTCTTTCTTGGAAGAATGAAGCCTAAATGAAAATCACTTGGAGATCGAGGAAACGTTCCTTGTTCCTGAGCAAACCTGATCCTCTGTTGCTCCAGACTTTAGATTATAAAACATGCGTGGTCTTCAGGAGAGCATTCAAATTGAAGCATGTGAAACATGCAGAATCTATCTAGCTTTGTCACGGTATCTTTGGCACTCTTTCAGGAGCAGAAGACTTGCTTCATCAACAAGTGAAGCATTTGTACCTTGGGGAGGAGAGACCCAGAGGTATTGCTTGTTGGGTTGGACTTACCATAAAGCTCCTTGTTCATCTCAGTAGTAAAGACTATAGACCCTTAAAAGTCTTTCATATAAACCATTCCTTCTGGAGAGCATTCGCAGACAATATTAATCACATCCTCAGATACTTCTATCTTTTTGCCTTTAAGATTCCCATGGAGAATAAACCTCATATTGTCTACCTGGATAGACTTCCAAAATTCCAAAACCATAGAGGGGGAGAAAGGTTACCTGTCAGTGTAGAACTCTAGTAATCTTATCCCTTGAAGCTCGGCAGTGACGTGATGTAGGAGATTCTTCAAGTCACCAAAAAAGGGTTAGATCTTAGATGTCTTTCCTTTTTCTAACCTTCAATTGCCAAGAGTGGAAGCTTCTTTAAGGGGGAAGCTGAACCATTGGAGACCAATAACCTAAGATTCTAGATGAAATGGTGGAGGAAAATAAAGAGGAAAGGATGAAAGGGAAGGAAGAGGTGTGGAGGAATGATGGAGGAATGGAAGTGGTTAAATGGGAGCCCATTCCTAGAGGAGATAACTCCTTAGATCTCCCCACCAAGGAAGGAGAGAGCCTTCTTAGATAAGAGTTTGCAAAAGATCACTCAACCCTAGAGAGAAGGAAAAGAGTCTCTCACTAAAATCTCACTCAAAGTGATAGAAAAATCTCAAATGCATTAATGTGTGTTGAATTTACAAAGGAGAGCTCCTTATATAGGCCTCTAGGGAATTCGGCCAAGGAGACTCTTAATGGGCTTCTCCATGCTTCCTAGGCCCAAAGATGCTAAAAGAGAAAGGTAAGGCCTATACATGGCCCAAAATGAGAGTACATGGCCCTAAAGTGGCCCATTTGACCTTGCAAGGCCCAAATAAAACCTATAAGCCTAGAGAATCTAACTAGGAACTATATTACAAGAAACGTGTGAGTATATCCTCAAGGAGTCCTCATTGGGCTTGGGCCCACTAAGCAAAGAGAGGAAGGAAACTAATGCTTTATGGATGCTCTCTTTAACTTTGCCCTTGTGAGGGGACCCTTGTAAGCTTTAAGTCCTTTATCTAGGGTAGTGTGAGGGTCCTCCCTTTATGTGTCCTCATTATGCTCCCCTTCTTCGAAAGGATTTGTCATCAAATCTAAGGCATCATCCTCTTCATCCAAGTTAAAAGGAGATAAATCAGATATATTAAAAGACACACTCATACCATATTCTCCTCTGTTTGTCCATCCGTTTGAGGATGACAAGTGGTGGAAAAGAGAAGTTTCGTTCCTATCCTTGACCAAAGAGTTTTCCAAAAGTGGCTTAGGAATTTAGTGTCCCTATCAAAAATTATGGTTTTAGGAACACCATGAAGTCTTATAATCTCTTTAAAGAAGAGTGTAGCAATATGACTAGCATCATCTTCCTTATGACAAGGGATGAAGTGAGCCATCTTACTAAACCTATCCACTACCATAAAGATAGAATCCATTCCCCTTGTGGTCTTAGGTAAGCCTAACATAAAGTCCATAGATATATCAATCCAAGGTGCACTAGGTGTTGGCAAGGGAGTATATAAACCACTAGGTAAAAGTTTTGATTTAGCTTTTCTACATACAATACACCTAGAACAATGTTTTTGGACATCTTTCTTTATTTTAGGCCAATAGAAGTGTTCATGTAGAATAGGAAATGTTTTATCTCTTCCAAAGTGGCCCATCAAGCCTCCCTCATGGCTTTTTCTAAGCAAAAGATCTCTTAAAGAGCTCCTAGGAATGCAAAGTCTATTGGCTTTAAAAAGGTAGCCATCTAAGATGTAGAAGCCTTTATGAGATGAAGAAGTGGAAGATGAGTTAAAAATGTTTGAAAAATCAATATCACTTGGGTACAAAGTCCTAATCTCATCAAGTCCAATAACTTTGGCTCCAAGAGAGGTAAGTAAAGAATACCTTCTTGATAAAGCATCAACCACAATATTAGATTTTCCATTTTTGTGCTTGATGACATATGGAAATTGTTCCAAGTACTCAACCCACTTAGCATGTCTTTTATTTAACTTATGTTGCCCCTTAATGAATTTTAGTGATTGGTGATCACTATGTATAACAAACTCTTTTGGGATCAAGTAATGTTCCCAAGTTTGTAGGGCTCTAATTAATGCATAAAATTCTTTGTCATATGTGGGATAGTTGAGAGTTGCCCCATTAAGCGTTCCACTAAAAAAAGCAATGGGGTAACCTTCTTGTAATAGAACGACTCCTATTCCCACATTTGAAGCATCATACTCAAGCTCAAAGGTTTTTGAAAAATTTGGAAGTGCTAAAATTAGAGCATGAGCGAGCTTCTCCTTGAGATCTAGAAAGGCTTTCTCTTGCCTTGGCCCCCATATAAAAGGAACATTCTTTTTCACTAATTCATTTAGGGGGAGGCTAAGGTAGAGAAGTCTTTCATAAATCTCCTATAAAAACTTGCAAGACCGTGGAAACTTATAACCTCACTCACATTTTTAGGTGTTGGCCAATCTTAGATTACCTTCACTTTAGAGTGATCAACTTCAACACCTTTAGAACTCACTATGAATCCAAGGAATACAATGCTATCCATGCCAAAAGAACATTTATCAAAATTTGCATAGAGGTTGTTTGTTCTTAAGGCAAGCATAACTTGTTTTAGATGGTTTAGATGAGATGTCATGGTCTTTGAGTACACCAAAATAATGCCCAATGAATTCCCTCAAAACATGATTCATTAACCCCATGAATGTGCTTGCTGCATTAGTCAAGCCAAAGGGCATAACTAACCACTCATATAATCCAAGTTTGGTTTTAAAAGCAGCTTTTCATTCATCTCCTTCTTTGATTCTTATTTGATGATAGCCACTTTTAAGATCAATCTTAGAAAATATGGTAGAACCACTTAGCTCATCAAGCATATCATCAAGTCTAGGTATTGGATGCCTATACTTGATGGTTATGTTATTTATGGCTCTATAAGCTGTACACATTCTCCATGAACCATCTTTCTTAGGAATTAGTAAAACAGGTAAGGCACATGGGCTTAGGCTCTCTCTAATCCATCCCTTAGATAATAGATCATTCACTTATTTTTCAATCTCAAGGCTTTCCTTAGGGTTACATCTATATGCAGGCCTATTAGGTAAGCTAGCACCGGGAATTAAATCTATTTGATGTTCAATACCCCTAATAGGAGGTAAGCCTTTTGGGATATCCTTTGGAAAGAGGTCTTTAAATTCATTTAATATGTTTTGAATCCCTTTGGGCAAAGGAGGAGGAGAAGAGCCTATTGAGCACATAGAAGTGCTAGGGATGTCCTTTACATACATGATTAAGCATTGTTTTTATGAAAACATAGCATGTTTTACATCATGTTTGTTGGCCAAATAGTTGGCTCTAGAGTTATCATCCTTTTCCTTTATCCTCTTTTTTGTTTTTCTTATGTTTTTCTACATGATTAGAGGGGGAAGATCCTAACTCTTTATCTCTTTTAAGCTTCATTTGTAGTTGATCTTTAGCTACTTGTTGTGGAGTTAGGGGTGTAAAACTATCTTCTTACCATCTAACTTTAATGGGAGGGTGTTAGTGAACCCCTCATGAATGACCTTCCTATCGAATTGCCAAGGTCTTCCTAGAAGTATATGAGTTGCTTCCATAGGTACTACATCACAATTGACTTTATCATTATATGTGCCTATGGTGAGGTTGATTAAGACTTTCTTATTAACTAACATTTCTCCCTTTTACTTTAGCCATTGCAACTTATAAGGTCTAGGGTGATCTATTAGTTCTAAGCCCATCTTATTTACTAGTCTTTGGCTCATAACATTTGCACAACTCCCACTATCCACAATGAGAGAACATAGTTTGTCATTTATGTAACATCTTGTATAAAAGATGTTCTCTCTTTGTGTAGTGTTATCTAGCTTAACATGACTACCAAGAAATCTTCTAATCATGTAAAGCTCACCATCATCCCCTAAAATATGCTCACTCATAGGAATCACTACTTGAGTCATCACTTGAAGAGTGAGAATCAGAATTAGACTCTGATTGACTTGAGTAGGTTCCATTAGTTTTCAAAACCATTGTTCTTTTTGTTGGATAGTCGAAAGCAATATGACCTCTACCAAGGCAATTAAAACATTTTATGGTAGAAGATCTAGAGGATTGTGGTTTAGATGTGGATTCATGCTTATCTCTTTGGTTTCTAAAAACTTTACCATTCTTATGCAACTCACTTTGTGGTTTGGAAGATAAAGTGCCCACTTCCCTCTCCCTAGGGTTTCTCTCAAACCTACCCTTATTATCTTGACTTACCCACTTAGACTTATAGGCTTTATTTTCCCCACTATAGGCTTCTCTCTCTTTGAATTGGAACTTTAACTTAGTACATTGGTTTAGTAATTCTTCTATGTCAACATGTGGAAAGAGTTCTATTTTATTCTTGATGTTCCTATTTAGGCCATGTAAGAACCTATGCATTAGGGTTTCCTCATCTTCTTCTAGGTTTGCCCTAATCATGGCTATTTCTAGAGCTTTGTAGTAATCTTCTACACTCTTTGACCCTTGCGTGAGCCTATTTAGCTTGGCTAATAGCTCCCCTCTATAGTAATTAGGAACATAACATTTTCTTAAAAGAGCTTTCAAGTCTAACCAATCATATATTAGTGGGAAGTTATCTTTCTTTCTTTCCTTACACACTTGGGTCCACTATACTAAGGCATAGTTTTGGAATGAGAGAGTGGTTATCCTAACTTTATTTTCCTCTTTTATTTGATGAGAATTAAACAATTGCTCAACTCTTATCTCTCATTCTAAGTAAGCTTCAACATCACTCTTGCCATAAAATTGGGGAACTTCAAGTTTTACCTCTCTTAAGCCTATGTCTTCTCTTTTATATTCATGGTGTCTTCTATGTCTAGGTTCATCCTCACTATCACTATTGTTATGTCTTTGATTTCTTTGATTTCTATGCCTAGCTCTAAGGTTTTCATTATGCTCTAGGTTATTTAACCTATTGTTGATATTATTCAAACTTTCAATTATATTATGAAGCATAGATTTGTTTTCCCTATCACTGGAAGACATGGTTTAAGGTTGTCAAAGAAAACAAGACAAGTAAACAAAGTTGTAATCAAACTAGTCGAGGATGCTTGATGCAAGGTAACTATTAGAAAACACACAACAATCCTAAAATACAAGTACTAGGTTTCTTTCCTAAGGGGAAACAAGAACTTAAGTTGTCTTGTACTAGGTTGTATCCTAGGATGTAGTAATATGATTAGTTATGCAAGACCTAGGTTGTCTTAATCTATGTTCCTTATGAGAATCCTAGGTTGTAACTAATCAAGTAACTAATCCTAACAAGTCTACAACTAATTCGATTATAGGAAGTTAAGAGTAAATAATTAGTTTCAACTAACCAACTAACTTTAACTAACACCAACTAACCCTAACTAAATTTAGTTATTATGTTTGTAACTAAGTCTAACTACTTAACCTCCTAACTAAAATTCGGTTATGGGTTAGTCATGCTAACTAAAATTCGGTTGGTACTTAGTTAGGTTAACTAGAATTAGGTTTAACTACTAACTAACTAACCAAATTAGTTAAGACTAACAAGTAACTAATTACTTCTAGTTGTAACCAAATAACTACTTAACCAACTAATAATTAACTAATTAATAACAACCAAATGCATATGCTTCTACTATCTAGCCGAAATTACTAAATGGAAATAAAAAATTAATAGTGTCCAAAGTCCAATGTCCAAAGTGTGTCCAAAATAAAGACAAAACCTAATACACAAAGCCTAAGGATTTGAAAATTTCCTTATGTTCTACTAGTTACAAGGCTTTTGCTTCCTTTACAATGTCTTTAAGCTCTTCCCTTGATGTATAAGCTCCACCTTACCTAGCGAAACACACAAGAAACAACTCCAACTGAAATTGTTAAAGGGAAATAAACAAAATTTGAAACCTCACAAGTGTGTCTCTCAAGTGTATCTTCACAACTTCTTACCCTTTCTCTTTGGTTCAGTTTCACTTAATCAATTTACACTCCTACCTCAAGTGTTCTTAAAATGCTACCCTTAATGGTATAGAGAAGGAAATTATCAAAGAAATTGAATGGAAGAAATACTCAAGATGACAAAACTTAAGAAGAATGAATGACAAACTAAAAAGGCTAATTTGAAGAAAGCTACTCAAATGGATTATTTTTGGATTTTTGATTTTTGACAAGACTCTAAAGCAATAAATGTTCAAATGAATAAAGGCTACACTAATGGAATTTCAAAAATGATGATGATGAACAAACTAGACAAGCAATAAAATAAAATGCAAGAATAAAGCTAAGGAACACCTAAACCTAGAGACTCTAGAGTTGCACTACTAAACAAATAAGTTTAATTGAAAAATTTTATGCAATGTAACAACTAGCTATTACTTCTTTATGGTTTTGAAATTTCAAAAATGCTACTCATTCTTTGGTGTTAAACTTTTGTTAAAGAGGTCTATTCAAATCTTTTCTTTTTGATACCCTTTTTTTTACTTGTGAGATATAGGGTTTTCTTTTTCCTTTTCTTTTGGATTTTGTCAATCTTTTCTTTTTCTATTGCCTTTTACAATTTTTAATTCTAACACTAAATTTTAGATCATAAAACTGAATACGCTAGCTAGTCTTCTACCAAGTTCAATTGTCACTATTTTGCTTAGGGCAAGTACAACCTTCTTCCACTAGAATGAGTGGAAGGTGAATGATTCTTTTTGACAAGCTTTTCCTTATGCCAAGAAATATGCAAAACCGAATTGAATATTGACCTAATGTTCTTGGAATGAAAAAAATTAACCTAAATGAAAAACTAGGATTTGGTCACTAACAAGCCTAAAAATGAGGTAACCTTTGGAGGGCCTTAAGATGAGGCCTCCTAACAAACAAGATTGAAACCTTTTAGGGAGTTAATCAAGGATTTTGAATCAACTCCACTACACGGTTTAAGCACAACTAGTATATTGAAGCAATTAAAATTTCTAGAACACTAGAAAAAGGTTCCAAATGGCATAACAACACACCTACTTGGCTCTAACTTTCAACAAACCAATAACTACCAAGCTAACAACTCAAAACCGAATCAAACAAAGTGCTATCTCAGAATTTTGAAAGCCTAAAACAAGAACAAGATATACTAAATTGAAACTACAAAGAACAATATGCAAAATATTGAAAGACAAGAAGAACTAACACAAAACTTCAAAGAAACAACAACTTTTTATGGATTTTCTATCATATCAATGCATCAAAACACAAACAACCATGGAAAAAGAAAACCAACCAACCAAGAACAACTATTAAAAATTGAAACTTAAAAGGAAGAAGAAGTAGAAAAAGAACCTCTAAGGCTCAATGATACCACTTGATGTAGGAGATTCTTCAAGTCTCCAAAAGAGGGCTGGGTTGGATCTTGGATCTCTTTCCTTCTTCTAACCTTCAATTGCCAAGAGTGGAAGCTTCTTCAAGGGGGAAGCTGAAACCATAGAAGACCAAAGACCTAAGATTCTAGACGAAATGGTGGAGGAAAATAAAGAGGAAATGATGAAAGGGAAGGAAGAGGTGTGGAGGAATGAAGGAATGGAAGTGGTTGAATGGGAGGCCACTCCTAGAGGAGATAACTCCCTAGATCTCACCACCAAGGAGGGAGAGAGCCTTCTTGGATAAGAGTTTGCAAAAGATCACTTAATCCTAGAGAGAAAGAAGAGAGTCTCTCACTAAAATCTCACTTAAAGTGATAGAAAAATCTCAAATGCATTAATGTGTGTTGAATTTACAAACGAGAGCTCCTTATGTAAGCTTCTAGGGAATTCGGCCAAGGAGACTCTTAATGGGCATCTCCATGCTTCCTAGGCCCAAACATGCTAAAAGAGAAAGGTATGGCCTATACATGGCCTAAAATGAGAGTACATGGCCCTAAAATGGACCATTTGACCTTACAAGGCCCAAATAAAACCTATAAGCCTAGAGAATCTAACTAGGAACTATATTACAAGAAAAGTGTGAGTAGATCCTCAAGGAGTCCTCATTGGGCTTGGGCCCACTAAGCAAAGAGAGGAAGGAAACTAATGCTTTATGAATGCTCTCTTTGACTTTGCCCTTATGAGGGGACCCTTGTAAGCTTCAAGTCCTTTATCTAGGGTAGTGTGAGGGTCCTCCCTTGGTATATCCTTATTATGACGTCTCTTCCTTCCATCTTGTGTTGTAAATGGAGGAAGTAGGCATACTACATAATGTCGTCCATTGAGTAGTTTACGACCATTGTTGAAGGTTAAGGTTTGGAGAAGATGAAAAGATTTTAAGGTATAGAAAAGGGTTTTTGAAAACAAAGAGCAAAGAGAAAGAAAATAAAAACTTAGAATGTGAAAGATTTGTAGAGAGGGAAAAGAAAATACATAGATATGTATTTAAAAGGAAAAGATTGTAATAAAGAGAGGAAAGAGAAAAATGGTTCAGGTACGGTTACATAAGAGCAATAACTTTTCCATGTAGGCATCACTACTACAAAAAAGGCCTTTGTCAGCGGTTCCGTCATAGCTATTGTCAGCGGTACAAGCGCAAACAATAATGACGCTATTAATAGCACTGAAAACAACGTCAGCGCTTAAACCGCTGATATTAGTTATGTATTGTCAGTGGTTGTAACGCGGAACCGCTGACAATAGTCCAACAATGTCAGCGGTTGTAACGCGGAACCGCTGATAATAGTCCAACAATGTCAGCGGTACGCGGAACCGCTGACAATAGTCAAACAGTAGTCTCAATGTCTGCGCTTGAAGCTATAACCGCAGATAACAGTTGTTTTTTTTAATTTTTAATTTACTAAACCTGTATTAAATCAATAAAGTAATTTTTACACTTTTAGAATTATAGATATAACAACAATACCTAAAGAAGTAAAACATCAACTAACAATATTAATAAACATATTTATAAAGATAATTACACAAAATTAAGAGAAAAAAAACATGTAAAGATAGTTAAACTTAACAACATTTGTTAGTATTAATTACAATAAATTTCAGAACATAGAAGACCTACACACATTATCGTCCTGTTTTAGGGACCAAAAACTAAGCAAGATAAACACACAGAGTTTAAACCAAGCCTAAAGAAATAACATTATCATACAATGGGATTCTGAAAGTAACCAAAAGGAACCACATACTAGACAAATGGTGAGCTTAAAGATATGCCCAAGTCTAACCGTCAGGTAAAGGCCAAAAATTACTCAACCTTTATGTACAAGAGGCCAACATCAAAACAACAGTCTTGAAAGTCCAAAGGATTTCTTTTATCAAACTGGGCCAAAACAAGATGATGTGTATTTTGATCCTCTTCGTGTTCAATGTCATCCAAATCATCATCATCATTTTCATTCAAAGCTGGTGGATATATATTAAAGGTTAATTGCAACAAAAAACTTGGAATTTTAATTTTTCATGTAAAATATTTGTATAAACTAAAATCAGAGTTATAACTTTAAATAGGACAATTTCATAATTTTAGATAGATTTGTTACACCTAGGAATTAGACATACCAGATTACCATCTAAGTCAAACTCCTAGCCTAGAGATTCGGTGACCAGCTGCTGCAAGCGTCTACACTAAATAATAACATTATCCTCGTATAAAAACATGGTTTTATAGTTCCCTACTTACTGAAACTTAGGAGGGCGTTAAGACATATATATGACTTAAGTTGTAAAATTAAAGTACCTTGCTCAATGTTGCCAAAAAAACATTGGTCATTATCATTTATATATATATATATATATATATATATATATTGTTGAGTCTAACCAGTAAAAATCATTACTGTCATCATTTACCTTAACCACACAATGATGTTCTTACAACATTTGTACATTTTTTAACAATTTTTCTTAGCCAAAGGGAAACCATCTTAAATATTAAACAACTAGAGTGGCATATTCATCAAACTTCATACCCTCACATAAGTTCCATGAACTATTATATTTATGCAGCAGAATTATATATGAATATTAATAATATGATATGAAATTGAACCATTTATCATTTTACGGGATGTTGTGCACCATAACAAAAATCAAGAAAAAGATTTTAACATAACACATCCAGTAATGGCCTTCCACATATTGTAATTTAACAAGTTGCTCTAAAACAAAGGTAAAAACTAACTTGTAGAAATTTCATCTTTAGCAGCTTGCAAATTTGATCTTGAATTCTTTTGTTCTTTTTCTTCTTCTTAACTCCACCAGCCACATCCAGAGCTTTTCCCTTCAACTTCAATTTCCCACCAACAATATTTTCATACACTGGCATCTGTAAACAAAAGTGATTTTTGATGGAAAATACATAGAAATTTTTATTATTTATTTACAAATTTCAAAAATCTAACTAATGAATATGCATCGAAAGAACTGAAATCAATGTGAATGAAATAACGCAGAGGTTCAAAGAACCAATTAGCAAAACTTAAAATACCGAAAGAGAGAAATTGATAAAAGTGCAAGTACAGAATGATGTTACAATTTACAAAATATATATTATATACATATAGAAGTTAATCAAGTACAGAATGATGTTACAATTTATCAAACACCTACAAAGCAACGGTAAAGTAAACACTGAACAATAAAATCAACTAGAAATTGTATTTTATTACATGGTTTGACAACTGCTCCAGCACCAGAATCTTTGTGCCCATCAGAGTTTTGGATCACCTCAGCTCCAGAATTACAATTGTCTACTACTCCATCTGATGCCATTGGTAAAAAAGGAAAGTTGTGGAACCAACACGACATAGGTAAGTGATTTAAGAAAAAATAAATGTCAATACTGGATGCCATAATAAGCAAAAAAAGACAGCAAAATTAAAAATAATACAGTGCAGTACAATGGCCACAACCAAAACCAATAACTCACCACTTTGCTCTTTTAAATCAACTTCTTCACGCTTTGGACTTTGTCTTCTAACCAACTTTTTAACCTTGTTCTTTCTTTTTTTTTGTTGATAGAAGCCTTTTCCTTCCTTTCTTTCTTAGCCTTCATTCCATGATCCACTGAAACAACTATTTAACTTTCAGGAATAGCTCAGCATAAAGCAACAAGCAGGAAAACATAACATAGTTACCTCCAAGGTTCATTATAACTTGATTCTCAAACTGATGAAATAGAAGAAGAGAGAAAGCAAACCAATAAAATAGAACTTCTAAACTGTGAGAGTTAATATAACACCGAACAATTTGAATTCCAAGAGCTCCCAAAAAGGAAAATTCAACTCTCAAAAATAGTTGAAAAGATACATATATATTCATAAGCCTAGAGAAACAAAACAATGAAGAACAAGAATTAAACAAATCATTAATAAAGGAATCACTCACTCTTACATAGCAGAGGCTCCTTAGAGAATTACAGTTTTATTGCCCCTGCCAAAAGGCCAAACAACTAAAAGGCATACCCCTTTCTCTCCACTCTTCTACCAAAGAAAAAGGCATCAGTTAATATCTGTCCAAGATACTAAAGTCTTTAGATACTATCCATTTTTGTTTTCTGACACTTTAACATTATACAAACTGTATTGGTTTTCAAGCA
This sequence comes from Clitoria ternatea, assembly GCA_037962975.1. Lineage (NCBI taxonomy): Eukaryota > Viridiplantae > Streptophyta > Magnoliopsida > Fabales > Fabaceae > Clitoria > Clitoria ternatea. The sequence continues at coordinate 15,787,396 of CM075672.1, read as the reverse complement.
TTGGAGAAACAAATACACTTTGTTTAAGTTAAGATTAGCTAAGTACAACCATTCCTTAAAATGACAGTCTCAACAACACCCAAATTACTAAAAGTGCTCCAAGGAAAGGATGCAAACATTCCCAACTGGTTAAACAACAATCAAATGAAAATTATGACCAAATAAATTTATTACATTCACAATCTAGAAAACCATGAAACAAAATCTTAGCTGATTCATTTTGAACACCTTATAAAATAATGATAGGAAAAATATCTAAAAGGAGAGGCAAGTATAGAAGCATTAAATAAGCAATCAAAGATGACATAAAACAACTAACAAAAATCAAGTAAACAACACCAAATAGAATATATAAAACCCGCTGTACATTTGAAGATTAGATAGCGTAACTATCAATACATTTATGGTGCTTCTCTTTTACATTCCTGTGGTCATTAAACAACTTGAAGAAGTACATCAGAGCCAATTCCATCTTGATCTCTAAACTATAGTGGTTTTAGAATATAAAGGCAGGTTTCATTATCCCTTAAAGATAAGGTGACAAAGAATTCAAATATGATTTATACATCCAATTTTCATTTAAAATCTTTCCTGAATTTCTCACCAATTTTGTATCCTTTAAATTGGCCAAATTTGAGGTGAAAATTTTAGGAATAAGCTTATCTGTAAATTTTTACTTCAATTTGTAAAGGCATATCATTACATATACCATAAATTAGTAAATAAGCTAAAAAAAGCATTAAATATCAATTAAGCTGATAAAATTGACTCGTAAGTAAGAAAAATGAATAACCTTAAGATCATCCTCAATCTTTGCCACTTGCCCATGAATCCCATCCACGGTCCCCTTCAATGGTTACATAGTCGGCTACTTTGCTTCACCCCAAATAAACCTGGATCCATAACAACAATGATAGTAAATTCTCATTGTATCACAAAATAACAACAAGATCAACGATCAAAGATTCAGATCAAAGTCAAAACAAAAGCCAATCAATTAAAGAACTACTTAAAGATGCAACAATATATTCAAAATTCAACAACCGAGTCAAAATAAAATCCACACAGATCTAAGACTATACCTTCTTCTCCGATCTTCAACCAACACAAGCCCCATATTTTGCAAACTGAACATTGATTCAAATCCCCACCGTACCCAAACACGACAGAAAGACCCAAAATCCCTAGAAATAAAGATGGGGGTTTTGGTATTAAGTGAAAGGTCGTAATTTTGGAAGAAGGAGAATGTGGGTACCATTGCATAGGGGTTAGGGAAGAAAGAGAAGATTGGTACCTCAAACCAAACCCTTGATAGCGATGACACAAAAGGACGACGAGGAAGAGCAAGGAGACTCAATGCACTACGAAGAACCAATCAGCATGATGATGAAAGGGGCTAGGCGGTGACGATGATGGCTTCAAGGTTTGAAGGTCACTAGTTCTCATAAAGTAGAAAAGGGAATGTATTGAAGAGAGGAGACGAGAAAACGACAAGAAGCTTGTGATTTTTAATGAAGGTTTAAGGAATGAGTGTCTCGTGCAGTAATGGAGGAAAAGAAGGACGTGGGGTGGAGTCAATGGCATGCCGCTGTACGAGAAAGAGGGAACATCGTGAGAAGAAGATTGAAAGAGTGGGATTTGTTTTGAAAGAGAATAGGATTTGTTTTAAAGAAAAAATAAAACTAATACTTAAAAACGACGTGATTTTGTGTGATTTAAGTTTGCCATACTAATGTCAGCGGTTCGTTTATAAATCAATGTCAGCGGTTCTATTTAGAACCGTAGAGTAAAGTGATCATAAACTATTCTCAGCGGTTCTGGCTAAGAACCGCAGATATTAGTGTGAATTATTCAATAATTTCTGCGGTTCCGTCGTAGCACAGACAAAAGTAGTGCAACCTTTTAGCATTTTTGTTGTAGTGCATGTTTCAAAGTTAATAGGCTTAAAAGGTGAAACAGTTAAAACAAAACAGGCCTGGATGATTTAATCTCTCATTATTAAAAAAGAGTAGACTTAGCTCTTATGGGTTAAGACATATACATCATATAAGTATAAAGATACCCAGACACAGACTTAAGCAAGCATACACTCAGACTTAAGCATATAACACGTGTACAAATATAATTATTCAAAAGACTTGGCATAATCATATATGGAGAAGACTTATTAAAATCAAGCAATGTTTCTTAAATTTAAATTGTGCTTGATAAAACCAAACCTGACCTTAGCCAGAGGCTTAGTGAAAATGTCTGCCCATTGTGGTTTGTGTCCATAAACTTCATGTCTATAATTCCTTTATGCACATAATCTCTTATGAATTGGTACTTCACTTCAATATGCTTTGTTTCAAATGTTGAATGAGATTCTTTGACAAGTTGATTGCACTTGTGTTATCACAAAACACTAGGATCTCTTCTTCCTTGATGGAGTATTCTTCAAGCCGATACTTCATCCAAAGTAGTTAAGAGTAGCAACTAGCTGCAAATATGTACTCAGCCTCAGCTGTAGATAGTGCAATTGAATTCTGCTTCTTACTTCCCCAGGAGATCAGACTTTGGCCTAGGAAGTGGCATCCTCCACTTATGCTTTTTCTATTAACTATGTCTCCTACAAAGTCTGCATTATAATAACCACATTGTTAAGACCAAGTCTGGTTTGAAAAAGAAGTTGATAATATTCCTTAACCAGACCCCAAGTTGCGTCATTATCATGAGACCCTAGGATTTGTTAATAACATACATCAATGTATTTAAATTAAATAAAGTCTGTCCATGTGTGATTTAACCTGTTTATTTAAGTGTTTCAGGAAACATATATTAAATACACAGGTTACAAAAGAAATAGGGAGTCCATCAAATCAAAAGTCTGATACATCAAAAGTCTAATTCTAAACTTTATCTAAAAGAGTTCGATTTAAGAATTTCTAGACATATAGACCAACAAATCAAACCTCAGATGTTTTATGCAACAAGAACATGAACGTTACTTAAAGTACCATTCATACAACACTCTAAAACATTTTGATGATGCTCTAAAAGTCAAGTTCTGATCAAGAAAAGTGTGATTATCATTAGAAAGGATAAGAAACAAATCAGCGGATCAGCCAAAGCAATATTTAAAGAAATCAATATAACTACTGTACACAATTTAGAAAAGTTGAACCAAGTCAACTTATGTGTCAGAAAATTATAAAAGGATAACAATATTGCTCTTTGCATGTATATTAGAAGAAAGAAAGCCAACAATTTACTTTATGCTCTGAAGACATCAAGGAACACTATATTTATACAAGTATCAAAGTTCCTTGACACCATGCCTTTTGGCATCTCATCAGTTTATCAAAGGTTTGGTGCTTTCAATCAAGCAAAACTTCTTCAAAGGATTTCCAATGACTATATCTCATTACCAGATTACCAAATGGTCATCTTGAGTGACCTATATATATATTTATATCTGAAGAGATTCATTTTCAAGAGTGAGACAAGCTTATCAAGACGAATCATTCTCTATGATCAAAGTTCTCTTAATCTCTTCTTAGTTTTTCTTAAACAAAGGCCTTCTTTGTTGTTCTGCCTCTAGTAAACCTTGGTCCTTTTGTCTTTCTTAACTTGGTGTATTTGTTCATCTTTGTACATCTTTCATACACTATGTTTTGTAAAACTCCTTACACTTGATTCTTATAAATCAGTTATTATGTAAAAGTTTGGTGTATTGTAAGCCTTAGTTTGATTAGGAAACAGTTGTGGCTTAGAGAGACTTTAGAAAGAATACTTGGGTTTTGAGCCGGGAGTGGCTTGTTGAAAGAATACTTATGTTTAATCCAGGAGTGGTTGGAGTCAAGAATACTTATGGCACAAGTCTGGTGCTGTTATTGTAAAGGAAATTTTACAATAGTAGAAATCATTCATGTTAAAAGGGACTGGATATAGCTTTTATGTTAGAAGTAAACCAGTATAAATCTCTGGTGTTTATTGTTCTTCTCCTTAGCTCTTATCAAGTTAGTTTTCGTAAGTCTAATGGCTTGCGCTTTAAAGGTTTAAAATTCCATAAAAAAGTCTAAGACTTATTTAACCCCCTTCTAAGTTTGACCCTAAACCATTAATTGGTTCAGAGCTTATCCTTTGGGGTTGATCACTCACTTGAGTGGAAAGGAACAAGATCCTTAGCAGCTTCTTAGGGTAATCAATTGATTGTAGAAGGTTCATTATCAACAGGCCACCAACCTTCTTTAGTAAGACTACCCATACTTGAATGATAATATAAATATGTTTATAAAATCCATCCAGTACAGCTTGTGAGCAGTCATCACACATGGTGATTATGCAACCCCTGTTGATGAAGATGGAAAGCTTAAATCTGAAGATGAATAAAGTACTTTTGAAATAAAGAAAATGGAGATAAATGCCAAAGCCAAATTCTTGCTTACTTATGCTCTAATCAAATCAGAGTACAATATGGTATATAGCTATAAATTAGCTAAAGAAGTCTGGGATGCTCTTCAACACAACTATGAAGGCACCTCCAATGTGAAAAGATGTAAGGAGATACTGTTGACTAAACAATATAATAATTTTAAGGTAGAAGAACATGAAACTATAGATCAGATGTTTGGAAGATTCCAAACCTTATTGAATGAGCTTGAGGCTCTTGGAACAACACCTTCCACAAAAGATATCAACGTGAAGCTTCTTAGAAGTCTACCTGAAAGGTTTGATGCCAAGTGTTTAGCTCTTGAGGAAGCTAAAGATCTAAGTACCTTCTCTTTGGATGAACTCCTTGGAATACTTACAGTGCACAAATCGAAACTAAAATAGAAGGAAGTCAGCAAGCCTTCCTCTTCTAAGAACATTGCCCTAAAGTATGACGAATCAAGCAAAAAGTCAAAGACCCTGAAAGCTGAGGAGTTAAAGACCCTAAAAGCTGAGGAGTCCACCTCTAATGAGTCAAGTGCTAATACAGATGAAGTGCTGGCCCTTGTGACAAAGAGATTTCATAGGTTGTTGAGGAAAAAGAAGTTCAGAGTTGAGAAATTCCTAAAAAAAACAACAAAGATAAAAGTCAATTTAAGTTTAAAACTGACAAGTCTATATTAGAATGCTTTAACTGTAGGAAACCGGGACATATAAAAGCAGAATGTCCTCTTTTGAACAAAGACAAGAAGGATAAGAGAGAAAGAGAAAATTCCCTAAGAAGCAAAAGGGATTGATTACATGGGATGATAAGGGATCATCTAGCTCTGAAGAGTCTGATGAAGAGATAGAGTCTGCTTAGATTTATCTCATGGCAAATAAGGAACCAAACCTTAAAGCTAGTTCAAGTGACTCAGAATCAGAAGAAGTAAGCTATTCTGTACTTAAACAAAATTATGATTTGTTGCTCAATGATTTTTCCAAGATTTTGAAAAATTTTAAAAAGTTAAAAATAAAGCATGTTAACATGATTACTGATTTTGAAAATCATATTTCAAAATTAAAAAGTACACCTTGAAGAATTAAGCAAACTCAAACAACAGAATCTTGCTTTAAAAAACAATTTTGAAAACACTAAAGTTTGTTGTAATTCTCAAGCTAATGAAATCATTAAATTACAGAAGTAAGTAGGTTCACTTACTTTAGACTTGAGCAAGGTTGTTAATGGCATGAAGAATTTAAACAAACTTTTAGGAAAATCTCATGGTGATTAAAACAGACTAAGTCTAGGCTATGTAGAGAAAAATAATTTCAAGCAATCTTTATCTCCCTCATTTGTTTTAAAGAAACACAAGCATGTGACATGTAACTATTGTAAAAGGCATGGTCATGTAATAAATGATTACAGGAAAAGAAAGAAAATAAATGAAAAAGTTGCTAAGCATGTAGGACCCAAGAAGATTTAGGTACCAAAATCATTGATCATTCATATTGTAGATGTTCTTAAAGACAAGGGCAAAGCCTTTGCACTAGTATCTAGATAGTGGATGCTCGCATCACATGACAAGAAAAAGGTTTATAATCCTAGACCTGGAGCAGTTTAAAGATGGAACAGTCACCTTTGGAGGTAACCAGACTAGCAGAATCATAGGTTCTAATAGAGTGGGTAAAATTCCTTCACTTGTCATTGAAAATGTTTATTTGGTTAAAGGTCTAAGACATAAACTACTGTATCAGTCAATTTTATGACAGTAGGTACAATATCTCTTTTGACAAAGAAAAGTGTACTATCATCAACCATCATGGACCCATACTTTTCACTACAAATAGACACCATAATCTTTATAAGGTTGACTTGAATAAACTGAATGATCAAAATGTAACATGTTTGTTTTCAAACTCTGAAGAGAGATAGATCTAGCATAAAAAGCTTGGACATGTGAGTTTAAAGCATATTTCAAAACTTCACAGAAAAGACCTTGTTAAAGGACTGCCAAAAATTTCTTTCAACGGTTCCTTGCCCGATGAAGCATGCAAAAAAGGGAAACAATATAAAACTTCTTTTAAAAATAAAAATGTTTCCACTGTCAAACCTTTGGAACTGTTACATTTAAATTTGTTAGTCCATCTCATGTGCAGAGTCTGGCAGGGAAGAAGTATGGATTTTTCATTTTTGATGATTACACAAGAATGACATGGGTATACTTCCTAGCATACAAGGATAAGTCTGTGAAAGTATTCAAGATTTTCTACAAGAAAATCTAGAATGAGAAAGGATGTATTAGTACAATAAGAAGTGATTATGGCAGAGAATTTGAAAATGAAATATTTGAAAAATTCTGCAATGAGTTTGGCATAACTCATAGTTTTTCTTCTCCAAAAACACCTCAACCAAATGGTGTTGTGGAAAGGAAAAATAGATCTCTACAAGAAATGGCTAGAACAATGCTTTGTGAAAACAATCTTCCAAAATATTTTTGGGCGGAGGTTGTGAGCACTTCTTGTTATATTCAAAATAGAATCCTTATTAGAGCGATACTGAATAAGACCCCTTATGAATTATGGAAGGGGAGAAGACCCAACATTTCATATTTTTAGCCTTTTTGGTGCACCTGCTACATCTTTAACATAAAGGGTCATCTTAGAAAATTTGATTCTAAGGGTACTCAGCCACATCAAAGTCTTACAGAGTCTTTAATACAAGAACTCAAACCATAAAGGAATCAATGCATGTAAGATTTGATGATATTCAAGAGACTAACATATTTAGACCTTGATGATACAGGTGTGTAGCAGAAGGACGCTGAACAGGATTAGCAAAGATTATACTCTACTCAACCTAAACTAACTAAAAATGGAATTAAAGAATCTGAACAACCACTATCAGTGTCTGAATCAGAGAAGCCAAGAGAATGAAAGTTCAAGGCTTATCACCCTTCAAACCTCATAATTAGAGATCAAGCTGTTGGAGTTAGGAACAGATCTAGACTTCTCAACCAATCCACCATTGCTTTGGTTTTAGAACTAGAACCAAAATCTATTATAGAAGCCTTGGAGGATATTGACTAGATCATTGCCATGCAAGAGGAACTGAAACAATTTGAAAGAAATAATGTCTGAAGCCTTGTCCCAAGACCTGAAGACAAAAACATCGTTGGAATAAAATGGATCTACAGAAATAAGCTTGATGAGGATGGAAAGGTAGTCAGAAACAAAGCCAGACTAGTAGCATAAGGCTACAATGAGCAAGAAGGTATAGACTTCATTAAAACTTTTGCTCCTGTAGCCAGACTTGAGGCTATAAGGATACTTCTTGAATTTGTTACTTTTAAAGGAATTACATTATATCATATGGATGTTAAGAGTTCTTTTCTAAATGGGTTTATTGAAGAAGAAGTATATGTAAAACAACCCCTAGTTTTGAAGATATATCTTTTCCAAATCATATTTTTAAACTTAGTAAAGCACTGTATGGCGGAAACAAGCCCCTAGAGCTTAGTGTGACAAACTCAATACCTTTTTGATTTCAAAAGGCTTTACTAGAGGAAAAGTAAATATAACCCTGTTCAGAAAAAGCTCTCATAAGAACTTTATAATTGTCTAAATTTATGTGGATGATATTGTTTTTGGTGTTACTGCTGTTAGTCTCTATGAAGAATTTTCTGAAATAATGTTAGCTGAATTTGAAATAAGCATGATGGGAGAACTTAAATTCTTCCTAGGCTTGCAGATCAAATAGAGTGATGATGGTATTTTTATCCATCAGCAGAAGTACAAAAAGGAGTTTCTTAAAAAGTTTTAAATGACTGATGCTAAGCCAATGAGCACTCTTATGCATCCAAATTGCATAATTAATAAAGATGATACTAGTACATCAATGGATCAGACCTTATATAAAGGAATGATAGGTTTACTTCTATATCTCACATCTAGTAGACCAGATATAATATTTAGTGTTTACATGTATGCAAGATGTAACATCCCGATTTGAAAATTAAACTACCGACCGGAATTAAGCCATTAAATGATTATTGCAAAATAGAAAATTCTTGTTAATTATAAGTAAGCCAATTAACTTAACTTAAGAACTAATAGCTGCTTAATTATGAATAGTGATGATGGCTGGATGATGGTGATTGGTGCTTGTGGCTGAGTGGACTGTCAGGTTTACATTTTCCCACCCCACTCTTCTCTTCCTCGTGTACGCATATATATATATATATATATATATATATGCCTATGGTCACTAATGTCACGCATCCTTCTTCAGACTCCCTCTTCCTCTACTGCTTTATTCTCTCTTCTCTTCTCGTGTCTTCTCTTCTTCTTCGTTCTCCTTCTTCTCCCCTGTCCGCTGTCCCCTGTTTCCGGAGACCCATGAAGACGGTACTACAGAAGACTCGGTTCCTTCTGTTGGTGAAGGACGACCACCGAAGCAGGAGAGAGTAGCTTTCTGTCCCTGAGCCGATTGCAGAGTACGACCGCGTTTGAAGGGGGACTGAACGAGGCAAACAGCGTAGTGGATCGAACGTCGGGAAACAGAGGAGCTTCCCGAGTCCCTTCTGTAGGTAGGGGGCGCTTGCATGTCAAATGCATGGTTCACTAACGGTACCGGGTGAATGTATTGCTTTAAGTGTGTGCATGTGTTTGTGACGACTATGTGCGATGCATGATTGTTGATCTTTGGATTACATGTGTATGTTAGTAGCATCTTGTTAGTAGTCATACAATAATGTGCATGTATTCAAGGTGGTGGTAATGTGGTCTGATAGCCTTTTACACATAGACGAGTGTGATGCATGGCTCTATTACTGTTAATACCGTGAGGATATGAATGTGTGGCTGTTAGTTGATTCGTCTGATGTTATTAGCCTGAACTGTTTGATTGTTGTGCATGCTGGTATGATTGATGAGTAAATGTAGGAACCATGTCGAATCGGTTTCTACCTTGATGGTTACGAAGAACGTGTCGGATGAGTGATGATGCTTGCTGATAAAACGCATAAGCTGCATGTGTAGGAATAGGGTGACCCGTGGAAGGTCAGGAGCCCCGAAGGAATGGCTTCCAGCTACAGACCTTGGCTAGATCCTGTGAGAGCTCATGGTAGCCGTGGGAGCTAGAGATAAGTCTCGAGACGTCAATGGGAGGCCGGTACCACGCGGGAAGAGCTAATGGACGAGAGGCCGGTAAGGGGGGAAACTGTAACTGAAAGTCATTACTTAAGTCGGATCCGCAGGCATGCATGTAGATATGATGTTGATTAGGATAGTACGTGTGGTATGTCTTGGGGTGACACGAATAAATTTCGAGTAAGTCGATGCATGTGTTTGTGTGAATGAGAATGAACTTTATGTAGTATGTGTGTGAGTGTATGTCATTGAAATTATCCTAGTCTGCATGGTCATAGTGTAATCTAAATGCGACCGAGTGAACATAAGAGTGCGTACTGACACTGATACCGAGTCATTGACTGTCATTTTATATGTAAAAGCTCACCCCTATTGTGGCTACATTTTTCAGTGAACGTCTCTCGAAATGAAGGATGAAGGAGGAGCTGAGTGCAGAGCGTAGCACCCGTGCACTATGGAATATATGTGTATATGTATATACTATGTATAAGATCTTGTTAAGCCTTGGCCGACTCGTATTTTGGTCTTAGTCTTTTACATCAGAACTTGAACCCTCTCGGGTAGAGAGAGCATGACAATGAGTTTGTAATTATTTAAATACATCCCCATATCTATTTATTGTGTGTTTATCCTATGCTGTGGGTGATGTCCGAGTGATAAATATGGATGTATAAGTATACTTTCCGAGCGTAAGAGGTCGGTGTGACTATGGGTAGAAGTGGAGCTAAGTCGTTGCTGGGGAAAGCGAGATAGTGAGTTATTCCGAGTGATGAGGAGTTGAATAGTACCGAGTGACTGAGGTCGTATAGTCTGGAGTGGGGATTGGTCTGAATCCTTTAAGTGATAACCGTGGGGTTTCCCCAGAGTGGAGAATAATCAATGATTTCCGAGTGAGAATCCGCCGAGTGAGAGTTTACCGACCAGAAATGACACCTAAGACTCTAAGTGGACCCATTGTAATAAATTATTAAGTAGCTAGAAAATCTGAGAGAGTCTTGACTTAGTGGGATAATCAAAATAGGAAAGATTATGGTTACCGAGTGAAAAATGAGTAAAATGTCCCGAGTGGCAAAATGGATGTGAAGGTTATTCCTCATGGATTCCGAGTGAGCGGTTATAGGAATCATTTTCCGGGTTGCCAATATATATACATACGACCCGATTGAGTGGATCCATGGAGTGTGATATGCTGTCTGAATGAAACTGGTATGTATAGGTGTCAATCCGAGTGAATTAAGAGTGGACCTTCCCGAGCGAACCAAACACTGAAATCCGAGTGAGGGAATACCAAGTGGAGTGATCGGATGCCGAGTGTAGCTTCGCTTCAGCGAGTGTAGTTCTGAGTGGAGGCTTTGAGTAGTATCACCCGAGCAGAGTTAGATCTCGCTTGAACGAGTGTTCGTGGTGCCGTTGGGTTTGCTTAGGCGTCTTCCCTTTCGCTGTACGTGGGTTTTATTCCCCTTGTCTTCCTCCCCTCCTCTTTGATTTTGCCCGGTTCTATTGGTTTCATTCTCTTTTGGAAAAACTTCCCCTGCTTTTGGGCATTATTTAATTTCTCTGGTTTTGGATGTTTCATTTTGGTATCAGAGCAGACCGAAAGGTCCAAGGCCAAGGTGTGTTTACCGAGTGTAAGCGGTTGTATGTATTATGACCGAGTGGTCATCATTGTTGTGATATTCTGGTTGAACATGATTGATGTTGAGATATTGATTCGAGGATAGGAGGTAACTCCTCTCCTGGTCTGATTGATTGCATGACATATATATATATATATGGTATAATGTGCTATAATCAGTGGATATGGGGATGAGATCCGAACGGTAGTGAGCAACCCTGTAAACTTATCCTTGAAGGGGTGTTAATTTCAGGATAAGTCATGGAGAATCGCCAAAGCATGAAAGCCATAGCCACAGCATTCCAACGTTTTGCTGACGTGTTTGAGAGGCAGGGCCAGCCTCAAGCTGAAGAAGGCCAAGTGTTGGACCGCTTCCTGAAGAGGAAGCCGAGTGAATTTCAAGGAGGACGTAACCCTGAGGCAGCTTACAAATGGACTCAAGAGTTAGAGAGGATTTTTGGGGGCCTCCACTGCACCGAGGCCCAGAAGGTAGAGTGCGCGGTGTACATGCTGAGGGACGAAGCAGAGAACTGGTGGAAGATAGCCAGAAATCGACTGACTGACGATGATACCCAGCTAACCTGGGAAAATTTTAAGACATGCTTCTTAGAGAAGTACTTCCCCGACACAGTAAGGAGTCGGAAGGAATTGGAGTTTATGGAGCTGAAACAGGGCTCTATGTCTGTAGAATAATATGCAGCCAAATTTGAAGAGTTGTGTCTGTTTTATCCACCCTTCCAACAATCCAGGACTGAAAGTTCCAAATGCCTCAAATTCGAGAATGGACTGAGATCGGACATCAAAAGAGCTTGTAGATATTAGGAAATTAGGAGCTTTCCGGTGCTGGTGAATAAATGCAGGATCTTTGAAGAAGACGACAAGGCCCACTCAGGCTAGAACAGTAGGGCAGGTTCCTCCTTGAGGCCTCAACAGTCACGCTTTAAGAGGCCAGGTAACATTGGAAGAAATGGACCCTTTACTAGATATAAAGATCGCAGTAACCAAGGGAGACAGATGAGTGGACGACCAAAATATGGCAAGTGTTTTAAATGTGGTGGCGACCACTATGTTTAGAATTGCGATAGTGAAGATGTCAAGTGTTTTGATTGCAAGGAGAAGGGGCACATTCGCCCTGACTGCCCCCAGCTCCGTCAAGCAAGTGCCAATGTACGCCAGGGAAGCTTCCAAGAGAGGAGCCGTGGAAAAGGTGGTCAAAGCTCGGGGGGCGGAGGCAACAGAGCCAGAGAAAATATGATGTTTGCCCCAAACAACCGGAGGAGAAACACTAACTAACCAGTTGCTGGAAGAGTCTACGCCATCAGTGCTGAAGAAGCTGCACAAGCGAACGACTTAGTGCAAAGTAAGTGCCTACTCGGTAAATATACACTTAGTGTAATTTTTGATTTTGGAGCCACCCACTCCTTCACAGCTGATGATTGTGTAAGACGTTTGAGATTACCGACTATGGATATGGATCGGATTTTGGAAGTGGCCAACCCGACTGGCCCTAAGGTGTTGACATCATCGATGTGTAAAGACGTAACGTTTGTATTGGGCGATCGGAGTTTTACCTTCGATCTGGTGTGCGTACCTCTGAAGGGCCTTGACATGGTACTCGGTATAGATTGGCTTTCAGCCAACAAGGTGTTGGTGGACTGCAGAAATCGAAGGATAATCTTTCCGAGGCAGAACCATGAGGACCACACGGTACAAGGTATAGCTCAGCTGTTTATGATGCTTTGTTTAACTGAGGGTGAGAGTAGAGCCCGAGTGAATGATATTCTGACTGTTTGTGAGTTCCCAGAGGTGTTTCCGGAGGATGTGCCGGGTGTCCCTCCGAGTAGAGAAGTCGAATTCTCTATAGACCTGATCCCTGGAGCCGAGCCAGTCTCCAGTGCACCTTATAGAATGTCCCCAATAGAATTGGCCGAGTTGAATAAGCAGGTGGATGAGTTACTCGGAAAACAATTCATTAGGCCGAGTGTATCACCATAGGGCGCACCTGTACTACTTGTCAAAAAGAAGGATGGCAGCATGAGACTATGCATAGATTACCGATAGCTGAATAAGCTTACAATTAAGAATCAATACCCGTTACCCAGGATTGATGACTTAATAGACCAACTGCGTGGAGCTTCAGTCTTCTCAAAGATCGATTTACGGTCGGGATACCACCAAATCTGGGTGAAGGACTCGGATATTCCCAAGACTGCCTTTAGGACTCGGTATGGCCACTACGAGTATGTAGTGATACCGTTCGGTGTGACAAATGCACATGCTATATTCATGAATTACATGAACAGCATATTCCACCCATACCTGGACCGATTCGTGGTCGTTTTTATTGATGATATCTTAGTTTATTCTAAGACCCCGGAAGAGCATGAAGAACATCTCCGAGCGGTACTCCAAGTGTTGAAGGAGAAGAAGCTGTTTGCAAAGTTTTCAAAGTGCGATTTCTGGATGGACAAGATCCACTTCCTCGGACATGTAATTTCTAAAGAGGGTGTCTCGGTAGACCCCTCAAAAGTAGCAGCTATAATGACATGGGAGAGACCTAAGTCGGTCTCGGAGATAAGAAGCTTTATGGGCCTAGCTGGCTATTATAGAAGGTTCATTGAAGGTTTTTCTAAGTTGGCGTTGCCACTGACTAAACTGACCCGGAAAAATATCCCCTTCGTGTGGAGTTCCGAGTGCGAGAGCAGTTTCCGAGAGCTAAAAGACAAATTGATGACCGCTCCAGTATTGGCATTGCCTAACTTGCAAGAGAGCTTCGTGGTTTATTATGATGCATCAGGACTCGGATTGGGATGCATGCTGATGCAGAAAGATCGGGTGATAGCTTATGCCTCTCGACAATTGAGGCCTCACGAACAGCATTACCCGACTCACGACTTAGAATTGGCAGCTGTGGTCTTCGCGTTAAAAATATGGAGGCATTACTTGTACGGTTCTAAGTTCGGTGTATACAGCGACCACAAGAGCCTCAAATATTTGTTTGATCAGAAAGAACTGAACATGAGGCAGCGAAGATGGATGGAATTTTTAAAGGATTATGATTTCGAGTTAAGGTATCATCTGGGTAAAGCGAACGTTGTCACCGACGCATTGAGTCGGAAATCCCTTCATATAGCTGTGATGATGGTGAAGGAGGAGGGGTTACTGGAACAGTTCCGGGACATGAATTTGCATGTCGACGTCCCTTCGACTCGGAAGATGACAATCGATACGGTGAGGATTGCTAATGAATTTCTGAAATCGGTATTCGAACAACAGCAGTCAGATTCCTACCTAGCTAAGATGAAGAAGATTCAGGCCAAGGGTAAGGACTTGTCCTTGACCGAAGGACCGGATGGGATTTTCCGAGTGAGGAATCGGATATATATACCGGGTGAGAATGAACTGAGAAGAATAGTGCTTGATGAAGCCCACAAGAGTCTGCTAAGTATCCACCCGGGCACCACGAAGATGTACCACGATCTGAGACCACAATTCTGGTGGCCTGGATTAAAGAAGGATGTGGCAGAATATGTGGCTCGGTGTATTACATGTCCAAAATCAAAAGTCGAACACCAGAAGCCGTATGGTGCATTGCAACCCCTGGAGATCCCCGTGTAGAAAAGGGACTCAATTGCCATGGACTTTGTCATGGGATTACCAAAAAACCGAGTGGGCCATGATGCGATTTGGGTCATTGTTGACTGACTGACGAAAAATGCACACTTCCTACCCGTGCACATGAGATACCCGTTGCATAAGTTAGCACAGATTTACATTCGCGAGGTTGTCCGACTGCATGGTGTACCGACTTCTATCATGTCGGATAGGGATCATAGATTCACCTCCCGGTTTTGGGCCAGCCTGCACCAGGAGTTGGGCACGAAACTTTGGTTAAGTTTCGCCTACCACCCCCAATCGGATGGGCAATCCGAGCGGATGATACAAAGTTTAGAGGACTTACTGAGGGCGTGTGTGTTGGAGCACGGTGGAGATTGGGAGCAGTACCTTTCCCTGATCGAATTTACATACAACAATAGCCACCACAGCAGTATCGGTATGGAACCTTATGAAGCCCTGTATGGTCGAAGGTGCCGAACCCCACTCTGTTGGTCGGAAACGGGTGAAAGTTTACTACTGGGGTCAGAAATTGTGAAGCAGACCTCAGAACAGATCCAGATAATTAGGGATAAAATGAAGGCGTCTCAGGACCGTCAGAAGAGCTACTATGACAAACGGACCAAGCCATTGGAATTTTCAATCGGAGATAGGGTATTTCTAAAGGTTTCACTGAGCAAAGGAGTCGGACGAGCCTTGAAAAGTGGAAAGTTGAACCCCCGATACATTGGGCCTTTTGAGATATTGGAATGAGTCGGTTCCATGGCATACCGATTAGCACTACCGACTCACTTATCCCGATTGCATAACGTGTTTCACGTATCCCAACTAAGGAAATATCTACATGATCCCACTCACTCAATGCCGGATAATGAAATGGAGATTAAAGAGGACCTGACCACTGTAACTATGCCGATTAGAATTGTGGACCGATCCGTAAAGCGCTTGAGGAGCAAGGACGTACAACTGGTTAAAGTGGAGTGGCAGCAAGGCGGGACTACCACTTGTACCTGGGAACGCGAAGATACCATGAGGTAGCAGTACCCCGAGTTGTTTACTAAGGTGAGTTACCGAGTGAATTTCGGGGACGAAATTCTTTTAAGAGGGGGAGAATTGTAACATCCCGATTTGAAAATTAAACTACCGACCGAAATTAAGCCATTAAATGATTATTGCAAAATAGAAAATTCTTGTTAATTATAAGTAAGCCAATTAACTTAACTTAAGAAATAATAGCTGCTTAATTATGAATAGTGATGATGGCTGGATGATGGTGATTGGTGCTTGTGGCTGAGTGGACTGTCAGGTTTACATTTTCCCACCCCACTCTTCTCTTCCTCGTGTACGTATATATATATATGCCTATGGTCACTAATGTCACGCATCCTTCTTCAGACTCCTTCTTCCTCTACTGCTTTATTCTCTCTTCTCTTCTCGTGTCTTCTCTTCTTCTTCGTTCTCCTTCTTCTCCCCTGTCCGCTGTCCCCTGTTTCCGGAGACCCACGAAGACGGTGCTACAGAAGACTCGGTTCCTTCTGTTGGTAAAGGACGACCACCGAAGCAGGAGAGAGCAGCTTTCTGTCCCTGAGCCGATTGCAGAGTACGACCGCGTTCAAAGGGGGACTGAACGAGGCAAACAGCATAGTGGATCGAATGTCGGGAAACAGAGGAGCTTCCCGAGTCCCTTCTGTAGGTAGGGGGCGCTTGCATGTCAAATGCATGGTTCACGAACGGTACTGGGTGAATGTATTGCTTTAAGTGTGTGCATGTGTCTGTGACGACTATGTGCGATGCATGATTGTTGATCTTTGGATTCCATGTGTATGTTAGTAGCATCTTGTTAGTAGTCATACAATAATGTGCATGTATTCAAGGTGGTGGTAATGTGGTCTGATAGCCTTTTACACATAGACGAGTGTGATGCATGGTTCTATTACTGTTAATACCGTGAGGATATGAATGTGTGGCTATTAGTTGATTCGTCCAATGTTATTAGCCTGAACTGTTTGATTGCTGTGCATGCTGGTATGATTGACGAGTAAATGTAGGAACCATGTCGAATCGGTTTCTACCTTGATGGTTACGAAGAACGTGTCGGATGAGTGATGATGCTTGCTGATAAAATGCATAAGCTGCATGTGTAGGAATGGGGTGACCCATGGAAGGTTAGGAGCCCCGAAGGAATGGCTTCCAGCTACAGACCTTGGCTAGATCCTGTGAGAGCTCGTGGTAGCCGTGGGAGCTAGAGATAAGTCTCGAGACGTCAATGGGAGGCCGATACCATGCGGGAAGAGCTAATGGACGAGAGGCCAGTAAGGGGGGAAACTGTAACTGAAAGTCATTACTTAAGTCGGATCCACAGGCATGCATGTAGATATGATGTTGATTAGGATAGTACGCGTGGTGTGTCTTGGGGTGACACGAATAAATTGCGAGTGAGTCGATGCATGTGTTTGTGTGAATGAGAATGAACTTTATGTAGTATGTGTGTGAGTGTATGTCATTGAAATTATCCTAGTCTGCATGGTCATAGTGTAATCTAAATGCGACCGAGTGAACATAAGAGTGCGTACTGACACTGATACCGAGTCATTGACTGTCATTTTATATGTAAAAGCTCACCCCTATTGTGGCTACATTTTTCAGTGAACGTCTCTCGGAATGAAGGATGAAGGAGGAGCTGAGTGCAGAGCGTAGCACCCGTGCACTATGGAATATATGTGTATATGTATATACTGTGTATAAGATCTTGTTAAGCCTTGGCCGGCTCGTATTTTGGTCTTAGTCTTTTACATCAAAACTTGAACCCTCTCGGGTAGAGAGAGCATGACAATGCGTTTGTAATTATTTAAATACATCCCCATATCTATTTATTGTGTGTTTATCCTATGCTGTGGGTGATGTCCGAGTGATAAAAATGGATGTATATGTATACTTTCCGAGCGTAAGAGGTCGGTGTGACTATGGGTAGAAGTGGAGCTAAGTCGTTGCTGGGGAAAGCGAGATAGTGAGTTATTCTGAGTGATGAGGAGTTGAATAGTACCGAGTGACTGAGGTCGTATAGTCTGGAGTGGGGATTGGTCTGAATCCTTTAAGTGATAACCGTGGGGTTTCCCCCGAGTAGAGAATAATCAACGATTTCTGAGTGAGAATCCGCCGAGTGAGAGTTTACTGACCAGAAATGACACCTAAAACTCTATGTGGACCCATTGTAATAAATTATTAAGTAGCTAGAAAATCTGAGCGAGTCTTGACTTAGTGGGATAATCAGAATAGGTAAGATTATGGTTACCGAGTGAAAAATGAGTGAAATGTCCCGAGTGGCGAAATGGACGTGAAGGTTATTCCGAGTGAGAAGTCTTCATGGATTCCGAATGAGCGGCTATAGGAATCATTTTCCGGGTTGCCAATATATATACATACGACCCGATTGAGTGGAGCCATGGAGTGTGATATGCTGTCTGAATGAAACTGGTATGTATAGGGGTCAATCTGAGTGAATTAAGAGTGGACCTTCCCGAGCGAACCAAACGCTGAAATCCGAGTGAGGGAATACCGAGTGGAGTGATCAGATGCCGAGTGTAGCTTCACTTCAGCGAGTGTAGTTCTGAGTGGAGGCTTTGAGTAGTATCGCCCGAGCAGAGTTAGATCTCGCTTGAGCGGGTATGCGTGGTGCCGTTGGGTTCGCTTAGGCGTCTTCCCTTTCGTTGTGCGTGGGTTTCATTCCCCTTGTCTTCCTCCCCTCCTCTTTGATTTTGCCCGGTTCTATTGGTTTCATTCTCTTTTGGAAAAACTTCCCCTGTTTTTGGGCATTATTTAATTTCTCTGGTTTTGGATGTTTCACAAGATATCAATCAAACCCCAAGGAATCATAATTATCTGCATTGAAGAGCTAAGATATCTTATTGGAACCACTAACCTTGGGCTGTTCTACAAAAGAACAGACTCCTTCTCTCTATCAGGATATTGTGATACATGTTTTGCAAGAGATAGAGTAGACAGAAAAAGCACAAGTGGTGGATGCCACTTTCTTGGAAAATGTCTGATATAATGGGGAAGCAAAAAGCAAAATTCAATTGCACTCTCAATAATAGAGGCTGAGTATATGTCTGCAGCAAGTTATTACTCTCAAATTCTTTGGATAAAATATCAACTTGATGATTATTCAATCAAAAAAGAAGAGATTCCTGAATTATGTGACCACACAAATACAGTAAATCTCTCCAAGAATCCTATTCAGCATTCCAAAGTAAAACACAGATAGGTGAAGTATCATTTCATCAAAGACTATGTACAAAAAGGGATTCTGGACATAAAGTTTATGGACATAAACCATCAATGGACAGACATCTTTACAAAGCCTTTGGCTGAGGCTATGTTTACTTTTATCAAGTACAATTTAAATTTAAAAAATGTTACTTGAATATGTATGTTCTAAATGTTGACTTGTGTAACATCCCAAATTTTAAAATAGAGAATTAATTAAAGAAATAAATATTGAATAATTGAGTACGAATTATTAATGTCCCAAAATATTAGAAGTAATTAAATTAGGATTTTTGGGGACTATTAGTAATTTATTGGAATTGAATAATCAGAAAACTGACCCGGTTAAAGTATGGTTGTCGGACCAAGTATCTCTAATTGAGATGCCGTTGGTCAGGGATGTAGATAATATCATTGGGAATCTGAATGTGTATTCGGAATAATTTTTAAAATAAGTATTAAGCCCAAAGAGAGATCCTATTTGTGGTAAAATGGTAAAATTTAAATGAATGAGGTTAAAATTAAAACAAAACCTCTCCATTTCACTCTTGTTTTCTCATGACCTTCTCTCCCTGGGCAAAGTCACATTTCACTCTTCTTCTCTTCTAAGCTACCTCATTATCTTCATGTTCTTCATCTCCAAAAATCTAGACTAAGTGGTGCCCCTTTTCTCTCCTCAAATTCGTTCACCATTGGAGCAAGAAGAAGATCATAGTGGCTTGAAGTTTCTCCTTTTCTTCCTTCATTTTCATGCTCAACCCTCTTCCCTTGGTACCCACTCTCATTTCTTGGTAAAGGTAAGTTCCTCATCATTTTATTGTGCTTGGATCGTAGGATATGGGTTATAGAGGTTTGGGAGAGCATTTAATGTATATGGGTATTGAATAGAAACTTTAAATGAGAAAAACCTAAGGTGGGCTGAAAGAAATATGGACATTTATGAGCAATAAATGGGTACACGAAAATAGCATGAGAGGATGATGAATAATGATATACATTTATGATGTTTGTTGGATTTTTAATAAAACCTTAACCTATAAATTTGGGGGGAAAATGTAATGTGAATGGGTTTGGAATTTATTAAGGGAAGAGATGTTACTAATGATGAGGCATTGCCATAAATGATGATTGGTGATGGTGGTTGGAAGCCATAAATGAAAAACCCACTTGAGGAATTGGGTGTAAAAATGGCACATGTGGGTAACTTGACTACTTAAGTTGAAGCTTTTGATAATAATGGATTTTGATTAAAGGGAAGGAATTCCCAAAGCCTAATTAGGAAAATGAATGAAGTTTGTAAATGAATTACCACATGATGAAGAGTTATGCATATGTAAAAGTATATATTAAGAATGATGCTTGAATGGATGATTAATATGGTCCTACAATTGATTAATGTAGGATTTGACAATACTTGTGAGGCGGGATCATCAAACCCGGAGGTCTACTTCTCTTGAGGTAGGAGAGGGGTGTATTTTCTAAATGTATGATGCCTTGTATGTTGATAATATATGTATTGATGCCAAGTTGCATGTTTTCCTTGATGAATATTTGAAATCCTTGACTAGGATTACTTTTGAGCATTATGAATGATATGTTTTGGAAGAATGATATGTATGATGAATTACGTGTTACTAATATTGTGATTGAGTATGAGCTATACCCTAGATGAGAGGGTGAGAAAATCCTTTTGAGATTGAGGTATGCATGAGCATTAATGCATACATATATAGCATGGCATGCATAAGCACATTTGTAATGTGAATAACCTTACAGGGTTCCAATAAGGGAGTACCCGACGTGATGATGTTGAAATATTATGATATGAATAACCTTACGAGGTTCCACGAAGGGAGTACCCGACGTGATGATGTTGAAATATTATGATATGAATAACCTTGTGGGGTTCCACGAAGGGAGTACCCGACGTGATGACGATATGAAATTGTAATGAATGACCTTGTGGGGTCCCATGAAGGGAGTACCCCTTACGAGGTGGGAAACCGACGTGATGATAATTAATGTAAGTGGCTATGATCACTATTGGAATAAAATCAGATCCGTGCATATGCATCTTTAAACACCAGTATATGCATTAGCCATAGAAGCATGGCATTGAGTGATACCCTAATGAGGAAGTTATGTAAAGTGTATGTGCAACCCTATTGATCACTAACAATATTTGTATCTATTGGTTTGGTATGACTCAAAGAAATTGTATGGATATGAGTGTTCTATGCATTGGATGATTGAATGATTTTAGTGTCACTTAAACTCCTTTTAGGGAGAAGATGTTAACTTGTATTGACATGTATATTATCACTAATTGTTAGATTTTCCATCATTGAGAAAATATACTCACTCTCCACATGGTCCATCTTTTTAGCTTTTGTGTTGTAAGGCTTGCCCATGGAGCTCATGTGTGGAGGAATGGTGTGAAGGAAGTCTTTTTGGGTAAAGAATGCCTTAGTCGGCAAATGTTTTGATTTTATGGCTTTTATATGGACTTTGGTAATTCATATAGATATAATGAATATTTTGTATAGCCATGAATTAATGTGGACAACTTGTATGGATGATGAATAGATAATGATGATTTTGGAGGTCATGTTGGAAAATAAGACTTTTCGGGTGTATGGCTCATTTTCGTTCGTGACCTTACCTTTCTATGAACGATGAATATGGTGTGATTGCTCTGTAATTTGATAAATAAATGAATGGTTTTATGAGGGTCTAAATTTTGTAAAGTGCCCAAGTTGATAGACCTAGTTAGGATATAATTTATGAATTTGAATTGAGATCATAGAGTATGATCCATTGGGATATGTTTCAAATACTTAAAATGATGTATGATACAGTAAGAATTGAGGAATGAATTGATACTTATTGATATTTTATGTTTCATAGAGTATACATCATGATAAGCTTGATTGTGATGTGATCTAAAGAATTAAAATGGGATTTGTGGAATATGATGTTTGGAATAAGTTCTAAATACTTAATATGACGTAGGTGATGCATTGAACTTGTTTAATTTTGCTTTGAAGGGATTTTCATATGTTGAGTTGTTAAATTCCCATGTTTCTACGTTTTTACTGGTATTCTCGCTCAAGGGAGATGGATTCTCGCTCAAGCGAGAATCCCCTGTGTTGGTGTATGGCCACTGGCCAAATCTCGCTCAGGCAAGAGTGGGTCTCGCTCAGGCGAGACTGCCCATGCATCAATTATTGGCCACTGGAGTGTTGTTCAAGTGGCCTCAATACTTAAGAGGGGGGTGAATTGAGTTTTAAAACTTTTAGTTGGAATGCCTTTGAAATTGATTCTTTTTTCACTAAGTATATTTGTATGTAAGAAATAGCAAGTGCAGAGCAAGAATCAACATGAGAAAGTGTGAGCAGAGTAAGAATCAATATGAGAAAGTGTGCAAATGTTGCTAAGGCAATTTATCAAACACTTAGTGTGCAACACTTTAACTTAGCCTAGTTACTCAAGTTTAAGCAATAATATCACAATCAAATCAATATACCAATTAAGTACAATAAGTAAATGCAAGGGAGTAGGGAAGAAAAGCTTGCAAACCAATTTAACGAGTTCCACCACCCCGGTGTACGTCTCGCCTTTAAGCAACCCACTTGAAGGATTTCTACTCTTGAAGTTTAGAGATACAAGCTATGAGCAATTGCAACTTCCTAGTGTCCCATACTCGAGAACTCAATCCTCACTAGCATAAGGGCAACCCACCCAATCTCTCAAACTCTCAATACCCAAAGGTTGAACCCCAACCTTTGTGACCACTCAACCTAGAGTGAATAAACTTGGTGTTTTGATGTTTGGTTTTACAATCAATAAACTCTCTTAATAGAGTAGATGAACAAATGAAGGCTCACACAATTTCTAACTCTCACAAGAGAGGATTTACAAATATAGGCTCTAAGTTTTAGAAAATGAAACTAAACAAAGAAATAGAACTCACAAGACTCAAGATTTGATTTCCCTTTGATGGATTTGATTGCTTTTAGTAGCTTGAAGGAGTCTTGCATTTATATGCCTTGGAAAGGTGCCCTAAAGTCTTCAGAGCCATTACACAGCATGGGCATTGGAGTAACAATGGAGAAGTGAGCTGGTTTCCCACTTAAAAAAACTTTTCCCAAAATTCTGGCACTAGTGTAATCGATTAGGCCTCGAGCTGTAATCGATTACACTTTGAATTCTTCAGTGTAATTGAACTTGTAATCGATTAGGATTTCCCATGTAATCGATTAGCTAAGAGACAAACCTTGCTAATCGATTGTTCTTTACCTTGTAGTCGATTATGTGTGGCACCTGATCATTTAATTTGGTTATGCAGCATGGTAATCGATTGTAGCTTATGTGTAATCAATTGGGTATCAAACAGAAACTCTGTAATTGATTAGTTCTTAATTTGTAATCAATTAGTGACATTACAGAACACTGGTAATCGATTGTGGCAGCCTTGTAGTCGATTAGCAGATGCACCTGATGTTTTTAATTCATTTTCTCAGCTTGGTAATCGATTGGCTTCCTTGGTGCAATCGATTAGGTGACAAACAGAAGCTCTCTAATCGATTAGGAGAGATCTTGTAATCGATTATGTAACAGACAGAAGCTTCGTAGTTGATTAGCTCTAGTCTTGTAATTGATTAGCTTGCGTGTTTTTGTAGGTCTGATGTTGTTTTCTCTGTTTTCATGGTAGTTTGAGCCTTTTGCTTTGAGTCTTCAATTTCTTTTGTCATTATCAAAAAAATGCATATTCAAACACATTCTCCCCCATTTTGATGATGACAAACAATGTTCATCTCATGAGGGTGTTAGTTCAAATAAAATTATCACCAATGATTATCTCTAAATTTATCTCTAAGGTTATCTCTTAATCATTGTCTTTAGAGTTATCTCAAAAATTATCTCCCCCTATCTAAAGGAGTTTATGCCATTAAAAAAATGAAGATAATCATTTGTTGTTTTAACCACTTATTGTTTTTAGCAAATTCAGATTTTAACAGATTCAATTACTTTAGATGAACTTCAATTATTCTCCCCCTTTGTAATCATCAAAAATAAATGAGACAATAGAGACATAATTGAAAGAAAATTGCATTCATTTAAAGGAAAGGTACATGGAGGAAATTTGCAGAAAGGAAAAGCATAATCAAAGATATCCTAACAAAACATGATAAACTAGGATCTAATTATCTGGATTAAAAAAGCAAAATTCAGAAATTTGGTGAGACAGTTCTTCATAACGTTGTTGCATGAGTTCATAGTGTTATTGCTTGGTCATTTGAAACTCTTGAAGAGTGTTCTCAAGTCTATCAAAATGCCGATCTAGATGTGCATAAAGTGAAGTGAAGGGATCAGTGGGAGCAGAGGGTTCGCTTTGAGGTGCTTGTGTGGCAGGAGGAGGAGGAACAGGATCATTTGTTGGAGCCTCAAAAGGGATGTTAGCATGAATACCTTCCATCTTGGACATCTAATCCTTATTGACAAAAATTATGCCCATCTTTATAAGATGATGGGTGCCAATGCATGATTTTGGGGGTACCTTCTCAGCAAATTCCCCGGCAAGATCAACACCAAATGCTCTGAAGATTTTGGTAAAGAGGATAGCATAGGGAAGTTTTTGTTGGTCCTTGGCTTTGATCATGTACAGTTTAAGGAGTTGAATCCAGTTGATCTCCTTCTCATTGTGTATAGCCCATATTAGGAGGACGTCATCTTCTTCAACCAAGGCATAGTTGCCACCACGAGGAACAAGAAGCTTAACCAGAAAAAAGTGGAGAAGATGATTGTTAAGAGTGAGATAGCCTACCAGTTTGTGATTGCTTCGGGGGTGGTCAGCCTTCCAAAGAGATTGACGGGAAGTAATGGCATTGAATTCCCACTCATCTTCCGGATTTCCACCAACAAATTCAGCATCAGAGATCGGAAGTTAGGTTATCTCAGCCAGTTGCTCATTTGTAATCCTAAGAGTCACATTTTGACTCTTGCATCAAGAAATCCATCAACAATCCTTAAGTTGTGGAAGAAAACTCTCATGAGTTCGGGGTAGTAAAATTCTTCCTTAAGAGTAAGGAAAGGAAAAAAATTATAGTGATGAAGGGATTGGGTGAAGGTAAAGCTAGGGTGGTAATATACTTCAGCATTGATGAAATGAGGGGAGATTATGTCCTTTTCAGAGAAGTTCTTGATGAAATTTTAAAGGTCTCTTGGTGTGGAGAAGAACCTTGAGAAGTCAAGGGGGTTGTTGGTTTGGGCCATGGAGGACCTAGCTCTCTTCACAGTTCTAGAGGAAGACATGATTGAAGATGAAGAAGAGAGAATGGAAGAGCTTTAAGAGGTTTGAGAGATTGAAGAATAAGTAATGTGATGGTGTAAGATGGAAGTGGTATGGGAAAGGGGTATTTATAGGGTTAGGGGAGATGGATTAGGGTTTGGAGAATGGATTAGGATTGGGTGAAAAGTTGTCACAAGGATTAAGCATTTAATTCTACAATCCTGGTGTGAAGCTAATCGATTAGGCTCATAGGCTAATCGATTAGTATGTGTTTTTTGAGGAATCTGAAACGTTTTTGCACAAGGGTAATTGATTAGTGTAAGGTGTGTAATCGATTGTGTTAAAAACAAAACCTTGGAAATCGATTAGGAGGAGTGTGTAATCGATTATCAGGAAAATGAAACGTCAGTAATCGATTGGACAGAGGTTCTAATCGATTTGGCATGAAACAGAGAGCTAGTAATCGATTAGCTATCAGAGTGTAATCAATTATATACGAAACAGAAGGTTACTAATCGATTAGGTATGGCTTAGTAATCGATTAGGGAAACCCAGAAATACTCAAAACATACAGATTTCAAACAAAAGCACTTGAGATTCAATATATCATGTCTCAATCAATCACTTACTCTTTAAACATACTGTAAAGCAAAGAATCATCAAAATCATTCAATATTCAAACACAATTTGAAATATCTAGGATTCCTAATTCTCTTCTAATATATATAAATTGTTCCTTTGCAAGAGGTTTGGTGAAGATATCAGCTAGTTGTTTAGAAGTTTCAACATGTTCAAGTATGCAATCACCCTTTAACACATGATCTCTAATGAAATGATGTCTTATCTCTATATGCTTGGTCCTTGAATGCATGACAGGATTCTTTGAAATGTTAATGGCGCTAGTATTGTCATATTTAAGAGGCACGTGGTCTAATATAACACCAAAGTCAAGAAGTTGTTGCCTCATCCAAAGGATTTAAGCACAGCAACTTCCAGCTGCAACATATTCTGCCTTAATTGTTGATAAAGCAATACTTACTTATTTCTTGCTATGCCAAGAAACAAGAGAGCTGCCAAGCAAATGACATGTACCACTAGTGCTTTTTCTATCAAGTTTACATCTAGCAAAATCAGCATCAGAATATCTTATTAGAGTACATTCAACACCTTTAGGATACCAAAGACCTATATTTAGAGTGCCAACAAGGTATTTCATTATTCTTTTTACAGTAGTGAGGTGTGATTCTTTTGGACATGCTTGATATCTAGCACACATGCAAACGACAAACATTATGTCTAGTCTACTTGCAGTAAGATAGAGTAAAGATCCAATCATACCTCGATATTTGGTAATTTCAACATCTTTACCTTTCTTATCTTTGTCCAAGTAGCAAGATATGCTCATGGGAGTGGCAATTTCATTTGCCTTGTCCATGTTGAATTTCCTAAGCAACTCTTTGCAGTATTTGGATTGACTAATGAATGTACCTTCTTTGGTTTGCTTAATTTGTAGCCCAAGGAAGAATGTAAGTTCTCCCATCATGGACATCTCAAATTCATCCTGCATTAACTTAGCAAACTCCTTGCAAAGTAATTCATTAGTAGCACCAAAAATAATATCATCCACGTATACTTGAACTAATAGTATGTCATTCTTTTTGTGCTTGATGAATAATGTTGTATCAACTTTTCCTCTTTCAAAATTGTTTTTCAAAAGAAATTTGCTTAATCTTTCATACCAAGCTCTTGGAGCTTGTTTTAAACCATATAATGCTTTTCTTAATTTGAAAACATGATTTGGAAATTGATGGTTTTCAAAACCAGGAGGTTGATCAACATATACTTCTTCTTGAATGTATCCATTTAAGAAAGCACTCTTGACATCCATTTGGTACAATTTAAAATCTTTATAACATACAAAGGCTAATAATAATCTAATAGCTTCTAGCCTAGCTACGGGTGCATACGTTTCTTCATAATCTATGCCCTCTTCTTGATTGTAACCCTTAGCTACTAACCTAGCTATGTTTCTACTAATTATTCCATTTTCATCTAGCTTGTTCCTAAATACCCATTTAGTACCTATTATTTGGTGATCATTGGGTCTTGGCACTAATTCCCAAACTTTATTTCTTTCAAATTGATTTAGTTCCTCTTGCATGGCCAATGTCCAATGTTCATTAATAATAGCTTCATCAATGGTTTTAGGTTCAATTTGAGAGACAAATGTTAAATGATTGCAAGTATTAAAAGAACATCGGGTACTTACACCTTTTGTGATATCACCTATAATGATGTCCAATGGATGGTCTTTTGAGGTGATCCATTCCTTTTGTTGAGTTTCCACTCTTTGTGTTGTGTCTTTTTCTTTGTTATCTTCTTCTTTGTCATCCAAGTTCAATTCTTGAAGAGTACCAATGTTTCCAATGCCAAGTATTCTTCCTTTGGTATTATCCCCATAAGTGACGCTTCCTTTTCTTTTGGGAGTGAAAGTTATGAATTTACTCATATCTCCCGTCATGTGCTTTGAACACCCACTATCCAAGTACCAATGGGTGTTGCTTGCCTTGAAGCATACCTACAAAACAAAATTAGTTTAGAGAACTTGGTACCCATTTTATGTTGGGTCCTTTTTGGTTACCTTGTGGTAATGTCCCTTTGGGAACCCACACCTTTCTTACCACTTTTGGTCCAAGCTTTCTAATATGGCAATTTAAAGCATTATGTCCTTTAGCACCACAATGATTGCATTTAATGAATGGTGATGAAGATTTTCTAGGTGGTACAAATAAGTTTTTGTAATGCTTTTCCTTTTTAGTGGAGTTATATCCTAAACCCGTTTTATTAAACATGCATCTTTGATTTCCAAGTAATACATTCAAATTATCTCCACCATTTGTAAACTTTTCTAAGGTTTTATTTAAGTCTAAAACCATAATTTCTAGGATGTCACATTTCTTTACAAAATCATAAGGTTTATTCTTGGAGCATGCTTGAACATTTGATAATTCTTCTTTCAAACATTTATTTTCCTTCCCAAGTTCTACAAGATGCATTTTAAGAGTATCAATAGTTTTCCTAGATAACTTGTATTTTAGATTGGCTTCCTCATTTTTGGATTCGTCCGAGCTACTTATTTCATTTTCATCCCAAGTAATGTAAGCTCTTCTTCTTCCTCTTGTCTCTTTGTTTTTCTTCTTGAGATTTGGACAATCCACCTTGAAGTGTCCTTCCTTACCACATTCAAAGCAATTTGGTAAGGAAGAATTTTCATTTGAAATTGGTTTCTTACCTTGAGGTTTGAAGCTCTTTTGGAAGCGTTTGTTTCTCATAAACTTTCTGAAGCGCTTCACAAACAGTCCAAACTCTTCTTCTTCATCAAGCTCACTAGCGGATTCTTCTTCATTGATAGGAGTGGCCTTGAGAGCTAGACCTTTCTTCTTGGAAGATTTTTCTTCCTCTTCCGCCATCCTTAATTCTTTCAACTCCTGTTCCTGTTCTTGTAACTTACCAAATAGTGTACCAAGAGACATTTCATTGATGTTAGGAGATTGTTTGATTGCGGTGACTAGAGGTTTTTCAACTCCTGTTCCTGTTCTTGTAACTTACCGAATAGTGTAGCAAGAGACATTTCATTGATGCTAGGAGATTGTTTGATTGCGGTGACTAGAGGTTGCCATTCCCTGGTGAGACTTTTTAACACTTTGTGAATAAGTTCTTTCTTAGTGTAAGTCTTGCCAAGAGTAATGAGATGATTTATAATAAGTGTGAACCTCTTTTGTATATCAACAATTGTTTCTCCAGAATTTAATCTAAAGCTTTCATACTGACTAGTTAAGGTACTAATCTTAGAATCTTTGACATCACTTTTACCTTCATGGGTTATTAGTAAGGTATCCCACATATCCTTGGCGGATTTACATGTAACTACTCTAAAGAATTCATCGGGGCCTAAAGCTAAAGTGATTATATTTTTGGCTTCATAGTTATATTAGACTTTCTTTTCTTCTTCGCTAGTCCAATCATCCATCAAATTTTCTACTTGCTTACCATTTACAGTATGCATGGGTATGAAAGGACCATTTTCAATTGCATTCCAAACTTTAAGATCAATAGATTGTACAAAAATTTCATCCTTTCTTTCCAAAAAGTATAACCTTCCCCATTAAAAGCAGGAGGTCTATTTGTGGCACCACCCTCAGGAAAAAGATTTAGAGAATTAAAGGTCATTATTCTCTTGAAGTTGTTAAGCTTGATCTACCAAGAGTCAAGTTCTGATACCACTTGTTGTTCAAGTGGCCTCAATACTCAAGAGGGGGGGTTAAATTAAGTTTTAAAACTTTTAGTTGGAATGCCTTTGAAATTGATTCCTTTTTCACTAAGTATATTTATATGTAAGAAATAGCAAGTGTAGAGCAAAAATCAATATGAGAAAGTGTGCAAATGTTGCTAAGGCAATTTATCAAACACTTGGTGTGCAACACTTTAACTTAGCCTAGTTACTCAAGTTTAAGCAATAATATCATAATCAAATTAATATACCAATTAAGTACAATAAGTAAATGCAAGAGAGTAGGGAAGAAAAGCTTGCAAACCAATTTAACAAGTTCCACCACCCCGGTGTACGTCTCTCCTTCAAGTAACCCACTTGAAGGATTTCCACTATTGAAGTTTAGAGATACAAGCTATGAGCAATTGCAACTTCCTAGTGTCCCACACTCAAGAACTCAATCCTCATTAGCACAAGGGCAACCCACCCAATCTCTCAAACTCTCAATACCCAAAGGTTGAACCCCAACCTTTGTGACCACTCAACCTAAAGTGAATAAACTTGGTGTTTTGATATTCGGTTTTACAATCAATAAACTCTCTCAATAGAGTAGATGAACAAATGAAGGCTCACACAATTTCTAACTCTCATAAGAGAGGATTTACAAATATAGGCTCTAAGTTTTAGAAAATGAAACTAAACACAGAAATAGAACTCACAAGACTCAAGATTTGATTTCCCTTTGATGGATTTGATTGCTTTTAGTAGCTTGAAGGAGTCTTATATTTATAGGCCTTGGAAAGGTGCCCTAAAGTCTTTAGAGCCATTACACAGCATGGGCATTGGAGTAACAATGGAGAAGTGAGCTGGTTTCCCACTTAAAAACACTTTTCCCAAAATTCTGGCACTAGTGTAATCGATTAGGCCTCAAGCTGTAATCGATTATACTTTGAATTCTTCATTGTAATTGGATTTGTAATTGATTAGCATTTCCCATGTAATCGATTAGCTAAGAGACATAACCTTGCTAATCGATTGTTCTTTACCTTGTAGTCCATTATATGTGGCACCTGATGCATTTAATTTGGTTATGCAGCATGGTAATCAATTATAGCTTATGTGTAATCGATTGGGTATCAAACAGAAACTCTGTATCTGATTAGTTCTTAAGTTGTAATCGATTAGTGACATTCCAGAACACTGGTAATCGATTATGGCAACCTTGTAGTCCATTAGCAGATGCACCTGATGCTTTTAATTCATTTTCTCAGCTTGGTAATCGATTGACTTCCTTGGTGCAATCGATTAGGTGACAAACAGAAGCTTTCTAATCGATTAGGAGAGATCTTGTAATCGATTATGTAACAGACAGAAGCTTCATAGTCGATTAGCTCTGGTCTTGTAATTGATTAGCTTGCGTGTTTTTACAGGTCTGATGTTGTTTTCTCTGTTTTCATGGTAGTTTGAGCCTTTTGCTTTGAGTCTTCAATTTCTTTTGTCATTATCAAAATTATTTAACCTGAAATGCATATTCAAACACATGGAGGAAATTCACCCGGGCGAGTAGGGCCTCGCCCTAGCGAGATCGAGGCACTTAGCTACTGGGCCATTTTTGCTTGAGCGAAAGGCCTTTGGATGTGGCACTCGCTCAAGCGAGTGAGCGTGTGTTGGATTCTGGATGATTCTCACCCACCCTCGCTTGCCTCGCCAAAGTGAATCCTGAGGATCTCGCTCAAGCGGGATGGGGCTCGCTCAAGCGAGACGGCCCCTGATCCTTCTCTTCTTCTTTTGGCTCAGCATGTGTTGCGGCTCACCCAAGCGCCCCTCTCGCTTGAGTGAGTTATGCTCTGATTCCTCAAATTGCATTGTCTTGGTTATTCTTCTTTTCCTTTATACCAAATCTTCTACTTGTAATATCTTGTAAATGTTTTGAGCATATTATGAGGTCATTAAACCTCATGATGTTTAACTACCTTGAATCTAATCATATAACATTAATTTAACTAACTATTTTTGCTGTTTTTAATTAAGAATTTCTTATTGATTATTTGTTAACCTAGCTTCTCATATCTCCATATATTTGAGATAGGTCTTTCTTAGATCCAGGGTGTTGAATTAAGCTTTACCACTTGACGTCTTCATTAATTAATGGTGTTAAAATCTCAAAACAAATTTCTCCCCATTTTTGGGGTGTTTCAACCTGGTATCAGAGCTTTGTTTGTACCTTGTTGCTATGATTGGTTAGTATTATCAGAACATGAAATACATTTGGTGAATGGTTGACCTCGTTGCTTGATTTTGTATGGGGTAATAGTAGACAAAATGTGATTACTATAAGTCCGGCCAAGCTTTCTTCACACTATTCACCCTTAATGATGAATTCTTGTGATTATGTGAATGCATGTGACACTATGATATGATGATATGCTCTTATGAGCTTTAGTGTGAATTAGTCGATGTTGGACTCCATGGTGGAAGGCCATAGCTTAATTTATGATGAATTACTATAGCATGAGAGTATAGAAAAGTTTATGAACTAGTTTACTGATGTTAGTTGAATTTAATGTTATGATTATAGATATTGTGATGGCTCGTCGTCATCAAGATCACGATGACGCTATAGCTAGAGCTCTGAATCGCTTTGTGGACCTTCTTAAGTCGCAAAACCATGATAGACAAGAATAGGAAAGGTAAACTACTCCTGCTGCTCAAGGTACCCAAGGCCTTGACCTGTTCTTGAAGCGAAAACCCTCCGAATTCCATGGTGGATTTAGGCCCGAGCAAGCCTATGGTTGGATCCGAGATATTGAACGAATCTTCGACAGTTTCAAATGCATCGAACTCTAGAAAGTAGAGTATGTTGTTTTCATGTTGAGAGATGAAGCGAAGACTTAGTGGAGACTCACCAAGAGTAGGATGATTGTTGCAACTATTCCTTTAACTTGGGAAAATTTTAAGCTTGAACTCATGAGAAAGTATGTGCCCGAGAGCTATAAGAGTAAGGAAGAGCTTGAGTTCTGGAACTTAAGCAAGGCACAATGACAGTGGAAGAGTACGCTTCCAAGTTCGAAGAACTCTGTGAATTTTACCCTCCTTATCAACAATAGGAAACTGAAGCTTCTAAGTGCGTGAAGTTTGAGAACAGACTACGCCCTGATATTCAGAGGGCCATGTGATCAAGAGATTCAAAGTTTGACGGTACTTATGAATAAGTGCCGCATCTATGAGGAACATGCTCCACCTCATCATTCCAAGTTTGACTCTAAGTTGAAGAGTCAATCTTCTAGTTTCAAAAGCAAGGAAGTTTTAGAAGGGGACGTTTTCTGAGGGGTGCTCTTCCTAATGTTTAAGCTAGAGGTAGTGGTCATGCTAATACCTTTGGCCGAGGTAATGCAAATGCCAATGGGCCGAGATGCTATAGGTATGGAGGACCTTACCATGTTCATGAGTGTACTCAACGGGATGACATGGTTTGTTTCAATTGTGATCAAGTAGGACACATTCGTCCTGCATGTCCTTTACTTACAAGGCGGGATCATATACAAGCTAATACTCCCAACCGTGCTAATGCACCCGCTCATCTGAATGGCGGAGGCCACAATGGTGGTAGGGGCTATGGTAATAGAAACAATGGCGGTTGAAATGGTGGCCGTGGTGGCTATAATGGTGAAAGGCATGGTAATTGTCGTGGTAACGGCAATGGTGCCCACGACGGAAATGGAAATGGTGGGAATCCTCAACCAAATACGGGTAGAGTGTTTGCTATGACCGGTGAAGAAGCAGCATAAGCCGATAACTTAGTTAAGAGTAAGTGTGAAATACTCGAAAATTCTGTTCATGTTATTTATGATTTGGGTGCAACTCATTCTTTTATATCCGAGGATTGTGTTCGGCGATTGAGATTGTCGGTGTGTTTAATGAAAAATGCTCTTGTGGTTACCACCCCAACCGATACTTGTCTCAGATCGGTTAACCGATGCGATAGTATTGACATGCTCCTGGAAGGGAGAAGGTTTGTTGTGTCCTTCATTTGCCTGCCTATGAAGGGTTTGGAGATTATTCTTGGTATGGATTGGCTCTCCGCCAATAAAGTTTTGGTTGATTGTTAACAACGGACTATCATCTTCCCTTCTTCTGATGTGGGGAAATTCGATGTGCAAGGTATAGCTCAACTTTGCATATTACTATCTCTTATTGATAGGACAAATGGTCCCGATCCCCTTAATATCCCTGTGGTGCCAGAATTCTTAGATGTGTTTCCTGAGGAGGTACCCGGTTTACCGCCTCCACAGGAGGTTGAATTTACTATCGATCTTATGCCTGGCGCGGAACCAATGTTTATCACTCCTTATAGGATGTCTCCTATGGACTTGGCTGAACTTAAAAAGCAAGTTGAGGAGCTATTTCATAAGGAGTTTGTCCGACCCAGTGTGTCACCCTGCGGGCTCCTGTTTTATTGGTCAAGAAAAAGATGGAACCATGCAGTTGTGTGTTGATTACTGCCAATTGAACAAGATGACGATAAAGAACAGATATCCCTTGCCCCGTATCGATGACCTATTGGATCAATTAAGAGGTGCTGTGGTGTTTTTGAAGATCGATTTGCGCTCTGGTTACCATCAAATTTGGCTGAGAACCGAGGACATTCCGAAAACTGCTTTTAGGATGCGATATGGTCATTATGAGTATGTTGTAATGCCATTCGGAGTGACTAACGCTCTAGCGGTGTTCATGAGCTACATGAACCACATCTTCCATGAATACCTGGATCGCTTCGTTGTGGTATTCATTGACGATATCCTGGTGTATTCCAAGAGCCATGAGGAACACGAGAAACATTTGAAGCTTGTGTTGAATATTCTTAGAGAGAATCAGTTGTATGTTAAGCTTTCTAAATGTGAATTTCTGGTTGGTGAACATCCAGTTTCTTGGATATGTGGTGTCTGAAGAAGGTGTTTCGGTGGATCCTTCTAAGGTTGAGGCCATTATGGCATGGCCTAGACCTACATCAGTTACTGAAATCCGAAGTTTCCTTGGACTTGCCGGTTATTATCGAAGGTTCATCAAAGGTTTTTCTCGTCTTGCAAAACCTTTGACAAACTTGACAAGGAAGAACAAACCTTTTGTGTGGACGGTTGAGTATGAGAGGTGTTTTAATGAGTTAAAAATGAGGCTGATTGATTTACAAGAAGACTTTGTGGTGTACTGTGATGCTTCCAAGCATGGACTTGGATGTGTTTTGATGCAAAAAGAACGTGTTATAGCCTATGCTTCGTGCCAATTGTGACCTCATGATGTTAACTACCCGACTCACGATTTGGAGTTAGCGGCGGTTGTGTTCGCCTTGAAGATTTGGTGTCATTATCTCTATGGTTCGAGGTTCATGGTCTTTAGTGATCACAAAAGTTTGAAATATCTCTTTGATAAAAAAGAATTGAATATGCGTCAAAGGAGATGGATGGAATTTTTGAAGGACTGTGATTTTGAATTGAGGTATCATCCGAGAAAGGCTAATGTAGTTGCCGATGCCCTTAGTCGGAAGTCCTTGCATGTGTCGGCCATGATGGTCAAAGAATTCGAATTGATTGAGGAATTTTGAAATTTGAATGTTGGGACCGAAATTTAATCTTCCACAAGGCTATGCTTTGCTACGTTAAAGCTATGTAATGAGTTCTTAGAGCTTGTAAAGAAAAACAAGGAGATGATGATTACTTACAGGAGATGAGGAGATCTCAAATCGATGGGAAAAATCTATTCCTTGTTGAGGGTGATGATGGCTTATGGCGTGTAAAAGGTCGGGTGTACGTGCCTTCATTTGGAGATTTGAGATATACGGTGCTTGAGGAGGCACACAAAAGCATTTTTAGTATTCACCCTGCTGAGACCAAGATGTACCAAGATGTAAAGAACTTTTGGTGGCCCAGAATGAAACGTGATATTGCCAACTTTGTAGCTTCATGCCCTATTTGTCAGAAAGCAAAGGTAGAGCATCAGAGACCTTCAGGTACTCTGAGACCACTTGATATCCCCGTTTGGAAGTGGGATGAAATTGCTATGGACTTTGTGTCTGGCTTGCCAAGGACGAGGTCCAGATGTGATGGAATTTGGGTGATTGTCGATCACTTAACAAAGAGTGTACATTTTCTACCGATCAGTATGAAGAGTTCCTTGCAGGATTTGGCACACTTATACATCAAAGAAATTATGAGGTTGCATGGTGTGCCATCAAGTATTGTTTCTGATAGAGACCCCCGATTTACTTCCCGATTTTGGAGGAGCTTACATGAAGCGATGGGCTCAAAATTGAAGCTAAGCTCGGCGTATCATCCTCAGACTGACGGACAATCTGAGAGGACTATTCAGAGTCTTGAGGACTTATTGCATACTTGTGTTTTGGAGCATGGTGTTTCATGGGAATGATATTTTCTCCTGATTGAGTTCACCTATAACAACAGCTTTCACTCTAGTATTGGCATGGCACCATATGAGGCGTTATATAGAAGGAAATGTCGAACCCCTTTATGTTGGCTTGAAGTTGGTGAGAACTTGGCCTTAGGGCCTGAGATTGTTAAGGAAACCACTGAACAGATTAAGATGATCCAAGAGAAGATAAAAATTGCTCAAGACCGGTAGAAGAGCTATTATGACAAGAGGAGAAAGCCACTTGAATTTCGAGTTGGCGATCATGTATTCTTACGAGTCTCGCGTGATAAGGGTATTAGGAGAGCTTTGAAGAGCAGAAAATTAAGCCCTAAATTCATCGGACCTTATGAGATCTTGGAGCGAATTAGAGATGTTGCTTATCAGATTACGCTCCCTCTATATCTTGCAAACCTACATAATGTGTTCCATGTGTCGTAGTTGAGGAAGTCTATTCATGATCCCTTGCACGTGATCTCTATTGATGATGTTGATGTGCGAGATGACTTGTCCGTTCCTCCCGTTTCGGTTCGTATCGTCGAGTATTCCGTGAAGAGGTTGTGGAATAAAATGGTACCTTTGGTGAAAGTAGCGTGGAAGCATGGAAACATGGAGACACTCACATGGGAACGCGAGGATGATATCCGTGAACGGTACCCTCACATATTCGAATCCGGTATGTCAAATTTCGAGGACGAAATTTCTTTTAAGTGGGGTGGATTGTAACATCCCAAATTTTAAAATAGAGAATTAATTAAAGAAATAAATATTGAATAATTGAGTACGAATTATTAAAGTCCCAAAATATTAGAAGTAATTAAATTAAGATTTTCGGGGACTATTAGTAATTTATTGGAACCAAATAATCAGAAAACTGACCCGGTTAAAATATGGGTGTCGAACCAAGTATCCCTGATTGAGATGTTGTTGATTAGGGATGTAGATAATATCATTGGGAATCCGAATGTGTATTCGGAATAATTTTTAGAATAAGTATTAAGCCAGAACAGAGATCCTGTTTGTGGTAAAACGGTAAAATTTAAATGAATGAGGTTAAAATTAAAACAAAACCTCTCCATTTTACTCTTGTTTTCTCGTGACCTTCTCTCCCTGGGCAAAGTCACATTTCACTCTTCTTCCCTTTTAAACTACCTTATTATCTTCATCTTCTTCCTCTCCAAAAATATAGACTAAGTGGTGCCCCTTTTCTCTCCTCAAATTCATTCACCATTGGAGTAAGAAGAAGATCATAGTGGCTTGAAGTTTCTCCTCTTCTTCCTTCATTTTCATGCTCAACCCTCTTCCCTTGGTACCCACTCTCATTTCTTGGTAGAGGTAAGTTCCTCATCATTTTATTATGCTTGGACCCTAGGATATGGGTTATGGAGGTTTGGCAGAGCATTTAATGTATGTGGGTATTTAATAGAAACTTTAAATGAGAAAAACCTAAGCGAGAATCCCCTGTGTTGGTGTAAGGCCACTGGCCAAATTTCGCTCAGGCGAGAGCAGGTCTCGCTCAAGCGAGACTGCCCATGCATCAGTTGTTGGCCACTGGAGGAAATTCGCCTAGGCGAGTAGGGCCTCACCCGAGCAAGATCGAGGCACTTAGCTACTGGGCCATTTTCGCTTAAGCGAAAGGCCTTTGGATGTGGCACTCGCTCAAGCGAGTGAGCGTATGTTGGATTCTGGACGATTCTTGCCCACGCTCGCTTGCCTCGCCCAAGCGAATCCTAAGGATCCCACTCAAGCAGGATGGGGCTCGCTCAAGCGAGACGGCCCCTGATCCTTCTCTTATTCTTTTCACTGAGCATGTGTTGTGGCTTGCCCAAGCGCCCCACTCGGTCTCGCTTAAGCGAGTGTGACTTTCGCTTGAGCGAGTTATGCTCTGATTCCCCAAATTACATTGTCTTGGTTATTCTCCTTTTCCTTTGCACCAAATCTTCTACTTGTAACATCTTGTAAATGCTTTGAGCATATTATAAGGTCATTAAACCTCATGATGTTTAACTACCTTGAATCCAATCATATAGCATTAATTTAACTAACTATTTCCGCTATTTTTAATTGAGAATTTCTCATTGATTATTTGTTAACCTAGCTTCTCATATCTCCATATATGAGATAGATCTTTCTTAGATCCAGGGTGTTGAATTAAGCTTTACCACTTGACATCTTCATTAATTAATGGTGTTAAAATCATGAAAAAAATTTATCCCCATTTTCGAGGTGTTTCAACTTGCTTTACTTAAAAAGTTTGAGTGCATGTATGAAAGGTCTGGGTCTGATGTTGTTTAGTTGTTTAATATGTTTGAATCCATAATTGTATGCTTCTATTTTATATTGAGAGGAAAAGGGTTAAAGTCTTTTAGGATTCGTGTTAACTGAAAAAGTTTCATGTTTTATTGTCATTAACTTTAAAACGTACTATGTGGCAGCAGTTAATATCCTTTTGTGTAACTGTCACCTGAACTATTTTTCTCTCTCCTCACTAGTGGACAATTATTTCCTTTTTAAATATGTGACTTGTTAACCCCCATGTTACTCTTGAGTTATTAATTGGCAAGCGCACCAATCAATTGTAGTTTTCAAATTTAGATATCATTCCACTAGGATTGAAAGTCCAGTAACTCACAGTAATTTCTTATTTACTATGGTAAATTTATCAATGATTATTAACAAAAGAATAATTTATAAACAGTTTATACAATATTCACAAGGTTTAATAGTTGTTTTGTTCATAAGGTAAAAAGATGGAAAAGATAAAATCTAACTATAAAGTTAAGATGTAATTCAGAATAATTTAGATACTTGAGGTAAAAACACAAATTAACAAACTATGTTGTAATTAGGATTCTCGCACTAAAATATAATGCAATAATTACAAACATACATACTTAGTCATCAAGTTCATGTTATTGCAGCTTAAAGTCATTATAACCAATTCCTCGTGATATAAATTCTAAGTATTTATTGTAAAGTCCGATCCCTCGTGAGCTTTCTCAATAAAAACTTGCATTAAGTCTTGGCATTATGGCAACAATAATTACCATATTAAGGGTATTTCAACTTTTACTTTCATTAAAACAGATTTTAATTCGGCATGAATAATCATTCTCCCGTTTGATATTCATACTAATAAAACAAGTTTTAATACACATGACAATCATTCTCCCGTTTGATGTTCATATTAATAAAGAGTTGAAATACTAACATGTACTTGAATCATAAATATGTAGAGGTTATAATCACAACATCATATAATAGATTGATTCATCAAATTCCAACATAAACAATTTAGTTACACATAATAAAAGTAAGAACAACACTTACAGAGTTTGACATTACGATGACTTGGAAATACTTCACAATACAAGAACTCACACTACAACTCAACACTCTCAAGTATCTAGAAATCACTCCAACCTTACAAACTCAAAGAAGAACACTTAAACTCAAGTGAAAAAGAGAAAAGAAAGGATGAACTTCAGAATTGGATGCATAGAAGTACGGAGAATGGCCCTATTTATAGGGCTGAGGAAGGGTCCTGACGCTACGCGCCAAGTCCCTAACTCAGCTTCAATTAAACAGCTTGAAGTGGCCATGATTATGTAATTATTTTAGTTAATCATGCCCAGACAGGTGTGCCTTGTCCCCCAGTTCGGCTTGGACACTTGTGAGTAATGGAGGGGTCACTAGCTGAGTGCTTGACCACCTATCAGTGGTGTCCACGTAGCTCCTGACGCTACGCGTGGTTGTGATGCGTAGTGTCAGCATGAGAAATCCCCACGCTATGTGTGGTGTTGATACTACGCGTCAGCTTTCCAGTTCTTCAATTTTTCTCTTTAAATTCTTCATATTTTTACTGCAAAACTAGAGAAAATTGATCAAGGGCAGATTATTTCCAACAACATCCATTTATTGAATTTAAAACCTAAGTTTCTAACAAATTAATCAAATTTTTATTTTTTTTACAAAATTTTTATTGAAGATTTTATTGTAAATTTGAGGACTAACAAATACCCTCATCTTGAGACATTGCTCGTCCTCGAGCAAGAGAGAAAATAAAATTTCAAATCAAATTTTTGAGTTAGTCCGAGAATTTATCACAAAAAGTAATTTCACAATTTACCATTTTAAAATAACCAAAAATAGAAATCTTATGTTATAAAGGTTTAATGACAAAATTCTTTACAATATTTTATTAATAAATCAAGCATAATTTCAGGCTTACCTCACAAATGTTTATCTCTGTGCAAAGGGTAACCTGTTTCACTCAATCGATCATAAAATCAAGCGACTTTAATTTTGATTTTCATCTAATCAATGGTTAATCATACAAAGTTAATCCAAAATCACAAGGTCTTTTTAAGGGTTATAATGAGGCTTGGCTTACAAGAAATGATGGTTTTTCTCGGAATTCAAAAACCTGAAATCATAAAAGAGCATTTTATAATTTTTAGGCTCTTTCTTGGCCCAAATCTCATTTTCCTTAGTGATGATAAATAAATACCCCTAACTTGATTCTTTTCACTATTTTCATTTATTTTTATTTATATGCACAATTTTTTTGATTTTTCTTGAAAGAATCAAGTTGTTAATTTTCACTCCCCATTTTTGTAAGAACGCTCAAAATATTCTTTCCATTTTGATTAATTTCTCTTTTAATCAATCAGGTAAAAGGGAATGGTTAACATTTGATAAAGGTTTAAGGCTACCAATGAAATTATTTTTCAGGCTCAAATTGGCTTTCAAAGGTTAAAAATAATTTTTCCATGGTAAGCTTTTTGGCCCAAGGTTTCTTTTACCAAAAATGTGCCTTGATCATTTTCTTGAATCCTCTATATAACAACACAAATCACAGACTAAAGCAAAATCAATTCGAATGAAGTTATGTTGAAACCCTCAAGTGTTTAAAAGATCTCTCAGCTCAACGGGTTATTGAAAATAGCTTGATAGTTAATAAAATTATTGTAATTAATTTTATCAAAATTCCTTAATTACAAAAAGAATCGATAATTGATTAAAAAAATGGTTTTATTGTGTAAAAACCTTAAGTGTATAAATTTCTGTATTTTCAAAAATTTGATTTGTTTAAAACTTAATTTTGAATTTTTGAAGAAATTACGCAAAAACACATCACGACAAAAAATAAAACACACCATATAATAAAAGACAAACTATAATCCACAAAGTAAAAATACCAATGTAAATATCAAACTAAAAGTAAACCAAAGTGTATGTAAAAGATGCAGAGAATAACACCCTCAATCTTCCATGTGATCCTCATCGTCTCCCTCCTCATCTGCATCACCCTCTGACTCAGCATGTGCTCCAGATGGTCCACCAGTCTCAGGGTATGTAGGCAAATCACCAGGCCAAGCTACATGAGTTGCGAACTCAGTTGGTGTGACATAAGGTGCTCCCTCTCCCTGAAGCCTGTACTCATAAAATGCATCATGAAGATGCATATAAGCTCTATGTGTGGCAGCCATCATCTGCATCATATGCTGATGCTCAATAGTCATCCTAGCAAATCCATCAGTGATAGTATCAGTAAATGGTGGCTGAACTGGTGGTCTCCTCCTCCTCTGTCTGGGCTGAGCCTCCTAATCCAGTGATGGAAGCTCGCACTGCTGGACGAAGTAATCTCTGTTCACTAGAACTTTAGGGACTCTCCCCAAGAACTAGTAAACTCTGGTGATGGTACAACAACTCCTTGCCTCCTCAGTAAGGCAGATATGATGAGAAGGAATAGAATAGGACAGTTTACCTTATACCTAAAGGCATAAAGGTGAATCTGCTTAGAGATCAGCTCGACAATATCAATGGTATGGCTCTGAAGAATAGAATAAAGAAGGCAACAACAATCAACTAGGATAGAAGAGAGGTGGGTGACAGGAGTGATGTTATACAACATGAGATGAGACCACGCCTGAGCTATAGGGGTCAGTTGGGTCTTGAGGAGGTTTGATGGAGTCCTTCCAACCTTATTCAGGTTGAAGAAGATTTCATCCTTGCTCAAGAAGTGAGCAACCTAATCTAGGAAGTATCCTAAATCACCATCCTCAATCATAACCTTGTTTCTGTTTTCCTTCCAGAAACAAGTGTCGCTCTCGGGAGTAGGCTCCCAAGGGTTACCCAGTAGGGTGCTAATGGTGTCTCGGTCGTATGTAATGTGTTGACCCCTCACCCAGCTCCTCTTCTACTAGCCAATATTCGGTGCGTCCTGGCGAGTCCTGTAGGCGTTCGCATAAAACTCCATCACTAAGATCGGATCCCCCTCAGTAGGCAAGGAAAACAGGGGTCCCCATCTCCTCCTTTGGACCTCATCCAGTAACTCAGGATAGTCCCCAACATTCAGATCTAAGACTCTCTCCTAGATGAGTCTCTGGCCCTTTATTTGATGGAACCGGGCCCATTTCACATGAGTGCGAAATCTGGTGGGATCTCTAGGTCCCAGATGCTCCTCACCATGAAGATCTGGATCTTCAGAGGTGGTATCAGTATCAGTGGTCCTCCTCTGTCTCTTTGAAATAGGAATAGACTTCTTTGGTGCCATCTGCAAAAAGAAATTTTACAAAAATCAAACACACATCAAAATATTTTTGATCAAAACATAAAAAAAATAACAACTCAGGCAAAAAAAAATTTAAATAAAATTCACACTATATTTTTTTACACA
Organism: Clitoria ternatea; assembly: GCA_037962975.1. Classification (NCBI taxonomy): domain Eukaryota; kingdom Viridiplantae; phylum Streptophyta; class Magnoliopsida; order Fabales; family Fabaceae; genus Clitoria; species Clitoria ternatea. The sequence continues at coordinate 15,744,696 of CM075672.1, read as the reverse complement.
ACAAAATATTTACAAAGCATAAAAACAATATATTTTTGAACTTTATAAAATAAATTATCCAAAACAAAAATTAAACATGCATATTTTTGGAATTTTTTTTAAAGTATAACATACACAACATTTTATCAAATTCACACAACATGTAATTTCACACAACAAACATATTTACAAAATTTATCAAATTTATTTATTTTCATGCAAGAAAGTATAACAAACATACAAATTAAGAAACTTTATTAATTTAAAAGAAAATAAATAAAAACAGGACAGATTTATTAAAAACAGAAATTAAAATATACACAAAATAGAAAAATAAAACATAAAATATACAAAATTCAAAAACAGAGGCTGACGCTACGCGTAGGTGGGATGCTACGCGTCAGCCCTGTTTTTCCCACGCTACGCGTCAGTGGGATGCTACGCGTGAGGTGCGTAGTTTCAATCACAGAAACAGGGGTTGTGCAACGACAATCCCTCCAAACTACATTCAATCAAAATTGTTCCCTATATCTAACATCAAACAGATACCAATGGTTTTCTAAACCTAATCCTAACCACATGCATTCTAAAAATCAAAAATCAAAAGTAAACTCAAAGAGAAAAGAGAGAAGATTACTTACTTGGAATCCTTGGGAAATCGAAGAAAGAATGAGGGAATGTGGGTGATTGAGAGTGAAGGTTAGGGTTCTGAGAGGCAAAGTGAGGCAGAGAGGGAAATTTAGGTTTTTAAAACCTAAATTGGGCCTCTCTAGTTCTGTTTTAAAAACTGAACGTGGGCTCTGACGCTACGCGTCAGGTTGAAATTTTTACCTCCATGCTACGCGTCAGAGGGACGCTACGCGTGGGGTTCTGTTTTTCATTTTCAAAAATTTAATTTTCAAAAACCTTCTCTTTTAATTTTTAAAACCCTCTTTATTTTTAAAAATCATAATTCTAAATTTTTTTATTTTTTTTTAAAAATAAGTTTAAAAAAATAAAAAAATAATTGGTTGCCTCTCATTGAGTGCTTGATTTAATGTCTCCAGCCAGACATCCTGCACATCACAAATCAGTCAAATAACAAATGGTAGTGAGTCTGTTGATCTCACCACCCAGATATAGTTTCAATCTTTGCCCATTAACCATCCAACTTCTTTTGGAAGTTGGATCTTCAACTTCAACTGCTCCATATGATTTAACTTCCTTAATTACAAAAGGGCCTGACCATTTAGATTTCAATTTACCAGGAAATAGTCTTAATCTTGAATTAAACAATAACACTTGCTGACCGGGTATAAAGTGTCTATTTTTAATTTTTTTGTCATGATAAGCTTTCATCTTATTCTTGTAACTTCTAGATGTCTCATAAGCATTGTTTCTTATTTCTTCCAACTCAAATAACTGCAACTTTCTTTTGCCAGCTGCTGCATTTGGATCAAAGTTGAGAAATTTTAGAGCCCAATATGCTTTATGTTCCATCTCTACTGGAAGATGACAAGCTTTTCCATAGACCGTTTGGAAAGGAGAAAGGCTAATTGGAGTCTTAAATGCAGTTTTGTATGCCCAGAGTGCATCATCAAGCTTTTGTGACCAATCTTTTCTGGAGGAAGACACAGTCTTTTCCAAAATCCTTTTCACTTCCCGATTTGAAATCTCAGCCTGTCCATTGGTTTGTGAATGATATGTTGTGGCCACTTTATGTCTCACTCCATAATGTTGTAACACTTTCTGAAGAACTTTGTTACAAAAATATGATCCTCCATCACTGATCAAAGTTCTTGGTGTTCCAAACCTGTAGAAAATATCTTTCTTCAAGAAATTCACTACAGTTTTGGCGTCAGCATTAGGTGAAGCGATTGCTTCTACCCATTTTGAAACATAACCGACTGCCAAAAGAAAGTATTGATTAAATTGAGAGTAAGGAAAGGGTCCCATGAAACTTTGATCAAATACCCTAACAATCAAATACCTCAACCTCCTGAATGTTTGTGAGAGGCATTTCTTGTCTTTTGTTAACATTACTTGTTCTTTGGCAGTTATCACAAGCTTGCACAAATGAGTGAGAATCTTTAAAAATGGAGGGCCAATACAAACTTGATTGAAGAATTTTTGCAGCATATCTTTCTCCATTAAAATGTCCTCCATAAGGGGATTTATGACAACGCCACAACACATCTTTCTTTTCCCAATCGGGTACACAATAACGTAACAAATTATCCACACAAATTTTGAATAGATGAGGGTCATCCCAAACAAGTATTTTAAATCTTTGAAAAAAAAATTTCTTTGTTGCCAAGTTAAATCATTTGGAAGAATTCCTGCTGCTTTAAAATTAGCCATATCAGCAAACCATGGCCGTTTTGTTATTTCAAAAAGTTTTTCATCTGGAAATTCTTCCAAGATGTCTTTTTCTTTGGCAGTGACCTCATCATTCATCAATCTAGAAAGATGATCAGCGACCATATTTTCACTACCCTTTTTATCTTTGATTTCAAGATCATATTCTTGAAGGAGTAAAATCCATCGGATTAACCGAGGTTTAGAATCAGTTTTAGTCAAAAGGTACTTGATTGCAGCATGATCAGTGAAAACAATTATTTTTGATCCAATCAAGTATGATCTAAATTTTTCTAAGGCATACACTATGGCTAGTATTTCTTTTTCAGTAGTTGTATAATTTATTTGATTTTCATTTAAAACTTTACTAGCATAGTGTATAACCCTAAAAAAAATTTCATATCTTTGACCTAAAACTTCTTCTACAGCATAATCACTTGCATCACACATAAGTTCAAAGGGTAAGTTCCAATTAGAAGCAACAATCATGGGGGAAGAAACCAATTTTTCCTTCAAGGAATTAAAAGCTTTAAGACATGCTTCATTAAACTTGAATTCAACATCTTTATTTAGAAGATTTGTTAAAGGTTTAGCAGTTTTTGAAAAATCTTGAATAAATCTTCTATAGAATCCAGCATGTCCTAAAAAACTTCTAATACCTTTTACATTCATAGGGGGTGGGAATTTAGAGATTACCTCTATTTTGGCTTGGTCCACTTCAATACCTTTAGAGGAAATTTTGTGACCAAGTACAATTCCTTCTTTCCCCATAAAGTGACATTTCTCCCAATTAAGCACCAAATTTGTTTCAATACACCGCTTCAGTACGGTGTCCAGATTGGTTAGACATGTTTCAAATGAATTTCCAAAGACTGAGAAGTTATCCATGAAAATCTCAATGCTCTTTTCAATTAGATCTGCAAAAATAGCAAACATGCATCTTAGAAAAGTAGCAGGTGCATTACACAATCCAAATGGCATCTTCCTATATGCAAATATACCAAAGGGACATGTAAAAATAGTCTTTTCCTAATCAAGAGGGTCAACAGCAATTTGATTATATCCAGAATATCCATCAAGAAAGCAATAGTAAGCCTGTCCAGATAATCTTTCAAGCATTTGATCCATAAAAGGAAGTGGAAAATGATCTTTTCTTGTTGTTTGATTTAATTTTCTATAATCAATTCACATTCTCCAACTAGTGACAGTTCTTGTTGGGATTAATTCATTTTTATCATTAACAATTGCTGTCATACCACCCTTTTTTGGAATAACTTGTACAGGACTTACCCATGCACTATCAGAAATAGGATAGATAATACCTGCTTTCAGCAATTTCAAAACCTCCTTCTTGGTTACCTCTTTCATGGTTGGATTGAGGCGTCTTTGGGGTTGAGCAACAGGTTTAAAATTATCTTCCAACAAAATCTTATGCATGCAATATGATGGGCTTATACCTTTCAGATCTTCAAGTGTCCATCCAATTACTTCTTGATTCCTTTTCAAGACTTTAACTAGTTTTTCTTCTTCTGCTTCACTTAACAAATTACTAATAATTACTGGTTTTAAATTACCTTCTTTCAAAAAGATATACTTTAAGTTGGAAGGTAGCACTTTCAATTCAGGCCTCTTGACTTCTTCAACAGGTACTTCTTGGATTTCTTCAATTTTTCTTAATTTAAGGGAAATTTCTTTCCCTTGTTCAAAATCTTCAAGATATTTGTCTACCTGTTTTTCTCTTCTTCAATCAAAAATTCCATAGAGTTAGTTAATAATTTATTTAAAGGGTCAGAAGTTGACATATACCTGTGGATATGGAAAAGCAAACTTCATCGAGAATATCCACCTTGAAACAATCTTGCTTTGAATTGTGATGTTACATGGCTTCGAAAACATCGAAGTTTACTTCTTCATCATGAACTTTTACTGCCAGCTTTCCATTATCTACATCAATAAGTACTCTAGCAGTCTTCATGAATGGTCTTCCCAGGATCAGGGGAACTTCAACATCTTCTTCCATGTCTAAAACCACAAAGTTACACAGGGAAGTAGAACTTGTCAACTTTCACAAGTACATCTTCCACAATACCATAGGGTCTTTCGATTGATCTATGACGTGTTTGTCGTGGTTCCATCAAATTAGTACATCAAAATTAATTAATGTAGTACTAGGGTGTCAACCTAGGTCGTTCTCTCAAGGATCAACACAGAAATTTAGGAAAAAAATCAAGTTTAAAATTAATTTTTACAAACAGAAATTTAACAAACATACAAATACAATTGGGGGGTTTTGATTGATTTTGTTGTGACAATTAAAACTAAAACAAAGTAAATATAGGATTTAAAACAATAAATAACAAGCGGTTGATTTTCTTGGAATATTGTAAATAAATTTATCCTTGGTTCACTAAAGATAATTTGTATACTTTCATTACTGTTGATTTCTTAGCTCAATTTGAATTAATCAACTAAGCGTCTTTTTCAATTCATAATTCCTTTACTTTCATTTAAAAATGAATATTTTAATCAAGCATCCTAATTAAGCAAAAGGAGTCAAGATCATAAAATCTAGGAATTATTGAGCATATGTAAGAACATCGCCTACATACATAATCTATTCTCAAATTATGGAATTAAGCAAACCATAATTATTAAAAGTGATTATGAAAATATTCATTAAGCATGCATATTTTCTTAATCTATTTTAATTTAAAATCTTATTTTATTCCATTTGAATAATTAAACTGATTAAGCATACAAATTTAATTAAATAGAATAGAATTAAATAAGCAGAGTAAGATTATGAAGAAATAAACAATAACAAAAGCATACTATATTAAAAACAAGAACCTCAAAATTATATTACAATATTTTCCAAGAAAATCAATCTAGGGGTTTTAGCCTTCCATAATTAAAATAAACTAAAAATAAGAAAGACCGAACCCAGAATGGAAGAACTCCTCCAGAAGCCTTCCTCTAATGCTTAAAAGAAAGAAAAGGAACTAAGAAAGAAGTGTGAAGTGAAGTGTCTGAAGATGTGTTCTGAAGCCTCTCGTTCTTCTCTATTTATAGGCAAATGAAAGGAGAAGCCAGCTAAGAAAAACGCGTTACAACTGGAAACTTTCGGTGTAGATGATTTCCAGCTGCTTCCAAGTTGTTTCCAAGTTGCGTTTTGTTGTTTTCAATGATTTGGCACATGACTTCACTGATGAATCGATTTCTCCAGTTCATTTTTGCGTAAAATACAGCTCATGAATCGATTCCTAGCAAGGGGAATCGATTCCTAGGCTCATGAATCGATTCCTATAGGTTGAGAATCGATTCATGTGGGCTGGGAATCGATTCCCAAGTGCATGAATCGATTCCCATGGGCTGATTTGGTGTAGGAATCGATTCCCACCCTATTAGTGCGGTTCTGTTACAACCGCACTAATAGATAGCGCACTAATAGCCAATTTTCATGCTTTTGTAGCTTTTTTTTCATCGGGGCTTGTTCTTCTTGTTTCTTTATCATTTGATGGTCATTTTTCTCTTATTATTGACCCTTGGATTATCTTTGTACTTGTTCCTTAATTTTATTAATTTCTGCAAAATAAAATACCCAAGTAAACAAGAGAAAACCAATATTTATTAAAAAAATTAATCCTTAATTCATTTTAAAATCAAATATTAAATAAAGCTCATATGATGAAAATATGTTGAAATGTAATATATTAGACAATAAGTGATGGCAAATTATACACATTTAAAGTGAAGAATTAAAGATAAATCATGCATCATCAATCTATCAGCCAATTGCAGAGTCATCTTTGCTCTTTGAGGATCAAGGTCACCAATTGGCTTTATCATACTTAGAGGCATTAGATTAATGTTAGCCCCTAAGTCTAACAAGGCTTTTCCAATATTCATACCTCTAATGGAGACGGGAATGGTGAAACTTCCAGGGTCTTTCGACTTTTCTAGCATGTTATGTTGTAAAATAGCACTGCAACCTGCTTCAAGTTCAATAATTTCTTCATCATACCTCCTCTTTTTGGTGAGCAATTCTTTCATAAACTTTGCATATGCTGGCATCTGTTCCAATGCCTCATAAAATGGAATATTTATGTGTAATTGCTTAAAGATTTCAAGGAATCTCTTGTATTCCTTTTCTTTATCCTTCTTTGATGGTGCATGTGGATAAGGTAAATCTTTAACTGGAGGTGTTTGACCCAAATACAGATTTTTTTGTTTTTTAATTTTTTGATTTATTTGTTTTTCTTTTTCATTATTCTTTTCTTTATTTTCTTTTTTCTCTTCTTCTTTTTTCTTTTCTTCTTCTTTATCTTCTTTTTCTTCTTCTTTTTCTTCTTTTTCTATTTCTTTTTCTTTCTCTTCTTTTTCTTTTTCTTTACAATCATTTCCTACAACTTTACCACTTCTTGTAAAAATAGCATTACACTGTTCTCTTGGATTTTGAGTGTTTACAGAAAAACCAGAGCTTTTCATGTCAGCTACTTCTTTTGTTAACTGTACCAATTACATATCTGACGCTTTACATGTGGCTTCATTTGTTTACATGTATTATAGAAATTGTTGGATAGACTCCTCTATCCTAGTTATCCTTGTTGTTTGATCAGATTATGGTTGTTGTTTGAATTGATTATTGGGAGGTCGATTAGAAGGTCCAACATCTTATTTCCAGACAATATTCTGATTCTGTCAACCCTGCGGGTAATTGTTAGGGAAAGAATTACCAAAATTGATAGGAAAGTTACCTAATGGTATTCTTTGATGGTTCAAAAAATTGGCTTGCTCTTGCTCATTTCTATCAGGGGCACAGTAACCACATGGTTGTTCTCCCATGCAATGTATACATTGTTTCAATTGAGCAGGAGGTGGTGATGACATTTGAGCAATTTGAAGTTTCTCCAATTGTTTGCTCATAGCCTCAATTTGTTGAGTCAGTAATTTTTGCTGAGCCAATACTGCATCATTCACTCCCAATTCGAGCATACCTGGCTTTCTTTGTACATTACCTTTTTCATGTTTTGCTTGTCGGTCACTGATGGACATTGATTCCAATATTTCTATTGCTTCTTCCATAGTTTTGTTCATTAAAGAACCACCTGCACAAGCATCTAACATCATCTTAAACTAAGGTAACAAACAATGGTAAACAATCCTTACCTTTTCGACATCATTTAAGTTGTGGTTTGGACACTTCCTTAAGAGTGCCTTGAATCGTTCCCATGTTTCTCCTAATGACTCATCATTATTTTGTGAAAAAGAATGTATGGTTGTCATGGCTTCAAAATATTTTGAAGGAGAATAAAATCTTTCCAAAATTTTCTCTCAACATCGGACCAGTTTGCAAAACTACCCGTGGACAAGATTTAAACCATTCTTTAGCTTTACCAATCAATGAAAGAGGAAAGAATCTCATATAAATAGATTCTTCTTGATTGGGTTCAAAACCAATTGTGCTGCATAACTCATAAAAAACAGTTAAGTGTTCATAAGGTTCCTTATTATTTAAACCAACAAATTGATTATTTTGAATAATGTTTAAAGTAGCTGGTTTAATTTCTACAGCAGCAATAGATCCTTGATACATCCCCGAAACATGAGGTGGTCCATTAATAGCAGCAAACTGTTCCAATATTCTTCTTTCAGTAGCCATATTAGAATTTTTAAAATTTTCAGATTTTTCAAAAGAATATGAAGTTGAAGAAGAAGAAGTTTTTGTTTTTTTAGATTTTAATGCTTTAAGTTTCTTTACAAACTTCTCGATCTCAGGATCAAAGAACACCTTTAATGCAGAAGATCGAGTTTGCATAAACACACTAAATAAAGAAAGGTTAGTAAAACAACTTTAAAATGAATGAATGAATGAATAAATTGAAAAATTTTCTTTTTTTACCACGGTAATTAAAAATTTACTATTTTACTGAATCAATTCAATCCCCGGTGACGGCGCCAGAAAACTTGTTAACCCCCATGTTACTGTTGGGTTATTAATTGGCAAGCGCACCAATCGATTGTAGTTTTCAAATTTAGATATCGTTCCACTAGGATAGAAAGTCCAGTAACTCACAGTAATTTCTTATTTACTATGGTAAATTTATCAATGATTATTAACAAAAGAATAATTTATAAACAGTTTATATAATATTCACAGGATTTGATAGTTGTTTTGTTCATAAGGTAAAAAGATAGAAAAGATAAAATCTAACTATAAAGTTGAGATGTAATTCAGAATAATTTACATACTTGAGGTAAAAACACAAATTAACAAACTATGTTGGAATCAGGATTCTCGCACTAAAATATAATGCAATAATTACAAACATACATACTTAGTTATCAAGTTCATGTTATTGCAGCTTAAAGTCATTATAACCAATCCCTCGTAAGCTTTCTCAATAAAAACTTCCATTAAGTCCTGGCATTATGGCAACAATAATTACCAATTCTATCCCTAGTAATTGGCATATTAAGGGTATTTCAACTTTTACTTTCATTAAAATAGATTTTAATTCGGCATGAATAATCATTCTCCCGTTTGATATTCATACTAATAAAATAAGTTTTAATACACATGACAATCATTCTCCCATTTGATGTTCATATTAATAAAGAGTTGAAATACTAACGTGTACTTGAATCATAAATATGTAGAGGTCATAATCACAACATCATATAAAAGATTGATTCTTCAAATTCCAACATAAACAATTTAGTTACACATGATAAAAGCAAGAACAACACTTACAGAGTTTGAGATTACGATGACTTGGAAATACTTCACAATACAAGAACTCACACTACAACTCAACACTCTCAAGTATCTAGAAATCACTCCAACCTTACAAACTCAAAGAAGAACACTCAAACTCGAGAGAAAAGAGAGAAAAGAAAGGATGAACTTCAAAATTGAATGCTTAGAAGTATGGAGAATGGCCCTATTTGTAGGGCTGAGGAAGGGTCCTGACACTACACGCCAGCCTAACACTACGCGTCAGGTCCCTGACTCAGCTTCCATTAAACAGCTCAAAGTGGTCATGATTGTGTAATTATTTTAATTAATCATGCCCAAACAGGTGTGCCTTGTCCCCCAGTTCGGCTTGGACACCTGTGAGTAATGGAGGGGTCACAACCATGTGTAGCGTCAGCATCAGAAATCCCCACGCTACGTGTGGTGTTGATGCTACGCGTTAGCTTTCCAGTTCTTCAATTTTTCTCTTTAAATTCTTTATATTTTCACTGCAAAACTAGAGAAAATTGATCAAGGGCAGATTATTTCCAACAACATCCATTTATTGAATTTAAATCCTAAATTTCAAACAAATTAATCAAATTTTTATTCTTTTTACAAAATTTTTATTGAAGATTTTATTGTAAATTTGAGGACTAACATGACTCTTCACTTCATTTTTCCCATCTTGTAAAACCCTTCTAGCCTTTCTACTCCCCAAAGTCATCTTTCTCCAAACCTCTTCATTTCCTTAAACTTTAAACTTTTCATCTCTCTTTCTTCCTTGAGCATCTATCATGGCATCAAAGCTTACTATTGGAGACATTATGGAGTTTTCCTTCTTCTACCTAGAACAACATAAACTTGATGGAAGATAAATAATTGTTAAGTTAGAAGGAATTAGATGGACATGTTTTTGTGTGGACAGAGAGCCCTACTCCCCTTCTTTGGTGTTGGACTTTTGGAAAAAAATCTCTGTGGATAAGTCAAAATTCATTATTTTGGGGAAACTCAAAGGGAAGAACATTGAAATATCAGAAGATGTCATTGCAACTGTTATTGGCTGCCCTTCCATTGGCAATGTATACGCTGATGACTTCTAGTTCAAAGTGGTCTCCTCTCTGGACATCAACAAGTTGTTGTATGGTAGTACTCACCCAGCCAAGTCTATTTCTGAAAATCCTTTTCCTATGGTCAAGATGTTTCACCTTCTCATGAAGCAAGTATTCTATCCCAGGAAGAATGCCAAAGACATTATTACTAAGCTTGATAGGTTTTACATGTATCACATGCTCATGAAGAAAAAAGTAAGTATGCCAAATGTCATCATGACTTATCTCATTTCATTTGTAGGGAAGAAGTAAAATAAGATTCCCTACCCAGCTATTCTGATGAAGGTGTTTATACTGAGAATATACAAACTCAGACTGTGAGTGATCTGATTTAGTCTTCATCCCTGGTAAGCAAGCTTCCAACCTTCTCACCTTTATTGAATCAGACCTTGGAAAAGTCCATTTCTGCACCACCTTAGAAGAAGAGGTATGCCCCAACAGACATGAAGAAAAAGAAGTCTAAGCTTGAACAAGTCAAGCCAGCCTTTAACTAGAAAAGTAGTAGAGTCAAGTTGCCTGCTAAGAAGACCAGGAAGCTAGTTCTGGATATTTTGATGAGTCTATAGCTCAGATTCACCCCTGAAGGTCAAACCAGAGTCTGTTGCCCCTTCTTCTTCACCTGATTAGAAGTTTGTGCCTGTTATTGAAGGCACAAAAGATACTGCAAAATCATTTATTTCTGATGACTGTATTCCTATTGATCAGTTGAAGTGCAAGGTTGAAACTCAAAAGCAAGTTTCTTCTCCTCCTCAATAGCAACAGCAATAAAAGAGCTCATCCACCCTCACTCCTGACAGGAGTAAGCAATTTGTGTAAGTTTTTTTTGCTTTACATCTAGAGGTATCCATTCAATGATGGATAGGATAGGTCTGGCAAAGCAAGTCTCAAGAGATGAGAGCCTCATATCTCAATGATATGAAAGCTAATAAGGAAGAACTATTGAAGTATGATGGTTATCCCAACTATGTTCAATTCATCAATTTTATTGCAGGTCATCTCAAGCAATTCCCTGAGTAAGATGCTTTGAAATAGAACCACATGGATTGGATTAACAGGTTTTATGAAGTCATGGGAAAATTTCAGAGTGATCAAGCTAGCTTAAAAAAGAAGGTTATTGAGGAAAAAAAGAATGAGTTTGAGTCTCAGTCAAGTCTAAAGAAGGCAAAGTCTAATGTTATGAGCAGCCCCTCCTAACTAGAGTTCACTTCTCTTTTCCAACCTGACCAAACTTCCCTTCCTAACCAAACCATACCTGAACCTTAATTTGAACTTGCCCTTTCAATACCTTCTCCTCCTAGGTATCTTCGAAACTTTCCACCAACACCTCATACCAAACCATCTAGCTGTTACCCTCTTACTATTATTACCCTTGGCCTATCTCTTCTTAAGAACTTCAAACCAACCTTAGATGGAAATGACTTAGGATATTTTCACCTTGCCAATCTTGTCATTGTTAAAGCCCCAGGATTTAATTGTAGGAAAGTTCGTATCCTTCCCTTTGCAAATCGCTTTGTTCCCTCAATGCCCTTTGACCAGCTTATGTAATACCCCAACCTTATCTCAGCATCAGACATTGCTATGTATTATGCTCATAAAGCAGAAGAGACTAATGTTCAAAGGGATATGCAACAAAAGAAACAATATTATAAGTTTCATAGAGTGGTTACTCCTAGAAAGAAAATTTTGTTTGCTCCAGATTGTCTGTATCCCAGAGCTGTCAGGATTCAACAAGGCAGAATGAAGCAACCTATGTAACATCCCGTATGTTTTTGTATTTAAATTATGATGATTTGAAAATATAAGGCTATTTTGGGACTTAAAAATGAATTTAAGTAGGGAATTCATGATTTTACCTAACGCGTAACGTCTAGTTGACGCGTACCATCAAGGTAAAAATTTAGACCTGATGTGTAGCATTAGTGTTGCGGGAAAAATTAAAACCCCACAGTGCCAGTAACAGAAAACAGAGGTTAAAATTAGAATTTGAACCTTGCCTCTTCCTTTTTTCTTCTCTCAAGGTATAAGGACCTAATTGAAGCTAATTGGTGGTTGGAATTCAAATAAATCACAGATTAGAGGTGGAAATTCTAGGTAAATGTGTGAGTCCTTTTGATTTTAAATTCCATGGAGGTTTCCCATCTTTTTCCTATTTTCTTAGGGAACCAAGAGGCTTAAAAATTTAAGATTCTAAACTGGTTAAAGAGCTCCTAAGAAAAGGATTAAGTGATGGACTCGAGTTTTGCTTTGTGTAGGTTAGGAACGGAGTACCGGAGGCTTAGCGGAGCAAGGGGGTTCCTTAAAATAACCATTGGTTTTGATCGTGGTAAGCCTATAAAGCATTAGGAATTAACTTTCAAGTGTTTTCCTAAGTTAAATTAGGATTTCAATGGTTAAATTCCTAAATCCCTTTGTAATTCTTGCGTTTTTAGTGTTTTGGCGTGTCGGTACGTGTGATCAAATTAAGGAGCATTAGAAGTGAGGTAAGGGGAGTGTTTTGGTATGTAATTAGTTTAAGTTTTAAGGTTTCCATATTATGAGCTAAAACTTCTATATATATATGTGAGTGTTTTACTTTAAAATACATAGTTGAGATATATTAATTATAGTATAATATGTTTGATAAATACGATTGATGTGATAGTGAAGATGATAATGAGAAAGTGATGAATTATGATTATGTGTTATGTGATTGTGAGGATTAATGATATAATAGATTTGTTATTATAGAATATGTAATGGGAATGATGATTATGGTTAGAATTAATGAATATATTATGCTTAGAATGATTTATAAGAATGATAATGAATTATATGATGTTGATGATATCAGATTTATGCCTGGTTATGGCTTTGATGATGATATTCAAAGGATATGGGTTTTATGTCAAGGGTTATACATTCATTGATGATGTTGATAATTATATGCTGTATATGCATGTTATATGGTATGGACAGCCATTCGGTATATATACCCCTCACTTTTGGCTCCAGTGGTCCATGTAGAGATCCGATTGAGCTATCTATTGGTCCATGTAGAGACCCAATGGTTGAGGTGGGGAGCCGGTGTATGGCTCAGTGGACCAGGTAAAGTTCACGGGATATCAGTGTGTGACTCCCAGCTGGTGGTTACTCATTTAGTATCTGGCTACTAGGTGTCTATTTGTATGAGTTGACCATGAGAGTCAGTTGTGAGTATTTTATGTCATTGAAATTTGATGGGTGACTATGATAATAAATGATATGTTACAATATTTTTGAATTAAGTAAAATAGATGGTATTTATGATGAATTATTAGTACACTCTGACTTTTCAAGAGAAAGGATTATTGTAATAACATTCAAGGAAGATGCGTGAAATCCTCCAGGTGACATTGTTTCTTATTTATTTATTTACATTGTTTATAATATGAGATACTCGCCTTTACAATTATTTTACAATGAATGAACAAAGGGATATTACGGATGCCGCAGAAACTAGTACAAAGTGAGCAGTGGAGCAATGCTAGAGGATTTTGTAATATATGGTGTAAATAGTTGTGATATTATATATATATATATATATATATGTCTTTACTGATGGGTCTTTATATGTATATGCATGTGTATAGCTATATTAGGTGTATTATTGTCTCGCATGCTTATGATGACTAATGTATGGTTTAGTAATAATGCCACTGAGCCATTAGTATGTAAGTATATAGTGTGACATATTCATGTTTAAGATGATACCAGTGTAATATGCCACTGAGCCATTAGATAGTTACTCATGCATAATGACCAGAAACTGTTTATATAGATAGAATTATGGCACAGAGCCATTTAGGGTTGAGATCATGCATTATTGGAAGGAATTATATTGTTTGAATGTTATGTGATAATGTACAAATCATGATGTGAATGAATTGGGGAAGTAAGATTGACATTAGGAAATTTAGATATTGATTTAATGAGTTTTAAAAGTGAAAATGAGGAACTAAACTGATGAAATAGAGATCTGATGGGGTACATTATCCCCTGAACGACCTGATAGGTCCATATGGACATTTAGAATTGCTTATGTGTTTGATTGATAGTTAAATGATTTTAAGGTGAATGGGTGTAATACAATGCTCTTAAGTTAGCCTAAATGCATTTTTATGCATAACTCATTACTAGACTAGAATTTCGGAAAATGGACTATGCCGGCAGCTCTGGAATAAGGGTAATATAGCGCCTATGTAGTTTGGTGAGGTTTAGAGTTGAATTGGGCAAGTTAGGACCATGGGAAGTTGGTGAAATTGTTTAAATTACATGACAGCATCATTACTTATACTGTCATACCTGACAGGTAACGTCAACATGACACGTAGCGCCAGGTGCAATGTTAAGGCCTCATGTGTAGTGTAGGCCTGGCACGTAGCGTCAGACCCCTGTTTTGACCAAGCATGTTTTGACTATTTGTAATTAAATCCTAGGTACTATAAAGGCATGTGAATATTCTTTTAGAGTTATATGAGTTCTTTTAAAAGTATTCTTCTTTGCAAAATGATTATTTTATGAAAAATTTGCTGAGATTTTTATTTAAATACTTAAAGAGAATGGTAAATTAGTCAGAGATTTCACAACCTATGCTACCAAAGTCTCAGCCACCTTACAAGGGTCATCTCAAACCCTGTGAGCTCTCTGAGGATTCTATTAGAAGTCTTCTTTCAGCCCCCAACCTAATAGAAGAACATACAAATGCTCTATGGAGTCACTACCTTTAGATGATAAGAGTGAAGGTTGTTGCTCTGAACTTCCTAATCAGCCTCTTTTCCTTTATTGCCCATTTGTTATTTTCTTCTACTCCTTTGAAATCTTTGTCCTTCAAACCCGTTTCTTCATCAATGTTTCCACAGCTGCCTCCTTCCTCATTTTATCTACCCTGATCCATGGTTTAACCTTTTAACCTTTGTGATGTCCCTCATCTTTGTTGATAACAAAAAGGGGAGTAACATAATAAAAGTCTTTTTGATTTTTGGGTTTAGTCTTAGAGGGAGTATCAATATATTTAATAGTATATTTTGATCCATCTTTTCTTTTGAATGCTCTGTACTGATCTTTTATAGTATATCAATGAAGTCTGTTATTGCTTAAATATTCTAAGTTGCTCTGATAAATCTTATGCAATAAGTTTGTATGCTCTAATCTTATATTGTTTATTTGAAAAGATCATGCTCTGATAGAAAAATTGAAAGACTTATGTATCAAATGAATTAATATCAGTGATTAGAAAATCTTTCAAAGCTCTGATCCTCCTAAATATCATTAAGTGTTGTTATTTTAGAATATTCTACATTACTCTAATACACATTTGTTCTAATTACATAATCTCTTTTATATATGCTCTGATGTGTAATGTCATATGAACAAGTGCTTTGATATGAGTTTTTGGTGTTACTAATGATATCTGAATCACCTTTCATTCTGCTCAAACTATCTTCTTGAACTTCATTTAAGAAAAAGACTTGATGTATGCTATCAACAAATAGGAGGAAATTGTTGAGACCAAGTCTAGTTTGAAAAAGAAGTTGATAATATTCCTTGACCAGACCCCAAGTTGTGTCATTATAACTAGATCCCAGGATTTGTTAATAACACACATTAAAGCATTTAAATTAAATAAAGTTTGTCCATGTGTGATCTAACCTATTTATTTAAGTGTTTCAGGAAACATATATTAAGTACACAGGTTACAAAAGAAAGAGGGAGTCCATCAAATCAAAAGTCTGATTCTAAACTTAACCTAAAAGAGTCTGATTTAAGAATTTCCAGACATATAGACCAACAAATCAGACCTCAAACTTTTTATACAACCAGAACATGCAACATGAACGTTACTTCAAAGTACCATTTATACAACATTCTAAAACATTTTGATGATGCTCTTAAAGTCAAGCTCTTATAAAAAAAATATGCTTATCATTAGAAAGGATGAGAGAAAAATCAGTGGATTAACCAAAGTAGTTTTTGAAGAAATCAACGTAACTACTCTTCACATTTCAGAAAAGTTGAATCAAGTTAGCTTATGTGTTAGAAAATTACAGAAGGATAACAACATTGCTCTCTACATGTATACTAGAAGAAAGCCAACAATTTGCTTTATGCTCTGAAAACCTCAAGGAACACTATATTCATGCAAGTGTCAAAGTTCCTTGACACTAGACATTTTGACATCTCATCAGTTTATCAAAGGTCTGGTGCTTGTAATCAAGCAAAACTCCTTCAAAGGATTTCCAACGACTATATCTCATCATCAAATTATCAAACGGTTATCTTGAGTGGCATATATATATTGATGGTTCGGAGAACAAACTTATAAGGGTTTTAAATAAGTCTTTTCACTTTTTCAAATCAAAAAGTGATATTTAAGCGCAACAGCGGTGTGCACAGCGGACCAGAATTTTTCTTATATGAAGAGTGTGATACTTTGGTTGAGCAAGCGTAATTTTACCAGACTTTTACTATTGAGTATAACAATAATAATAATGCACCAGACTTTTGATAGTAAAGAGTAAGAGAGAAAGAGACAATACACAAGTGATTTATAGTGGTTCACCTCCAACTTGGAGACTACATCCAGTACCTTCAAATCTGAAAGATTTCTACTATGTAAAAATGTTTTACATAAGGTGTTAAGTATTATTGACTCCAGCCACTCCTGGCTTAAGCACAACTCATGCTTCAAGTATTCTTGACACCAGCTACTCCAGGCCCTGAGTATTCTTGACTTCAACCACTCCTGGCTTAAGCACAACCCGTGCTTCAACACACCAAACCCCTCTAGATTCCTATGAGTATTATTTTATAGCACCAACTCCTAGGGCAAACCCAAGTATTCTTTCACAAGCCACTCCTGGCTCAAACCTTTAGTATTCTTTCAAAAGCCTTTCCAGGCCAACAATGTTTCCCACACTAACAGAGTTTGGCAACACACCAGACTTGTACTACCAGAGGATTGGAAGAATTAATTCAAACAAAATAATCCCCTTGACTTAGCAGAGCTAAGTGATAAACCATGAAAATAGGTTTATAAAGAAGGAGAGCACTTATTTTCCTATAGGGCTCAGTAGATTTAGAAAGTGAAAGATGATTGGAAAATGTACTAAGCCAGAAAGCATGACTTGGGATAATGTGCAATTAGATACACAAAGGTATATCCCAAGTTACTATGGCATCTAATTAGAAAGATAATTGAACATAGCGAGCTTTCTTTGTCTTCATGGCAGATCTTCTAGGTAGAGTTACTCGTTGATGAGTATACTGTCATTTCTTCATTTCTCTTGAGCTTTTGTGTATGAACGTCTGGTGTTCATTCGTGATATTTTCTTGTCCTTTCATCATACTTTGATTAGTGTGTTCTAGAACATCGTCTTCTTTTTACAAGCTCTCTCTCCCTTTTATTTTTCTCTCTAGTATTTCTTTTTAACCTTAACTCTTGGGAATAGATTTTTCTCTCCACATATTTTCTTCTATGTTTTTCTAGAGGCTACTCTAGAGAAGAGATTGATTTTGTTTATATAGAATCAGCTTGTTGAGCTTAGGAAGAGTCTATTAATTATATGACCATTGAGAGTTGTTGTACAGGGAACAAAAGCCTTCTTACTGAAGTTGCACAAAGGGTAAGAGCTTTTGTTGTCAGAGAGAGGCTTTTTTGTATACGCAATATAAATTTGAGAGCTTTGAGATGTGTGCAGTCGTAGGCAGAGTATAGGTATCATAAGTTTCACGAAGAGGGAAAACTTAGATTCAAAAGATCTCTGAATGCTTGAGATAAAGGTGAAACTTAGATGCTTTTCAGACTAGACTAAAATCTACCCTATTTAGTCAATCTTCCTTTCAAGAGTCTTTTCTTTAAGCTTCGATGGAGATGACTTGTGGCCGCTGATGCTTCATGTATTAGACCGCTTCTAAAAGTTTGAAGGGAGAAGACAGGGTCTGATGCTTTCGTTTCTTCTGAAGCTTGGATGATCTTTTTCAAGTCTGGGTCTGGTGATTTATTCTACTGTGAGAAAATTTCTTTTGAAGCGAATTACCAGACCTTTTGATTTTTCTTTTGTCTTAGATTGTAGAGTTCATGTTCTAATTAAGTCTTCCAGACTTTTGATGCATAGGTTCCCCCTTTCTTTTGTAGCTTAGACCTTTTCCTAAAACACTTAAATACCCATATCAAGTGATAACAAACGTCTTCATTTAAGTTAGAATTCATGAGTTCTAGTTTAAATGATTGACCAGTCTTTTCTTCAACATATATATATATATTCATTTTTAAGAGTGAGACAAGCTTATCAAGAAGAATTATTCTCTGTGATCAAAGTTCTCTTAATCTCTTCTTAATTTTTCTTAGACAAAGGCCTTCTTTGTTATTCTGCCTCTAAAAGATCTTAGTCCCTTTATGTTTCTTAACTTGGTGTATTTGTTCATGTTTATACATCTTTCATATGTAAGTTTTGTGAAACTCCTTACACTCTTATTCTTACAAATCAGTTATTATGTAAAAGTCTAGTGTGTTGTGAGCCTTAGTTTTATTGGGAAATAGTTATGGCCTAGAGAGACTTTTGAAAGAATACTTGGGTTTTAAGTACTTGGATTTAAGCCAGGAGTGGCTGAAGTCAAGAATACTTGTGGCACAAGTCTAGTGCTGTTATTGTAAAGGAGATTTTACAATACTAGAAATCCTTCAAGTTAGAAAGGACTGGACGTAGCTTCTGTGGTTGAAGTGAACCAGTATAAATCTCTGGTGTTTATTCTTCTCTTCCTTAGCTCTTATCAAGTCAGTTTTTGTAAGTTTGATTGTCTGAGATTTAAAGGTTCAAAATTTTATAAAAGAGTCTAAGGCTTATTCAACCCCCCTTCCTAAGTCTGACTCTAAACAATCACACACAAAGAGAACGAGTTTGTCTTTTTATAGAATGGCCTAAGGTTAGTGGTTCCTACAAGATATCTTATAATCCTCTTCACTACACACAAGTGTGATTCCTTGGGGCCTGGATGATATCTTGTACACATATAGACACTAAA
This sequence comes from Clitoria ternatea, assembly GCA_037962975.1. Lineage (NCBI taxonomy): Eukaryota > Viridiplantae > Streptophyta > Magnoliopsida > Fabales > Fabaceae > Clitoria > Clitoria ternatea. The sequence continues at coordinate 15,725,493 of CM075672.1, read as the reverse complement.
CATTATATCTGGTCTGCTAGATGTTAAGGACAGTAGTGATCCTATCATGCATCTGTATAAAGTCTGATCAACTACAGTACCAGACTCATCTTTACTAATTATGCAACTGGGATGCATAGGAGTACTCATAGGCTTTGCATTAGCCATTTTAAACTTTTTAAGTAACTCATTGGTGTACTTCTGTTGATGGATAAAAATTCCATCATCAATAACACCAAAAATAATGTCATCCATATATATTTGCACAATAATAAAGTGTCTATTAGAGCTTTTTCTAAATAAGCTAGTGTCTATCTTGCCTTTAGTAAAGCCTTTTGATATTAAAAAGGTACTGAGTCTGTCATACCAAGCTCTTGGTGCTTGTTTTAGACCATACATTATTTTACTAAGATTGAAGACATGGTTTGGAAAATATATGTCTTCAAACCCAAGAGGTTGTTTTGAAAAGACTTCCTCTTCAATAAAACCATTTAGAAAAGAACTGTTAACATCCATTTGATATAATTTTATATTCTTAAAAGCAACAAATACAAGAAGCACCCTGATAGCCTTAAGTCTAGCTATAGGAGCAAAGGTTTCAATAAAGTTTATACCTTCTTATTGATTATATCCTTGAGCAACCAACCTTGCCTTGTTCCTTATCACCTTTCCATCTTTATCAAACTTGTTTTTGAAGACCCACTTAGTTCCAATAATGCCTTTGTTCTTGAGTATGGGTACAAGGCTCCAAACTTTGCTTCTCTTGAACTACTTCAACTCTTCCTGCATAGTAATAATCTAATTTGTATCTTCCAAAGCTTCAGTCACAAACTTGGGTTCTAATTTTGAAACTAGAGCCATGGATGATTGATGAATGAGATTTGATTTGGTTTTTATTCCAGCAGCTAGATCCCTAATAATGAGGTTTGATGGATGATAAGCCTTGAACTTCTAGACTTTTGACTTATTAGGTACAGGCACAGGTGTTGGTTGTTGTTGAGGTTATGTTGTCTTCCTTTTCATGTTCTTGTTGGTCAGGTTTATACTCTTTTTGCTCCAAACTTGCATTATCATTTTCAAGATCTGCCAATTTCATGTCAATCTTTTTAACATCATCAAACCTTACTTGCATTAATTCCTCATAGTCTGAGTCCTTATGTTAAAGACTCCATAAGATTTGGAAGTGGTTGAGTACCCATGAATATCCTTTTATTAGATATAGAATAAAATTTTCTAAGTTGATCCCTTATGTTTAGGATATAGCATGTGCAACCAAAGGGATGAAAATATCATATGTTGGGTCTCCTTCCCTTCCATAATTCGTAGAAAGTCTTATTAAGTATTGGTTTGATTAGGATTTTGTTTTGAATATAACAAGAAGTGTTGACAGCCTCTGCCCATAAATATTTTGGAAGATTATTTTCACAAAGCATAGTTCTGGCCATTTCTTATAAATTTCTGTTTTTCCTTTCCTCAACACTATTTTGCCGAGGTGTTCTTGGAAAAGAAAAACTGAATTATGCCAGACTTATTATAGAATTTTTCAACACGTTTATTTTTAAATTATCTATCATGATCACTTCTTATTGTACCAATACATAATCCTTTCTTATTTTGGATTTTCTTAAAGAAAATCTTAAATACTTTAGCAGACTCATCCTTAGGAGCTAGGAAATATATCCATGTCATTCTTGTGTAGTCATCAACAAAACCATATTTTTTTCCACCTAGACTCTGAGTTTGAGATAGACCAAACAAATCCAAATGTAATAATTCAAGGGGTCTGGCTGTTGAAACAATATTTTTATATTCAAAAGATGTTTTTAGTTGTTTCCCTTTTTGGCATGCTTCATAAGGTAAGGAACTGTTAAAAGATATTTTAGGCAGTCCCTTAACCAAGTCCTTTCTGTGAAGTTTTGAAATATGTTTCAGACTTACATGCCCATGCTTTTTGTGTTAGCTCCATCTTTCCTTAGAGTTTGAGAAAAGACATGTTATATTTTGATTGTTTAGCTCATTCAAATCAACCTTGTATAGTTTGTTATGTCTGTTAGTAGAAAAGAGTATGTTTCTATCATGGTTGATGATAGTACACTTCTCTTTATCAAATGAGACTTTGTACTCACTATCATAAAATTGACTTATGCTAAGTAGGTTATGTATCAAACCTTCTACAAGATAAACATTTTCAATGATAGAAGAAGGGATTTTACCAAATTTGCCAGTAAAAACAATGTTTCTGGTCTGGTTGCCTCCAAAGGTAAGAGACCCTCATTTAAAATGTTCTAGGTCTAGGTGTTGTTCAAGTGGCCTCAATACTCAAGAGGGGGGGGTGAATTGAGTTTTAAAACTTTTGATTGAAATGACTTTGAACTTGATTTTTATATCCAAGTTTATAAGAATATGCAAGTGAAATCAAGTTAAAGATAGTATGTAATGCAACACAAGGATAAATGTTGCTGAAGCAATTTAACAACACTTGGTGGGCAGTATTTGAAATGTAACAATTTAAGCAAGATTAAGTATGCACTTCACAAGCAATCAACACCAATCAACCAAATGCAGTATGAGAAAGTAAAAGAGTAAGGAAGAGAAGCTTGCAAACCGATATAACGAGTTCCACCAACACCGGTGTACGTCTCGCCTCTAAGCAACCCACTTAGAGGATTTCCACTATTGAAGTTTAGAGATACAAGCTGTGAGCAATTGCAGCTTCCTAGTGTCCCACACTCAAGAACTCAATCCTCACTAGCACTAGGGCAACCCACCCAATCTCTCAAACTCTCAATACCCAAAGGTTGAACCCCAACCTTTGTGACCACTCAACCTAGAGTGAAAATCTTTTGTGTTTATGAAGTGTTTACAAGTGAATAACTCTCTTAATAGAGTGGATAAACAAATGATAGCTCAGACACTTTCTAATCTCTCAAGATGAGAGGATATACAAATGAATTTCAAGATATACAAGAAATAGGGCTTACAAAGCACAAGAATGAGCGAGGGAATTGTAGCTTCTTGGTATGTCTTTGTGCTTGTGTTCCTCTTCAATTTATAGAGCCATTTGAGAGCTTGAGGTGTGCCCTTCTTCTTCCTAGCCGTTGCACTTAGTGGGTTTTTGAAAAATGGTGGACATATGAGCTGGTTTCCCACTTAAAAGTGTTTTCCCACTATCGTAATCGATTACACCCTCGTGTTGTAATCGATTATCTTCAAGTCAGAGAGCACCTAATCGATTATATCTTTTCCTGTAATTGATTATCACCTGTACCTGATGCATTTAATTTGCCTTTGCAGCTTCCTAATCTATTATCTTACTTGACAATCGATTAGGTTAATTCCAGTAGCCTCCTAATCGATTATATAACTTCCTTTAATCGATTAGCCATTATACCTGATACATTTACTCCCATTTTTGATATTTATAATCGATTACATCATGTATGTAGTCGATTAGCTTAATTCCAGTAGCTACATAATCGATTATTTTGAGTGTTGTAATCGATTATCTTGTGGCCTGATGCAATTTCTTCCAAAACAGAATGCTCCTAATCGATTATCCTGGTCTGCCTAATCGATTAGCTTCGCTGCATTTCAGGATCTGATTCCATGTCTTTGTTTTTGCAAGGATTTCTTCCAGAGTGTTTTTGTCATTATCAAAATTCTTGAACCTGTTTACACATTCAAACACATTCTCCCCCTTTTTGATGATGACAACTATGTTCATCTCTTGAGGGTTGTTAGTTTTAAACAATCAATCTTATCTCTAATTTTATCTCTTTGCAAAAAACATATCTACTGCATTATCTCTTAATCATAGTTTCAAATAGCAGATTATCTTTTGACCAATTTCAAATATTCAGAATCATTATCTCTTATTTCTTATCTCTTCTTATCTCTTATCTCTTAATAATAAATCTCCCCCTATCAAAAAGAATTTATTAATCCTTTTAATCTTTTGGCAATAGATTTCAGATTTAAACAAGATAAGTTAAACAAGATATGAACAGTTCTTCTTCTCTCCCCCTTTGGAATCATCAAAAAATAATGAATGCAAGTAAAGAGATATATCACAAAAGGGAAATTTTTATTGAATTTGCCAACGAAAAGCAGGAAATTACAAGAAGTAAATTTTCAGAAGTTAAAAACAGAACAGAAGCAACCTAAACAACACATGAAAAAGTGGATCTAATTATCCGGATTAAAGAAACGAATTTCAGCAATTTGATGGGACAGCTCTTCATAACGCTGTTGCATCATCTCGAAATGTTGCTGCTTGGTCATTGAGAACTCTTGAAGGGAGTTTTCAAGACGATCGAAGCGGCGGTCAAGATGGGCATAGAGTGATGCAAAGGGGTCAGCAGGTGCAGATGAAGAGGGTTGAGGTTCAGCTTCTTGTTGTTGAGGAGGAGGAGGAACAGGTTCATCTTCATCAGGAGCTTCGAAGGGAATGTTGGCATCAATGCCCTTCATTCGTGAGTACCATGCTCCATGCATAAAAACAAGACCCATTTTGGTGAGGTGATGGGTGCCAATGCAAGCTCTTGGAGGCACTTTCTCAGATAATTCTCCAGCCAAGTCAACTCCACAATATTTAAAAATTTTAGTAAGGAGAATACCATAAGGGAGTTTTTGTTGGTCTTTTGCGTGGCGCATATGGAATTTGACCAACTGAACCCAGTTAATCTCCTTGTGGTTCAGCATCGCCCACATCAAGAGAACATCATCCTCTTCCACCAAGGCATAGTTCCCACCACGAGGAACTATCATTTTGACCAAGAAAAAGTGAAGCAGACGGTTGTTCATGGTCAAATGGCCTACCAATTTATGGTTGCTCCGGGGGCGAGCAGCTTTCCACAATGAGCGACGGGCAGTTAGAGCATTGAAGCCCCATTCGTCTTCTGGTTCTCCTCCATCAAAATCAGCATTGTTGAGAGGCAGTTGGGAGATTTTCGCAAATTGAGCATTGGTGAGTTTGATGGTTGCGTTCTTCACTTTGGATTCAACCATCCCATTGACAAGTCGGAGGTTGCAGTAGAACACCCTTATGAGTTCAGGGTAATATTCTTCTTCCTTGAGGGTGAGGAAGGGAAAGAGGTTGTAGTGGTGAAGGCATTGGGTGAAGGTGAGGCTATGGTTGTCGAAGGTTTCCACAATGGTGAAGTGAGGGGTCATTATTTCTTTCTCAGAAAAGTTCTTGACAAAATTTTGGAGGTCTCTTGGGGAGGAAAAGAACCTTGAGAAGTCCAGAGGGTTATTGGCCTGAGCCATGGAGGACCTTGCTCTTTTAACGGTGCGGGATGAAGACATGGTGAAGAGGAGAGGAAAATGAGAAGGAGAAGAAGTTCTTTGGAACTTTTGAGAGTGAGGAAGAGGAAGGAGGTAGTGTGAGTTGAGAGGGTGAGGAGAGGGGTATTTATAGGTGGGAATTAGGTTTAGGAAGGAGGGAATTAGGTTTAGAAAGGAGTGAAGTGAGTTAAGAGAGGAGGGGGATTCGAGCAGCCTTGGAAATAGCAGTTTTGACTCTGCAGAATCGAGGCTAATCGATTACGAGACAGAGTGTAATCGATTAGCTCACTGTTTCTGGGGAATTCCAAACGTTTCGTACAGAGTGTAATCGATTAGATCTTTGTCATAATCGATTAGCAATGAAACAGAAACGTTTTAATCGATTGGAACAGTTTAGTAATCGATTAGTGAGAAGATGAAATGTTTCATACCTGAAACAGAGGTTGTGTAATCGATTAGAGATGAAGGAGTAATCGATTATCAAAGAAACAGAAGCATAGTAATCGATTGTGAGGATACATATAATCGATTATTGGTTCAAAAACTTCAGGTTTTCATACAGCAGAGTTGCAAACATGAAATGTAATATTAATGAGTCATACCATTCATTCAATCATGCCATACAACACAGTTTTTATCAAAATACTTTATCATTCAAACACAATTGGTCATGTCAAGAATGCCTAATTCTCTTCTAATGTGGATGAATTGCTCTCTAGCCAAGGGTTTTGTGAAAATATCTGCTAGTTGCCTAGAAGTTTCAGCATGCTCAAGTAGACAGTCCCTTTTTAATACATGGTCTCTAATGAAGTGATGCCTAATCTCAATATGCTTGGTTCTAGAATGCATTACAGGATTCTTTAAGATGTTAATAGCACTAGTATTATCACATTTAAGAGGCACTTGGTTTAATATAACTCCAAAGTCTAGAAGTTGTTGTCTCATCCAAAGGATTTGAGCACAACAACTACCAGCTGCAACATATTCTGCCTCAGCTGTTGATAGCGCAACACTTACTTGTTTCTTGCTATGCCAATAAATAAGAGAACTACCAAGCAAGTGACATGTTCCGCTAGTGCTTTTCCTATCAAGTTTACATCCTGCAAAGTCTAAATCAGAGTAACCAACTAAAATGCATTCAGCCCCTTTGGGGTACCACAAACCAACATTTTGAGTTCCTACCAAATATTTCATTATCCTTTTTACTGTAGTAAGATGAGATTCTTTAGGAAAAGCCTGGTATCTAGCACACATACACACAACAAACATGATATCTGGTCTACTAGCGGTTAAGTAAAGTAAGGATCCTGTCATACCTCTATATTTTGTGAGTTCAACATCCTTACCTTTCTCATCCTTGTCCAAATAGCATGAAGTGCCCATGGGTGTGGCAATATCATTTGCTTTGCCCATATTGAATTTTCTTAGTAGCTCTTTGCAGTATTTGGATTGGTTGATGAATGTGCCTTCATTGGTTTGCTTGATTTATAGTCCAAGGAAGAAGGTGAGTTCACCCATCATGGACATTTCAAATTCTTCCTGCATTAGCTTAGCAAACTCCTTGCACATTGAATCATTAGTGGCACCAAATATTATATCATCAACATAAACTTGTACCAATAGTATGTTATTTTTCTTGTGCTTTATGAATAAAGTTGTATCAACCTTTCCTCTTTCAAAATGATTTTCTAAAAGAAATTTACTCAACCTTTCATACCAAGCTCTTGGAGCTTGTTTCAAACCATACAGAGCTTTCTTCAATTTGAAAACATGTTTTGGAAATTGATGGTTTTTAAAACCTGGAGATTGATCAATATATACTTCCTCTTGAATGTATCCATTCAAGAAAGCACTTTTAACATCCATTTGGTACAATTTGAAATCCCTACAGCATGCGAAGGCTAATAGTAGTCTAATTGCTTCTAATCTAGCTACGGGTGCATACGTTTCTTCATAATCAATACCTTCTTCTTGATTATACCCTTTAGCTACTAGCCTAGCTTTGTTTCTAGTAATTATATCATTTTCATCCATTTTATTCCTAAATACCCATTTAGTTCCTATTATTTGGTGATTATTGGGTCTTGGCACGAGCTCCCAAACTTCATTTCTTTCAAATTGATTTAGCTCTTCTTGCATTGCCAACATCCAATGTTCATCAATAATGGCCTCATTTATGTTCTTGGGTTCTATTTGAGATACAAAGGCTAAGTGATTGCATGTATTTCTAATTGCATTACGAGTACTTACACCTTTAGTCATTTCACCTATGACTTTGTCTAGAGGATGATCCTTTAAAGTGATCCATTGTTGTGGTTCCTCATGTTGTGCTGCATGTGTGTCTTTGATTTCTTCTTCCTTGTCATCTATGGTCAATTCTTGAAGAGTACCTACAAGATCATCAACATCTTCCTTTCTCGGAGGGTTATGGATATTTTCATCAAATTTAACATGAATAGACTCTTCAATGGTGTTTGTTTGTTTGTTGAAGATTCTATAAGATTTACTAGATTGAGAGTATCCTAGGAATATTGCCTCATCAGATTTTGCATCAAACTTTCCTAGATTATCCTTTCCATTATTGAGCACAAAACATTTACATCCAAAAATATGAAAGTGTGCAATGTTAGGTTTTCTACCTTTGTAAAGTTCATAGGGGGTTTTCTTTAAAATAGGCCTTATTAAACATCTATTCATAACATAACAAGCGGTGTTTACCGCATCGGCCCAAAAATGTTTTGCAATATGGTTTTCATTTAGCATGGTTCTAGCAAGCTCCACTAAAGATCTATTTTTCCTTTCAACTACTCCATTTTGTTGTGGAGTTCTAGGAGCTGAAAAATTGTGATTAATACCATGTTTTTCGCAAAACTTTTCAAAAGATCGATTTTCAAATTCTCCCCCATGATCGGTTCTAATGGATGTAATTTTAGAATTTTGCTCATTTTGGATAATCTTTGCCAGTTTCTTGAATGCATGATATGCTTCATTTTTATGAGCAAGAAACAATGTCCATATATATCTTGAATAGTCATCTACTATAACTAGACCATAGTAATTACCTCCAAAGCTTTTGATTTTGGATGGTCCAAATAAGTCCATGTGCAAAAGTTGTAAAGGCTTTTGTGTGGAAACAATGTTTTTGGATTGAAAAGATGCCTTTACTTGTTTTCCCTTTTGACATGCATCACAAAATCTATTTTCAAACTTAAGCTTTGGTAAACCAATTACTAATTCTTTAGAAACAAGTTTGTTCAAATGGTCTACATGTATATGAGCTATTCTCCTATGCCATAGCCAAGTTTCATCCTCTTTTGAAATGAAGCATTGTTCATCATTTGTAGACAAGCTATTCACATCAATCATGTAAATGTTATCAATCCTTTTTCCAACAAATTTGACCTCTTTGTTTAGCTTATTCTCAATTATACAACAATTGGATTCAAATAAAACTCTATATCCTTTGTCACATAATTGACTTATGTAACATCCCCGTTTTAAAATTAAACGCTGAATGAAAAATAAACCATTAAGACTTGATTTCAACTAGAAATAACTGTTAATTGTATTTAACTAAGTAGGTTTAAGCCATTAAAGTATAAAAAAATGGTGATGGTCAGGGATGGAGTGGAGTGCACGTGGCTGCTGCAGCACACACTCTCCCATCCCACTCTTCTCTTGTTCATGCGCATGTACACATATATATATATATATATATATATATCGTGAGCCTTTAGTGAGGAACACACTTACTCTTTCTTCAGACTCTCTCCTCCGTCACTTCATCCTCTACTTCCTCTCTTCGTCTCCATTTTTCTTCTTCTTCCATCTTACTCTTCGCTCCTGGAGATCTTGATTCCAGTACTGAAGAACGGACCACACTTCATCCCAGAATCAGGCGCAGGATACGACAAAGCCGAGGAAGACCGGACGAACCAGGAGAAGGACATCGGACCCGACAACAAGAACGAAAAAGGTTTCTGAGGATTCTTCTAAAGGTAGGGGGCGCTTGCATGTCAAATGCATGGTCTAAGAACGGTACCGGATGAATGTATCGCTGAGTGTGTGTGTGTGTGTGTGCATGTTTTGTAATCATTAGAACTGATGCTGTGCATGTGTGTATGTATTCACAATTACTAAAACTGATGCATGATTTGAGGTTCTGATAGTGATCTTCGTGGCGATGGCGTAGTCTGCTCGTGGATGATAATGATGGATCTATTTTGTTGTCACTATGAAAAGTATGTATGTGCATGTTCTTACTTGGATTGCTCAATGTTGTTAGTCTGACGACCGATTGTAATATGCGCTGGTGTGACTGACTGAATGATGACGAGTAGTGGAGGATATTCATTCTTACTTAATGACTACGGTAAGGTGTTCATGGCGCGATGATGTGTAATAATGAATGTGTTAGTTGCATGAGTAAGAATGGGGTGACCCATGGAAGGTCAAGAACCCCGAGGGAAATGACTTCCAGTTACCAACCCTGGCTAGATCCCAATAGAGCTCGTGGTAGCCGTTGGAGCTAGAGAAGTGAGTCTCGAGACGCCGTGGGGAGGCCGGTGCCACCTGGTAAGAGCTGAGGGACGAGGGGCCAAAAGAAAAAGGGGGCTGTAACTGAGAGTCTTTACCCGAGTCGGATCCGCAGGCATGCATATAGAAATAAGGCTGATTGTGGTGATGTATAAATCTATGTATGTGCATGTGTATGATTCTGAATGCATGAATATATGTTTAGATGTGGAATAAATTCTGTGAATTATGTGTGTCTTGAATGTTGTTGGAATTGTATGAATTTGGTTACTTGAGAAAGGTTGAGTGATAGCAGGAGCGTACTGACGCTGATACCGAGTCTGCGAGTATCATTTTACATGTAAAAGCTCACCCCTGCAGTGGCCATTTTCAGTGAATGTCTCTCGTGAGGAGGATCAGAAGCAGAGCTGGAATGCTGGGCGGAGTGCCGATGCATTTCGAAGGTTTAATTAAGGCGCTGTTAGACTAAGCCCCAACCGGTTCATACCGGATGTTAATGTTTTGTGATGAATAGAACTTTATGAACAAGAAGAAGTCTGACTTTGCATTGTAAATATTAATATACACTCTTATGTACATATGGATGTATGGTTTTGTGTGTGTGATGCTATGTGCCGTCTTGTTTTATAATCGTGCTTAATAGATACGCAGGGACAGTATGATTTGAGCAGGCTATAGCCAAGTCAGAGTTAATTGAGAATTGTCTTAGGAAAACTTATGTTGGATACATTGGGCGGAGTCGTACCCCGCCTGAAGTATGGGAGCAATCCGCCCAAGCGAGTGGACTCGCGCTGGAGCGATGTAGTTGTTAGAGTGGGACACCGTCCAATTATCCTTCCTATCCGTCGTGATACTAACGCAATCCGGACCCCGATGTTGACCCCGTATTGGTCGTTATGGCTAAGTCCGCCCAGGCGTCGTCATACTTAGTTGAGCTGGGTGGAATAGGTTCAGATCCCTCCTTTCTCCACAACCTACTAACGTATATGTACCCTGTAACTTCTCATTTTTCTGAGTGAAAGGCGAGTGTGAGGATTTACTTAGTGAACCCTTGTCCATACCCGATGGAGGAAATTACCTTGTAGTTGTGTTAAAGAGGCGTTATGTAGATTTCGTTTAGGCGGCGTCATACCTCGCCCTAGTAACTAGGACAGCCCGCCCAAGATAAATATACCCCGCCTAGCCAAGTAGGATGATTCTAACTTCGCCTTTCCACCAAATGCTATGCGTATGAATGTAATAACATATTTCCCTTATCTATTCATCCTGCTGAGTGACCGGTATTTCTCGAAGGGAAGCCTCAGTGCGAAATCTCCTCTATCCGCTGCTGTATTGCCATACTCCGCCTGGACGGTGTAAGACCCCGTCTGAGCGAATAATCGGTGTTGTGCAATCCGCCCTAGTGTTAGTACGTTACGATAAACCCATCGAGCCGGTCTCAGTTTTAGTCTTCCCTGTAGGTTGCTATGTGCGAGTGAAGGCTTTTTCGTTCTTCCCTTGCCTGCTCCCTCATATATCGAATAATACGGGACTGTTTCGTGAGAAATTTTCTGATATTTTGTTTGGAATTTTTTTTTAGTTGCAATTAATTAGGGTGTTACATTTTGGTATCAGAGCGGACCGAAAAGTCCAAGGCCAAAGTATGCTTACCAAGTGTAAGCAGTGGTGTGTGTGTCTTTCTGCTTGATTGGTTGAAAATTGTTCTGATGATAGTTGAACCTGATTGATGATTGACTTGAGGACAAGGGGTTGTTTTTCCCCTAGTCCGATTGTGTGTATGACTTAGGCGAATGACATAATGTGCTAAGCTATTAATTATTGGACTAATAACTAGATCGGTAGTAAGTGGCTCCGTATACTTATCCTTAAATGTCAATTTCAGGATAAGGAATGGCGCATCGTCAATATGTAAAAATGTAGCGTTTGAGCTGTATGATCGGAGTTTCATCTTCGATCTGATTTGCATGCCCTTAAAGGGTCTTGATATTGTGCTTGGAATAGATTGGCTTTCAGCCAATAAGGTATTAGTAGATTGTAGAAACCGAGTAATAGTTTTCCCAAAACAACCCACTGAAGATGGCTCGGCACTAGGTATAACCCAACTATTTATGGTGCTTTGTCTAACCAAAGATGAGAGTGAGACCCTAGTGAACGAAATTCCGGTTGTCTGCGAGTTCCCGGAAGTGTTCCCAGAAGACGTCCCGAGTGTGCCTCCCAATAGAGAAGTTGAATTCTCTATAGACTTGATCCCTAGAGCCGAACCGGTCTCCAGTGCACCCTACAGAATGTCCTCAACTGAATTGGTAGAGTTGAAGAAACAAGTGGATGAGTTACTTGAGAAGCAGTTCATTAGACCAAGCGTGTCACCTTGGGGCGCACCTGTGCTACTTGTTAAGAAGAAGGATGGCAGCATGAGACTTTGTATAGATTATCGACAGCTTAACAAGCTCACAATCAAGAATCGATACCCACTGCCTAGAATTGATGATTTAACTGACCAGCTGCGTGGAGCCTCAGTCTTCTCGAAAATCGACTTACGATCAGGATATCACCAAATCCGAGTGAAGGACTCGGATATTCCTAAAACTGCCTTTAGGACCAGGTATGGTCACTATGAGTATGTAGTGATGCCGTTCGGTGTGACAAACGCCCCTGCTGTTTTCATGAATTACATGAACAGCATATTCCATTCCTTCTTAGATCGGTTTGTCGTTGTCTTCATCGATGATATTCTAGTTTATTCTAAGACATCTGAGGAACATGAAGGACATCTCAGGACGGTACTCCAAGTGTTGAAGGAGAAGCAATTGTTTACAAAGCTTTCAAAGTGCGAATTTTGGATGGATGAGATCCACTTCCTCGGGCATGTGATCTCCAAGCGAGGCGTCTCGGTGGATCCTGCGAAGGTAGCTGCTGTAATGGCATGGGAAAGGCCCAGGTCGATCTCGGAAATAAGGAGTTTTATGGGCTTGGCAGGTTATTATAGAAGGTTCATCGAAGGTTTTTCTAAGTTGGCATTACCCTTGACTAAATTGACTCGGAAGAACGTTCCTTTTTTATGGAGTCCGGAGTATGAGAGCAGCTTCCAAGGACTGAAGAATAAGTTAACAACTGCTCCGGTGTTGGCATTACCTGAGTTACGAGAAAGCTTCGTGGTCTATTGTGACGCGTCCGGACTCGGATTAGGATGTGTACTCATGCAGAAGGATCGAGTGATAGCATATGCCTCTCGACAATTGAGACCCCACGAACAGCATTATCCGACTCATGACTTGGAGTTGGCAGCAGTAGTTTTTGCATTGAAAATCTGGAGGCATTACTTGTACGGATCTAAATTTGAAGTGTACAGCGATCATAAGAGCCTTAAATACCTATTCGACCAAAAGGAGCTGAACATGAGGCAGAGAAGATGGATTGAGTTTTTGAAGGACTATGATTTCGAGTTGAAATACCACCCAGGTAAGGCAAATGTCGTAGCAGACGCATTGAGTCGAAAATCCCTCTACATAGCAGCCATGATGGCAAAAGAAGTTGAGTTGTTGGAGCGGTTCCGAGACATGAACTTGCATGTTGACGCCCCTTCCTCTCAGAAGATGACAATCGGTACGTTGAGGATTGCCAACGAATTCTTAAAATCCGTGTACGAACAGCAACAGGCGGACTCTTACCTAGCTGAAATGAAGGAAATTCAGGCTAGAGGGAAGGATTTATCCTTGGCAGAAGGGTCAGATGGGATCTTCCGGGTGAGGAACAGAATATACATACCAAGTGAAGGAAGATTGAGAAGAATGGTGCTTGATGAAGCCCACAAAAGCCTACTCAGCATTCACCCAGGAACCACGAAGATGTACCACGACTTGAGGAGACAGTTTTGGTGGCCCGGACTAAAGAAGGATGTGGCGGAGTACGTGACCCGGTGTATGACTTGTCAGAAATCGAAGGTAGAGCACCAAAAACCGTACGGTGCAATGCAGCCTCTAGAGATCCCCGTGTGGAAATGGGACTCAATTGCGATGGATTTTATCATGGGATTACCCAAAAACCGAGCGGGCCATGATGCCATTTGGGTCATTGTTGACAGATTGACGAAGAGTGCACACTTCTTACCTGTACATATGAAGTACCCATTGCATAAATTGGCTCGAATCTACATTCAAGAAGTTATTCGACTGCATGGCATACCTACTTCCATCGTCTCAGATAGGGACCCTAGATTTACGTCCAGGTTTTGGACCACCATGCATCAAGAACTGGGGACGAAGCTTTGGCTTAGTTCTGCCTACCACCCCCAATCGGATGGACAATCCGAGCGAACGATTCAGAGTCTAGAAGACTTATTGAGAGCGTGTGTGTTAGAGTACGGTGGGGACTGGGAGCAGTACCTTCCCTTGATCGAGTTTACGTACAACAACAGCCATCATCACAGCATTGGCATGGCACCTTACGAGGCATTATATGGGCGTAGATGCCGTACCCCACTCTGTTGGTCGGAAGCGGGTGAAAGTCTATTACTGGGACCAGACATCGTGAAGCAAACCACAGAACAGATCCGAGTGATAAGGGAGAAGATGAAAGCATCACAAGACAGGCAGAAGAGCTACCATGACAAACGCATCAAGCCAGTGGAATTTCAAGTCGGAGATCGAGTGTTTCTGAGAACCTCTCCGAGTAAAGGAGTTGGACGAGCCTTAAAAAGTAGGAAGTTAAGCCCTCGCTACATCGGACCTTATGAGGTAGTAGAACGGATTGGCTCCGTGGCATACCGCCTCGCGTTACCAACTCACTTGTCCCGATTACACAACGTTTTTCATGTGTCTCAGCTAAGGAAGTATTTGCATGACCCCAGCCACACGATGCCTGACGACGAGGTAGAAATTAAGGAAGACCTAACCACTGTGACTACACCGGTTGGAATCGTGGATCAATCGGTAAAACGCTTAAGGAACAAGAACGTAAGGCTGGTTAAGGTGGAGTGGCAGCAAGGCAAGATCACCTCCTACACGTGGGAACGCGAAGACGCCATGCGACAGCAGTACCCCGAATTGTTTACCTACGTAAGTACCGACTGAATTTCGGGGACGAAATTCTTTTTCAGTGGGGGAGAACTGTAACATCCCCGTTTTAAAATTAAACGCTGAATGAAAAATAAACCATTAAAACTTGATTTCAACTAGAAATAACTGTTAATTGTATTTAACTAAGTAGGTTTAAGCCATTAAAGTATAAAAAAATGGTGATGGTCAGGGATGGAGTGGAGTGCACGTGGCTGCTGCAGCACACACTCTCCCATCCCACTCTTCTCTTGTTCATGCGCATGTACACATATATATATATATATATCGTGAGCCTTTAGTGAGGAACACACTTACTCTTTCTTCAGACTCTCTCCTCCGTCACTTCATCCTCTACTTCCTCTCTTCGTCTCCATTTTTCTTCTTCTTCCATCTTACTCTTCGCTCCTGGAGATCTTGATTCCAATACTGAAGAACGGACCACACTTCATCCCAGAATCAGGCGCAGGATACGACAAAGCCGAGGAAGACCGGACGAACCAGGAGAAGGACATCGGACCCGACAACAAGAACGAAAAAGGTTTCTGAGGATTCTTCTAAAGGTAGGGGGCGCTTGCATGTCAAATGCATGGTCTAAGAACGGTACCGGATGAATGTATCGCTGAGTGTGTGTGTGTGTGTGTGCATGTTTTGTAATCATTAGAACTGATGCTGTGCATGTGTGTATGTATTCACAATTACTAAAACTGATGCATGATTTGAGGTTCTGATAGTGATCTTCGTGGCGACGGCGTAGTCTGCTCGTGGATGATAATGATGGATCTATTTTGTTGTCACTATGAAAAGTATGTATGTGCATGTTCTTACTTGGATTGCTCAATGTTGTTAGTCTGACGACCGATTGTAATATGCGCTGGTGTGACTGACTGAATGATGACGAGTAGTGGAGGATATTCATTCTTACTTAATGACTACGGTAAGGTGTTCATGGCGCGATGATGTGTAATAATGAATGTGTTAGTTGCATGAGTAAGAATGGGGTGACCCATGGAAGGTCAAGAACCCCGAGGGAAATGACTTCCAGTTACCAACCCTGGCTAGATCCCAATAGAGCTCGTGGTAGCCGTTGGAGCTAGAGAAGTGAGTCTTGAGACGCCGTGGGGAGGCCGGTGCCACCTGGTAAGAGCTGAGGGACGAGGGGCCAAAAGAAAAAGGGGGCTGTAACTGAGAGTCTTTACCCGAGTCGGATCCGCAGGCATGCATATAGAAATAAGGCTGATTGTGGTGATGTATAAATCTATGTATGTGCATGTGTATGATTCTGAATGCATGAATATATGTTTAGATGTGGAATAAATTCTGTGAATTATGTGTGTCTTGAATGTTGTTGGAATTGTATGAATTTGGTTACTTGAGAAAGGTTGAGTGATAGCAGGAGCGTACTGACGCTGATACCGAGTCTGCGAGTATCATTTTACATGTAAAAGCTCACCCCTGCAGTGGCCATTTTCAGTGAATGTCTCTCGTGAGGAGGATCAGAAGCAGAGCTGGAATGCTGGGCGGAGTGCCGATGCATTTCGAAGGTTTAATTAAGGCGCTGTTAGACTAAGCCCCAACCGGTTCATACCGGATGTTAATGTTTTGTGATGAATAGAACTTTATGAACAAGAAGAAGTCTGACTTTGCATTGTAAATATTAATATACACTCTTATGTACATATGGATGTATGGTTTTGTGTGTGTGATGCTATGTGCCGTCTTGTTTTATAATCGTGCTTAATAGATACGCAGGGACAGTATGATTTGAGCAGGCTATAGCCAAGTCAGAGTTAATTGAGAATTGTCTTAGGAAAACTTATGTTGGATACGTTGGGCGGAGTCGTACCCCGCCTGAAGTATGGGAGCAATCCGCCCAAGCGAGTGGACTCGCGCTGGAGCGATGTAGTTGTTAGAGTGGGACACCGTCCAATTATCCTTCCTATCCGTCGTGATACTAACGCAATCCGGACCCCGATGTTGACCCCGTATTGGTCGTTATGGCTAAGTCCGCCCAGGCGTCGTCATACTTAGTTGAGCTGGGTGGAATAGGTTCAGATCCCTCCTTTCTCCACAACCTACTAACGTATATGTACCCTGTAACTTCTCATTTTTCTGAGTGAAAGGCGAGTGTGAGGATTTACTTAGTGAACCCTTGTCCATACCCGATGGAGGAAATTACCTTGTAGTTGTGTTAAAGAGGCGTTATGTAGATTTCGTTTAGGCGGCGTCATACCTCGCCCTAGTAACTAGGACAGCCCGCCCAAGATAAATATACCCCGCCTAGCCAAGTAGGATGATTCTAACTTCGCCTTTCCACCAAATGCTATGCGTATGAATGTAATAACATATTTCCCTTATCTATTCATCCTGCTGAGTGACCGGTATTTCTCGAAGGGAAGCCTCAGTGCGAAATCTCCTCTATCCGCTGCTGTATTGCCATACTCCGCCTGGACGGTGTAAGACCCCGTCTGAGCGAATAATCGGTGTTGTGCAATCCGCCCTAGTGTTAGTACGTTACGATAAACCCATCGAGCCGGTCTCAGTTTTAGTCTTCCCTGTAGGTTGCTATGTGCGAGTGAAGGCTTTTTCGTTCTTCCCTTGCCTGCTCCCTCATATATCGAATAATACGGGACTGTTTCGTGAGAAATTTTCTGATATTTTGTTTGGAATTTTTTTTTAGTTGCAATTAATTAGGGTGTTACAACTTATGCTAAGTAGATTATGTTTGAGGCCTTCTACATACAACACGTCACTTATGGATGTGGAAGAATTCTTACCAATATTTCCGATGCCTAGGATCCTTCCTTTGGTGTTGTCTCCGTAGGTGACACTTCCTTTTCTCTTGGGAGTGAATGATGTAAACTTGCTTATGTCTCCCGTCATATGCTTTGAACACCCACTATCCAAGTACCAATGGGTGTTGCTTGCCTTGAAGCATACCTACAAAACAAGATTAGTTTAGAGAACTAGGTACCCATTTTATGTTGGGTCCTTTTAGGTTAGTTTGTGGTAATGTTCCTTTGGGAACCCACACCTTTTTCATAACCTTTGGCCCTAGTTTTCTAACACTACACTTATAAGCACTATGTCCTTTAAAACCACAATGATTGCATTTCATAAAAGGTGAAGATGATTTGCTTGGTTGTACAAAGAAATTTTTGTAGTGTTTTTCCATTTTGTGATTGCTATGTTCTTGGTCATATCCTAACCCGGTTTTACTAAACATGCATTTTTGTTGGCCAAGTAAGATATTCAAATTGTCTCGTCCATTAGTGAACTTTCCTAATGTCTTATTTAGATCTACAACCTTTGTTTCTAACATAATGCATCTTTTTGCAAAGTCACATGGTTTATCCTTAGAGCATGCTTGAACATTTTCTAATTCCTCTTTTAAGCTTTCATTTTCTTTACATGCCTCCATAAGATGCATTTCAAGGGTATCACTAGTTTTCCTAGATGACTTAAGTCTATTGACTTTTATAAACTTATCATATAATTCCTCAAATGCATCTAGTAGTTCATTTTTGTCTAAGTCAAGAAGATTTACCTCATTATCTTCTTCTTGGTGATTGGCCATTAAGCAAAGATTTGCTTCCTCATTTTCCGAATCGTCGGAGCTACTTACATCGTTCTCATCCCAAGCGATGTAAGCTCTTCTTCTTCCTCATTTATCTTTGCCCTTCTTTTTAAGATTTGGGCAATCGGCCTTGAAGTGCCCTTCCTTGCCACATTCGAAACAACTAGGTGAAGAAGAAATTTCATTTGAAGTTGGCTTTTTACCTTGGGGCTTGAAGCTCTTTTGGAATCTTTTGTTCTTCATGAATCTTCCAAATCGTTTTACAAAAAGCCCAAATTCCTCTTCTTCATCCATGTCACTGCATGATTCTTCTTCATGCATAGAGGTGGCTTTGAGGGCTAACCCTTTCTTCTTGGAGGATTTTTCTTCTTCCTCCGCTAGCTTCAATGCTTTTAGTTCTTGCTCTTGCTCTTGTAGTTTTCCAAAGAGTGTTGCAAGAGACATCTCATTGATGCTTGGAGATTGTTTTATGGCTGTGACAAGTGGTTGCCATTCTCTGCTAAGACTTTTCAACACTTTATGCACAAGTTCTTTGTTAGTGTAAACTTTGCCAAGAGTAATGAGATGATTGATAATAAGAGTAAATCTTTTTTGCATATCTACAATAGTTTCTCCTGAGTTTATCCTAAAGCTTTCATATTGACTTGTCAAGGTACTAATTTTAGAGTCCTTTACATCGTTAGTACCTTCGTGAGTTACTTGTAGAGTATCCCACATTTCTTTAGCAGTTTGACAAGTCATTATTCTAAAGAATTCATCTTGACCTAAAGCCATAGTAATTAGATTCTTGGCCTTGTAGCCATATTGTACTTTCTTTTCTTCCTCACTAGTCCATTCATCAATAGGCTTTTCTATATTTTTACTATCAACAGTATGCATTGGTATATAAGGACCATTTTCAATGGCATTCCAAATTCTCAAATCAATGGATTGAATGAAGATTTTCATTCTCTCTTTCCAAAATGCATAGCCTTCCCCATTGAAAGCGGGAGGTCTGTTTATAGCACCACCCTCGGGAAAAATATTAAGAGAACTTGAGGCCATCTTGTCTCTTGAAGCTGTTAAGCTTGATCTACCAAGAGTCAAGCTCTGATACCACTTGTTGTTCAAGTGGCCTCAATACTCAAGAGGGGGGATGAATTGAGTTTTAAAACTTTTGATTGAAATGACTTTGAACTTGATTTTTATATCCAAGTTTATAAGAATATGCAAGTGAAATCAAGTTAAAGATAGTATGTAATGCAACACAAGGATAAATGTTGCTGAAGCAATTTAACAAACACTTGGTGGGCAGTATTTGAAATGTAACAATTTAAGCAAGATTAAGTATGCACTTCACAAGCAATCAACACCAATCAACCAAATGCAGTATGAGAAAGTAAAAGAGTAAGGAAGAGAAACTTGCAAACCGATATAACGAGTTCCACCAACACCGGTGTACGTCTCGCCTCTAAGCAACCCACTTAGAGGATTTCCACTATTGAAGTTTAGAGATACAAGTTATGAGCAATTGCAGCTTCCTAGTGTCCCACACTCAAGAACTCAATCCTCACTAGCACTAGGGCAACCCACCCAATCTCTCAAACTCTCAATACCCAAAGGTTGAACCCCAACCTTTGTGACCACTCAACCTAGAGTAAAAATCTTTTGTGTTTATGAAGTGTTTACAAGTGAATAACTCTCTTAATAGAGTGGATAAACAAATGATAGCTCAGACACTTTCTAATCTCTCAAGATGAGAGGATATACAAATGAATTTCAAGATATACAAGAAATAGGGCTTACAAAGCACAAGAATGAGCAAGGGAATTATAGCTTCTTGGTATGTCTTTGTGCTTGTGTTCCTCTTCAATTTATAGAGCCATTTGAGAGCTTGAGGTGTGCCCTTCTTCTTCCTAGCCGTTGCACTTAGTGGGTTTCTGAAAAATGGTGGACATATGAGCTGGTTTCCCACTTAAAAGTGTTTTCCCACTATCGTAATCGATTACACCCTCGTGTTGTAATCGATTATCTTCAAGTCAGAGAGCACCTAATCGATTATATCTTTTCCTGTAATCGATTATCACCTGTACCTGATGCATTTAATTTGACTTCGCAGCTTCCTAATCGATTATCTTACTTGACAATCGATTAGGTTAATTCCAGTAGCCTCCTAATCGATTATATAACTTCCTTTAATCGATTAGCCATTATACCTGATACATTTACTCCCATTTTTGATATTTATAATCGATTACATCATGTATGTATTCGATTAGCTTAATTCCAGTAGCTACATAATCGATTATTTTGAGTGCTGTAATCGATTATCTTGTGGCCTGATGCAATTTCTTCCAAAACAGAATGCTCCTAATCGATTATCCTGGTCTGCCTAATCGATTAGCTTCGCTGCATTTCAGGATCTGATTCCATGTCTTTGTTTTTGCAAGGATTTCTTCCAGAGTGTTTTTGTCATTATCAAAATTCTTGAACCTGTTTACACATTCAAACACACTAGGAACATAGACCTTTTTCCTGTCATGTAATATGAACATCCACTGTCCAGATACCAGTGATAATGCCTTTCTCTTGTCTTTAAACACATCTGCAATAAGAAAAATTAATGCCTTTGGTACCCATATTCTCATAGGTCCTATGTGGTTAGTTGTCTTGTTGCTCTTTTCCTATCTTTTAAGATAATCTTTGATAACATGACCATGTTTCTTACAGTAATTATATTTTACCTTTTTATTTTTAGATGAGATGAATGAAGAAGAAAGAGACTGTTTTGAATCAACAAATTCAATAAATCCTATTTCAGGTCTGTCATGGTTGATAGGAATCCCCAAAAGTTTGTTTAGATTTTAAGTACCATTGACAAACTTGGCTAGGTCTGAAGTGAATGAACTCACTTGTTTTCCAAGATTGTTGATTTCTTCAGTCTAAGAATTGCTACAGACTTTGGCACTTTCCAATGCAGTTTTCAAGCAAAGATTTTCTTGCTTAAGTCTTTAAAACTCCTAAAGTTGCATTCTTTCTCTTTCTTCCATCTTATTTTGATTATTTTGTCCAAGATCTTCTATTAACTCAGAGATCTTGTTCCTATATGTAGTAATCATCTCAGTTTGTTTCTTTTTCAAGAGTTTATAATTTTTTAGAAAAGTTTAGAAATCATTAAACAAAACTTCATAGTTTTCTTTGAGTTAAGAAAAACTTCTTTAGATTCTTCAGCATCTAAATCACTGGTACTTGTCTCAAAGTCTGAATCTATGTTGGCCATCAGACATAGTTGGGCAGACTCTGTTTCTTCTTAAGACTCACTAGAGCTACTTGAGTTCTCATCATTCCAAGTAATAAGTCCTCTCTGCTTCTTGAAGAACTTCTTTTTGTCCTTCCTGTCCTTTTTGTCTTTGTTGAGTAATGGACATTCTTCTTTCATATGTCCAGGTTTCTTGTAGTTGAAACATTCCAAAGTAGATTTATCAAATTTAGATTTAAAGAAAGTTTTACCTCTTGAATCTTTCTTCTAGAATCTTTTAGGTCTGCTTTTTTTCTTCTTTGGCAGCCTATGGAATCTCTTAGTCATAAGGGCTAGCTCCTTATTAGTATCTTCATTGCATCCTTCAAATTTTGAGTCTGAACTTTGAGAATCAGTAGCATTGAGGGCCTTGGACTTCTCAAGTGAGTGGACTTTAAAGCAATACTCTTAGAGGAGGAAGGTTTGATGACTTCCTTCTATTTTAACTTTATCTCATGAACCCTTAAGACTCTAAAGAGTTCAATAATGCTGAAGGTACTAACATCTCTTGCTTATTCCAGGACAGAGTACTTACCATCAAACTTCTCAGGAAAACTCTCAACGAGCTTGACATTTATGTCTTCTAAAGACAATGTTGTCCCAAGAGCTTGTAGTTCATTTAGCAGAGTCTGCATTCTTCAAAACATTTGATCGACTGGATTCATGCTTTTCCATCTTGAAATTGTCATATTGTTTGGTCAACAGTATTTTCTTGGACCTTTTGACATTTGAAGTTCCTTCATAGTTTCTTTCTAGAGTGTCCCAGACTTCTTTTGTCATCTTGTAACTAAATGCCTTATTGTATTTATACTTATTGAGTACATAGATGATAAGGAATCTGGCTTTGTAGAGTGTCCAGACTTCTTCTGCCGTCTTGTAACTCAATCTTTCTCATTTCTTACAAAGTCCAGAGATCTTCAGGCTTAGGCTTTCCATCAGTGTGAATAGGTATAGGATTATCACAATTTGTAATCATTCCCCATGGACTTGATGAACATCTTCCTCCTATCCTTCCAGTAAGGACAGTCTTCACCAAGAAAGGTAAGGGGTCTATTCACTGAGGAACCTTCTACGATCAACTGATCTTGTTGTTAAGCTGCCATAGATCTTATCCTTTACACTTATTAAAGTGTTCAACCCAAAATGACAAGCTTTGAAAACAATTGATGGTTCAGAGACAAACTTAAAAGAGGGGATGAATAAGTCTGTAACTCTTTTGTGGAATAAAAACTTTTTCAAACAGAAAAGGCAAAAAACTTTAACAAACAAAGATTGAAACTTAAAAAGATAAAGGATAAAGAGAAAAGGCATAAAAGATTTATACTAGTTCACTTCCAACGATAAAGCTACATCCAGTACCTTCAAACTTAAAGGATTTTCACTATGTAAAAATGTTATTTTACAAACAATATCTCCTGTGTCTCAAGTATTATTGACTTCAGCCACTTCTGGCTTAACACCGATAGGTCGTTCCGTAAGCGCACGGTTTATCAAAGTAATATAAAAGATTATTGTTCTCCACAGGGATTGTGCCCAAGTACCGATTTACTATGATTAGATTATTTAGACAAATTGGTTCAAGTAAAGCAAAGTTCACTTTAGATCAAACTAAAAATGGAAATAGAAAGCTTAATGCCTTTTAGAATGAAAATCAAATGCTTTCTAAGAATCAATCAAAGGAAAATTCTTCAGAGTTAAAAGGTTCATATGCTAGTATCTAATTTCATGCAATTCACTTCCCCAATTATAAAATTTAGTTTCTAAGGTAGATTTTCCTAATGTAATTAGCAACCTTCGCTCAAAGCCTTACTAATGTACCTAATTGCCAAAGAACTGGGTTCAATTTGTAAACTAAGTCCATTACGTTTTTGTGAAAACCCATTAGCCCTCAAAAGGTCTTGCATACTCTCTCGTAACCCAAAACCCTAGGTTCAATTTCATGATTTCAAACAATATACCTACTCTCCTAGCCTACATCATTTAGAACCAACTATGCTCCTCTTAAAGCCTTGTAGAGGTACTAAGCATTCATGAAATCAAATAGTAAACATAAATTACATAAAAGGAGAAGATGAAAAACAATCAATTTACATACATATGCATACTACCCCTTTAATCCCAAGAAAATGGGTTTATTTCATCATAGAGTCAATTACAAAACCACAAGATAAGAATCCAATTCCCAACATAGAAAAAACCCCCAAATGCAAAAACTAGGATTTAGAAATTAGAAGACAAGCTTTCACTAACTCTTCTTAATCTTCCTTCAAATCTGAGAATCTGAGTGTTCTTCATGTTTGGTCTTTGAATCTCCTTCCAAATCCTCCTGGAAAGCTCTCAATTTTCCTCCCCAAAAGTGCCTTAAGTCATCTCTCCCTCTTTCCATTGTGTGGCCTCTTTTTAATCTCTAAAATGGCTCCCCAAATTTAGGGTTTTGCAGCCACGTATAAAATCCACGGCCGTGGATCGTGACAGGGCCCAAGCTTGCATAATTTTCCTCTTCCAGGCAGCAAGAACCACAACTAGTAGGAATTTTCCCACGGCCGTGGGTTTTTGTCCAAAAACATCCACAGCTAGTGGGAATTTCCCACGGCCAGTAGATGTATTTTCCACTATTTTCCCATCTAGCCAGAGGGAACCATGGCCAGTGGGTTCCTCAAAGGCTTCTTGACTTGTATTTCTTGCAAATGTTGAGGTCCTTGTGCATTCCACTTGAATTATTTCCTCTTTCAAGGGTTGGAATGACTTGTTTTTGTGTTTTTGATAACTTGAACTCCCTTCTATTCATCCGATGCTCACCAAATGCCTTGTATTCTCTAGCATATGAACCTATAACATCATAATTCTTGCAAAACAGAGACACCCAAGTAACATGTGTGGAATTAAAGGAAATAAATGGAATTTAAAAATTAGACACCTAACAAAAATAAACTAAAAATCAAAACAAATTGACCATAAAACTAATGCAAATTAGACACCTATCAAAATACTCCAAACTAGAACATTGCTTGTCCCTAAGCAATCACTATATTCACAGGATAGAAAATCAAGAACAAAGAACCCAAGCACAATTAAGCAACCCAAAATGAATTTTTATTAAGTTTTCTCTTTCAGATGATTACTTAAATGTCAAGGTCAAATTAAAATAATGATTAATCCACATTCCACTAATATTGGACTATAGGTACACTCTCCTCACTTTCCCTTTTGGTGCATAAGTTTGTGTATAAAACGCTTAAATCACTACACCTCAAACATTATCATAGGCTTGGCAATTGACCATAAACTCCACAGTTATCAAGAATACATTGTCATAGTCTAAAGGTCTTTTCAAGGTTGTGACATGGCCAAGGGTTCAACATGTAGATATGGAAATCAAGAAAAGGAAAAACATAAAGGGCTAAACAATTCCTGAGAAAAACAAGTTTCAAAGAAAAATAGAATAAGCATTCCCTTTCACATTCAAAAACTCTTAGGAGCATAATTCATTTTATTTTAATGACCAACTCCTTTTTCTTTCTCTTCCTTTTCTTATTATCATCCTTTTCTTTTCCTTTCTTTTCTTTCTCTTTTTCACTTTTTTCTTTTTCTTTTTTTAGAACCCAAACTCCATAATTACATATATATACCCTTTTTATTCAAAATTAACTTTTTCACGAGTTGTTATTCTTTTGCTTCTTCTACAAGAATCATGAAAATTAGCAAACAAAGAGGCAATTTGAAAAAGAAATATGAAAAGTGTATTAGGCTCAAAAAGGGAAACTAATGGGTTAATCTAATAAACAATTTTTATGGCTAAAGAGTAAGGCGTAAAGTGCCTTTTCCATTCCATGACATGCATTCACAAACCATTTTGAATCGATCAAAAACCAAGTTCTAGAATGTCTAACATGTGTGAATCACTCAAAGAAGGAAATAAAGGTTAAAGTTTTAATCATTGCAATACCCTTTTCGGCACAAAAACCTCACTATGGTGATTAGTCTAGATCATAGAAAGCATGGATTTATCATGAGTCTTTCTTTCAGCCTAACACCCTAGCAGTCATCATAATTATTTAACTATTATATTTTTTTATTTATTTCAGGTTCCTAACATGTATGTGATCCAATTATTCAAAATTAACAGATCCTACAAATCCAGCAATTATCGATAGACTAACAATGCTATCCTAAGACAAAACAGAAATGAAACAACAAAATAAAACAAAATGTATGCAAAATGAAAATGAAAATAAATAAGAGAAATAATCAAGTTAAGTTTTGTTTTACCCATACCCCAAACTATTATCGGATATTGTCCTCAATGTGTGACAAAAAGAGATAAGGGTAAAAGGAAACTTAACTGAAACAGGATCACCTTATCATGGAGAGGAATGCTGGAAGTGCCAGTTATACATAACATCCATCCTTTAAGCCATATGACCGATCTGAGCTCTTTATTGGATTTATTCAGAGAAGATCAACTCCAAGTGGCTACTCATCCCTTGCATTAGTGTATACATCCACTCCATGGAAAAACTAGAGTCGTCATTGGATCGGGAAGGGCCAACAGATGTCTCTGGAGGTAAAGGCATTTCAGTTGCCAAGGGCTCTTGATCAGCAGTATCCTCATCCTCATCCTCATCTTTATCTCCATCTCCGTCTGGAAACAAAAATGAAACCTTGCCATCTAAACTTGTAAAAGTAGGATTAGGCAAGGGGTGAGGTATAGATAATCCAGGAATAACCAAATAGTGCCTATCATTTTCATATACAATCATACCCATATGTATCAGTTCATCCATATCAACCCTCTTGGGTTGACAAATACGGGTATCAGCCGCCAAATCAATCCCGACATATCAGGCTATGGGGTTAATGTACCCCGCAATGACTATCTTACCAGAGGCGGCTTTACCGACTCTAGTGAATTAGCTAAAAAGCCACTTGGCTGAGTTAATGGATTCATTATTAAGAATGGCATATAAAAAATAAAGTTTAGCAGCCCGGATGGTTCCATGGCTGTCAAAGCACCTAAAGATAGAGCGAGCCATGAATCTTTGGAGGTACTTAAACACAGGATGATGAATCTAGGAGGCTTTAGATGAGGAAGGGTCAATGTTACCACTAGCAGATGTAATAAGTCCCCAAAAATAAGATGGGTGAAATTGTCTTGGGACAGTAGTTTCACCCCCAGTGGGAAAACCATAGATACTAGCAACTTCATCTAAATCCATCCTATAGTCATTATTATTTAGCCTAAAAGTTACCTCCAACCCAGTAGGATTGTTAAACCTATGGATGTCTACAGAACTTAGGAACTCAAGGGTTGTTCTTTCATAGATGGGTTCATTCAATTGGATAAAATTAGTCCATGTTTTGACACAATCTAAATGTATCCTAAAAAATTCTTAAGGTCGGTAAGGTGTCCCTATAGAAAAATCTTGAAGGAAGGATTTCCCCCTCAGCTAAAGCACTAGGTCTCATGCGTTGGTCATCGGAAACACACTCAATGTTATCTATTTTAGAGTACGAGGAAGACTTACTGGTTGTCTTCCTTTTCTTCCCAAGAGACTTGATCCTTCTAGTTGACATATTTCCTAGTGAAAGAGAAAAAGAGTGAATGATAAGTTTAGGCACACAAAGAAAAGTTTCTTCTATATCAAATATAATATCACATAAGACTAGGGGTATTGGTGAACATGGTTTATGAGAACATCGAAAATCACACCAAATTGAAGTTAAACATGCCTATTATAGTAGATTGTACATGGAAACATGAAACATATACATAAGGATTAAGTTCAAAACCAATAACATGCAACAATCTTAAGAAAAATGAACCAAAATTGATTTAGGCTTTTTCACAAACACTTGGTGGTCGAATATATAACACACATGAAACACCTCAAACTTGAAATTTTAACAACCCCCATGGTTTCAATTCAATCCATTCATGTTTAATTAAGTGTCAATCAATATATTCTCAGCAAAATAATATAGCACAATGAAGAACAAAGCAATAATGGGTGAGAAAGAAGAATGAACAAGCATGAACAAACTTGCACAAATCAAACAATTAAGAGCATACCCATTGAAAATTGAAGCATAAATGAGCATCATAATGAATAAATTGAGCTTCCTAACAAATTAGTTTTGAAAGAAAACACTTAAAATCAATGTATTTTCAAAAACCCAATTCTGAAATAGAAAGAATTAGAGAAGGAAAGTGTTTCTTACTTCGATTTGAAAGAAGAAGAAAGCAATGAAGTTTAAGGATGATGAATGGAATACAAGAGAAAGTAAGAGAGCGAGATTTTAAAGAGGGGAAGGGAGTAATGGAACACAATAAAGTGGGCATGGGAGAGGAGAACAAGTTCACGAGAAAAGATTTACAAACAAAAGGGGGAATCCATGACGTTTTAAAAGGATTTGGGGGCCTGAACACGATCCACGGCCGTGGGAAATTTCCCACGGCCCGTAAACCTTGCTGGCTTCCTATTAAATTTGTTTTAAAATTCATGCCCTCCTGGACTAGTGACGACCACGGCCCGTGGGAAATTTCCCACGGCCGTGGATCGTGCTGCCTCACCTGGTTTTATTTTTTTGTCCCAAGCCAGTGGGAACAACGATGAGTGGGAAATTCCCACAGCCAGTGGTTCTTGCTGGCAGCAAAAGTTTGTTCGAACATTTAAAAATGATTCCAATGCTTAAACCTTTTTTAAAAATTATGTAATTTATGAAAACGATCCTGTTAATGGAAAAAACATGTTTTATTTTTCTATTTTTTTTTATTTTTTTTTATCATGCTCTATAATGAAAACATATACAATTAAATGAAAAAGCAAACAAATGTGGCGTTACCTCCCCACTAGCACTAAGTTTAATGTCTTCATCCAAATGTTGCCAATCAAGAATCATGAAAATCAATTAATCCTAAGATACTTACTTGTTGGATAGGCTCACCCACTAAATAGTATTTAAGCTTTTACCTAATAACCTTAAATGCAATAGATTTTTCACTCCATCTCTTAATAGTGTCAAAGGGAAAAACTTTCAATACCTGCAAAGGTCCTAACCATCTAGACCTGAGCTTACCTGGGAAGAGTTTGAGGTGGGAATTAAACAAAAGGACCATCTCACCTGGAGCAAAGCTTCTCCTCAAGATGTGTTGATTATGCTATCTTTTTATTTGTTCCTTATAAATCTTGGCACTTTCGTATGCATCTAATTTGAGCTTCTCTAGTTCATTCAAGTCCAATATCCTTTTCTCACCTGCATCCTTAAGATTAAGCAGCTTAGCAACCTAAAATGATTTGTACTCTAATTCCACAGGTAAATGACAAGATTTCCCATAGACTACCAATAAGGGTTTTGAATGTAGTGTGATATGCCCACAAGGAATCATCTAACTTAATGGACCAATCCTTAAGTGAGGTATTCACTACTTTTTGAAGAATATACTTAATCTCCCTATTTGATACTTCCATTTTTCCATTAGTTTGAATGTGGTAAGGTGTAGTAACTCTATGCCTAACTCCATATTTCTTAAGGAGAGTTTTGAAAGTGTTTTCAATAAAATGAGACCTTTCATCACTAATCACACATCTAGGGACCCCAAACCTTAGAAATATAATCTTTTTAAAACGTTTTATCATGGTCTTAGCATCCAAATAAGGTGAAGCAATGGCTTCCACCTATTTAGATATGTAGTCTACCGCAACCAAAATAAACTTATTTCCAAAGGATGATGGGAATGGTCCCATAAAATCAACTCCTCGTACATCACATAATTCCACTTCAAGGATGTTATTTAAAGGCATTTCATGTCTTTTAGAAATATTACCTAAACGTTGACATGAATCATAAATCAGAACATACTTACGGGTATCTTTGAATAGATGAGGTGAATAAAATCCTACTTGTAGCACCTTTGAAGCAGTTTTGGAGGTGCTCATGTGACCTCCGCAAGATAGAGATGGTAATGCTTCAGGATCAAAGGCATTTCAACTTTTGGTATACACCTCCTTATCAGCCCATCTCCACATCTCTTAAAAAGAAGGGGATCCTCCCAGTAGTAATGTTTCACATCTGTAAGAAACCTCTTCCTTTGCTGAAAGCTAAGATCAGGTGGTAAGATGCCACAAACAAGATAATTCACATAATCAGCAAACCAAGGAACTTGTTAGATGCTGAGACTCAGGAGTTGCTCGTTTGGAAAAGATTCATTGACGAGAATAACATTTCCCATTTCCACTTTTTCAGAGGGCAACCTGGACAAATGATTAGCCATAAGATTCTTATTACCCTTCTTATCCTTGATTTCTAAATTAAATTATTATAAAATCAATATCCACCTAATTAGCCCAGGTTGTTCCTCCTTCTTTTACAACAGGTATTCAATAGTAGAATGGTCAGTATACAAAATTACCTGAGAACTTACTAAGTAAGACCTGAATTTGTCAGAGGCAAAGACGATGGCTTATAGTTCCATTTTCGTAGTGGCATAGTTCACCTGAGCATCATCTAGAGTTCTGTTAGCATAGTAAATGATATGAAGCTTCTTTTCTTTTTGTTTTCCAAGTACATCCCCCATAGCATAGTAGCTTGCATCACAAATCAACTTGACAAGGAGTTCCCAATCGGGAGGTTGCACAATAAGAGCGGAAATTAGAGCCTTCTTTATCCTGCAAAAAGCTTCCAAAAAAGATGAGTCAAAAACAAATGGCACATCATTGCTAAATACACCTTTTGGTCCTCTATCTCTTAAGTTATTTCCAGATTGGTCCCCTATCATTTTTTAATTCAAAATGGTCCTCTAACTTTTTAAAAAGGTATCAGTTTGGTCCTTTTTTTGATTCAAAATGGTCCCCTAACTTTTTTAAAAAGGACCAAATTTACACATTTTTAGAAAGTTAAGGGACTATTTTGAAATAAAAAAATAATAAAGGACCAATCTAAAAATAACTTAAGAGATAGGGGACCAAAAGGTGTATTTAGCCCATCATTACCTAAGAGATTTGTGAGAGGCTTAGTGATCTTGGAAAAGTCTTTCATAAACCTTCAATAAAAATCGATATGTCCAAGAAAGCTTCTTATACCTTTCACATCCGTAGGAGGAGGTAATTTTTCAATAACATCTACCTTAGACTTATCAACCTCAATACCTCTTTCAGACACCAAGTGCCTAAGGACTATACCCTCCTTGACCATGAAGTGGCATTTTTCCCAATTTAGAACCAAATTGATCTCTTCACAATGCTGCATAAATTCGTTAAGCAGTTATCAAAAGAAATTCCATAAACTGAGAAATCGTCCATAAAGACTTCCATCACATGTTTAATCAAATCAGAAAAATGGCTTGCATACACCTTTGAAAAGTCACATGTGTATTACAGAGATCAAATGGCATACGCCTATATTGTGACGTCCTACGTCAATTTTACATTTATTTACATCCGTTTAATTATTTTTCACAATAAATTTTTCGCGTTTACTGATAGTTAATTAGATCCTAATGTAAAACAACATTTATTTTTCTTAAGCACACTCAAAATAATAAACAATAGGAGATAAATCAAATAATGAAATGGATTTAATTAGAATAAGCGGAAGAAGAAAACAAAGTCAGGGGTCACTCGCTTGAGCGAGACCCTGATTCACTTAAGCGAAACCCGTGAAGGTCGCTTAGGCGAGTTCCGACTCGCTTGAGCGAATTCTACATTTTAAATCCGAGCGAACTACGGGACAAGCAAGGAAATTCATAACAATTCAGTCTTTCACTCGGAAATGGTCCTCTCGGTCGTATCCCACTCAAGAACATCTTAACCTTCCTTCACTCGGAAGGGGGTTCTCTCAGTCATGCCTCACTCGGAAACATCCTAACCCTCACTCAGAAAGAGTTCTCTCGGTCATGTCTCACTCAGAAACATTCTAACCCACTCAGAAGTGATTCTCTCGGTCATGCCTTACTCGGAAACATTCTGACCTTCCTTCACTCGGAAGAGGTTCTCTCGGTCATGACTCATAATTATCTACAAATCCTGCCCATAGCAATTTATCATTCACATCTACTATTGGGTCCGTGCCAATATATATATCAAACTCATGAAAATCAACACCGACCACATTAACATCATTACCATAACACTTCAGCAACATGAATTCATGTCCACATTAATCAACATACCGATTCTAGATTAGTTCAACACACAAGCAACATATTATGGCATCATATACACAAAAATTCATTATACATTACACACAGAACTCATTTCATAATTCCTCGGTTCTTTGGCATCAATCCTCCGCTTGGCGCACCTCCAGGGCTCCGACCTCTTCCCTGTCACTGGTTACTAAATTGAAAGAAAGCCACAGCAAGGGTGAGTGTTTGGCATCATAATTAATCTAGAACGGAAATTAAATAACAAAATACGTGAATATAAACTCCGTCCGACTGCTTTATCCACAAATTGCAAATCACCCTCGGTAAATATAGCAAATCACACTCGGCAAATATAGCAAATCACACTCGGCAAATATAGCAAATCACACTCGGCGAATATAGCAAGTCATACTCGGCAAATATAGCAAATCACACTCGGCAAATATAGCAAATCACACTCGGTGAATATAGCAAGTCACACTCGGCAAATATAGCAAATCACACTCGGCAAATATAGCAAATCACACTCAGTGAATATAGCAAGTCACACTCGGCAAATATAGCAAATCACACTCGACAAATATAGCAAATCACACTCGGTGAATATAGCAAGTCACACTCGGTAAATATAGCAAATCACACTCGGCAAATATAATTAGGTACATACACCATCACACAATACTAATAATTCATCAATTATCACCACTGACTCTCACACAAAATCGACGCCTAGTATCCGGATACTAAAGGATCGGCTTTTAGCTGGGGGTCCTACTTGACACCCCGTGAACCCTGCTTGGTCCACCGAGTCCTGCTTGACTCTCCACCTCAACCACGGGGTCCTACTTGACCACTGGGTAGCTCAACTGGGCACAAAAACCACGGGAGCCAGAAACAATGGGCTATACATACCGTCGGCCGTCCCACACCACATAATCACACATGCATATATCACATTCCTCATATCATAGATCAAGTGTCCATCAATAACAAATCATACTTATCAAATGGGCGACCTACTTGTCAAGCCCGCCATCACATTGCCACTGGGCGACCTACTTGTCAAGCCCTCCATCACATTGCCACTATACACTTCGATTTATCACAATGTACAACTCTTTAATCTCATAATCATCATAAATCATACACAATTAACAGTCATACATCCATACACATACAATTATCATCCAACAATCTTTTTTACCATTTTAATACTAAGCTTGGTGACCCGAACCCAAAATACGCACCTATTCTAATTAATTACAACCTGAACACCCCCTTACCTCAATTCCAAGCTTCGACGATTCGTTCCTGATGCCGATTGCTCCTTCTAGACGCTGTGTTCAAAGTCTTGCCTCCGAATCCAACACCCGCTTTGCTAATCGGTCCTCCGACGTCCGTTTCGCTACCTACGAAGGTCGAAACGCAAAACCCATCAACGTTATACCACCCTTATTGCTCTAAAGACCATTTTTAGACTCCCATGCACTGAAGGAGTAGGAAATAGAAGTCCCAACCACCATGCATGGCTATCGGCTAGAGAGAGAAAATGAAGGGAGAGAGAGATAACTCAATTTAAAGGGTCCATTGAACTCACCTTGAAGCCACGATCTCAAAAATAGGGTTATTTCTAAGTTTTGATGCGGAATAGGCCTTCCCTTGGAGCATGCAGCTCTCGGCAGTGAGAGGAGAAGAGAAAGAAGAAGAAGAAGAAGAAGAAGAAGAAGTCGTGTGAAATAAATGAGGAAGGAGAAGGAATCTTTATTATTTAAGACACAGGGGCAAAATTGTCTTTCTCTATTTCTTTTATAATTTCTTTGAAAGTTTTAATTAAACTTTTACTTCCTTCTAATTTCATCTCATTTAACCTTTTTGTAATTAATCAATCAATAAATTTATTTATTTCCACACTAGTTAACTATTTATAATTGCCTAATAATTCATAAAAATATCAAATAAATCTCTAAAACAATTATTAGTATTTTCCGCTCATCATAATTTTACTAAAATATTAGGGATGTTACATCCACCCCCCTAAAAAGGGATTTCGTCCCCGAAATCAACACACCTTATTGAAAAAGATCGGGGTACAACCGTTTTATGTCCGATTCTAACTCCCACGTGTAGGTTATCCCATTTAAATTTTGCCACTTCACCTTTACCAATGGTACTTCCTTATTTCTTAACCGTTTAGTCTGGTATTCTTCAATACCGATTGGTGTAACTTCCACCATCAGGTCCTCTTTCAATTCGATAGAATCACTCGACACAATCATGGAATCACAAGGAATGTACGCTCGGAGTTGTGACATATGAAATACATTATGGATATTAGTTAACGATTGGGGAAGATCCAGTCGGTAAGCAACATCACCAATCCTTTTGCAAAATCTGATGTGGCCCAATGTATCTCAGATTAAGCTTATGATTCTTCAGTATCTGACCTACACCTTTGGTCGGTGAAACCTTCAGAAATACCCAATCTCCTACCTGGAACTCAAGTGGCCTATGACGATTGTTATAGTAACTTTTCTGTCGGTCTTGGGCAATCTTCATTTTCTCACGAATCAAAGCAACCTGTTCATTCATTTCCTGGATTAACTCGGGTCCCAAATGAATGGCATCGCCATTTTCATTCCAACACAAAGGTGTACGACACCTTCTACCATATAGAGCTTCATATGGAGCCATCCCAATGCTACTGTGGTAGCTGTTGTTATACGCAAACTCCACCAATGGCAAGTATCTTTCCCATGAACCACCTTGCTCTAATACACAGGCTCTAAGCATATCCTCTAAAGTCTGAATTGTACGCTCGGACTGACCATCAGTCTGAGGATGATAAGCTGAACTCAGTCTTAGTTCAGTACCCAATTCCTGTTGCAGACTTCCCTAAAATCTGGAAGTAAATCGAGGATCCCGATCGAAAATAATACTCGAAGGCACACCATGCAACCGTACAATTTCAGTAATATACAACCTAGCCAGTCGGTCCAATGACCATTTCATGTTCATAGCCAAGAAGTGAGCACTCTTGGTCAACCTGTCCACAATTACCGAGATTGCATTACATCCGGATTGGGTACGAGGTAACCTAGATACAAAATCCATAGTAATACTCTCCCACTTCCAAATCGGAATCTCAGGAGGTTAGAGCAATCCAGGGGGTCTCTGGTGTTCAACCTTACATTTCTGACATATCACACATGACTTCACATATTCAGTTATTACTTTCTTCATTCCTGACCACCAGAATTCCTTCTTCAAATCATGGTACATCTTGGTAACACCGGGATGAATGCTTAAAGGACTCCTATGTGCTTCAGCTAACACGGCTTGCCTAAAATCACCTTTTGTAGGCACCACCACTCGGTCTCGGAATCTCTAAATTCCATCGTTACCTTTGGTTAATTCCATATCTTTATCTCTTGCTTGAGTATCAAGCAGTTCCAGCAACTCTTCATTGTCCTTTTAGGGCACAGCTAAAGATTCCAAAAATTCATTGGAGATTTTCAGCATCCCGACTATCATTTCATTTGGAGCGTTCATAACAACCCCAATGTTCAGATCACGAAAGCTTTCCAACAATTCTTGCTCTTTGCCCATCAAGAAGGCTGCATGTAATACTTTTCTACTCAGAGTGTCGGCAACAACATTTGCTTTACCAGGATGGTACCTCAAATCAAAATCATAATCCTTTAGGTACTCCACCCATCTCCTTTGTCTCATGTTTAGTTCCTTCTGATCAAACAAGTATTTCAAGCTCTTGTGGTTACTAAATACCACAAAACGAGAACCATATAAATAATGGCGCCAGATCTTTAATGCAAATACTACCACTGCAAGTTCAAGGTCATGAGTCGGGTAATTCTGTTCATGCGGTCTCAATTGCCTTGAAGCATAGGCAATCACCCTATCATCCTGCATCAGTACACCTCCTAAACCAAACTTACATGCATCACAATATACTACAAACTCCTTCATCACATCAGGTAGTGCAAGTACCGGCGCTGAAATCAAGCATTGATTCCAAGTTTGGAAACTCAATTCACATTTTTCCGTCCATACTAATAGATTCTCCTCTGGTTTATCTTGTTTCCTTAATTTCTATCGATACTTCATCAATTCTCCACTCAGTGTACCTTAGTAGGAACTCAAATCATCCGATTTCCTTTTAAGGTCATCTCTTCTCTTCAAAATCTAGCAATAATTCATAACGACTACCATGTCACAATATTTACTTTTCTATACTTATTATTCGTTAGTTACCAAATCTCATCTCTATTTGTTCCTCATCTCTAATCATTTACCAACTTCAGAAATACGAATCATACACTTCTCTTCTCTAAATCTGATCCCCCAAGATTGGCTAAAACACGTCTGTCTCCTCGACTCCACACGACCTCAACCACTAGTGCAACTACCTGAGGTGATCAGTCTCAGGAGTTCAACACTTCGTAGTTAAGCCGGGTGAAAGTCGGGTATACAGTCCAACTATCCATATCATCGATCGATATGCAAGTTGTTTACAACATAATTCATTTACCTATGCCAATTGGCAACTTCACAATGAATTAATGTTAAACGAAACCCACGGTGGCCAGCCGCTATGATTCCCACGTAACACTAATATCAGTGCAAAGTCCAAACGACTAGGTAAAACTTCTCTCCATCCTCATTATCTATCTGCTTAATTACTTTCTAATCACTCCTTTTAGTGTCATTCACTTACTACTTCTCTTATCACGTACGTAACAGTCCAGTATATATATATATATATATATATATTTCACTTGACCATCATTTATATAATACATTCCTTTACTCCTTTCCTGAGTGAATTATCGCCTCGTCAATTATATTACTGAAAATTATTACTAACCACTCTTCTTCTATTACCTTCAACTTATACAGGCATTCTTACACCGTCATTCATCAATTACTCATAATTTCTCTTAATATCCATTAATCAATCGTCTAACAATATGAATATGATATACCGGTGACGTTTATTTAAACTACCTCATAGAAGCACTACAAAAGGCTCACCCCTCCTAAGAATAATCATATTAGAGCATTCATCTACTTATTTCATTCTATGTAATATCAAACTCCATTTCTTTTCAGATTTTGTAATTATCAGGAAAGTATTTGACGAAAAACCTTCTATGGAAATTCGCCCACACCAGCGGTTCACTTGCTGCATTCATTTGCACCTTGGTCCTAGACCACCATATCCTAGCCTCGTCCTTCAGCTGATAAGTTGCAAACTGCACCTTCTGCTCCTCCGAACACTCAAAATACTCAAAAGCTTGTTCAATTTCCCTTATCCAAACATACGCTCCATCATAGTCATGCCCTCCTTTATAAGCAGGGGGATTCAATTTCAGGAATTTGTCAAGAGTAGGACCAGATTCGGTACTACTCATCAATTGAGAAAATTTCGAGAAAAAGTCATCTCCTCCACCAGAACTAGTTTCCCCGGCCATAAGTAATTCTACAATAAACAAACACATCACCATTAATAACCAATGATCTACCAGGGAGTCGGATATTTACCTCATACACATATAAAATACAATGCCGCTGGAGTGCCAAAGGAATGATGCCAAGCTATTCTGTTAATAACACAAACAACCACAAGCACAATGCAATAGAATGCAAAAACAGTCCCGGATAGGACTCACAGAAATTATTGGGTTCACCCATGTACCCGGCTCTAGAAAGAACTGCTCTGATACCACCTGTGACGTCCTACATCAATTTTACATTTATTTACATCCGTTTAATTATTTTTCACAATAAATTTTTCGTGTTTACTGATATTTAATTAGATCCTAATGTAAAATAACATTTTTTTCTTAAACACACTCGAAATAATAAACAATAGGAGATAAATCAAATAATGAAATGGATTTAATTAGCATAAGCGGAAGAAGAAAACAAAGTCAGGGGTCACTCGCTTGAGCGAGACCCTGATTCGCTTAAGCGAAACCCGTGAAGGTCACTTAGGTGAGTTTCGACTCGCTTGAGCGAATTCTACATTTTAAATCTGAGCAAACTACGAGACAAGCAAGGAAATTCATAACAATTCAGTCTTTCACTCGGAAATGGTCCTCTCGGTCGTATCCCACTCGGGAACATCTTAACCTTCCTTCACTAGGAAGGGGGTTCTCTCAGTCACACCTCACTCGGAAACATCCTAACCCTCACTCAGAAAGAAATCTCTCGGTCATGTCTCACTCGGAAACATTCTAACCCACTCAGAAGTGATTCTCTCGGTCATGCCTTACTCGGAAACATTCTGACCTTCCTTCACTCGGAAGAGGTTCTCTCGGTCATGACTCACAATTATCTATAAAACGTGCCCATAGCAATTTATCATTCACATCTACTATTGGCTCCGTGCCAATATATATATCAAACTCATGAAAATCAACACCGACCACATTAACATCATTACCATACCACTTCAGCAACATGAATTCATGTCCACATTAATCAACATACCGATTCTAGATTAGTTCAACACACAAGCAACATGTTATGGCATCACATACACAAAAACTCATTATACATTACACACAGAATTCATTTCATAATTCCTCGGTTCCTTGGCATCAATCCTCCGCTTGGCGCACCTCCAGGGCTCCGACCTCTTCCCTGTCACTGGTTACTAAATTGAAAGAAAGCCACAGCAAGGGTGAGTGTTTGGCATCATAATTAATCTAGAACGGAAATTAAATAGCAAAATACGTATATATAAACTCCATCCGACTGCTTTATCCAAAAA
The DNA here is from genome assembly GCA_037962975.1 of Clitoria ternatea. Taxonomy (NCBI): domain Eukaryota; kingdom Viridiplantae; phylum Streptophyta; class Magnoliopsida; order Fabales; family Fabaceae; genus Clitoria; species Clitoria ternatea. Next base: position 15,686,850 of record CM075672.1, on the reverse strand, counting down.
TTGCAAATCACACTCGGCAAATATAGCAAATCACACTCGACAAATATAGCAAATCACACTCGGTGAATATAGCAAGTCACACTCGGCAAATATAGCAAATCACACTCGGCAAATATAGCAAATCACACTCAGTGAATATAGCAAGTCACACTCGGCGAATATAGCAAGTCACACTAGGCAAATATAGCAAATCACACTCGGCAAATATAGCAAATCACACTCGGCAAATATAATTAGGTACATACACCATCACACAATACTAATAATTCATCAATTCTCACCACTGACTCTCACACAAAATCGACACCTAGTATCTGGATACTAAAGGATCGGCCTTCAGCTGGGGGTCCTACTTGACACCCCGTGAACCCTGCTTGGTCCACCGAGTCCTGCTTGACTCTTTACCTCAACCACTGGGTCCTACTTGACCACTGGGTAGCTCAACTGGGCACAAAAACCATGGGAGCCAGAAACGAGGGGCTATACATATCGTCGGCCGTCCCACACCACATAATCACACATGCATATATCACATTCCTCATATCATAGATCAAGTGGGCATCAATAACAAATCATACTTATCAAATGGGCGACCTACTTGTCAAGCCCGCTTCATATTGCCACTGGGCGACCTACTTGTCAAGCCCGCCATCACATTACCACTATACACTTTGATTTATCACAATGTATAACTCTTTAATCTCATAATCATCATAAATCATACACAATTCATAGTCATACATCCATACACATACAATTATCATCCAATAATCTTTCTTACCATTTTAATACTCAGCTCGGCGACCCAAACCCAAAATACGCACCTATTCTAATTAATTACAACCCGAACACCCCCTTACCTCAATTCCAAGCTTTGAGGATTCTTTCCTGATGCCGATTGCTCCTTCTAGACACTGTGTTCAAAGTCTTGCCTCCGAATCCAACACCCGCTTTGCTAATCGGTCCTCCGACGTCCGTTTCGCTACCTACGGAGGTCGAAACGCAAAACCCATCAACGTTATACCACCCTCATTGCTCTAAAGACCATTTTTAGACTCCCATGCACTGAAGGAGTAGGAAACAGAAGTCCCATCCACCATGCATGGCCATCGGCTAGAGAGAGAAAGTGAAGGGAGAGAGAGATAACTCAATTTAAAGGGTCCATTGAACTCACCTTGAAGCCACAATCTCAAAAACGGGGTTATTTCAAAGTTTTGACGTGGAATAGGCCTTCCCTTGGAGCATGCAGCTCTCGGCAATGAGAGGAGAAGAGAAAGAAGAAGAAGAAGAAGAGGAAGAAGAAGAAGAAGAAGAAGAAGAAGAAGAAGAAGAAGAAGAAGAAGAAGAAGAAGAAGAAGAAGAAGAAGAAGAAGAAGAAGAAGAAGAAGAAGAAGAAGAAGTCGCGTGAAATGAATGAGGAAGGAGAAGGAATCTTTATTATTTAAGACTCAGGGGCAAAACTGTCTTTTCCCTATTTCTTTTATAATTTCTTTGAAAGTTTTAATTAAACTTTTACCTCCTTCTAATTTCATCTCATTTAACCTTTTTGTAATTAATCAATCAATAAATTTATTTATTTCCACACTAGTTAATTATTTATAATTGCCTAATAATTCATAAAAATATCAAATAAATCTCTAAAACAATTATTAGTATTTTTCGCTCATCATAATTTTACTAAAATATTAGGGATGTTACATATATGCAAATGTGCCATAAGGGCATATAAATGTGGTGTCCTCTTGGTCAGATGGGTGAATTAGGATTTGGTTAAAACCTGAGTATCCATCCAAATAAAAAAAATAAGAGTGCTTGTAAGTCTCTCAAGCATTTGGTCAATAAAGGGGAGTGGGAAATGATCCTTTTTTGTGGTGCTATTCAATTTCCTATAATTTATTCAGATGCACCAACCAAACACTACTCTAGTATAAATTAATTCCTTCTTATCATTTTCAACTACGGTCATCCCTCCTTTCTTGGGTACCACATGAACAGAACTTGCCCACTTACTACTTGCAATGGGGTATATCACTCTAATATCAAGCAATTTAAGAATTTCTTTTTTAACCACTTGCATTTTAGGATTTAATCTTCTTTGTGGTTCTCTAGTTGTCCTACTCTCATCTCTACTATTATCCTATGCATGCAAAATGAAGGGCTAATCCCCTTAATATCATTCATAGTGTAACTAGTAACATTCCTATACAACCTGAGTTTCTTTAAAAGTTTTTCAGTTTCCTCAGAGTTTAGGTTTGTAATCATAATTACAGGATATGTAGAGTTAGGACCAAGAAATTCATACCTCAATGAAGATAGTAGGGCTTTTAATTCAACGTATGGGCTCACCTCTTCCTTGCTCATGACCTCAGTATCATGCTTCAAAAGTGCACCATCCTCATTGCTTTCTAATGTTCCTGTAGGCTCGGTCAGTAAAACAGATTCAAGTGGATCACCAGGAAGGGATTCTTCCTTCACCACTTTATCAAGAAACTAAACACTATAACAGACATCATCATTAAAAGGTTTTTGTAAAGCATCTTTCAAATTAAATTCAACCTTTTGATCTACTACAGTGAGAGACAACTTACCATTTCACATTGATGACTGCACCCGCAGTTGCCAAAAATGGCCTGCTTAATATAATGGGGATCATAGAATCCTCATCCATCTCTAGCACAACAAAGTCAACAGGGATAAAAAAAATTTCCTAACTTAATAAGAACATCCTCTAAAATACCTACAGGATACTTAATAGACCTATAAGCTAATTGTAGGGACATCCTAGTTGGTTTCAATTCACCCAATCCCAGCTTCTCTGAAATAGATAAAGGCATCAATCTAACACTAGCTCCTAAATCACATAAAGATCTATCTATTGACATATCATCAATCATGCACGGGATAGAAAAACTACTTGGATCCTAAAGCTTGGGTGGCAGTTTCCTCTAGATCAATGCACTACACTTTTTAGTAAGTGCCATAGTACCAACCTTCTTTTGTTGGACAAGATATCCTTTAAAAACTTCGCATAGGTAGGCATTTGCTGCAAAGCATATGTGAAAGGAATATTAATGTAAATTTTTTTCAAAACCTCTAAAAACTTACCAAACTACTTGTCCAACTTAGCCTTGGCTAAGCATTAAGGATATGGTATGGGAGGTTGGTATTGGTTAACATCCTCTTTCTTTTCTTGCTTTTTCTCTTCCATAGCAGGTGGAGGTGATGTGGTCTCATCCTCCTTAGGGTCCTTCTCTGCTTGTTTTTCCTTTGGTGGACTCGGACCCTCATACTATGTACCACTCCTAAGCGTTGCAACCATACTATGGTTGGATAGACCTGTTTTTGGTTTTCCAAGAAATGTCCCTAGAATTCTTGGAGAATTTGAGGCTTGTTAGCCTATCTAAGTCTCTAACATCTTATTATGAGTGCCTAATGAATCTACCTTTGAAGCTTAACTCTTGATTGCCTCAGAAAATTCATCATTCTACTTCAGTTGGATAGCCATGAATATTTTCATCAAAAACTGTAATTTGGATTTTTGTGGAGCATAGGGTCCTTATGGAGGTCTGAAGTTGCTCTAATTGCCTTGGAATGGAGGGGTCGGTTTTGGAATCTTTGTGGTTCCTATGGTTGTCTGAAATTGTTCCTATAGTTACCACCATAACTTCTAATCGTGTCCACTTGGTGCACCTCCGATTCCACACCTTGAGATACTCCAAGCTGACATCCTATGATGGAATGACCTAAAACACCACATACCTCACAAATAACATTAGCAGTACCTATACCTATTTTGTCAAATTTAACATTTAAAGCCTCTATTTTAGCTGTAAGTAAGGAAATAGCATTAAGAGAGTACTTACCGGGAGCCTTTGTTATAAATTATCTTCTCGAAGACCATTGGTAGGTATTTTATGCCACCTCCTCTATAAGGTTATAACGTTCCTCCATGTTTTTGCTCATGAAGGCTCCGTCAGCTACGGTATCCAAAGTGACCTTTTGGTTTAAAGTCAAATCATTATAAAAGATGTAAACAGTTAACCACCTCCCAATCCCATGGTGTGGGCATTCCCTAAGCATCTCCTTGTACCTTTCCCAAGCATCATACAAGGTCTCGTCATCTTTCTGAGTGAAAGTGATGATCTGCTTCCTCAGTTGGTTAGTTTTGCTTTGGGGGTAGTACTTGTTAAGGAAAGCATGGGAGAGTTGTTCCCTGATAAGTCTTGAAAAGACTTAATAATTTCATCTTTAATTTAACTTAATCCGTTAAATATTGTTTAGTTTGACATTATTATTTAATAAATTGTCAATAATTCTTATTTTAGTTATTTAATTCAAAAGTGTTTAAATTGTGCAAGAAAATGGTTAAAAAGATAAGTATATAAGGAATTATGTGTATTGAGAGATTTATTAACCCAGCATACATACGCTAGAAAGCCAGCGTACATACACTAGGCATTTATTTGTTTGTATGTTGATTATTTTTAGATAAATAACTTAAAAAGGATTAAAGAAGAAATTCTGAATGAAATTCCGAGTGAAAAATGTCAAAGACAAGATTTTCTGAGTGAAATGAATCTGATTCCGAGTGAAATGAATCTGACTCCGAGTAAAATAAATATGACTCCGAGTGAAAACAGACTGAGAAGACCTTCTCAGTGAAGTTAAGATGTTTCCGCGTGAAACATCATTAAGAGAATTATTTCTGAACCAAGTACCGCTGTGTCCGATTGAGACACGTTCGAGTGAAGTAAATCCGAGTGAAATGGAAACATCTCCGAGTGGAATGATTCCGAATGGGTTATTTCCGAGAGAAGTGGAAGTACTTCTCAGACTGATATTCTGATTTGTAAACTCCCGAGTGGAGTATATCCGAGTAGAGTAATTATCCGAGTAAAGTGTCTCTGAGAGTGACACTTCCGAGTGGAATCATACCGAGTGAGTCTTTTCAGAAGGAGTGCTTCTGGATAAAGAGACTTCAACTCCGAATATGTTTTCTGAGTAAATATCTGAGTGATAAACTTCATTTAATTCTTGCTCGGATTCATTTTCAAGACCATCTTCAATTCCGAGTTTCGAGAAAGGAATTGGACTTCAAAGCTCCGAGTGACCTTTTAGTTGAGAAGACTTTCGAATGATAAAAGAGTAAGACCTTGACTCGAAAATAAGTATAACCGAGTGAGATGTCTGATTGATTTCCGAATGAAGGAGTTCTGAATGAACAGAAGCTTTCTCTGAGTCGGAATACACTGAAACCGAGTCGGAATTAACAAATATTTTAATTCTGGAAGCTTTCCACGTTGTTTTGTTCTTCTACCTTCTAGCAGCTTCACTTTCAGATATTTTCTAAGAATGGGACCCTTTTTGATGTGCTGTCCCCTTTTCCTTAAATATCTTAATCTTTCATTATCATGAAAGAGACGTATGTCAGAGTACTTCAAGTCATTCACGTCTCTTCTGCATATAAATACTTCCATTGTTGGATTAATGGAAGAACTTTTGGAAAGTGAAATTATCATCTAAAATTCTCTTATTCTAAACTTTACTGGAAACCAACGAGCAAGAAGAAAGTTAAGTCTTCATTTCCTTCTCTTTACGAGGAAAGCTTGGGACTGGTGCAATACTGCAATCCCAGTCAGAATTCTGGAGCAGTGACTTGATTATAGCTGCTGGAACTTCTTATTCCAGGTAGGGGGAGTGTACACCTCAAATATATGGTTTATGAATGGATTTCGGGTATCATTGATATGATATATGTGATATATGTATGAAATGTTATTAAGACCCCAATTAAATAACATATTTTATGTTAATTATTTTCCATTCATATTGAGTTATATGTGATGTTGTTGTTGTTCATGATACTGAATTCTTATGAGATTGATGAAGGTGATATGGTATGAATTATAGGCATGAAATTATTATGTATTATGCCTATTGAATTACCGAGTGAAATAATATGATGATTATGTTGATGTGTGATTGATATTGTTTGATATATCAACTGTATTGAGACGCACACAGGACTACAGGGGGCCTGTGTTGCCGGTCCCGTTGTGGACGACCTGATAAAGGCATAGACCCTGTGGTGGTTCATATATACCACGGACGCCTTTGAGTGTGACTGAAGGTCGGCCCGTAGCACTGAGTAGAGGACCGCTATCACTCTGGGAGTGGTACTCGGTGTTACATTATGGGCGCAGAGCGGTTTGGTACCTGTAAAATGGCCGGATCAGCGAGGAGCTGAATTATGGCTTGGGGAGCCAGTGTTGCAACACAAACAGTATAATGATCCCATTTTGGTTGGTCATGTATACTGATGTTGATACATATTAATGGATCCATTTGATTGAGCATGTCCATACACTGATTTATGTGTTATTGAGAGTAACATGCTGATTTATGATGAATATATATGTCTCGGTTTTAAGAATGAATAATTTGTGATGTTTGCCGAGTATGAATTATTATACTTGCTGAGTAAGATGTCATATTTTCCGAGTAAGAATTGATGAGTATGATGTTGTATTTGCCAAGGGCAATTTATTGTATTTGACGAGTGTGAATTGATATAAATACCGAGTGTGGTTGACTAGAATTGTCGAGTGTGAGTTAGAATTGCCGAGTTTAAATTTTTGGCCGAGTGTGATCGGTTTTGTTTATAGTTATTAATTGGACTTTTATCCAATTCAATAACTGTTATTTGATATGTTTATGCTCACCCCCTACAGTTGTTATTTTTACAGTGAATGAAGGGCCCAACCATGATATGAGAAGTCACTCACACTGCTCGGATTGTACATGGGTAGAAGCCTTGGCCGGCTCCTGAATACCGAGTGCTTTTATTTTTTATTGTAAACATAAAAAAGCCGGTCGGCTTTTGTAAAATTGATATTGCAATTATTCAATTCAAATTCTATTTTGGAAATTATTTGTATTTTTAAATAACCAGTCGGATTGATGTAAAACCGAGCTTGTTATTTATTGAATCCGACTTCTATTTTTCAAAATTTTATTTGATTTATTGGAATTTATTTTAAAAATTAAGGATGTTATATCAAGCTATGTACGCGAACAAACAGAACCTGAAAATAGAAGCATCAAGCTCAAGCGTGAAAGCATCAAGCTCAAGCGTGAAACCACCATGCATTCACGTAAATGTCATAGCATGCAACAAGTAATGTGCCACGCTCAAGGATACACGACCACGCTTAAGCGTGAAGTTTGTTACCATGCTCAAGCGCCTATGTACCACGCTTAAGCGTGAGGTTGCCCTATATGTATATAAAGACTATTCAAAGGGACGCTCAAGCACAGTAAAGTCACGCTTAAGCGTGAAGACATCCTGTATGCATCCAAAGGAAAGGATTCAAGTTCAGCTTTGCAATCTTACCATGCAGTAACGTGAGCATGCAGTAAGAAAGTATCAAAATATATTTGAAGAGTTAAGTAACCATGTCACGTGAGATTATTGGCACAATACATGATACTCCTTCAACATCAAACTATAATAATGACCTTTAGTTATGTATCAGTTACTATTTATTTTGTATTTTAGTAACTTAAGTATTGTATGTAATTAGTTTAGTTATTTTAATTATTAATTAGTTTCCTTTGTAATTAATTAGAGATAGTTAGTTAGTTAGTTTTGCCGTAGCTGTATATATATTTGTAAATAAGACGAGAGGAGAACACATAGAAATAATAACACGATTCATTTTCTCATTTCTAATCTCTCTCTAATTCTTTTCTCTCTCTAATTTCTCTCGTCCATGTCTCTCCACATTCCCTTGTCCGAATCCATTTCCATGGGTTTCTAAACCCCTAGGGTTAGGATTGCTGAAGCTTTCGATGGAATCTTGAAGCTGCATTGAGGAAATTATCTTCTGAAGTAAGAGGAGAACAAGCTGAGAAGTGGATCTACTCTACTGAATTGACAAATTTAGATCCAAATGAAGAATCTCACCAGTGAGGAATCATGGTTGAGGCTTAGGTAACTTCTGGCTTCCTAACTAATTTAGGCCTAGTAATTAGGTGAATAGTTAGGGTTCAATCCCCAATCTCATATTAGATTTCTCTGTCACTGAACACCTAAGGGATTAGGGTTTAATGCTTAGGAATTAGTATTAGTCACCTAAGGAATTAGGGATTAACCAACTGTGAATTGTCTTCTTGCATCTGAAGCTTAAGTGAACCTCGATTGCATGTTCCTTGATGAAGTTGTACGCTGAAGTAATCCTAACCTATCTTCCATTAATCACATTTCATCTCCTATATTGTTTTTGGAAATAAAAAAAAATAGAAAGTATAAAACAACAAAAACAGAATGAATTCTTCACTGCGTTGTTCTGGTTCAGCTTGTGCTAGTTTAAGATTATGGTAATTACCTCAATCCCTATGGGACGATCAAATATATTACAAATTTAACGATTGGTGCGCTTGCCAAAAGAATATAAATCCTCTGAGAGTTACACACCAAGTTAATGGCTCAGGATTTATGCATCAAGTTAATGGCGCCGTTGCCGGGGATTGTTGAGTAATATCAACAATCCTTGGACCGATACTAGACTGAACCATTTTTTTTAGTTTCTGTAATTTTTGTTAGTTGTTAGTGAATTTTGTTATAGGAGGAGATTTTGTTAAGTGTTGGTATTGTGTTAAGTGTTTGCTGTTAGTTGTTTTTGGCTATTTTAGTGGTAGCACTAACCATTGCAGTAGCCTTGTTTGTAGTTAGTTGTTGCAGTTATGCTTTTTCTAGTTCCTTTAGAAAGTGAAAAGTTACAGGTGATGGATCTTGATGACACCTTAGCAGAGTTTCTTCAATATTCATAAAAATTATGCATGAACCATGTAGAGGAGGTACAACCAATTGAGGAGGAGCCATCAAAATTAGAAAGAATTTTGATTCAATTCATGGAAGTCACTCAAACCAGCCTAAAAAATTATGATAATTCAATCATGAACATTCAAAAGCAAGTGGATTTTATTGCAAAGTAGTTGGCCGAAGAGCAAAGAAATACAGAGGTTGTACAAAGAAAAGACTAATATGAAGAGCCATGGGATGATAATGTTGGTCTAGCTGAAGAAATTAAGTTTTGGGAAGAAAAAGACCAGCTAGAAAACATTGGGATGAATGAACCTGAACTTGAAATTGAGGTAGAAACAAAAGAAGAAAAAGAAAATAAGAAAGTTCAGGGTTATTTGATGAAAAAAGAGTCAATTGAAGAATGTAAAGAAGAAAGTGATAGGAATTATACTTCAGAATTGGAAGATGATAGTACATCTAGTGAAGCATTCTTCGATGATTGGAATGAAGAAGATTGGTCTGAAGAAGAACAAGAGCAGGAGCTGTCATTGGGTAATTACTTTGATGAGGAAAGTGTTGAAGTAGTACAAAGTGAAGAAATGACAGCAAAACTGATTGAGGAAGTTAAGACTCAATTATACACTATTGTTGAGCAAGAAGTGATAGAAGAGGTAGAGGTCTCAGTTGAGATGGAAACCACATCTTGGTAACACAATAATGATACTGAAATTTTGTTAGAGCCAAGTGTAAATGCAAAGAAAGAAGTAGAGGTTCATGCACAAGAAGAGTTAACATGTTTAGATGTTGAGAATATAAAAGAAGAAGAAATTCAACCATGTTATGAAGGGCATTTGCTAGTGGTAACTACTGCAGCTATGGAAATCACAAGGAAACACAAATTCTCAAGTCAAGAAGAACATTGCTTGTGGCACAAAAAGAAGGACACTAACATAAAACAGGAAAAGAAAAAGAGTGAAGGAAAGAAAAAGAAGTAAAAGCAGAAAGTTTGGAGGAAAGTTATGTTAAGCATTAGCCTCAAACATAACAAGGAGAAAAATGGATCTGAAAGACCAAGAGTGTATGGTCATAAGCAATGGGATCCTGGAGGATGAGCCTATGTTTGTTTTTCTTGTACATAAATAAAGTAGTGAGAGAAGTTTTCAAAAAAAAAAAAGAAGAGAAAAATAGAGTTAAAAAAAAGAGAGAGAAGAAAAAGAAGAAAAAAAACAAAAGAGAATTTTTAGGATTACATAATGGATGCTCCCAAGAAGCGTTCTGACGCTCACCTTCATTCCTTGAATAATGAACCACCAAAGTATGCAATTCTACACCATCTCTTCTCTCCACGCAGGTAGTTTCTATTCATGCATCTTAGTTCCTTTATGTGAAAAAAAATTCCAATTTTGTGTTCTGTAGTCATACCATTGCATAGCATCCATTTTCTCATTTTGTGTTTCATGTTGGTTCTTTGTTACTTTCAATTTCCTTATAAATACAAAAAAAACAAAAGAAAAGAAAACTAAAAAGGGAGAAAGAAGAAAAGACTGAAAAAGCTTAAAAAACTTTGAATAAGGTTTGAGCGTACATATGTTGGATTTCAGTATACATACGTGCATCAGTAAAAGAATAAGAATTATGGACCAGGAAGTGAGCGCACATACGCTCAAATCCCAGCGTACCTACTGGTGGGTCCAGTAGCTAGAATAAGAATTAGGCTCCTGTCACGCTTGAGCTTGAGCTTCACGCTTGAGCAATAAGAAAGTGACGCTTAAGCGTGACCTAAGCGTGACCCATAGATATGCCTCGCGCTTGAGCGAGGAATGATCATGCTTAAGCGTGATCGTGGGAGTGGCTATACCAAGCTTGTTACACTGTCACGCTTGAGCGAGAGAATGTCACGCTTAAGCATGACTACTGTACGCTTAAGCGTGATCATGAGCGCTTGAGCATGAGTACCATACTTTACCACCTGTTCCACTCTGTTATGTCCACACGCTTGAGCGAACACCCTGTTCGCTTGAGCGAGCTTCTATGAGCTCAATGTGATCCTCAAGCGTGACCATTGTACACTTGAATGTGAACCCATACTTTACCACCTGTTATACTTCAATGTTGGCATATGTATGCCCAGATCCAGCGTACCTACGCGTACCCATGACTTATACCCCTTGTACGTTGGAAGCTCTGCCTCTTGAAAAAAAAGCATATTCTTTGGATTCCATTGAAAGGTAACATCTCTTCCTTCCTTAATTTTAATTAATGGCTAGAATTATTACATTCCACCATTTTATTTTGAAATTATTGCATCCATCATGTCTATTCATCTCACATTTTTGTGTTGTAATTACTTTATTTTAGTATCTTTTCTTGAACAGTGTATCTCCTTTTCATTTGTAATGAAATCATATTTCCCTATTAATTGTTCAATGCTATTTCTTTTCTGCTTTGTATTGGTCAATTCATGCACACCACTGGTCACCAATCCTTACCATATAGGTAAAAAAGGGAAGTAATTTATTCCTTAATCTCCTTAACTGATGAAATGTGTTAACTGTGTTTAATTTAGAACCCATCTTAATTATTTCAATCTTGCTAATTCTCGGGCATCAATTGGATAAATTAATTGATTCGCATTGCTTGATTCATGATCCCTGTCTATAACTATTTCAATCCTGTATTATTTGTATATTCACCATGCTAGTTAGCAATCTGAATTTATTATCTTGCATTAAGTTTAGGGACATGATTGGATGATTACCTATAATTTATTAGCTTTGAAGCCTTTATTAATTCTTTTCCAAGTGTGTCTGCATTATTGTTAGTGAGACAGAATTTGCTTCAGTGCTTGCTAAATGATTATATATTTGCCAATTGGAAATGATGAAGGCCTTCTTTGGAAATTAGCCAGGGCCAAATTTAGCCATCCATATTATTAATTATCCTTTGACCTAACAATTATATTTTGAGCCTGAGATCCTTTCATTCTGATTATGTACCTAATTTTACAAGCCTATTTATCTAAGCAAAACCAAGTGAATTATCCTTGGATATTCCACTGATGGACTGCTGAGTCTTATCTTATTGCTAGGGACTAGCAAGTTCTAAGTTTGGAGATGAAGAGTGTTCCTAATAGCAATTAAAGGACACACTCTGACCTTAATTATAGATGAGGATTTTGAAAAATGAAGGAAGAACAGCAAAAGCAAAAGAAAAGTGAAAAATCAGCAAAGCAAAGGTGCAAAGCACCACAATAAAAGAAAAATGGTATTGAAAAAAATGAAAAAGAAGAAAGAAAGAAAGAAAGAGTCCAAAGGACTGAAAGAGAAGAAGGTGCAAAGCACCACAAGTAGTTGAGTTATCCTTCATCTAAAAAAATATAATAAAAGCAAAAGAGCTAGTTAGTAAAGGAATTTAAGTTAAGATTGAGGCAAGGCATCAGTGGGCACATCTTTTAACCCAACATTGACTAGAAAAACAAAAATAGAGCCTGTAGACTAACCCCATTACAAGCTTAACAATCCCTTACTGATCCAATTGTGCTAGCATATGTCATGATGTTTAGAACTGTTGCAAGCCTATGTTGATCTGACAATTATGCAGGTGATGAGTGCATACAATTGAACCTATATACTAAGAGAAGAGTGAAACACCAATCCATGTGAGGAAAGCATCACCAGCTTTCTCCCAAGGGAAGTGTGAGTAATTATATTTTCAGAAGATGCAAAAAGAAAGCATGAAGGATATTCAATAATTATGGTATGAATTAAGCTAAGGAAAGGTTGATTATCTTGAGTGAGTGCAATTGATTTAATTAATCCGAGTCCTTGCTTGAGGACAAGCAAGTTTTAAGGTTGGGGATGTGATAAGTCTTGAAAAGACTTAATAATTTCATCTTTAATTTAACTTAATCCATTAAATATTGTTTAGTTTGGCATTATTATTTAATAAATTGTCAATAATTCTTGTTTTAGTTATTTAATTCAAAAGTGTTTAAATTGTGTAAGAAAATGGTTAAAAAGATAAGTATATAAGGAATTATGTGTACTGAGAGATTTATTAACCCAGCGTACATACGCTAGAAAGCCAGCGTACATACGCTAGGCATTTATTTGTTTGCATGTTGTAGGATCAGGTGCAGGACATCCAGCATACATAAGTTGGAATCCCAGCATATGTACGCGCACAAACAGAACCTAAAAATAGAAGCATCAAGCTCAAGCATGAAAGCATCAAGCTCAAGCGTGAAAGCATCAAGCTCAAGCGTGAAAGCACCATGCATTCACGTAAATGTCATAGCATACACCAAGTAATGTGTCACGCTCAAGCATACACGACCACGCTTAAGCGTGAAGTTTGTTACCACGCTCAAGCACCTATGTACCACGTTTAAGCGTGAGGTTGCCCTGTATGTATGTAAAGACTATTCAAAGGGAAGCTCAAGTGCAGCAAAGTCACGCTTAAGCGTGAAGACATCCTATATGCATCCAAAGGAAAGGATTCAAGTTCAGCTTTGCAATCTTACCATGTAGTAACGTGAGCGTGCAGCAAGCAAGTATCAAATTATATTTGAAGAGTTAAGCAACCATGTCACGTGAGATTATTGGAAGAATACATGATACTCCTTCAACATCAAACTGCAATAGTGACCTTTAGTTATGTATCAATTACTGTTTATTTTGTATTTTAGTAACTTAAGTATTGTATGTAATTAGTTTAGTTATTTTAATTATTAATTAGTTTCCTTTGTAATTAATTAGAGTTAGTTAGTTAGTTAGTTTTGCCGTAGCTGTATATATATTTGTAAATAAGATGAGAGGAGAACACACAGAAATAATAACACGATTCATTTTCTCATTTCTAATATCTCTCTAATTCTTTTCTCTCTAAATTCTCTCGTCCATGTCTCTCCACATTCCCTCGTCTGAATCCATTTCCATGGGTTTCTAAACCCCTAGGGTTAGGATTGCTGAAGCTTTCGGTGGAATCTTGAAGCTACATTGAGGAAATTATCTTTTGAAGCAAGAGGAGAACAAGTTGAGAAGTGGATCTACTCTGCTGAATTGACAAATTCAGATCCAAATGAAGAATCTCACCAGTGAGGAATCATGGTTGAGGCTTAGGTAACTTCTGGCTTCTTAACTAATTCAGGCCTAGTAATTAGGTGAATAGTTAGGGTTCAATCCCCAATCTCGCATTAGATTTCTCTATCACTAAACACCTAAGGGATTAGGGTTTAATGCTTAGGAATTAGTGTTAGTCACCTAAGGAATTAGGGATTAACCAACTGTGAATTGTCTTCTAGCATCTGAAGCTTAAGTGAACCTCGATTGTATGTTCCTTGATGAAGTTGTACGTTGAAGTAATCCTAACCTATCTTCCATTAATCACATTTTATATCCTATATTGTTTTTGGAAATACAAAAACATAGAAAGTATAAAACAACAAAAACAGAATGAATTCTTCACTGCGTTGTTCTGGTTCAGCTTGTGTTAGTCCAAGATTGTGGTAATTACCTCAATCCCTGTGGGACAATCAAATATATTACAAATTTAACGATTGGTGCGCTTGCCAAAAGAATATAAATCCTTTGAGAGTTACACACCAAGTTAATGGCTCAGGATTTATGCATCACTCCCAAGTCGTAATTGAACCTTCTAGTAATAAATAGAGTCATGCTCTAGCCTTATCCCTCAGAGAAAATGGAAAAGCCTAAAGGCGGATTGCATCGCTTGAGACCCCGTTCACCTTAAGTGTATCACAGTACTCCAGGAATATTTGAAGATGAAGACTGGGATCCTTGGACGACAAACCTCCAAATTGATTTTGTTGGACCATGGAAAGCAAAAATGGCTTCAACTCAAAGTGTCAAACCCCGATTTCCTAGACTCGAATTCCGATGTAATCAAGATAAATAGTTAATAAAAATGTAGGTAAATTTTTCACGATTAAAAGAATTCCAAAACACCCCAACAATTACATCAAGACCCGAACCACAGAAAACTGAAGAATGAGATATATGAAATTTACAACTGGATCCCAAGATAAATCGTCCATAAATATATACAAAAATAATAGAGTTTACAGCGGAAGAAAAATCTGTATACAAGGCACACGCCTAGTCCCATATATGAAGACATGAGAAAAGGCTCGGCAAAGCATGCAAATACATAACATAAGCCTAATAGGCCACAATCAACCTTACACATAAGTCATAAACATGCAATGCCTAGAATATATAAATATATATCTATATGATCATGCAACACCCATCTCCAACATCCATATTCCACAATTGACTACGTTCAATTCAACCTCAAAATCATGTATCATCAACACTTATACATACCCAAAAGGATCACACATCCATCGCCATTATATTCATCAAATGGGTATGAATTCCAATACCCCAAATATCAATATAACATTCACGTATATGGTCGTTTATAATACAATCCACCAATATCAATAATTATTAACATTATCATGTACATTTTATTCATAATATAATAAATTACAATAGCTGCCAGCAAAGGAATTCCATTACCACTATTTACCTTCTCCAAACTTTTCTTTAAAACACTTCCTCATCCCATGTTATTCCTGCATCAATGCTAAAAATGGACAACATTGGAGAGTGAGTTATACATTTTAAATGATGAATATGAATACAATTGAGATTATGTGCATATGCATATCAACATCATGTGTACTTTGCTTCAAACTATTAATCATCATTATAATCATCTCAATCAACAACATATATATATATATCTAGTTCATCAATTGAACCCATAGCAAAGTAACCATACATGCACATCATTGCCCATCATCATATTAGGCTAACATGAATCCCATCAACATCATATCAAATATCATCATGATTGCATCATTTCCATACATATACATATTGTAATCATATTCCATGAATCATAGCATGGCATCAACACATAGACACAAATATGCCCTTCATCATATTGGGTCATCACTCACAGCATCATCATATATAATATATTTTCTTTGTATTCATATTTTACATGTTGTCTTTTAGGTATTCATTTACCCATCTCATCATTATCATATCTCAATCTCAACCGTGATCATATATCAATATCAATCATCATCATATCACAACACCTTTGGCATATCTCCATGTTATATGCAAATACTCTTAGGCTAATGTATATGCACAATGGAATTAACAACAATTACGGATCTGACTGTGGGAATAAACACCAATGTGGGTTCAAGCATGATCATATGACCATACCCCTACTATAATGTGTACACATATCTCTTAATGCATGTATATCACCAATTTTACTAGTACTAAAGTGCATCGCCCATTTTGTAACACCTATCATTTTCACCATGACTGTGGTAAACAACATAATCATCAACATAAGGTGTTGCGGGTCAACCATGAATCATATCATGGCAGCTGTGATCTCAAGGACCACCGGGGACACCTGCTCCTCAAGAGCCATCCCCTACAGGGTCAACCACATGTAGCTCCCCGTAGCTAAGCATGGGCAACTTCGTGACTTACACACCGAGTCACAGGGGAAAAATAAGAATGCTCGTGCACAGAGCCGCCCTCCCACTAGGCCAACCGGGGGAATCCCCTAACATTCCTTACCGGCAGCGTATGATATGCCATGGATGCAATGCAATGTAAAATGATATGCCATGGATGCAATGCAATGTAATTCAAATGCATTCTCATATTATGCATCCTATCATGCCACTCATCAATTGTAACACCCTCTGTTACACCTTAAAAAATTCATAAATTTTTTTTTACTAAAAATATGATTGTTAAAAAGAAACTATCAGAATAAATCACATACATCATTTCTGAAATACCTCATAAATATTATTAAAACTTTATAAAATAATTTTACATTCATCCGAAGAAAATAAACATTAAACTTTATAAGAAAAAAAGGAAACTCCATGGCCTAGAAGCAGTTACTTAATAACATTATTTATTCATTGGACCACGATATTCATACCGAGCTCCCTTTCTAGAACAGGCTATATTTACTGTCGAGATTCTTCGATCCTTCCCTCTGAACCATCAATTTAAAACATATGAAACAAAAACACGGAGAAAGGAGTGAGAAACAGAATATAATATTCCCAAATGGGGCATAAGCAATAAAGGGTTTTCACAAACTAATATATAATAATATCAATCACAATCACATACACAATTAATTATGAATGCATGAATGTTATGCAATATCTTCATCATAACTTACCTATATATGTGGGCCCTTAAATTTTAATTTACACTGGGCCAATCAGGAGTTTACACTGTTCCATAAGTCCAGATAATAATAATATGAACAGCTCAACTGGCATGGAAACACTTAGGGACTAGTCAGATTGAGAAAGTTTTTATTGTGAAAGTACCCGACACTAGGGAGCTACCCCGGGTCCCCTGAAGCACCCTTTCACACCCTCTCATCCCAAGGCTCGTAATTAAGCCTCCTCTAATGTATCCTCGGCTTTTATAATCCGTCCCCAGACAATATCATTTTGTTTCACTTTAATGATTTATGATGCATGAACTGCTTGCGTATTTAGTTGGTTAAGGCTTTTAAAAACTCAATTATTAAATATCATAAAGGTTTACAACATTATCTTAATAAACTATACATTTCTTCAATTTCTTCTTTGAATTTCTGTCATACAAAAATAAATTTGGTACAGTTTTCAAATTCAAATCTCACCAAAATTGAGTTTTCAAGCCTTAAATATCTCATAACTTTCTCATATAAAACTTTACATAATCTTTCTCAAATTAAATCTTAGCAAGATCAAATTTAGAAATCTCAATCTTTTCCAAATATCTTTAGTTATTAAGTTGGAAAGAAAACAAAATAATTTACTTTTGAAAATTTAATTTTATTAAACAAAAAAATAATTCTTAATTCATTAACTAAAAATACCTAAAATTATAAAATTTTTCTTTAATTCAAGAATTAATTATTTCAACCTTTTTATAAATTAATTTTCATAAAATGACTTCTTTCTGAAATAAATACTAGATTTTTTTTATTCTAAAGATTAAAAGTAAAATTAATGAAAATAATTTCTAAGAAGAAATAAAAGACTAAAATGATTATAAAATACTTTCTTTTAGAATAAAAATTTAAAGAGTAAGGTAAGAAAATTCTTACTGAGTTTTAGCTTTCCGTCATGTTTGCTATATGCTCAAACTCCACATCACAAGATCATCAATCACAATCAATTATTATCAATCACAGTTAAGTATTATCAATCAAATATTATCGATCACAATTAGATATCATCAATCAAAATCAAATATTATCAATCACAATTAGATATCATCAATCAAAATTAAATATTATCAATTATAATCAAATCAAATCAATTACATATTACTCATAAATTTAATTCAACTTTTAATGGTTATTTAAATTAATAGAATTGATTTTGAGTCCTTATAGTCCATTTCTCGCATAGGTCTATATAAGTCCATATTATCCAATCCGTATATAGGTTTAGTTTAGTCCATATAGGTCATAATAGTCCAAGTCCTTGCATAGGTTTACTCCAGTTCACATAAGTTATCCAGGTCTTTGCATGGGTATTTCAGATCAAGTTACACAACATATTCAATTTAAAATTTATTATAAATTTTTAAGTTAAATAGTTATTATTTTAAAATAATAATATTATTACTAAAGTTAAAAGGAGTAGGGGACTCCTCCTATTATTCTTATGTCTTTTCAGATTATATTCCTATCTCACTCCCCCTTACCTTGAATTGTTACCAAAAGGGAGTTCGCTTTGCACCTCTGATTTCTAGAAATATTAATACCAATTTATTTCAGTATAGGTGTAAGATAAAAATTAAGATTACTACTTAAAACAGAAATGGTACATTTTGAATAGTGAATAGTGAATAGTAAACGGTAAATAGTAAATCGTAAATAGTAACGGTAAATAGTAAATTGTGAATAGTAATGGTATATATTAAATTGTGAATAATAATAGTAAATAGTAATAGTAAATAGTAATTTACTATTGAATGGTAATTTACTATTCAGAATAGTAACTTAAAATAATATTATATCCAGTATAATAATAGATTTCTAAAATGATATGAAAATAACCCTAAAAATATAAAAGAGAGGTATTCTTACCTTATTATTTTGGTAGAACCTTTTTCCTTTAAAAAATATCTTCCTCGCTTCACTTAGCACTCTCCTCCCAACACTACTAAGTTTTTAATTTTCGACGAGAAACTCGGTGCCTCGCCCCTCTATTTATAGCAAAATAAGTTATTGTGCATTTGAATATTTTATTATAAAAATGATGTGCAAGAATCAAAAATTTCATATAGATTACTGTGTAAAGTTTGAAATTTTTAGAAATGCATGAATTATGAGGGGAGGTGCAAATAGTAATTTAGGAGGTGGTGTAAATAGTAATTTAAGGGGTGCAAATAGTAATTTTTCATATTTTTAAATAATTATTTTTTAAAATTTTTTTAAATAAATTCTGAAAAAATATACTAATCAAAAACTTTCAAAAGTCTATGGTCAAATTCCATCAGGATTTTAACTTAAATTTTCTATAATAAATTAAAATAAAAATAGGGGTGTTACATTAATCATCATCACCAACACCACCATAAAATTCTTAGTGGATTTTATTATCATTGGTTATTGTCATTGTTTCAAGTTTTTAAGTGTGACATTTCATATCAGCATTCTTTATATCATACACACAAGTCAATACTTGCATCATTCACAATGGCATCTCAATCATCAACAACGTTCATCAATCTTTCATCAACATATAAGGTATGCTTAGCACCCTCATTCAACTTTATTCATCATCCACACAACCACATAATTTCTAGTGGATTTTCATTTCACTGATCATTACCATTGTTCCATATTTTAGTGTGGCATTCATAACATCTCACCAATACAATTCAAATCACACATACATGATCACACTTGTATCAATCACAATGACATTCAACAATCATCAATAATAATAATCATCTTCCATTCAAGGACATGACCAATAACATCATCCGTCATTATTCGTTATTGACATCATCTCCCATTTGTCGATTTACCCCAAACATATTGTCATTCAATTGTCCCCTCATAGTTTCATCATCCTACAAGGTGTGTCATATAACCACATCATTTACTTTTCATTATCAAATCATCATATCATATCATTAGTGGTGGAATATTCATGTTTTCATGACATATCTTAGGCATATACACATTTTACCAATCTTTTAAATCAATCTCAAACACCACTAAGACACACCACAATCATATACCCTTAACACAATCACATGTCATTGCATGATGAAACAAAATTTGAATGATGACAAGCTCATGACAAAATTCAACATCAAGGAATATGAGGGACAGGGCAATGTCATCATGTTTCGATTGCTAAATCATGTTTAAAATGTGTGTAATCGAATGCATAAACATGCCATGACTCAACCACATCAAACAACATCAAAACATAGTGAAAATTGGCCAAAAACACACCGTGAATCGATTCAAGCAGGGCCATGAATCGATTCCCACATACCAGGAATCGATTCCCAGATTTCCAAGGGACCATGAATCGATTCCCACATCTTGGGAATCAATTGCTACAGTTCTGGAACACAACCAGGGAAAAACAGCAGCCTGTGAATCGATTCCCAGAGGCTTATGAATCGATTCAAGAGCAGGGAAAGTCATCAAACATCATTTTTAACTTAGAAACATCATCCCATACTCCCCTTTCATCAAACCTAACATCAATCATGCCTAAAACATGCATTCACATGAAATCTTAACTCAACAAATCATCTATCCATGTACACACATACACATACTCAATTTCATCATGGATTATTCACCAACACATGCATCATTCCCTTCAAGGGATTCTAAGACTCAAATTGTCATCTCATATACACATTTACATGATTTCCAAAGCCAATAAGTTGTCAATCACTTTATTCAACAAACTATCATTCATCTCATCATTTTAACAAAGTCATGGCAAGGCAAGCATGAGTATAATCATATACATTAATAACAAATCATTCAACTCATGCAATTGAAAGTAAACTCCTCTCCTACCTCGAGAGAAGAACTGTAACAATTTGCATGTTCCAAACGTTCCGCCATATTGCCTGGAATATAATCCCCTATCAATACACATATATACACATATGTATTCAATTAATGAGCCATCACAAGGCATCATCTCAAGTTTAAACAATTGACACATCTCTTAGAGTTCAATATCAAGTCCTAGACTTTGTTAAAACACCAATTTATATAATTGTGTTAGGTTTTGGGAATTCTTTTCCCAAAACCAAGATTCTCTAGAGCATAAGGATAAACCATACCTAATAACCACTGTGAACACCTCTTTCGGTCCGGCCCAAATTACAATGACACCGGACTCAACCTTGAAGTTGGTAACACCGGACAAGGCCTAAGTTAACACCACACCTCAACTCCGCCCATGAGTCCTCATCTCAACACTCCGCCAACCGCCCTCATTTGCACTCCGCCAACCGCAAACAACGTTCCACAGACGGTGTTAGCTAACACTCCGCCCATGAGTCCTCAACACTCCGCCAACCGCCCTCATTTGCACTCCGCCCTCATATATTTCCCATAAACGGTGTGGAACTCCGCCTCTCCACACACCGTCCCATAAACGGTGTGGCACTCCGCCCTCTTCACACAACGTTCCACAGACGGTGTTAGCTAACATCAACTCCGCCCAAACGTTCGTCCTCGCCTCAACTCAGCCCAACGTCCTCACCTCAGGAGTCCCTTAATGGCCGATGTCTCGGATCTGACAACAAAAAGACGAGCGAGTCCGGTCCAAGTAAGACGATCTCGTGGGCCGACCGAGGTCAAAATAGACACACCGGCTGGTAGTAAATCCGGACCAGGAAGGAGAACACCGACCCCTGTGATTACATTGAAAGATTCAGTCGGTGTGAGGACACAGGTAATGGTTCTTAAGGCCCCACATCGGATCAGTGGAGACTCCGTCCAACCAATGGCTTTGCTAACCGGTGTCACAAATTTGACAACGGAGGGACGAGGTCGGAAGATTATGCGCGGTGACCTGGAATCGCACTCCCTAGAAAATGGCAGACAGGGAGGCGGAAGTGGGCAATTAAAAAAATCCCACTAAAAACCCTGCTCCCCACCAATGATAATGGCCAGAGCTGCACACCACTACACAGATGGGTGAGTGGGGTTTCTGGTTGTCCCAAAACCCTCAGCCCATGACTCGAAGGCCCTGTAAATGCCCCAACCAAGGAAGCTCAAAGGATTGGTCTTCAGATTCTCCCTCCACGCGAGAAAACTTTGGAAATTCTCTCTGATTCCTCAAGGTCCTTAACTGACTTCCCCACCTGAAACCAGTGACTTGCCTTAGTCACCACAAAGGACCCTTTAGTTTGAAAGAGGGTTTGAAGTTTCTCTTTTTCACTAATACAAAGCCACTGCTCTCACACCGTCCGTATCCCGAACGTACCTCGTCATCACAGAACTGACTCCGTTCCAACTCCCATACATTGTCAATCTTCGTTACTGCTCAACAGCGTTCACCCCGGACCAACTCCCTACAATACCGGTCGTGACCTTCGGATTTCCAGCTCAGGTCCAACTCCGGTCCATTGTCCCTGCCAGCGTACGAGTTCGAAATCAGTCTGACACCGTCACCGTGCTCAACCTCCCACATCGGTTCTTAGCTCGTCACACCGGTTCCACTCCTTTCCTTATTTCTTTGCTTCCAGTTCCCCTTTTTTACTTTCCTGTGAGTTTGATGTTTGTTGATTGTAGTTGCCTGCGTTCCATTAGTTTGCGCTGTTAATATCTTTATTCTTTTCCATAATAAGTTGACATAATAAAAAGGGCGATTTTGTAAAAAAAAATAGTGTCGTACGGGAGCACTCCTGTCTACACAACCCTCTTAAGATTCGTGCACGTGCGAAGAACTTCGCTTTGCATGGATCCTCCTCTTTAATGATATCCACCAATATCTTTCAGATTCCTTCCTAAAAATAGCAACATTCAGAACTACGTAACCCTGATTTCTTGATAATTCAAGAATACGTAGGAGCAGGACTTTAACCCCTGTCGGGCCCGTCTTTCTTATTTCCTTTTTTTGTTGATTTATTTCTTTACTTTTATGTTTCTTTCATAAATGTTCCTTCCCTTGACCACTTCAGTGAAAATCAATTTAGACGTGACGTCTTGTTGGTTCCCCTCTTAGTTTTGCTTAAGCCTCTGCCATAATTTCATAGGGAAGGGATACTTAGGACGAGACGTCCCGCTTATCTCTTCCCTGTCCCTATCCTTTTACCCGAGGATGTTTAGTTTAGACGTGACGTCTTATTGGCATTCTCTTCCCCTCTCTGTCTCATATTGAAGTCGAGTTTAATTCGGATGAAACGTCCCGTTGACCTCGCTTCGACATTCTATGTTTGTACAGTTCTCTCACTCCATTCCGTCGTTTTTTCAAATAAAAATACAAAAAAGGAAGAAACCATGTTTTATTTAAGGCTATTTATATTGCGCTTTCAATCTTGGTACTGTCTCCGACAGGCGACATAGGGTGCTAATACCTTCCCTACTCGTAACCGACTCCCGAACTTGAATCTCATAATTTTTACCAGTGCTTTACTGAACTTAGTTTTTTCCCAATGTTTTTCCTGTGGATAAAAACGTTGGTGGCAACTCCCTGTTTCATTTTTTCTCTCTTATTCGTCGCGCCGTCGCGACCCAGGTTGCGACAGATGGCGACTCCACTGGGGACTTTCAAGAGAGTCAGGCCAGTTTGATTGAAAGCGCATGTTCTTTTTTTTTATATAACCTTTTTTAGCTCGGTTTTCTTCCCATTGTCTTATTTTCTATTGATTGTTGTGAATGTTTGTTCTTGTTTTAATCGTCTTGTTATTTGTTTCGTTGTCTATATTTTGCATGTCTATTGAACCCTAGGGCAGGAGACCATGTTACTTTTCCGCAAACATTGAACCCTAGGGTAGACGACATTGTATATTTGCTCTGTGTTTGTTCTTTGTGCAGAATGGGTAAGGTATAAGGTATGGACTGCCCTTCCACACACTACACTCACAATTATTTGCACACACTTATGAGTGGCGCCCTATACCCGGGCCCCAAACGAAGCTTAAGTTAGGAGGGGTTGGTAACGGAATCGTATGGGATGTACTTCCTATCCGGTATTCGTGAGAACCTCAACCAGAGTTTGACCTCTCATGATATACGCACTTAGTGAATTCCTCACTGTTTGCGTCCCTGTCATGATTAGGATCTTGGCTCTGGTGACCTTCTAGATGTCTAGCGGAAGCCACCCAACGTGAGAAATCCACTGTTAGATAAGCTATAGGTCCCAGAAAAGGCTTTCAGAAAAAAAACCTGGCTTAAGGCACAAAAGGGCAGGCTTTACTATATACCTTATCTCATTCTCGCTTTCCCTTTAAATCCAAAATTGATGAACTGCTTACGTGTTCAAAGGGATACTTTATTTCAAACAGAGGGTGAATCGTTTTTCTTTCTAAAAGATAGTAATCCTTTAACAAATAAGCAGTTCCCTCAGTTTTTGTGTGCTTATGAGTCCTGGGTTATAGATCTTCCCAATCGTCAAAATGAAAACAAAATTCTATTCAAGCAGATATTGATGACGTTGGGAAGATCCATAACCCGTGCGACTTTAGTTTCACATGAGTTTTGCCGACTGCTACTTCTCAAACTGAAAGTATTTTCCAAGAAATTAATGAAGAAGTAATGGTTCACAAAACATAGCAGTAACTGATTTCTTTTTCTCTCTTTGCTCTTACAGGAAGCTGTTTGGAATTTAGCGGGTACCTTTGAGCAATATGGAAATTAACATGAGATCTGATAGTTGTGACACAAATGTGACCGAGTTGAGGAAAGTATTGCACCTTAAGGCCAAGAAGATTGACATGGGTAGTCTGCAAACAATGGGGAGAAAATTAAGCCTGACACAGAAAATGGCTTTTACAAGAAAGTATGGAAGGATTCTGAAGTTGTTAGAAGTGGAAGTGCAAATTGAGGCGATCACTGCCTTAGCACAATTCTATGACCCACCTCTCAGGTGTTTCACATTTAGAGACTTTCAGTTGGCCCCATCCATTGAAGAATTTGAACAAATCTTGGGGATGCCTTTGGAAGGACAGATACCTTATCGTCATCTTGACCATCACGCAACTATTGCTTCCATCGCCCGTGTCCTGAAGATCCGTCCCGACACCTTAAGGGATGCACAACTAAACAGAAATCAGATCCCCGGATTCACTCGAGAATTTCTCGAGAAACATATGCAAGTCCTGGCAGAAAGAGAAGATTGGGAGGCCTTTATGGATGCTTTAGCTATTACCATCTATGGTGTTGTTTTGTTCCCCAACATTGATAACTATGTGGATTATGATGCTATTGCCGTATTCCTAGCTCGCAAGCACAGGCTTGAGAATCCTGTCATGGCTGTGTTGGCAAATGTGTACTACACCATGGATTTCTGTCACACACAAGGTGGAAAAAGGGTTGTTTGTTGTCTACCTGTTTTGTATGTATGGCTCACATCACACGTTTTCCACCAAGTTTGTAGGGCCGAATGTCCGGTTTCTGATCTGAAGCTATGTCAGTTAACAGTGAAAAGTGGGCGCGAGTGGGCCAATCACCTCATAGGGCTCACAGCTGAGAAAGTTAGGTGGTATCCCCAATGGTTGGAAGTTGAATCAATTGTTCATCACTGTGGAAATTACCCAAATGTTCCCCTTATTGGTACGCAAGGATGTATCAACTATAATCCCATCATAGCCAAGCGTCAGCTAGCTTATCCTTTGCTTGGACCACCTGATGAAGAGTCTCTCATTCCTTTCGTCTCATATTACTCGAAAGGAAGTTGTGTCCTTGTCATTCGGGATATAGCGAATGCATGGAAGAAAGTCCACCGAAAGGGAATAGAACTGGGGGCCCGAAGCCATGATGTCAGAGGAGAATATTATGAGTGGATCTTGAATAGGGTCTCTATTGTTAAATTACCCTTCAGGAGTCCCCCTCGTCTCCAGGAAAATCCTCCTGCTCCATCACTTGTTGCGGAGGATGAAGCAACCAAGGCGCTAAAGACCAAAATAGAAGAGTTAGCTGCCAGGAACAAGAAGCTAGAGGAAGACTTATTGAGATGTCAGCAAGAATACACCCTTCAGAAAAGGGAGAACCTGGAGAACAAGCAAGCTGTTGAAGAGATCAGGAAGAAACGAAAGATTGATGAGAGCTACATGATAAAACAAGACCAATGTCTTCAAGCGGCCAATTCTCAACTAAAAATGAAGAACAAGCAAAGTGATACCATCCTGGCTGAGAAACGTCTTCTGAAGGATATGCTGGCACAATCGAAAGAAAATGAGCAGAATATCATGGTACAAAAAGAGCTCCTACAGACACAAGTCCACAAATTGGAACAACAGCTCAATGAAATGAAAAAGGCTTGCGAACAAGAGATAAGTAGGGAACGACAACGCACCATAAACATTGAGCAAGATTGTCAAGAGACCATACGCCTCTTAGAAGCTGAACAAAATGAAACTATTCACTTATGGATGGATCGCTTTGCTAAGCTGGCGTACCTGGCCAACGGAACTCTAGAAGATCTCCCGTTTTTACTCAAACAAGCGGAAGGAATCGCTAACCCTGTCAACACTCCTAGGGAAATTGCAACGTTCTTAGAATACTGCAGAGGACGAATTTGTAAAATGAGGGAAATGATTGCCCGAGCTAGAGATGGCTGATTTATTTTCCCACTTTGTAACTCGGCACTTTATGGCAATAATGTACTCTTTTCAAGATAATGGATTCCTTTATCTTCACAACTATCTCATGTTAATTTCCATTCAATGTTTTACTTAGTACTCTTGAACGTGACATTCTGAGGAACAGTCGAAGGATCCGTCAAGTTCCAACATTGCTTCCCGCGTAATCTCGTTTCACTTAATTTTTTTCTTTAATTCGCTTATCTTTTCTAAATTTTCTTTTGTGTTTCTTTCTAAAGACATTACGGGTAAACATTCTTACGGGACCAGGCTCAGGAAGAAACTCATGGCTGACATGGAACAAGAAAATGAGAATTTGAAGGCTGAGCTCGCCCAGGTCAAGGAACAGATGGTCGAGATGGCCAAGCTCCTGGAAAGGAGAGTCACAGAAGGGGGATCTTCTGCAGGGGTTGAAGACGCCCGGCAATAACCACCCACCTCTCATCACGGTCAAGATCCGGCTACAGGATCTGACCCCAGGACCACCGCACCTCCCCTCGTTGTTCGTATAAGGAGACCAAATCCTGCAAACACACAACAACATACCTTTGTGGATGAGGAAGGCAATGTTATTCCCTTTCCCCCGTATGGTTTACCGCACGGATATTTCCCACCACTCCAGGAAGAACCTTGCCACCAAGACCAAGTTCCCATCACTGCCCAGCCTAACACTAATCAACCAAATGACCCACTTACCCAAGCACAAGCCACCCAGATGCCACCCACTCATACTCAAGCCGCCCAAACACAAGCCGCCCAAGCGCAGCCTGCTCATACCATTCATATACCCCGAACCACTGCCAAACCGGATACCTTCATACCAAACACTGACCTGTTTCATTCCTACCAGCAATATGGGAAGTTTGGTCAACACACTGCTGCCAGTCCGAGTGCTGTGGCTACCACCCAGGAAGAGAGGTTGGAATTCTTGGAAAGGCGTTTAAGGGAGATGGAAGGAACAAGTAAATTTGGGACAGGCACTGCTGCTGAACTTTGCCTAATCCCTGATGTCGTCATACCTCCTAAATTCAAGACGCCCGATTTTGACAAATACAGAGGGTTGACATGCCCAAAGAATCATCTAACCATGTACTGCCGTAAGATGGCTTCGCATGCGTCAAATGACCCTCTGCTGATTCATTGTTTTCAGGACAGCCTGGTTGGGGCTCCCCTGACATGGTACAATCATCTAGAGCGCTCTCGTATACGCTGCTGGAAAGACCTAGCAGACTCGTTCATGCAACAATACAAATATAACCTGGACATGGCCCCGGATAGGGGACAATTGCAGAACATGACTAAGAAAGATAACGAGACGTTCAAGGAGTATGCCCAAAGGTGGCGAAAAGTGGCGGCACAGGTTGACCCACCTCTATCTGAAAAGGAGGTGATCACTATGTTCATAGATACACTTCAAACTCCTTTTTATGAGAAGATGATTGGAAGTGTCTCGTCCCATTTCTCTGATATTGTCACTATTAGAGAAAGGATAGAAAATGGGCTAAGGACCGGCAGGATAGTCCGAAGTCCATCTGGGATAGGAGCTGCAAGGAGACCTATACTTGGCGAAAACAGGAGAAGAGAAGGGGAGACCAACTTGGTCTCTCACAACCAGAGAAGGAACCTGGCAGGGCCACCTACCCCAGTTAGCCTTTCACCAGTATATCCCGGCGTGTCGCACCCGTATGTGGCAGCCATTCCAAACCTTAATCCACCACAATTCAGACCAACCATTGTACGGCCGCCTGCGCCACCACAGATACCACACCAAGCACCACAAGCCAACCCACCGCCAAATATCCAAAGAAGGAACAATGACCGTGCTCCACCCCAGTTCGATCCCATCCCAATGTCCTATACCGAACTCTTGCCTCACCTCATTGAAAAAACTCTAGTAGTACCCTGTCCCTTGAGGCCACTACAGCCACCTTATCCTAGGGGGTATGACCCTAATGCCCGATGCGATTATCATGCGGGTGCACCAGGCCATTCTACTGAAAATTGTCTGGCTTTGAAATATAAAGTAAGGGACCTGATTCAGGCAGATTGGATAAGCTTCCGAGAAGGAAGTCCAAATGTGACAACAAACCCTCTGCCTAATCATGAAGGACCCGGGGTCAATGCTATCGGGGAAGATGTGGAGTATACGTCCAATGTTGAGGACATTCAGATGCCTCTAAAAGGAATTCACTCCCTTATGTTTGAGGTAGGGTTAGTGAAGGACAAATGGGATGAAGACTTTGATGATGCCCAATCGACAAAGCAGCAAGAGTTTCGAAAAACTCTCCAAAGGTTTATGGACAGTCACACTATACGAGTCTGCAAGCGCCATGGCGATGAGGTAAATATGATACAGGGACAGACTGGACCTCGGGCCCCAAAACCCCTGGTCATATTTTATAGTAAAAACGCGTCGCTAACGCAGACCCCTGCCAGAACTACTATTACGGCACGGCCACCTGCTCCATTCCCGTATGACAACTCCCACGCCGTGCCTTGGAAGTATAACACGGACATAGTTGTTTCCAACCCCGTAATAGTTGATCCGGCGCCTGCTTTGTTGGTTACCAACATCGCCGGTGTAGGCGGAATGACCCGAAGTGGGAGAGTATATGCGCCTTCGGAGCCAAAGCAAGACAAGACTGCCGCGGAAGGCAAAACCGGGAAGGTTGGGATCGCTGGCAAAGCAAAGAAGGTTGTGCCAGAAGAAGAGACTAAGGAGTTCTTAAAATTTATCCGCCACAGCGATTACCAGGTATTGGATCAGTTGAACTATACCCCCGCCAAGATCTCCTTATTATCTCTGCTGACAAGTTCTGAATCACATCGGAACGCGCTGATGAAGGTGCTAAGTGAGGCACACGTGAAACATGACTTGCCTGTTGATAAGTTCCAAGGTATTGTCAGACATATAGTGGCCAGTAACTATCTGACTTTCACGGATGACGAGGTGCCGGTGGAAGGGAAAGGACACAACAAAGCTCTTCACATCTCTGTGAAGTGTCAAGACCATATTATGGCAAAAGTGCTCGTCGATAATGGATCATCCTTGAATGTGATGCCTAAGTCTACATTAGCTAAACTACCCATAGATGGGGCATGCATGAGACCGAGCTCCATGATAGTAAGAGCTTTTGATGGGACCCGACGGGAGGTCATAGGCGAAGTTGAGCTACCCATACAAGTTGGACCCCATATCTTTCAAGTTCTCTTCCAAGTAATGGATATCATGCCCGCCTATAGTTGCTTGTTAGGGAGGCCATGGATTCATTCAGCAGGGGTAGTTCCTTCCACTTTACACCAGAAACTAAAGTTCATCGTTGATAACAGACTGGTAATCGTTTCTGGAGAGGAGGATCTTCTGGTCAGTAAGCCGGTTACTACCCCCTATGTAGAGGCAGCCGAGGAAGCCCTCGAGACATCATTCCAGGCTTTGGAGATAGCCAACGCCACAAGTATGTCTTTCCCAAAGGTACCGCTAGCAGTAGCGAAGATCATGCTACGAGGAGGATATAAGCCGGGAAAAGGACTCGGAAGAGAACTGGAAGGAAGAATTCAACCTGTCTGTCTCCCTGAGAACAAAAATAGGTATGGCCTGGGTTACCAACCTACCACTGAAGACCAAAAAGGGGTAGAAAAAGAGAGGAGAGGGAAGAGGATTACTTGTCATATCGGGCATGCACTCAACACTGCGAAAATCCCCATCTGTGACCTCTACCAGAGCTTCAGGAGCGCCGGAGTAATGTTTCCAGATCAAGTGGCCGTGATCCAAAGTGATCTTGATGAAGGCCCCGGATTTGTGTATGCTGGCTCACCTGGTCAGGAACTGAACAACTGGGAGGTCATAGAGTTCCCCACGATTTGTACCATTTCATCAAAGTAATCATGTTTTCTGTTCGATCCTTTAGCTATGCTTCGGGATCTCATTTTGTAACAATAAAAAACTTGTTCGTTTGTTTGAATAATAAATGCCGTCAGTTTCCAAATAGCTTGATCTGTTTAGTAACCTATTATTTAAACCTTTCTCTTGCTTGTTTTCCTTTTCATTTGCTATGATACACTGAAATGCAGATCCGAAAGCGATTCATCTGAGAATAGTGAGAATTCGGTCTTATTTCACGATTCTGACTGTCTAACTGATTGCGCCAATGAGGAATATGATGAAGACTGTGATCCCTCGCCTGAGTTAACCCGGTTATTGGAACAAGAGGATAGGGAAATTCTGCCCTACTTAGAGATAGCCGAGGTTATCGATTTGGGAACTGGAGGAGTTAAAAAGGAAGTCAAAATTGGTACCTCGTTAAGTAAAGAACAGAGGCAGGAACTGATTGGGTTGTTGAGAGAGTTCAGTGATGTTTTCGCCTGGTCTTACCAAGATATGCCGGGACTGGACAATAGCATTGTCGAACATAGGTTACCATTAAAACCCGAATGTCTGCCGGTAAAGCAGAAGCTGCGACGTATGAAACCTGAGATGCTTTTGAAAATCAAGGAAGAAGTCAAGAAGCAATTTGATGCCGGGTTCTTAGCCGTGGCAAAATACCCACAGTGGGTGGCAAATATCGTCCCGGTCCCGAAAAAGGATGGCAAAGTACGAATGTGCGTGGACTATCGCGATTTGAACAGGGCTAGCCCCAAGGATGATTTTCCCCTGCCTCAGATTGATGTTCTGGTCGACAATACCGCGCAACATACGATCTTTTCATTCATGGACGGTTTCTCCGGATACAATCAAATTAAGATGGCGCCCGAGGATATGGAAAAAACCACATTTATCACCTTGTGGGGAACCTTCTGTTATAAGGTGATGTCTTTTGGTCTAAAGAATGCCGGAGCAACTTACCAGAGGGCCATGGTAACCCTTTTCCATGACATGATGCACAAGGAGGTGGAGGTTTACGTCGATGATATTATTGCCAAGTCTAAAACGGATGAAGGGCATATGGAAGACCTAAGGAAACTCTTCGAAAGGCTGAGGAAATTCAAGCTTAGGCTAAACCCAACCAAGTGCACCTTCGGCGCAAGATCCGGGAAATTGCTGGGATTCATAGTAAGCAAGAGAGGCATAGAGGTCGACCCTGACAAAGTTAAAGCCATTCTTGAAATGCCTCCTCCCCGTACAGAAAAGGAAGTTAGAGGTTTCCTAGGGAGATTAAATTACATCGCTCGCTTCATCTCACAGTTGACGGCAACATGCGAGCCAATTTTCAAATTGCTCCGTAAGAACCAACCAGTTCAATGGAACGAGGATTGTCAAAAGGCTTTTGAAAAGATAAAGCAGTACTTGCAGAACCCGCCAATTTTGATCCCACCTACCCCGGGAAGACCACTCATTTTATACCTTACAGTGTTAGATGAATCCATGGGTTGTGTGTTGGGGCAACATGATGAGACTGGGAAGAAAGAGCATGCCATTTATTATCTAAGCAAGAAGTTCACTGACTGCGAGATGAGGTATTCTGCTCTGGAAAGGACCTGTTGTGCGTTAGCATGGGCAGCCCGACGTTTGAGACAATACATGATAAACCACACTACTTGGCTAGTTTCCAAAATGGACCCTGTCAAATATATCTTTGAAAAACCTGCCTTGACCGGAAGGATTGCTCGATGGCAGGTCCTGCTAACTGAGTACGATATAGTCTATGTCACTCAGAAGGCTATAAAAGGAAGTGTTCTGGCTGACTACCTAGCTCATCAACCCATAAGAGGTTATCAGCCCATGCAGTTTGACTTCCCGGACGAAGATATCATGGCCCTGATTGATGAAGAAGGAGCCCAAAAGGATAAATGGACCCTAAGGTTTGATGGTGCTTCTAACGCATTAGGACACGGAATCGGAGCAATCCTCATTTCACCTGACAGAGAACTTATCCCCGTTTGTGCTCGATTATGTTTTGATTGTACCAATAACATTGCTGAGTACGAGGCGTGTTCTCTGGGAATCCAAGCAGCATTGGATGCCAAAGTGAAGAAATTGGAAGTATACGGGGACTCTGCCCTGGTCATTCACCAACTAAAAGGAGAGTGGGAGACTAGGGACAGCAAATTAATTCCCTATCAAACTCGCATCAAGGAGTTGATTAAGGAATTTGATGATGTTTCTTTTCACCATGTTCCCCGGGAGGACAACCAAATGGCTGATGCTTTGGCTACCCTAGCATCTATGTTCAAGGTGAGCAATGATTACGACATGCCTCTCATTGAAATAGTGCGGCACCACGAACCCGCATATTGCAAGATGATTGAAAGGGAGTCAGATGGGAAGCCTTGGTATCACGATATCAAGAGGTATGTCCGAAATCAAGAATATCCCGAAGGTGCTACAGAGAATGATAAGAGAACCCTGCGACGGCTCACCATGGGTTTCTTCTTAAACGGTGATGTGCTTTATAAGAGAAACTATGACTCTGTCCTTCTTCGTTGCATCGACACCGACGAGGCAAGTAAAATCATGAGGGATGTCCACGAGGGATGTTTTGGAACTCACACCAACGGGCACGCCATGTCGAGAAAGATCTTGAGGGCTGGTTACTACTGGATGACCATGGAGTCAGACTGTTTTGCCTATGTTCGTAAGTGTCACAAATGTCAGATATACGCGGACCATATTCACGCTTCCCCGTCTTCCCTGAATGTCTTGTCAGCTCCCTGGCCCTTTTCAATGTGGGGTATGGACGTCATTGGACCCATCGAGCCAAAAGCCTCTAACGGTCATCGTTTCATTTTAGTCGCTATCGACTATTTCACAAAATGGGTAGAAGCTGCTTCGTATGCCAATGTGACAAGGAGTGTTGTGGTTAAATTTGTCAAGCGTGAACTGATATGCCGGTACGGTCTACCGAGTCAGATCATCACTGATAATGGCATGAATTTGAATAACAAAATGATGAAGGAACTTTGTGAAGACTTCAAAATCCACCATCATAATTCCTCCCCATATCGCCCTAAAATGAATGGGGCAGTCGAGGCAGCCAATAAAAACATCAAGAAGATCGTACAGAAAATGGTTGTGACCTACAGAGATTGGAGCGAAATGCTCCCCTTTGCTTTACATGGGTATCGTACCTCGGTCCGAACTTCAATTGGGGCGACTCCATTCTCCCTGGTTTATGGTATGGAGGCAGTCCTGCCTTTCGAAGTAGAGATCCCTTCTCTTCGAGTGATAATGGAGGCGGAATTAAAGGAAGCTGAATGGACCCAAACTCGACATGACCAGTTAAATCTGATTGATGGGAAGAGATTAGCGGCCCTTTGTCATGGTCAGCTGTATCAAAAGCGTATGAAACGAGCGTTTGAAAAGAAGGTACGACCTCGACAATTCCGAGAAGGAGACCTAGTCCTCAAGAAAATCTTGCCAATCCAAAAGGACATCCGAGGGAAATGGACACCTAATTACGAAGGACCATACGTCGTGAAGAAGGCTTTCTCTGGAGGAGCTCTAATCCTCACCAACGTGGATGGAGAGGATCTACCAATGCCTGTGAACGCCGACGCGGTGAAGAAATATTTTGCCTAAAAAAAACAAAAAAACAAAAAAAAAACAAAAAAAACAAAAAAAAAAGGTGCTCGCTAGGCTGAAAACCCATGGGGCAGCCTAGGCAAAAATTAGAGTTGCTTGATGAGTCGAAAACCCGGAAGGGCGGCTCAGGTAGAATAAAAAGCCACAAGTTCAGGCATAAGGACGTGAACTCTTCAGAGAAGGAAAACTGGTCAGGCAAGCGCATCTTTGTCAAAATCATTTCCCAGAAGTAAAATCAGAGGATGGTCTCGAAGTCGTGAGGAAAAGATCCGGATTCTTATCACTCGCGAGGAGTCGCTGGAGGGTTTAAAAGGCCTTCTTTCTCTCCCACCTTTTAATTGTTTATACATATGTTTTTGTTACCTTTACCTTCATTACCAATGTACATACTTATATTCAATAATAAAATAAGCTTTCCCTTTCCTTCCCCTGAGTCTACGGCTGAATCTTATAAACGAACAAGTTTTTCTTAAGAGGAAATTTTTGAAATGAAAAGTGATGAAATGAAAAGTCGTGGTGAAACGAAATGTATCCTGGCGTCAGACCCGGCCCATGAGAGAGCATAACCAACCCTGCTAGTTATGTTCCTGGAAGACAAAATTTGTCTCTATCTCATCCATGAGCTATCTTGAAAGCCTATCTCTTAGGAAAGGTTGCTCGAAATGTTAATCCTTTTGTTACTCGTGCTTCTAACCATCTGTTTTGAAGGGTGATGGAACTACGTCACACTAAAATGAAGAACCCGACACAAAAATCTGGATCAGAAGTCTTCCCCAAGAGAAATCAGTAGATTTGCATCCCCAGTGAAATCACAATCGTCGAAGCTGGCACTTCCCAAGTTCTCTTCCCCAGCGGAACCATAATCACCAAAAACTACACTTCCCAAACCCATCCTCAGTGGGACTGCACTTCCCAGTCAACCCAAACTGGGGCATCTCCCCAGATTTCTTTCAAAGGGCAGTCCCCTAACAACATGCAGCCATATCAAACTGGGGCATCTCCCCAGATTTCATTCTCTTTCCTTAGAAGGATAGTTCCCCGACAACCCCCCAGATTGTCTGTCCCAACTCACCTAACACTTTCCCAGTGGTACCATGAAGGTCACCAGGAGGAGTTATCCTTCCCCAGTGGAACTACACTTCCTAAACAATTCCAACAGGAGCATCGCCCCAGGCAGTTTCCCAAAGACTCGTAGTCATGACAAACCAAGGGCCACACCCCATATTTATTTTTCCTGTCAGTCAAGGGGCAATCCCCACCTTTACTTTTCTACAAACCAAGGGCCACACCCCACAGTCATTGTTCCTGTCAATCAAGGGGCAGTCCCCCACATTTACCATTCGGCAAACCAAGGGCCACACCCCGCATTTATTTCCCTGTCAGTCAAGGGGCAATCCCCCACCTTTACCTTTCTGCAAACCAAGGGCCACACCCCACATTTACTTTCCTGTCAACCAAGGGCCACACCCCGCATTTACCATTCTGCAAAACAAGGGCCACACCCCACATTTACTTTCCTGTCAATCAAGGGGCAATCCCCTACCCTTACCTTTCTGCAGACCAAGGGCCACACCCCACATCTATTTTTCTGTCAGTCAAGGGGCAACCCCCACCTTTACTTTTCTGCAAACCAAGGGCCACCCCCCACAGTCATTGTTCCCATCAGTCAAGGGGCAATCCCCACCTTTACCTTTCCGCAAACCGAGGGGCACATCCCACATTTATTTTCCTGTCAGCCAAGGGGCAATCCCCCGCCTTTACCATTCTGCAAACCAAGGGCCACACCCCACATCTATTTTCCTGTCAGTCAAGGGGCAATCCCCCACCTTTACCTTTCTGCAAACCAAGGGCCACACCCCACATTTATTTTCCTGTCAGTCAAGGGGCAATCCCCCACCTTTACCTTTCTGCCAACCAAGGGCCACACCCCATATTTTATCTTCAATCATGGGGCAATTCCCCACTCTTACCTTCCTATCACCCACCGTAAGTTAAAGAAGAAAGCAGTTCTCTTGATCCTTCAAAAAAAAAAAAAACGATGTTGATCCGATATGAACACTAGGTAGAGGAGGTCCACTCTATTCTAAGACGTGGTGATCCAAAGGACGGTGTCATGACCCTCAAGGTCAAATGAAGTAGACCCTGTCAAGTTGCGAGAGACGGTGTCCTAATGGTTACACCTCTTACCACTTCGAGGCGTAACAAGCGGTGTCATGAAACCCACCTCGGATAGAATTGGGTTGTTGCCAAGACCGATGTCAGGCCAATTACACCGGAGGTTTGAAGGTTAATCAAAGTTGTGGACGGGGTGGCCGTGATACACTAATCCGAGGTTCTATGCTTCGCAAAAGAATGTTCATGATGGTCCTAAGTTGATGATTAGACGGTGTTACTTCAAGTCATACCGGTCACAAGAGAGAGATACTTGGAAACATTTTGAAAGAAAAAGAAGACAAGCAGATGGATGAAAATTGCATTGTATTAATAGAGGGCACTGAGGCCATTACAAAAAGTAAAACTCCGGAGCCCATCCCGGAACAAGGCTAAGAAAAAACCTAAGAGTTGGGTGCTGGAGAGTCCGGTCTAGCGGAGGCTGTCCTCTCGGATTCCTCCGACACCGTCCTCAGTTCCATGCTTTGACCTTCGGGGAGGGGCATCAGTTCATAAGGAATATCCTCAGGTTCCGAAGCCTGACCCCGGTCCATAGCATATAGGTGGCCACCATGAAATTCATAGTAGACACCTATACCGTTCAGGTTAAGTTGAACAGCGGAATTCCAATGTACAACCTGGCGAACGGCAGAACTGAAGGCGACATCGGCCAGTACCGAAAATTCAGCCATCTGCTCCTCAGCTTCCATCCGCTCCTTCGCTTGCTCTTCCTGCACATCGGCGAGCTTCCCAGATAGTTCCTTGTTTTTCTTGTCCACCTTAGCCTTCGCAGCCTTGGCTTCATCCAGTTCGGTCCGGAGAGCTTTGAGAGCGTCCTCTGAAGCCTTAGCCTTAGCCTCAGCAGCATCTGCCCTCTTGGCAGCCGATATGTAAGCAGCAGCGAGTTCGGACAGGTCCTCCTTGCTCTTGGTCAGCTCCTGCTCCTTCTCGGTCAAAGCAGTCTGAGCCTCGACTCTCAAGGCCTCAGCTTTCTTCATCCGGTCTAGGCATTCCTTAGCCTCGACACCGGAGTAGTAAGAGCGGCCTAAAGAGCTGAGGACCCCGGCTGCCTCAACCAAATTAAAAATAGCTGCTTCAGCAGCAGACTGAGCTTCAGAAGCAGGGAGATCGGCCTTGAGCTTGAAGGGGATGTGAACCCGAGCCGGTGTCCCTCCAACGTACTCGAGAAAATCTGAGAGGCGGGAGTTGACAACGATGTCCTCAGGTTGAGACCGGACTGGAGAAATATTTACAGGACCGGCCTCCTCCTCCCTTAGTACCTCCACCTCGGCCACAACCGTTAGAGCCTTGTGTTTTTTCGACTTGGAGGATGAGCCGGGGTGGGACTTCCTCTTTATTGGGACTCTCTCAGCTGGCCCCAGATCCATCGCCCCAACATTTTCGGCCGGAGTGCTCACCATCTTGGCCGGTGTGCGACGAGGAGTCACCCTATTCTCCTGTGCAGCAGCAGCAGCGTTCCGGGCTTCGGCAGCCTCCCTCAGTTTTCTGAGGATGTCTATCCGAGCCATCTCGCCTGGAAAGAAAAAAGAAGAGAAACGATGTTAGTACCGGTGTGAACATATAATAGAAGGAGGGAAAGTTAAACAATATCTACCAAGGTAAGTATTCCGGCCCGACTCCGTCCCCAAAAGCCTCTTGCAGGAAAATTTGGCCATGGCTGAATAACCCTTCAGAGCGTCCAGGACCTTCTTGGACTCGGTGGACAAAGTACTCTCACTGACGATGTAGGCATTGCTTGTCAGGAGAAAATGTTCATGAGTCCAACCGGTGTAAAACTTTCTGGAAAAATCAGAATTCTCCCAGAACACCGGCCTGCCAGCATTGACCTCGACTTTGACATAGGAGTGTTTGAAACTGACCCCGTCCGTCTTGGCCGATTCGGTGTAACTTTCGAAGTTGACCACCTTTGAGTCGCAGCGGAGGTTGATGAAGCCTAGACCCCCTCCAGAGTTACCCCGGCGCATCACCCTGCAATAAGTGAAAAAGAGGGCCACTGTGGGGACGAAGTGGAAGTACTCCCCAAGCACCTCCAGGGACCTTACCAACCCCCAGCCATTGGGGTGAAGTTGGCTAGGAGCGCAGTCAAGAAACCGGAGTACCCCCATCTCACACTCTGTCAATGGGAAGCGGACGCTGATCTTAGAAAAGACCATCTCGTACATAAAGAGGTTCCTTGACCCCGGTTGATGGCAGATCCTGTCCGAGGTCTGGGGGCAGAATACAGTAAAGTCGTTTTCATGCTCAACATCGGCATGAACAACGACATCTTCAATGGTGACATCGGCAGCATCTTCAGCATACCGGGAGACAATTGTCTTTGGGTCTTCATGAACCCAGAAGTAGGGATCCCTGGCCTTCTCAGCTAGCCAGTTGATCCGGTGTGCCAAAACATTAGTCTCAATAGGGTCAGTCATCACAGCAACACTGGTGGAGGAATTTTCAGAAGTCATTCAGACGGTATGGCGAAGGAAGGGAATACAACTGTAAAAGGCCACATCGTCAGTAAGATATAAATCGGCACTGCTTGCCCCTTCACTAGCAGTGCCAAAGTTAAATGAGGAGCCTGACGATGTGTCAAACCCCTCTGTTTCCCACAAAGGCAATGCGGAGAAACGGTGCCCTGATGAGACGAACCGATGTGAAGCTCCCGAAGTTGCCCCACTTTGGTGACTCGGACCTCGGCTCGAAACTCCACCCGGCTGACGCCGGGATGTAATTGAAGGAGGACCAGACAGGACCTCAATGGAGTCATTACTCGAACCGGTGTCCCCCATGACTTATCTACAAAATTAAAGTGAAGGGTGGGATGGCTACCTGCTGAGGCGATGTGTGCAGTTCTTTTAGTACGAGCCAGGACGTAACACCGAGGAAGAGCTCTAACGCCGGAGGAGAACTTTGAACACCGGAGAGGTTGAACGTCGGAGAGGCAGCACTTCAATATCAAGAAAGGGGTGAAAATGATGGATCCCCGAAGTTGTTTTTTATAGAGGGAGGAGCTGAGATCCAGAACCTTCCACATTCCGGCCCATGGCCCATTAAAAAGGGCCGACTTTTGGCATTTCGGCCCAATGGCGCGAATTTTAAATTTTGAAAAAAGAGCCAGTTAGCTGATGACACGTGGGATGCTCAATCACCCAGTGACGTGGACCACATTTGAGACACGTCGGCTGTTTAAAATGCCACATCATTAAGCCTCACACCGGATTTTGGTCCTACTTAGCCCCTACATCGGTGTTCATATCTTTACTCCCCTTTCACCTCAGAAATTTACATTTCTCGTGAAAGAGAGTAAAGAGGGGCATCTGTGAACACCTCTTTCGGTCCGGCCCAAATTACAATGACACCGGACTCAACCTTGAAGTTGGTAACACCGGACAAGGCCTAAGTTAACACCGCACCTCAACTCCGCCCATGAGTCCTCATCTTAACACTCCGCCAACCGCCCTCATTTGCACTCCGCCAACCGCAAACAACGTTCCACAGACGGTGTTAGCTAACACTCCGCCCATGAGTCCTCAACACTCCGCCAACCGCCCTCATTTGCACTCCGCCCTCATATATTTCCCATAAACGGTGTGGAACTCCGCCTCTCCACACACCGTCCCATAAACGGTGTGGCACTCCGCCCTCTTCACACAACGTTCCACAGACGGTGTTAGCTAACATCAACTCCGCCCAAACGTTCGTCCTCGCCTCAACTCAGCCCAACGTCCTCACCTCAGGAGTCCCTTAATGGCCGATGTCTCGGATCTGACAACAAAAAGACGAGCGAGTCCGGTCCAAGTAAGACGATCTCGTGGGCCGACCGAGGTCAAAATAGACACACCGGCTGGTAGTAAATCCGGACCGGGAAGGAGAACACCGGCCCCTGTGATTACATTGAAAGATTCAGTCGGTGTGAGGACACAGGTAATGGTTCTTAAGGCCCCACATCGGATCAGTGGAGACTCCGTCCAACCAATGGCTTTGCTAACCGGTGTCACAAATTTGACAACGGAGGGACGAGGTCGGAAGATTATGCGCGGTGACCTGGAATCGCACTCCCTAGAAAATGGCAGACAGGGAGGCGGAAGTGGGCAATTAAAAAAATCCCACTAAAAACCCTGCTCCCCACCAATGATAATGGCCAGAGCTGCACACCACTACACAGATGGGTGAGTGGGGTTTCTGGTTGTCCCAAAACCCTCAGCCCATGACTCGAAGGCCCTATAAATGCCCCAACCAAGGAAGCTCAAGGGGTTGGTCTTCAGATTCTCCCTCCACGCGAGAAAACTTTGGAAATTCTCTCTGATTCCTCAAGGTCCTTAACTGACTTCCCCACCTGAAACCAGTGACTTGCCTTAGTCACCACAAAGGACCCTTTAGTTCGAAAGAGGGTTTGAAGTTTCTCTTTTTCACTAATACAAAGCCACTGCTCTCACACCGTCCGTA
The DNA here is from genome assembly GCA_037962975.1 of Clitoria ternatea. NCBI lineage: Eukaryota > Viridiplantae > Streptophyta > Magnoliopsida > Fabales > Fabaceae > Clitoria > Clitoria ternatea. The sequence goes on along the minus strand of CM075672.1, from coordinate 15,646,037 downwards.
TCCCGAACGTACCTCGTCATCACAGAACTGACTCCGTTCCAACTCCCATACATTGTCAATCTTCGTTACTGCTCAACAGCGTTCACCCCGGACCAACTCCCTACAATACCGGTCGTGACCTTCGGATTTCCAGCTCAGGTCCAACTCCGGTCCATTGTCCCTGCCAGCGTACGAGTTCGAAATCAGTCTGACACCGTCACCGTGCTCAACCTCCCACATCGGTTCTTAGCTCGTCACACCGGTTCCACTCCTTTCCTTATTTCTTTGCTTCCAGTTCCCCTTTTTTACTTTCCTGTGAGTTTGCTGTTTATTGATTGTAGTTGCCTGCGTTCCATTAGTTTGCGCTGTTAATATCTTTATTCTTTTCCATAATAAGTTGACATAATAAAAAGGGCGATTTTGTAAAAAAAAAATAGTGTCGTACGGGAGCACTCCTGTCTACACAACCCTCTTAAGATTCGTGCACGTGCGAAGAACTTCGCTTTGCATGGATCCTCCTCTTTAATGATATCCACCAATATCTTTCAGATTCCTTCCTAAAAATAGCAACATTCAGAACTACGTAACCCTGATTTCTTGATAATTCAAGAATACGTAGGAGCAGGACTTTAACCCCTGTCGGGCCCGTCTTTCTTATTTCCTTTTTTTGTTGATTTATTTCTTTACTTTTATGTTTCTTTCATAAATGTTCCTTCCCTTGACCACTTCAGTGAAAATCAATTTAGACGTGACGTCTTGTTGGTTCCCCTCTTAGTTTTGCTTAAGCCTCTGCCATAATTTCATAGGGAAGGGATACTTAGGACGAGACGTCCCGCTTATCTCTTCCCTGTCCCTATCCTTTTACCCGAGGATGTTTAGTTTAGACGTGACGTCTTATTGGCATTCTCTTCCCCTCTCTGTCTCATATTGAAGTCGAGTTTAATTCGGATGAAACGTCCCATTGACCTCGCTTCGACATTCTATGTTTGTACAGTTCTCTCACTCCATTCCGTCGTTTTTTCAAATAAAAATACAAAAAAAGGAAGAAACCATGTTTTATTTAAGGCTATTTATATTGCGCTTTCAATCTTGGTACTGTCTCCGACAGGCGACATAGGGTGCTAATACCTTCCCTACTCGTAACCGACTCCCGAACTTGAATCTCATAATTTTTACCAGTGCTTTACTGAACTTAGTTTTTTCCCAATGTTTTTCCTGTGGATAAAAACGTTGGTGGCGACTCCCTGTTTCATTTTTTCTCTCTTATTCGCCGCGCCGTCGCGACCCAGGTTGCGACAACCACCATATCACATCCTTTATCCATAATGCATCCAATCATCATATAAATCATTCAATTGTTATCATCACCATTTAATTTCAACATAAGCCATCTTGGCTTCTTTTAAATCCATTATCAATCAACAAATTCACATGGCACATATCATGGCCTAAGACCTCATCAAAACACCATCTCATTTCATTAATCAATCACAACCATCATAGGTTCCATCATCAATGGTCATTTATCATTATCCTTATCACCTATCCTCATAACTAACAACATTCAATTGCAAACACCATATAACCATCCTTAAACTCAATTCCTCTATTTTTCTCATGGACATTATTCCAAACATCATTCCTACATTCAAAAGTCATCCTCATGACAACAAATCATCAATTCTAAGGTTTTTCATACAACTTGGCAAGCATCAATTTCCAATAATTCATCATACATCATCATAAGCATAATATCATCATCAATGTGCCAATCAATTGTAAATAGCAATCAATGATCCCAATGGTCATCTAACCTAGGATTTGGGTTCCACATGCATATATTATCATTCACAACAATATTCAACTTAGTTCAAAACCTCATCAACATCAATAATTGATTCCAATCCTCCAAAAACTCATTTTCCTCATATAGAATCATTCTAAGGCACCAAAATCATTAATATCATCAATTTTACCAAAAATCCTAAAATACCAACACCTGAGGTTTTCTCTAGAATCACCCAACAACATTCAACTCCAATCATTTCCTTGAATCATTATAAGCTCAATAACCCACATCCTCATACAACTTCGAGCCATATTCAAAAATCATATTTCCAATGTTTCAAGCCATGGGTTTCACCATTTTCCTTAACACCCATAAAGCCCAATGCCAACATTTCAAACTTAAGCATCATAAAAACCATAAATGGAGCAAGATGGGTTCAAAACCTTAACTCATTTCCAAGCTCTATGCCAAACACGAAAATAAGGAAAAAAGGAGAGGAAACCACCAAGGCTTAGCTCCAATTTGCCATACAAGCTTCATGGATCCATGTTTTGTTTTAATTTTTCAAGAAAATAGAGTGGAGAGAGGGGTTCGGTTTTGGCAAGAAGATAATGGAGAAGAAGAGGAAAAATAAAGATAGAGTGAAGAAGAAGAGTGTTTGGACAGTTTGGAGGGAGAGAGAAAAGAAAAGATGAAAGCTTTGGGTCATTAACCAATGGGTAAAGCAATGCCTCATTTTACTTTTTCTAATGGTCCATCATATCCTTTATCCATTGTGCAAAAGAGAGTAGAAAAAGAGAGGGAATGGTCACACAGTCAATTAGAGGAGAAAAGAGAAGTTTTACATTTTCTTTTAATTCTAATTGGTTCGTATTTTCCCCGTTTATTAATATACACTATGTCCGAATAATTATTTCCTCAACACCAAAAATTATTTTAACTATACCACCATAACCACAATAATTTTCTAAGTATTCTAGACCCATCAAATATTCAATTTGACAAGTAGGTCCCACACCATTTGTTAAATCATCCGATTCTAGTAAATCTATATTTACCTATAATTCACCTCTATTGTATAATTAATTTTCCCACATGTATTGGACCATAAATAATTAATTATCATTATCCAATAAATTTACTTTCTTTAAATTTTGGGATGTTACAATTGGCATCAATTATGGGTCTTGTAATGTTGGACCCTTTACCCGTCGCATTGGGTATGGGAAAATCACTTAATGCTTGGTTATCCATATATGTTGTATTCTCTTGACCTGTGACTACAGCTTCTTGTTGCCTTTTGTGCCTCCTAAGTCTCCGAAGCAAGTGTTCTATCTCAGGGTGAAAGATTGTCCGAAGACTTAAGCTTCTTCGCATAAAGGAACCTATAAAGACTATAATAACATACAAAACAAGCATAATATAATTTGAAAAATAAAAAAAAAATAAAAAACTCTAATCTAATCAAATCACGGTGAGCCAATATTGGGGGAAACACAATCCCTGGCAACGACGCCAAAAACTTGATAGGTTGATCCGTAAGCGCACAGTTTATCAAAGTAATATAAAAGATTATTGTTCTCCATAGGGATTGTGCCCAAGTACCGGTTTACTATGATTTAATTATATAGATAAATTGGTTCAATTAAAGGAAAGTTCATTTTATATTAAACTAAAAACGGAAACAGAAAACTCAATGCCTTTCGGAATGGAAATCAAATGCTTTTTAAGAATTAATCAAAGGAAACTCTTAGGAGTTAAGAGGTTCATATGCTAGTATCTAATTTCATGCAATTCACTTCCCCAATTATAAAATTTAGTTTCTAAGGTAGATTTTCCTAATGTAATTAGCAACCTTCTCTCGAAGCCTTACTAGTGTACCTAATTGCCAAAGAACTACGTTCAATTTATAAACTAAGTCCATTACGTTTTGTGAAAACCCATTAGCCCTCAAAAGGTCTTTCATACTCTCTCATAACCCAAAACCCTAGGTTCAATTTCATGCTTTCAAACAATATACCTACTCTCCTAACCTACATCATTTGAAATCAACTACGTTCCTCTCAAAGTCTTGTAGAGGCATTAAGCATTCATGAAATCAAATAGTAAACATAAATTACATAAAGGGAGAAGAAGAAAAATAATCAATTTACATACATATACATACTACCCTGTTAATCCTAAGAAAAAGGGTTTAGTTCATCATAGAGTTAATTACAAAACCATAAGATAAGAATTCAATTCCCAACATAGAAGAAACCCCCAAATGCAAAAACTAGGATTCAGAAATTAGAAGACAAGCTTTAACTAACTCTTCTTAATCTTCCTCCAAAGCTGAGAATCTGAGTGTTCTTCGTGTTTGGTCCTTGAATCTCCTTCCAAATCCTGCTAGAAAACTCTCAACTTTCTTCCCTAAAAGTGCCTTAAGTCGTCTCTCCCTCTTTCCAATGTGTGGCCTCCTTTTAATCTCCAAAATGGCTCCCAAAATTAGGGTTTTACAGCCACATATAAAACCCACGGCTAGTGAGAATTTTCCCACGGTCGTGGATCGTGACAGGGCCCAAGCTTGCATAATTTTTCTCTTCCAAGCAGCAAGAACCACGGCCAGTGGGAATTTTCCCACAGCCGTAGGTTTTTGTCCAACAATATCCACAGCCAGTGGGAATTTCCCATGGCCAGTGGATGTATTTTCCACTATTTTCCCATCCAGCCAAAGGGAACCATTGCCAGTGGATTCCTCAAAGGCTTCTTAACTTGTATTTCTTGCGAATGTTGAGATTCTTGGGAGCTCCACTCGAATTATTTCCTCTTTCCAAGGGTCGGAATGACTTGTTTTTATGTTTTTGATGACTTGAACTCCCTTCCATTCATCCGATACTCACCAAATGCCTTTTATTCTCTAACATATGAACCTATAACATCACAATTCCTGTAAAACAGAGACACCCAAGTAACATGTGTGGAATGAAAGGAAATAAATGGAATTAAGTGGGAAAATTAACAAAAATAAACTAAAAAATCAAAACAAAATAACCCTAAAACTAATGCAAATTAGACACCTATCAACACCCTAGTATTCTTTCAACAAGTCACTCCTAGCTCAAACCCAAATATTCTTTTTAAAGCCTTTTCAGGCTAAACTATTTCCCACTAAAACTTAAGATTGGTAACACACTAGACTTTAACACGGGAAGAGGTTAAGATGTGTTTGTGTTTTGATAACTTAGAGTACAAGATGTGAACTTAAGAGCTGATACACACTAAGTTAAAAAACAAAGACTAAGTCTGCAAGAAGCAGATGTAAGAATGATAATGAGAGTCTCTAGTTTTGAAACGCTTTGTTTGCACTTGGTTCTCTATCTTCAAGGTTTGAGATCTCTTCTTATTTATAGGCCATTTTAGATAGTCGTTACTGCTCTATTGAGAAGAGATAGTCGTTTGAGCGTGCAGACTTGAGAGTTGAGAAGAAGACAAAGGTATGATTTGAGGATTTTTAGAAGTTACACTAAAATAGAGTGCCTTGAGAATTACAGAGCAAAAGTATTTTTGTTGGGTATCAATTATCATGAATCTTTTGCAAAAACAAGCTTGGTTGACCTTCTAAAACATTTCTGACACAAGTATTGATCTTTTCCAGCTTTTTGATTAGAGCAGAGTAGCTTCCTCGATTTCTTCTTTATGCGGGCCTTGGTTTTTTGAAAAATTTGTCTTCTTGTCCATTTCAGTGATAAGAGTAGTTTAGCTTTGAACAAAGCTAAGTCTGGGGCATCTTCAAAATGTCCTTGGGTAGATCGATGCAAAATTAGAATAATGTTTTCATACACTAAGGGTCTAAAATCTAATTGCTTGAAGTATGGATGAAGTTGAGAGGGGGAGAGAAAGAGATGTGTATGTTGATTCTGAAGAGTGAAAATGAAAAATGTGACTCAACAGTTCTAAGTCTGAATAGACACACTTGAAATATTGCCTTGTAACAGACTCGGGATAAGACAAACTTAAATAAGGTTGATTTTGTCCCACGTAGACTTAGTCTAAAAAAGACTTGAAATATTTTGCATTGGTCATTGCAGACTTTAAATGGTGGACTTCTTTAACATATGCATCACAGACTTTGTATCCTGAAATAGTTAAAATAAAGGGGTTAAAGAACATGTTGGCAGACTTTATTTAATCAAAGGCCTTAATTTGTGATATTAACAAATCTTGGGTTCTTTAAATAATATTTTAAAATCCTCAAAGTCCTTTATCAAACAGACTTAGTTCTAACATTTTCAAATTTAGAATTAGTTTAAATTTTTTCCATTAATTTTGGTTTTGGTCCTTTTTTTTTAAAGCATTAGGAACCGCTCTCTAACATTAGTGGTGGAGTATTAAATACTGATGTAGTCAATAAAAGAGCCAAATCAATATGTTAGCCACATGTCAAGTTTGACCTCTACATCAATACATCTTTGTCATTTATGTCTTCTTTATTTCTCTCTCATATATCCCTCTCATATCCTTCCTTTATCCCTCATCTAATTCTTTCTTTCCCTTACAACTGTAACCCCACCCCACCTCAACCTTCATCAACCAATACCAGTATCCAAAAGCTCATACTGGTAGTCATTACGACTCCCCCAATGTTTAACCTCTCGTAACTCCACTGTATGGAAGGATGGTAGGCATACCATTTGATGCCTTATAACTATAGGAGCACTTTAAGGGTCAAAACCATAAGGTAAACCATATGGCAACATTATCCCTTTGTTAACTTCCACTTAGGGATGAGATAGCTCAGACTACCTGTCGAAGGCCTATGACCCAGCCTATTTAAAACTTAGTTTAACTTGACCTATTTAATATAAAATTAGGCTAGACTTTTTTAAAAGCCTATTTAAATAAATAAGCCAAGTTTAGGCTAATAAGCCAAGTTTAGGCTTTTGAAAAAGTCATTCTAACTTGTTGTGGCAGCTTTTTAAAGCTATTGTATACAATTTTATAAAGAGATGTAATTTGTAACATGTCATAATTTATAAATACATATCATAGTTTATAAAATTAAATTTCGTTAAAATCACATTTAATGTGAAAAATTGGTTTGTCTACAAATTGATTTGTTTAAGATAGACTTATTAATCTATTTAATATATGTTTGTCTATACTTCCATTTACAATAACTTAAACTAGACTTTTACATAGACTAACAGGTTAAATCGTCAAATCGGGTTTTTAAAAAGACTAGATCAGTCATAAAAATATGATATATGTCAGGCTACAAATTAGGTTCAAGCTTCCAAATTAAGTAATAGATCAGGCCCAGACCCTCTAAAGTCTAGCTCGACCTAATCTATTCTCGTCCTTACAAGTTCCACTTAAAGAAACATGATATCACTTGACTGACCACATGACTTTTAGGTAATGTGACTTTTGGAATGTGTCAATATGACCTTTATTTTCACTATAGCCTCTTGGACTATTTATCCTGGTCATTGTTATTCCCATTTCTTCTTGACGTAACTTGTACATCATCACCATTACCCTCATCACTAGTGATAGAAGAGCGACTTGAATTTTTTGACAACTATTAGCTATTCTAGTAACTTTTCTGCTTCATAATAACATACACAATTCAAGTTCTGTTCAAGATTTTTGTTTCTTAATACACATTATCTCAAATTATGTCCCACCTTGTGTGCCAATTTGATTAGGGTGAAATTTATCCAACCTTTGATTCATAAGTTCAATATGAGATATATATCGAAGTCTTCTTTAGGTTCTTAAATTGATAGGTTTATAGTGTTAAGAGATTTCAAGTAGAAATGAAATTTAAAGTGGAAAACAAAAATGAAGTAGGAAACAAGATGTACATGATGGATAATGAATAACTCAAAATGATAAAAAAAAATTACAATAGCAACATAAAAAATAGAAACACATTATGAATCATACCCAAGACAGTATGTAATCATCAAGTTACAAAGATCAAGTAAACTGTAAAGTGAGAAAACAACTAAATAGTGATGGAAAAAACATATCAAAATTTGTAATATAAAGAAACATGCACCCATATGCAGTAAAACTACAACAAAAAGGGTCCAAGCATAACCAAAATGCAAAAAGACAAATTATTGCTCCTATATCCTTCTGATTATCAGTAGTCACGACAACGAATGTGTTATGCGTTTCTTTTTAGATGCCAGAGTCTTATAAAAAATTTTACCCTCGCTTGAGTCCAACTTTCATTTTTATGTCTTACAGTACAACTATAACTTAAAATGAGTTACCTCCCTCTATTCAGTATGAGAGGTTGCCATGTGTTCTAATCATACAATGCCACATGTCCCTTTGCTACTAAGCCTTTACAATTTCCCAAGTTAATTATTTAGACATGTGCTTAGTCCAACCTAATCATAGGGAGCAATTTGGAAGCAACTTGAAAACTACCAACTTGAAGACCCGCCTACTAACTTAATGACATGTAAACATTGAGGCTCTTTGTTTCTTTCTCTATTTCCCCTCAACTAGGGCTCTCAATTGGCAATAAAAACACCTCAATATTGACTCTTAGTTGAGGGTTACAAATTAATCATCATTTGATTTAACAAATCAACATCTTCATCAATCAATTGATACTAAAAGTGCTTCCAAAAGGCTTTAATATTTGAAATTAAAAGCACCCATAAAAACTCTTTAATTTTGTCCAGGGATTTTAATTTCACTCCGTTAGTGGCAAACATAAATCTAAATACTCTTTCAGCTAGAAGGATCTAAAACAAATCTATGTGCAAGGTGAAACATCCTTACCTAATTAAAACCCAAAACCAGGACCAGAGAAAATTTTTCCAAAATTAATCAAGCAGTCAGGGTAAAATAAATCAACGTAGGCAAAGGAAAGCAAAACCGATCAGAGGAGGAAAGATAAAACCATTCACAAGAAAGCCCAGCGGAAGAACAAAGCTTGAGCGAGCCCATTACAGTGCTCACTCGCTCAAGCGAGACCCAACCCGCTTGAGCGAGACAACCCATCACGTTTGGGCGGAGCACCCATTCGCTTAAGCGAACCGAACTAGAAACCTTCCATTTATTCACACTCACTGGAGCGAACCCCTGTTCGCTGAAGCGAGTAACTCCACTCGGTATTCCTTCACTCGGATTCGGGACCACGTCCACTCGGGAACTGTCCCCCTAGGGTCATGCTTCACTCGGCAAATTCATACTTAGCTATATACTTAGTTTATTCAAGAAGCCCACACGCATGCTTCGTTTGGAAGCGTCGTTATCTTCACTCGGGAAATGATTCCCTCACCCATCACTCGGGAGATGTAGTCTACTTCACACTAAGGCTCCCCCACTCGGAAATGCTCTAACATCTCGCCACTCGGGATACATACTAACTCCTCTACATATGGAAAAACTTGTTAAACTAAAATCTACTCTATATCATCCAGATCTTACCTCCTCTAAAAGTTTACCACTACAGGCTTTACTCGGAGTCGTATTGCCAATTCAACCATCAGGGGAAACATTCACTCGGTTGACTTTCACTCGGAAACATCAAAATACCCTTCAATCGGAAGATTGTATCTAAGAAATCTCTCGCTCTATAACATATTGACCAACGTACCACGAAAGTGATTTTAATGGGCATATTCCACTCAGAGTTGGCCCAACCTCTCATCATTCGGGATAAAGTCACTCATTACGCCTTACACAGGATTAACTTAGCTCTTATTTACTCAGAATCATGCGGGCTCTGTATGCTTAGTAAAATGCAACGTATACCACCTGGACATTCACACACGTCACAAGATGAACACATAGTATTATATATATATATATATATTTACATGCACATGATCATACTCTCAACCCGAGAGAGTTCAGTTCTGATACAGTTAGACAAAGAACCAAAATAAGAGCTGGCCAAGGCTATGACAAAACCTTACATACAGCATATACATATATATATATATATATACATTTCCACAGTACACAAGCACTCCACACGGTATGTAGCTCCTCCATCATTCACCGTCTCGTGTGATGTTCACTGAAATATAGCCACAGTAGGGGTGAGTATCTTAAATATTAAATGATAGATACTGACTCGGATTATTCTCAATCATGCAATAGTAAATATGTATGTATATATATAGTGACAATCAACAACATACACTGTGTCATTCGATCGAAACACACAAGGCATCTTTCAATCGGAATCTACCTAGTTATCACTCGGCTATATGCACATATTCTTCTCAATGACACTAACACATATACATACAATTGCATCACAGTCAGCATCAATCGCACATGTACACAGATTCATTCAATTGGATCCGACTCACGTATTATCGGTTTTTATCGTTGCAACGTAGGCTCTCAGCCTTTTATTCAGCTCCCAGCTGACTCGGCCGTTTTACTGGTACCAAACCGTTTGCCCTCATTTGTAACACAAACACTCTCAGCGTCAACGGTAGTGCTACGGGCAGCCCTGAGTCCCACTCAGTCGGCTTGCCTTGAGTCCTACTCAAGGTCTTAACAGCATCTCATGCATTTAATAACCGATTCAAATGGTAGTGTCATACACTACATGCTCTCAGCATTCTTATCACTACATCTCATGCAAAGCATCATCATTGGGTTACGAACAGAATCGGCAAATCATTTCTACACTATTAACTCATGCACTTCATGCACCATATATATATATATATTTAACCACACACGGAATGAACATACAGACACAATTTCACATACACGACCTTTTTCTCTTAACTACATGCATCACATGCAATCGGTATTAGACATTATCAGAATTCAATAAGTTAATCTTTCCTTACATGCAGTCAGCATTTGGTTTCACAGTAACCTGTATGTCACATAATCATATGGTATTCATCAACAATATCTTAACACATTCTCCTCATGCAATCATTCAACACTCTCAAGATTATTAACATGCATTTCATGGACGGAAATAGACATGCATTTGCAACCCCTAGTCATCATTCATCCGGGCATCACATATCCTTTACGCAATCAAACACACCTATCAACGCATTTTAAATCGCCAGAATCAACAAGTCATTAACACCCGGAACCCGTCCATAACCCATGCATTTAAGATATAAGATACCCCCTACCAACTAAGGAGACTCCAAGAAGTTCCTCTGTTTCAGCGTCGGTCCACTGTCCTGCTTGCTTCATCCACCACTCTCTTTTGTTCAGCCTCCCTCGAACACAGTCGCACCCTTTAATCAGCTTGGGAACAGGAAGCTGTTCTTCTTCCACTTTGACGGTTGTCCTTCACCAACAGAGGGAAACTTCGGATCCTCTGCAACACCACTGTCGTGAGTTTACGAAAACAGGGAACAGAGGAGAAGAAGAACGAAGAAGAAGAGAAGTAGGAGAAGAGGAAGGCTTCGAGGAAATTAGAGTGAGTAGGCAGTGGTTGGAGGCCTCTAAACTTATACCGAAGAAATGAGGAGAGTGGGATGGGAGAACGTGAAGTTGCAGCTTCTCACGTGTCACACATCCTAGTCAATCAGCAATCAGCTTCTTAAGTTAAAATTAATCACAATTAATAAGTAATTCTCACTTTGCAATTATTTTTAGTTTAGTGGCTTAATCTCATTCGGTAGTTAATTTTTAAATCGGGATGTTACACAAGGGTACAAACTCTATTGAGGATATATCGTGTTCAGACAAATAATATGGCCTTTGATGGATCCATCCATCTTCCAGCATCAACCAAAATTTATGAACAAAGTCTAGCTGACCTTTCGGGGGTATATGGGATTAACTTGGAAAATTCATTAATGAACTTTTTTTTGGAAAATATTCAATGGATGCATTATTTCAATGAAATTTGAATGCAATAGGCACCTACTTCTTTGGGGGCATATCTTACAATAGCAGACATATGTCATAGCTAGATTTAGAAACAAAGGCCATTATGTAACATCTTGGATTTTTGTAACATCTGAGACCCTAAAGTCATCAATATGTAACTGTGTGTTCTGTGTGAGATATAGACCTCAGTCAGGCCTGTATCTAGCATTCTATATGTGGCAGAATCCTGTATATTAAATTTTATGAGTAGTATAATTCTGTATCTTAGATTTTTGTGAGAGGTAGAGATGAATTGAGACTCTGTGAGGTTTTGTTTGGGTAGATATTACATAACTGCCACCAAGCAAGAAACATTCTGCCAAGGATGCAAAATTCAACGTACAATCATTTTCAAGTCAATAAACTTCTTCCTTGAATCTGGAACCAAACTTTGAAGTCTAAGTCACTTCTAAATCTAAATATTTTTCCAACATTCATGATATTGATTAAAATTGTTAATTAATAGATTCTGCAAGTCTAATTCTGTCTTTTAACGTTTGTTGTCGGAAAACATTGAAATACGTAAAATAACTTTTGATCGTTCACGTGTTGTACTGACACTCCGTACTTGGGCTCAAGATCGGGCGCCAAGGATTTTAGAAGACCTTAAGTAAAAGTGAAGGCTATAGGATTAAACCTATTAGCCAAAATCCATTATCTAAATTAATTTCCTTAAGACTTGTCAAAATTCCAACTATGTTTCCTTAGTCCTATTCGTTTTAATCCCATTATTTATAGCATAACTTAATCTACTGGTATCCGATTTGAATGATCTTAGTCTTGAAATCATCATTATAAAATTCCCTATAACTTTTATGAAGACATCAAAGGCTAATTTGGGACCCAGAATTCCCAGTTTTTGTCGTAAACTACTGGTTCGTAATTTTGTATCCCACTTAAACTACATTTGGTATTTCAGGCATAACTTTTGCTATAGTTGTCAGAATTAAGTGATCTTTAGCTCGTTGGAAAAAGGAAATGATAAGGAACAACTTTATGTTCACCATTTTCCCTAATTTACATTGAAACATGTTTGTATTTTCATGGCAACAAAACCATGTGAATGGCCACTTAACCATGCCTAGGTGTCCATATTCCACTACTCTTACTCTATGCTAAACTAGAACTTGCCACCTTGATTTCCACTACACCATAGCCATTTTGAATATGTGCCAACCAACCTTCTATGTGTAAACACATGCATTGATCCTTTGCTTATTAAGATTAATTAACTTATGCAACAAGTTTAATTGCTTATACATTTTCCTTTCTTGTCCAAGAAACCTCACAGCAATTTCTCCACTTCTTTGTTCCATTACCAAATTTCACTCTTCAACACTTCTCACTCCATAGTTCATATTGCGCTTCACTTCAATTCTTATCACCACCGAAGCCTTTCACTTTTTCATCCACTTCATATTTATTTCATCATTCCTTCGTAAGTTATTTCCATTCTCTCAGTCATGTACACCACCACAGGTCCCACCACCACTAACAAGTTCCTTCATTCCCTTATTTCTTCCTCTCGTCCATTTCTCTCTCATTCACCACCTCACTAAGCCACCATTCTCCACCGTGTGTTTCCATTCTTCCCCCTATATATCCATTTTCTCTTTCAACCCAAGGCCAAGATCTCTTATTTTCTCATCATCTTATCATCATCAATTGTGCGGCCATTCCCTTGACACCATGCATGCATGATCGTTGCCCTATGAAGCCATGCATATAGGTGGAAAGGTAAGAAATCCATCTCTTTAGTTATGGCCAACAGCTTCCATAACCATTTTCTTTTGATTTCACGCCTTGACTCTTTCAGTTTTCACTTACAATATCATGCATGTTGTGTCCCTCATCTCGTATGAAATATCGATGGCCAAAGTTCATATTTTTCACCACCATGGGCCACGACCATCACCACCCGAGGAACCTCTATCTTGGCCTGGGATCTAGCAACATAGAGAGATTATGGTAGCCAAGTAAACGAGGAAGAAGAAGTCAAAACGCTGCCAAAGAATTTGCATGGAAACCCTAGGTAAGGGGGAGTTCTCCAAAGTCTTGGTTGGAATATTGGGCATGCAAAGGTATGGGAATCTCCCTTGGATTCCTGTCACCAAAACCATGGCAAAGCGTGTTTACATGCAAAGCAAAGGGACAAGATTGATTTGGAATGGAAAAAGAAAATTTATTGTGAAAACCATAAGTTTTGCATGTAAAGATTTTTAGAAAAACCCTAATTTTTGTCACCACAATTTGGTTTTGTTTGCATACAATATTTCTAATTTCTGGTGTTAATAATATGTGATATATATATATATATATATATATATATACTTACGTACATACATACATACATACATACATACATACAGTTGGTTGTTATTGCTATGAAAATATATATTTGCATAAGTATTTAAAAATATGAATTATATGATTTTGTGGATGATTTAATTTGGTGTGATGAAGTAGGAATATTAGTAAATTTTATCCAAGTATGGACGTTAGAAATGTATTGGAAAATATGCTTAAGTGTTGGGTAATAAATTAAGAAAATTTAACTTTAGATTTTAATAAAGAAGACTTGCTATTTTAGTATTAAATACAATTTATTTAAGAAATGCCGAAAAATATATTTGAGTCTGAAAAGAAATTTATAAATTTAATGTTTAGTAACTTAAAGAAAATTTATTATTTTAGTAGTGAAAATATAATTTATTTAAGTAAATAATTGCTGGAGGATTTAGAAATTAATTAAGGCGAAGTTAATTAATAACACTAGAGTAATTATTGAACAAAAGTGATATAGTAATTTAATATAAAGTTATATGTGAAATAGACAAAAAAAGGGTCAAATGAATGAGTTTAGTAAGTTAAGTGTAGAATTAGTATGCATGTGTGTATCTGAACATGATAGATTTAGATGGTGTACTTAATGAATTGTAGTGATATGGTTATGTATATGATGATACATGTAAGTTCTGTGAGAATTTGTGGAATGTATTGTTGTATCTAAACACCGGTTAGCATGTTGTTAGTAACTTAAGTAAAGAATAATTATGGTTATTGATTTGGTTGCTATGATGTAATAAAAAGGGTATGGAATTGAGATAATAATAAAAGTGTTAAGGGAATAATGGTTATTGTCTGAGATGTATGATACTGGATGCTGGCTGAGGTATATTGATAGATTGTGTGCATTGTGACTGAGACGTGTGTAAAATATTAGACTTGTATGGTTGAATGAGAATAATAATGAGTTAAAGTGCTGGTAGGGTCTGTGATAAGTAATTGTTAAAGGAATGAATATCGATAGGAGTGATAAGGGCGGTGATTTATGATGGAATATGCCGGTATATGTATAGTTAATTTGAAAGTACCCTATGAATTATGATATGATGATATATGTGGAATAAGTGAGGACGATAATTGATTGAGAATTTGGAAAGCAAACGGCTTGTTAAGACTTTGTCCTTAATCGCCAATGAAAGGGGAACTAAATGATGACGATACTAGAGATCAATTAAATAAGAATTTATGAACTAATGCTTTTAACTCATGAGTAATAAACTATTTTATATTGATAAGTAGTATTGAAAAGCTATTTGAATTGGATTTCTAGATTGACTAGTTCGGGATTTCCTAGAAAGAGTATAAAATTTATAAGTTTAGAAAAACTGATGATTTTATAAGAAAGAAGTTTGGTACATATTACCCTTAAAAATTAAACGGAAGTATTTTGAAGCTGAATCATTCCCTAAAGTTTAAAAGGAGTATTTCAAGGTTTAAATTAATCTAAGGGTTTTCAAGTGTTACGACCGAGGAACAAAGTTCTATATGACAAATGCTATGGGACGACGTTCAATATAATGGTGCAAGGATGAAAAATAATAAGTTTCTAATATCTCTAGATCTCAAACCCTAACTTTGAGTAACGTGCACTCCCAATGAAGATTAATGACTTGAGAATGAGTATATATGTATATATTTACATATTTTGAAGACTTAGTTACATAAGAAACATTAGTTAACTAAGAATTATTTTCCTTGTATGAATTTATTTTGGAAAAGGCATTGATAACCTAATTCCAGGAATGGTCTTAGGTATATACATAGATATATACATATGTGTATTTCCCTAAAGGTTAATTTTAAGACAATAGTAGACTAAATTAGCTAAGCATAAGTAAATGTGGTAAAGGAATGCATGTAAGTGTGGGAAGTTATGTGTAGAAGATTTCTACAAGGACTTTAATTTGGCATTAAGGACAAAGGACTTAGCGAGGGAGCACCCTACCCGATGACAATGATACATATTAGTAAGACTGAAAGAGAACAAATATGCATCATACATACATCATCTACATAATGATTGTGACTGGTGATGTGATACTAAGGCTACAGTGAAAGGTACGCTGGAGGGCATGTTCGTTTTGATTTGTACGCTGGGATCTTGGGAGTATAATTGGGTCGAGCACCCAATGGCCTGGAGCCACGCTCGGAGCCAGGTAACCTGTGGCAAACCCGGTATACTTCAACTAGGACGAGTGTCATTAAGATTGTTGGAGAACTAGTTCTGGTTGTATAAGGATCACAATTGGTAGTGATGGATCTATGTTATGTTTGGGTTGCTATGTGCCCCTTACCCTTTGTGTTGTGAAGAACTAGTGTACTTCGGTTGCTCTAATACAAAAGCATTGTGTCTAGTATTCATATTGTGACAGGATGACTCTAATGAAAATGATGTGATGTGATGAGAATGATGTAAGAGCCATCATTCACATTTATGAAATACTTAATGATAAGATAATCATAAAATACCTGACCCATGCATAGCATCTTGAATGACTAACCACGTTATGCTTTTCATTGTAGGTTGTGTAATGGTGAAGGCGTCTATGTTGATTAACATGATCTTATAGAGTGTTACTAATGTGATAATGATTGACTGTTATGTTGTTGAGATAATAATTAACACCTGATTGATATACTGTGGATAGTAATAGGTAGATTAAATACTAGCTTAATTGATTTAGGAACCTTAGAACACATAATAATGATGGAATGCTTAAATAGACTTGATAGGATTATGATTAACTACTAAATGAAATTGCATGCCAATTCATTAGAAAAATGGTAGGGTTGTGTGTCATAACGAATGGTAGCTAATATATTGTCCCTGTAGGCTTTGTACTGGTGATATATTGAATATACTCAGATAATGATTCTATAACTGATAGTCTAGATAATAAATGGGTTATGATTGTGGAATTATAATTAATTAGTATGTTAGATGGTAATGTCTGTTGGTGTAAGAATGATGTGTATGTGTGGTAGATAAAACTTGTTGGATGATTTGATTATGTGTGTGAAATTCGTCAAGTATAACGATGCACTTTTACATGTGTTTCCAACAAGATTGGAGTAAGAAAACTCACCCCTTATTTTTGTGGTTTCTATCGTGTATATTTATATGTGCACTCTAGATTAGTCAGGGACATATAAGAGAAAATCATCGTAAAAGTTACGCAATGAAAGCCCTAATGTCTTGGGAGAATCATTGTCAGGAGAATGAGGAAACTATATCAACTAATGAGAATAGCTCAACATCTCTTTTGACAAGGAGTAGATCTAGAATTTTATTTTAAGTTTGTATGTGTCTATAAAAGCATGTGTGCCCCTGATGATTCAGAGTATGTACAATACTGTTGAGACCATGTCACGTATGGAATGAATTATTGAGGTTCTTGATCCACCATTGTTTTCTTGTAAAAAAAAAATTCCACACTTTTCATATACTCGTGGCACCTCAGTTAAGTAAGATGATTTAGTGGAAGAAATTATCCTAATTAACTGAGGGATGTCACACGTTATGCCATATGTACCCTAACACGACTAGATGCCATTCTTTGTTGCACTTTTTTGCCATGAACATAGTCACTGCTCCTCACATTGCCAAACCACGGTGCCCTAATAACTTAATGGAAAGGAAGGTGAAAGCTTAAGTGTAAGGGTCTAGGTCAAGTGGTTTAATAGGGGAAGGAGGGTCTAGGTCAAGTGGTTTAATAGGGGAAGGGTGGATGGTTAAGGGTGGGGTGAGGGAAAGAAAGATGATGACATTTTCTTTTGTCTAAGTAGCAATCAATGAGGTGGCATCTCCATATGCCACATCAACAATTAACAAAAGAAATTAACATGGTAGGAACCTATAACAAACAATTATAATTTTACAAGACTAATTTCTTACAAAAAAAATTTAGAAGACTTTTGACAAAATAACTTTTTAGGAATCAAAAACATAATTAAGTTTATATTGTATGTGTTTAATTTCATGCATTAAAAAATATTTGTATATCCATAATAAAATAGGACTATAAAAGAAATTTAGTAACTAGTACATTTCAGTTATTATTTTTTATAAAAAATGGACTAAAAATGAAATTAATTTATATCTTATAATAAGACCTAGGGGTAATATAACTGGGAAAAATTGTCTACTGTGATAATTTCCCATCCACATGTACACCTTACAAAGAGTTTCTACATGCGATGTATACATTATACGTATTCATTGCATGGGACTAAGTTTATACAAAGGAGCCATTGAACTAAGGAGCCATTAATACAAGCTTTATTTTGATGTTAAAATGAATGGTATTCCCCAAACACTCCCATTGAACTAAGGAGCCAACCAAATTTTGAAAACAAAATTTAATCAGACACAAAACTATATCTAATCTGCTCTTGTGTTGACAATAGGATGCTCTTAACCACCCAACCCATTTCCAGCATATGTTCAATCAAATTAGATATATCCCTCTCTGCATACCTCCTGCCATTCTCAACAATCACAGACCAATCCTCCAGTCTTGAGTCTGATGCATCACTTTCTTCTATAATATTCTCCCACCTACTATTGTTCCTAAGTAGAACCCTCCTGATGTAGCAAGCCTACAATATTGAATTTTTTGTCAAAAGAAACTATGTCATACCAAAATATCATTAGAATAATCAAAACTTGCTAAGCCAAATTGATTTGTTGGATTTGGATCCTCTCTTGTTATGAGATGAAATGATATGCAAGCAAGTTTGAGGGGCCAACACAAACAATTGTAGGTCATAATGCAATTGATTGTGTGTTTCTCATAACAAGAGGACTCAAATTTGATTAGCCATTAGTAATGATGCATTAATCACAATAGGAGTCATATGACCTGCAACAAACCCGTGATTATATGCACCGCTTTGGCCCCTTCGCAAATAGAAAGAAGGATATGCGGCTAGAAGGTTTACCACCGAAAGAAAAATGCAAAAGGGAAACAGTTAGAAAATAATACTTGAAAGGAATGTTATGAGGGAAAATAGGTCTATACTCTCATATTGTCCTTATTCTGCTCACCTGCTCAGTTATTTTCAATCCTTTTAAAATCTCCACGCATACAAAGTAATAATCTTCATTAGATAGACGTTGTATTGTCTTCATTGACCACTTGGGTATTTGGCCCTTGGGATTCAAGCACCCTATTCTAATCGGCCATACACTTTTACCTGAACCAAACTCATTAGTTGACTATATGCTCACCACTGAAGCACACAAGTTGGACAGCATTAAGCAAAACAATAGAAGAGTCAATAGCATGTCACCTTTAACTCCCAGAAAGTTAATTCCTTCTTGCTCGCTCACCTCTGCAGGGGAGGGCACATATCCACACTCAATCCAAGTGTTCAGAATAATTTCAAGCCTATCCTAAAACAATAACAGTATAACACATCAAAAGGACAAAAAACTACATACCCTCTACAAAAGTCCACTGCATCAAAACCAAAACTAGAGAGTTATAATGAAAGGGTTTTGTTAATCTCAGCTGCAAGGCTGATTTCAAGTCACTAAAAACAATCATTTTTTTATTGGGATGAATGCAATTATTGCATTGCATAACAAAAAGTGCAATATTTGTATTCATTCCCAATAAAAGGTTACCACTTTTGATAGCTTAAGGGCTAAGGTTAATAAAACTCATACAGAAATAGAGATAGAGAAAACAAAACAGATGGTTTTTTTGCAAACCACAGTATACAAGAGGAGAGGTAACACAGCCTTGCTTCACTCCTTCTCTTTCTACTATGTCTAGAATTATGTTGGAGCCAACTTACAGTTTTTGAGTGACAAAAAAGACCCTTCAACCCAATTTCAGTTAAACATGAAATGTAACAGATGTTTTATCATACTAGTGAGCAAATATGAGGGAAATGCCCAAAGATCAGTGAATAACAAGACTAGACCAACATATGATGTCAATAACAAATCTTTCCCCCTTTAATGTGTATGTCATAATAGAAAATATAAAATTTGGTTCTTTGAACTTGTCTAAAAGTGGAGATATCATGAACCCCATCACATTTTACATTTTTGTTGTTAAATGTAAAAAACAAAATATTGTGTTCATCAAATCATTCAGCCACTCTATCGTTTCAGCCACCAAGTGTCTCCAAATTATGGAATTGGACAATTTTTATTCTACACAACTTCATCTTTCAAACCATCAGAAAACCTACCTTAGTCAAGGTTTGGAGATGGACATGCTTTAGTCCTTGATAAATCCCAAAGAGGTCCATTGCAGCAAAAAAAGGATAAACAAAGTAATGGATACCTGCTTGTCGACTTTAAGCCAGGAAACAACTTATGTTAAAAAATAAGCCAATTTGTTTATGCAATAAAAACTAGAAATATATATCATACATCTACTCAAGTCTAAAAATGACAAGAAAAGTAAGGTATAGCATGTACTATCAAAAGCATGAAGAACAGATACAGACTATGTATCATCATGTAATGTTTTTTGACTTTTAAAGAAAAGGTCATTGAACATTCAATACTGAAGGTAAATCACTGCAGTCATCTCTCAGTTCCATATCCTGGCCAATTTATCGTCTTATATATCAAATGAATAATAAGAACATTTAAATAATGGAGGCAAACAACCTTTTATGGTTATCTATCCACAAGTTAACAAGTGCGGCAAGCGTAAGACCAAGGATGTCAAAGCACACTGTTTGAATCTGAAACATAAAAAATTTAGAATACAATCCAATCAAGGTACATATTTTGGAAAATAAATAAATAACAAGTCTAGGCTATATCACACATGCTGACCTGTGCCTTGGCAGAAATTTCACCTAGGTTGTCTCCTATTGCAAAACTTTGATGGACAGATGACTGCTTAAACAGAGCCAAAATACCAATATGCACAGGTCAAAAAAAGTATATTAATCACTATACACATGATAAAAGCAAGGAATTTTTGCAGGGTATCCTCGATTGATGAACTTATGATACATGAGGTTGTGTAAAATGTAAATCAATACAATCATCAAACAAAAAAAAAGGTGGGCAGATCATGCTGTCAAAAGTGTTTTATGCATTCTTGAACATGAATCCTAAGTTGGGTGGCCCTGCACACAGAGGCTTCCCAACTAGTGGTGGTCTGGACCTGAGTGGAGAGGCTGTTTCCGGATTTGAACCCATGATCTTTTAGGTCACAAGGTAATTGACCTTAGCATTGCATCAAGGCTCACCCTCATGAATAATATGTTGCTATGGTAAAATTTAAGCAACCTCATACAACAAAAAACCAGCAATTGGTATGTCAAGAAATTATCTACCAACAGAAGCCCGGAGGACGTGTAACAAAAAACTGACAGCTCTGGAGGTCCCATTCAGATACTTGATGACATATTTGTATTAACTGATTATCCTTGCAGCAAGCATAAATACTGGTATGGAGAATATTAAAGACTGAGAGATCCACTGATATTAAACACAGCTATGCAATCTCTGAAATATGAATTTTAATTTTTAAAATGATAGGACTTGCACATGTTACTATCACAAGGAACAATGCATCATGAATTAATCAACTATTATATTGGCAGCAAGGGAATCAGACATTTCTTTTAATAATCACCTTTGCATTCCTTTCTAAGTCCTCACCCAACACTTTACATCATTTTATATATGACATATGAGGAGGATGTCTAATAAATTCAATGCCTACCTAGAACACAGCTTTCACTATTTTTCTGTCATGCAGCTTAGTTTCTTATATAACAACTTTCATGTTCATGTGGACTATTTCACCTCAAAAACTCCCGATATTTAAGATATAAAGAAAAGGAAATCCATCAAAAGTATAAATATCATACAATGAATGGCCCCAAACCAGTAAAAAGTTAAATGAATAAAAAAATAAAGAATAAGTTTAATAGAGAACTTAATATAGAATAGAGGTATGGTTCTTACCCGAGTTGCTAAGTAACAGGCCAAGCTTATTTGTTTAGAAATATTGGCAATAGTTGCAAGAAGTAGGAACAATCGAGGAAATGCAGGAGTAAGTAACTCAAGTCCAATGCTTGCAACAAAGAGAACAGCTGTAGTGAATCTGACTCTCTTTGTACCGCAGGTAACAAAAAGATGGAGAGAAATATTTATCAGATTTCTATATATAAAAATAGTGCCTATCGAACTGCATTTTCATTTACCATCATCACTTCAAATCGCGGTACTTCAGAAGTTCAGATATTTTATAATCAAATGCTAAAGTACAGTGTTTGTTAACCACATGGAAAATTAATGTATAAAAAAATGTCAAAAATACCTTTAAATTTGTATCAAAAGCAGATGCTAGGCTAGCAGTGTATATGCATCTGCTTAGTCGTCCAAGACCATCTTTTAAGACCCAATTAAGGGCAGCAGCCGATGGAAGGGAACTGGAGTATCCAACTCCTATTGCTGTAAACATTGCCTGATATCAATCCATTGTAACATAGTAAGCTCTTACGAAAAACAAACCATAACATTGAGACCTACAAGAACTTTAATTGTGGCTTAAAGGAGGATAAAATGTCATGAATCCGCACCACACAAAAAACCCTAATTAATCCATCACTCAATCCATCATTAAGCGACAAGGATACAAGGAACCCTGATTAATCCATTCACTCTTCCTCCGCTTCTGACAGCAGGCACAGCACATAGAAATAGATTCACAGACCAAGTTTCAAAATTTCCACATGAATTCATGCATCAGGAATTATCAATTTTCAAAAGAAAACAAATCCATCACACAATAAGACACACAATCTCTCTCTCTCTCTCTCTCTCTCTCTCTCTCTCTCTCTCTCTCTCTCACACACACACACACACACACACACACACTGCTGATAATATTCACAGCATGTGGCAACTGACTGGTAAACCAAGATTGAATTTTTCCACAAGAACTAACACATAAAAGACTATAAAATTTCAAAATGCAAACCAATCCATCACATAACATGGAAAAAAAAAAACTTAAGACACAGTTGTTTAAGCATTTTTTGTGTTAATCTTGTATCAGAATTAGAGTTTTAAGTTGACAATTTGCCGATAATTAATGCTGACCTTTATTTTATAGATTGAGACTCCAATTCTTATTAAAAAAAATGCTAAAACCACGCAAATAATTATATCTATGTTTTGCCTAAGAAAATAAAAACAGAAGTGACATACCAAAACTCAAACACACCAGCAACAGCTTCAATTCAAATAAACAACACTTATCTTCAGCAAAGTACCTGGGTGGCAAGGACCTGAAGCGCAGAGCTGAAAACACGGTGCAAGAACTTCCACTTGACATAATCCAAGTAATTCCGCTTCACTTGCCTCGGAATGAAGAAGTCCCTAACACGAGAACCACACACCCTCAACAACCTATCATCAAAATCAACGCCAGCAGAACCATACACACTCACAACCTGCAAGCACTTCCCGTCCCAGAAGAACCTCGAAACCTCGCTGGTGCCCTTAACCACAAAGGGAAGGCGAATTGGCGAAGTGGGTCGTGACCCTTTCTCCACCCCTCCATCGGAGACACAGTCAAGGGAGGTTCTGAGAGAAGAAAATGCCAAAACTCCCCTCAAAAAGAGATTTTGATTACCGGGTATCGCCGCTTCATTGGGTTTTCCAGGGTTCCATGATGTGGGGTAGAGATGATGATGGTTAATGGTGGGTGTGTAAAGAGAGAATGGCATGAAGAGTTTTGAAGCTTAAACTATAGAACTTTTAAGGTGTGGTTTTTCTGCTATCAATGTATGCTTTGAACAATAAGTAGATAAGTTTGGAAGGAGAATCTTTTGGGTTTAAGAAAGAGGATAAAATAGGAATAGCAAATGAAGAGAATATGGCAGAGAGAGAGGGGGGGAGAGGGAGAGGGAGAGGGAGAGAATTTGTGCTTTTTGAGTTGAAAGGAGAACGGAATGACAAATATTTAGCGGTCAAGAAGGGTTACGACAATTTCAACTTTCATCATTTGGATGCACAAATCAAAAGAAATGAAAGACTAGGAAAAAATTAGAAGTGTTGTTTTGAATGAGAACTAGCAAATTACTCATGAGATTTGATTACACGGGATAAATTTTGAAGGAGAAACATATATATTTCATATTCTTTGTATAGAATGTTAAATTATTGAGAAAAATATATTTCCTTAAAGCATTCATTATAAAAAATTGAAGTTAACTCAATTTAATTAAATAGAAAAAATGAACATAGTATCCCATGTATATTTAGTTATTATTTAAAATATAATTGTATTTGTAAGAATAATTATTCGTAAAATATTTTATAAAGCCACTTAATACAATATTTGATGTAAACTAAAAATACTTCGTTGCTTTAGAAATATATTTTTTAATTTTAAAAATAAAATAAAAACTATCTAAAAATATTGAATAGATTTTATCATTAATTGAACAAAATATTTTTTTGAAAAAATAAATTAAAAAGTCATAACACTAAGTTTGTATAGATTTGTCTTATCTTTCTAAGAATAATGTTAGGATACATTCAGAAATTTTAAATAAGTTTCTTAAATTAAAAAAATTGATCGTGGAAAAAATTAAAAAAAATGTTTGATAAAATTAAAAGTAATCATTTAATTAATATTTCAAATTCAAAAATTAAAATAATCAAATTAAAAAACATCACCACACATTTTATCCCCGCATTTAAGTTCTATTTTTACAAGACGTTGGATACATAAAAAATTGATAATATTCTTTTAAAATCTTTAAAAAAATATAAAGTTAATAAAAAATTTTGAAAATATTATTTTAAAATATTAAGTATATTGTATTATCAATTGAAAATAAATGATAAAAAGTTATGGCACTACTCTTTGTGTTCTTGTTTTTGCAATAATAAGTTAAATATATGATTTTTTAATAAATTATGGCAAAAAAACATTCTACTTAGACAATGTTGATAAAATGGATAGTTTGAAATTTTTAAATAAGTTAATTTATGAAACTAAAAATAATGTTATAAAAACAAATCAAAATTAGAAATAAAAAAAAGTTATTTAAAAGTAAGTAAAAAATCATTTAATAAATGATTTGGTCTCAATACTGGTCTATAGACAAAAAGGTAATTTGACTTAAAGCCATTATGTAAGACCAACATCTCACATAATATTGTAATATAATATCAGCTTCCAGCATTGCGCATGAGACTTATGATTCGATACTGATACAAGTCATTTTCTCGATACAGGTAGATCAGAGTTGACTTATGCAACCGCATGCTGAAAAGTAGCCTGCAAAGTGAGTAATAGGAAGGTATAGTCATTAGGTAGCGTCCCTGTCGCATGTCATCCTTTCTGTAAGGATTAGAATCATACTAACACTATGTATGGAAAGCTCACCAACTCAAAACGACTCTTTTGTTACTCTAAGGTATAAAAACCTACAAATCAACAATGAAAGATAGAACATTCTTATTCCAACTTACGCTCGAGCTCTTACATTCTCTCTGAATATCACGTTTGAGCAACCGGGGACAATCTTCACAGCTTTCGATTCTCCTTCTTTAGTGGTCATGGTGGAGATCACGTGTTTCAGCCCGCCTACATTATCATAAAAGACCACATTATCATAAAGATATCTTTCATAGTTGTCTTCTCCCTCCGAAACCCTAGCGCCCTAAGAGTCGTGGTAAGACTCTAATGAAACCCCCTTTTTGTCACCGTGTCCCAGGGGCACTCCCCTTTTCTAAATGATATTGCTTAGACACAAGAGCGCTAACAGTAATGTGTCCATCACGAGTACCTCTCTACCCTCCTCGAGTTCCCATTTTCTCTCACAAGCAGATAAAAGAAAAGACTAAAAAGGTAAGAGAAAGTTTGAGGATAGCTACCTAAGTTTGGTGGAAAAGACTGGAGAATCCTAAAGGCCACCAACAAGACGAGCCTTCAATGCACAAAAATTTAGGAATGCCCTAAGTTGAGAAAATGCTCTAAGTTTCTAAAGTTCGCTAGTGATTTTAGTAGAGTTTTAGTATACGAAAAGGGTAAGCATTTCAAAAGCCTTCTAGAATCACCTTTTATAGGCGCAGAAGAGGGCAAGTTTAATGACGATTTAATTCAAAATTAATGGGTCGTGTCATTTTAAATTTTCAAGGCCCATGTCTAAAAAGTAACCACTACACTATGATTGAAATATAACCGTCGCATGATGATTGAAGGCTAACTATCGTACAATGATTGGCGTAACTCTTGCAACACTACGTCTCAGTTTAAAAGTAAATAAATATGTGACAATGATGAAGAGGAATCAAAGTTGCAAGATGGCACGATTGAAAATTGTTAGAATCAAGTCTAAACTCAAGACTAAGAAGTCTGAACCCCATGTGATTTGTTAATAATATACATCAAGACTTTTAGCTAAAATGAAGTCTGTACATTTGGTTTATCTAACTATTATGTTCAAGTATGACAGGGAGTCCGTAGAACTCCAATTGCAAATAATAGGGGGAGTCCGTAAAACTCAAATTCGCTCGTGGCAAGAAGAGTTTGCACTCCCTAAAGACTTCAAGCAAAATCAAGTCTTTTTGAAGCTACAGACTTTAGGATGATGTCTTCTCTCATATGATACAACATGCGAAAAGGATCTTTCTTTTCTGAATATAGAGTTGTATGGACTTTCACATGTAAAATTTGTGTCTATCATCAAAAAGGCAATTAACGGAAAAGTTAAAGGCTTGCTCATAAGAAAACTACCTCGCATATTCCAATATGTCAGCAAAAGCTGAACCTGCACAGAACAGATAGCCTAAAGTCAACTGCTATGAAGATGTACCTGATTACTCAAAATGAATAAGCAAAAGAGATCTTTTTAAGAATACTATCGAGGCAATCCATTTAAGGACTCACTAACTGTACAATCCTTGAGAAGATCAATATCCTTCAAGATGAACCAATGACTATCTCAAGGAGGACTATAAATACAAGAAGCTTTCAAATTTAATAGAGATTTTTTTTCAGCCCTCATTTATTTCAACACTCTCTGATCTCTCTCAAAAACCAAAAGTTTGAAAGACTTTTTCTAAAAAGTTTCTAAGTTCTTGTCTTTCTACTATTTAAGTCTTCTCTATAGTTCTGCTTCTAGCAGACCTTAACTTACAGTAGTCTGTAGCTCAATGTACCTGTCTTAACATTTCATATTCCTATACGTTGAGTTGTTTGTTGTAACATCAAAACTATTTATCACTACTCTCTGTAAGATCTGTTATGTTGCCAGAGTCTATTACTGTGGGAAACACTTATGACTTGAAGAGGCTTTTGAAAGAATACTTGGGTGTCCGTAGCAAGGAGTGGCTCTTTGAAACAATACTTAGGATATAAGCCAGAATTTGCTGGAGTCAAGTGTAACATCCCAAATTTTGAAGAAAATAAATTTATTGGGTAAAGATGATTAATTATTTATGGTCCAATAATTGTGGGAAAATTAACTAGACACTAGAGGTGAATTATCGGTAAATTAAGATTTACCATAACCAAAGGATTTAACAGATGGTGTGGGATCCATTTAGTCAAATTAAATATTTAATGGGTCTAGAATACTTAGAAAATTATTGTGGTTATGGGGATATAGTTGAAATAATTTTTGGTGTTGAGGAAATAATTAATTGGACATGACGTATGTTAATAAACGGGGAATATACGAACCAAATGGAATTAAAAGAAAATGACAAATCCCATTTTCCTTTTCCTCATCACATAGCAGCCCTTTCTCTTTCATTTTTGGTTCTTTTTGTAACACCCCAGGTTTTCAGACTCAAATCCCGATGCAATTAAGATAATTAAATAATAAAAATGCAAGTAAATTTTTCGCGTTCAAAAGAATTCCAAAACACCTTACGATTACATCAAGACTCGGACCACGAAAAGACGAAGATTGAGATTTCATAATTTTCAACTGGATCGTAAAACATATTGCCCATATAGGTATACAAAATAACAGAGTATACAGCGGAAGAAGAATTTGTATACCGGGCATTCGCCTAGTCCCATATATGAAGATATGAGAAAAGGCTTGGCAAAGCATGCAAAGATATAACACAAGCCCATTAGGCCATAACTAATCTTACACATAAATCATAAACGTGCAATGCCTAATATATATATATATATATATATATATGGTTATGCAACATACATCTCCAATGTCCACAATTTCATAATTGACCATATTCGATTCAACCTTAAAATCATATGTTATCAACACTTATACATCCTGAAATGGGCTACACATCTAACATTATTTTATTCTTCAAGTGGGTATGAATTTCAACACCCCAAATATCAACACATCACCCACTTATATTATTATTTACAATACATCCATATTAATATTATTAATTATCGACACTATGATACACATTTTATTTCATAATACAATAATTTCAACCGCTACCGGCCAAGGCATTTCGTTACCACTGTTTACCTTCAACAAAGCTTTAATTTCAAAATGTCCTCATCCCATGATATTCCTGCATCAATACTAAAAAGTAGACCACATGGGAGAGTGAGTTATACATTTCAAATGACGATATGAATACAATTGAAATTATGTGCATATGCATATCAACATCATGTATGCTTTGCTAAACACAACAATAATCATCATAATTTATCAACTCAACAACACATACATAATTCATATTCTTTGATCTATTCATAGCAAAGCAAGCATATACACATTAATCATAGTGCCACAATGGGCCAGCATCATCAACATCGACCATTTAGGTCCTTTCTCAAAGCCACCATGGGCTATCATCGTAATTCATCAATCATAATTAATTATGCCCAACATTATAAAGGGCCACAACACACATATCGTCATATTCAACATCGGTTTAGATATATTCATATCATTTATTAATCATATGTGGTCTTTAGGTATTTAATTATCCATCCCATCAACACCACACCACAATCTCAATCATCATCAATCATCATCACCATCTGGCATATCTCTATGCTATATACAAATGCTCTTATGGCTAATGCATATGCATAATGGAATTATCAACAACAAATGCAGATCCGACTGTGGGAATAAACACCAAATTATGGGTCAAGCATGATTACATACCATGCCCCTACTGCAGTAGTAAAATGTGTACACTTATCCTTAAATTGCATGAATTTCATCAATTATTTTACTGTGACGTCCTACGTCATTTTACCTTTATTTATATCCGTTTAATTATTTTTTCACAATAAATTTTTCATGTTTAATAATAATTAATTAGGTCCTAATGTAAAATAACATTTATTTTCCTTAAGCATACTCAAAATAATAAACAATAGTAAATAAATCAAATAATAAAATGGAATTAATTAAAATAAGTGGAAGAAGAAAAGGGTCAGGGGTCATTCGCTTAAGCGAGACCCTGATTCGCTTAAGCGAAACCAGTGAAGGCTGCTTAAGCGAGTTACGAGACTTGTAAAGAAAATTCACTAACAATTCATAGTCTTTTACATAGAAAAAAAAACAAGCAATATCCCTAAGGTGTTCCTTTAAGCGCACCCGCATCTGGAGTCTCTACACTCGGCGTGTTCCTTCATTCGAAGCCAGAACCTTCCTTCACTCGGAAATGGTCCTCTCGATCATGCCTCACTCGGAAATTTCTCACTCAAAGTCAGATCCTTTTTCTTTACTCGGAAGGTCTTATCTCGGACATGATTCACTCGGAAACATCTTAATCTTCCTTCACTCGGAAGTGGTTCTCTCGGTCATTCCTCACTCGGAAACATCTTAACTTTCCTTCACTCCGAAGGGGTTCTCTCAGTCATTCCTCACTCGGAAACATCTTAACCTTCCTTCACTCGGAAGGGGTCCTCTCAGTCATTCCTCACTCGGAAACATCCTAACCTTCCTTCACTCAGAAGTGGTTCTCTCGATCATTCCTCACTCGGAAACATCTTAACCTTCCTTCACTCAGAAGGGGTTCTCTCAGCCATTCCTCACTCGAAAACATCTTAACCTTCCTTTACTCGAAATGGGTTCTCTCAGTCATGCCTCACTCAGAAACATCCTAACCTTCCTTCAATCGGAAGGGGTTCTCTCGGTCATGCCTCACTCAGAAACATCTTAACCTTCCTTCACTCAGAAGTGGTTCTCTTAGTCATGCCTATCCAATCGGCCCTAATCAGACTCCTTACAGGGGACATATGCATCAGGTCCTTACTTCGCTTGAGCGAGAGTGTCTCGCTTGAGCGAAATAATTCCAGTATCTATACTCCCTTCACTCGCTCGGGCGAGACTGAATCTGCTTAGGTGAAATTAACACAGTGGCCATTTCCTCTAGCCCTCACTCAAGCGAGATTGAATCCGCTTGAGCGAAAGTGGCCCAGTGACTACACTGAAGGTACAGAGTACTCTCGCTTGAGCGAGAATACACCTCGCTTGAGCGAGTTATGCAGTGCCTGACCAAAAACGAAAATTTACACCTGATGATCTAATTCATCCACTTTCACACATTCAGACTCACACATGAAATTGACTTTAACTGAACATACTCATCAATCTTATTTTAATTCATCAATGCATTACATTGAATCCATCATTCAAATGATAACAATGCACACACAATTTGCATTATAATCATCAAGCAGCAAGCACTCTACACATAATTGGCATCATTCCACCCTCACACGAATGACAAGAACTATCCATGGTAATTCATCATCATCCTGGAATTTTAGCTCATATCAATATACACCCATTTCATGGAAACTAACATCATCCTTAATACCTCATCATCATGAATTCAC
Organism: Clitoria ternatea; assembly: GCA_037962975.1. Classification (NCBI taxonomy): domain Eukaryota; kingdom Viridiplantae; phylum Streptophyta; class Magnoliopsida; order Fabales; family Fabaceae; genus Clitoria; species Clitoria ternatea. The sequence goes on along the minus strand of CM075672.1, from coordinate 15,615,242 downwards.
ATCTTCATCATTCAACATATCAATTCCAGCTCTTCTACTTATTACAATCGTTTATAGTCACCTTGTTTAGATTATAAAATTAATCCATCACACACATAAGAAACATATAAACATAACATATATGACACACAATACACATTGTCTACATCATTTCATTCATGATTCCCTGCACTCTTTGGCATCAATTCTCCGCTTGGCGCACCTTCAGGGCTTCGACCTCTTCCCTGCCACTGGTTACTAAATTAAAAGAAAACCACAGCAAGGGTGAGTGTTTGGTATCATAATTAATCTAGAATGGTAATTAACTAACAAGATACATATTCATTATTCTCAAGATACAAATCATGACCAGTAAATATGAGAGAGCACATGCACATCATCACACAATGCCAATAGTTTCATTAATCATCACCACTGACTCTCACATAAAATCGACGCCTAGTATCCAGATACTAAAGGATTGGCCTTCAGCTGGGGGTCCTACTTGACACCCCGTGAACCCTGCTTGGTCCACCGAGTCCTGCTTGACTCTCCACCTCAACCACTGGGTCCTACTTGACCACTAGGTAGCTCAACTGGGCACAAAAACCACGGGAGCCAGAAACGAGGGGCTATACATACCGTCGGCCGTCCCACACCACATAATCACACATGTATATATCACATTCCTCATATCATAGATCAAGTGGCCGTCAATAACAAATTATACTCATCAAATGGGCGACCTACTTGTCAAGCCCGTCATCACAACACCACCATACACATCGATCTATCACAATGTACAACGCTTTAATCTCATAATCATCATAAATCATACATAATTCACATTTATACATCCATACACATACAATTATCATTTAGTAATCTTTCTTACCATTTTAATACTTAGTTCGATGACCCAAACCCAACATACGCACCTATTCTAATTAATTACAACCCGAACACCCCTTACCTCAATTCTGAGCTCCGATGACTCATTCTTGATGTCGACTACGTTCTTTAAACGCTGGGTTCAAGGTTCTACCTCCGAATCCAACACCCGCTTCGTCACTCGGTCCTCCGACGTTCGTTTTGCTACCTACGGAGGTCGAAATGCAAAACCCATAAACGTGATATTACCCTCATTGTTTCAAATACCGTTTTTTAAGCTCCCATGCACTGGAGGAATGGAAAATGGAAGTTTCCCCCACCATGCGTGGACATTCGGTTAGGGAGTGAAAATGAAAGGGAGAAAGATGACTCAATTTAAAGGGTCTATTATACTCACCTCGAAGCCATGATCTCAAAAACGTAGTTATTTCGAAGTTTTAACGCGAAATGGGTCTTCCTTTGGAGCATGCAAGTCCACGGCAATAGTGAGGAGAAGAAGAAGAAGAAGAAGAAGAAGAAGAAGAAGAAGAAGAAGAAGAAGAAGAAGAAGAAGAAGAAGAAGAAGAAGAAGTGGACTTGCGTGAAATGATGAAGGAGAAGGAAAACGAAGTTAAATTTTAAGGTCTAGGGGCAAAATAGTCATTTCCTCATTTCTTTTATATTTTCTTTGAAAGTTTTAATTAAACTTTTACCTTTTACCTCCATTGGTAACTTTCAATTTACCTCCTTCTAATTTCACCTCATTTAACCCTTTTGTAATTAATCAATCAAATAAATTTATTTATTTCCACAATAGTTAATTATTTATAATTGCCTTTATTGTAATAATAATTCATAAAAATATCAAATAAATTTCTAAAACAATTATTATTATTTTCCACTAATCATAATTTTACTAAAATATTAGGGATGTTACATTTACTGGTACCAAACCGCATTGCCCATCTTGCAACACCTGGTCATTTTCACCATGACCGCGGTAAACAACATATTCGACATATGGTGTTGCGGGCCGGTCAGATCTTACATCATGGTGGCTGTGATCTCAAAGACCACCGGGGTCACCTGCTCATCAAGAGCCACCCCCACAAGGGTCGGCCATATGTAGCTCCCCGTAGCAATACATAGGCGGCTTCGTGACTTACATACCGAGTCACAGGGGAAACAACAAATTGCTCGTGCACTGAGTCACCCTCCCACTGGGTCGGCCGAGGGAACTCCCATAACGTTCCAACATCGGCGGCTATGATGTGCCATGGATGCAATGCAATGCAAATCAAATGCATTTCTCACACTGTGCATCCTAAATGCCACTCATCAAACATCATCATCATAATCACCAACACCACCATATACATCTTAGTGGATTTTATCGTTGTTGGTTTTAACCATTGTTTTCAAGTTTTAAGTGTGGCATTTTTATCTCAATATATCATTTATTTTACATGCAAGTCACCACTTGCAAACAACCATAATGGCATCACAACATCACAAATCATCATTAATATTAGTTAATCTTTCATCAATACCACCATATAATCATTTAGTGGATTTTCGTTTCATTTATCATCACCATTGTTTCATAACTAGTGTGGCAATACATCGTTCATCAATACAATTTCAAATCACACATACAAGATCAAACTTGTATAAAATACAATGGCATTTCAACATTACAAAATGTTCATCAATAATAACGATCAACCTTTACTCAAGGAAATGATCCACAACATCATTCTTTAATACACATTACCGATATCTTCTCCGATTCATCAGTTTACAACAAACACATCATCATTTAATCATATTATTGGGGGTGAGCATTCATGTTTTCATAACATGTTTCAATTAATATCAAACACCCCAAGACACACCAAGGTAAAGGATCCATTTGAAGTCCAACATCATTCAAGCTATGCCATTTTTACATGAATTAGTACAATGAATCGATTCCTCCATTGAGTGAATCGATTCATACGATTCTGATGTGTAAAAATTCCAAATACAAATGAATGAATCGATTCCCCCTTACACTTGAATCGATTCACGCGTTCTCAAGGCACAGGATCAAGTGATTCAAGGGAATGAATTGATTCCCACATATGGGTGAATCGATTCACACGATTTGTGAATACCAGGAACAGTAAAACAGAAAGGAATGAATCGATTCATGGTTATAGTGTGAATCGATTCACACGTTATTGCCAAAATGCACAGTGATTCCAGAATACCTTGAATCGATTCAAGGACATAGGTGAATCGATTCAAGCTGGGCATATCAGTCCCCTGCTGCATTTTATGCAGAAAATCACCTAAATTCCAACTTCTAATCACCCTATCTTTTTCATACGAATTCCAATGCCCACCAAATTTTAACACCAACTTATATATATTATTTATGACGTGTGGCTACCGGCCACACTCAAAAATTCCCAAAAATGAGGGGCTTAAGCGCATAAATGCGTTTTACCTGTTTTGAGGCACTTTTGTGCAACTCAAGGACCTATTCTCATTGGAATTGGCCCATTCCAATTCCTACAAGTCATAAACTACATATATGAGTTATTGGAACTATCACATGCCATTCAATTCTCATAAAACTCTATTTGGCTCTATTAGTTCCTTAATTATGCATTAATATCAAGGCATAGCTTCATACTTTAAACAAATTCCCTATCAATATAAACATCACTCCCATTAAAGGGGCACTAAACATTCATCATCAATTCATATATACACATATATATCATTCTGAAGAATCCACCATTGCCAAGCATAATATTCATCACATTATCCATTATCTTATCATTCAACATAATTATAGCAAGACAAGCATGAGTATCATCACACACCATAATCATTAATTATATAACTCATGCATTTGGAATGTAAACTCCTCTCCTACCTCGAGAGAAGAACCGTAATCCAAGTGCTCCGACTGTTACGCATCATCGTCCAAAACACAATCCTACCAACAAACACATTTTTGTATATGAAATTAATAAGCCATTATAAGGCATCATTTTCATAAATCTCATAATCAAATCTTAGACTTGTCTAAACTCCAATCCATACGCTTATGTTAGGCTTTGGGAATTCCTTTCCCATAGCCAAGATTCTCTAAATCTTAAAGGGCTAAACAAATCCAACAACAACAATACTATGGCCCATATCCTTAAGGCTTCCAAATCATCACATGAATCATTCAACCATCATCAAAATTTATTCAAACTCATTATAAGCCTCTTAGCTCCATCTAAAACCATCACCAATTCAACAATTTCAAAATGGCATACATCAAGGCCTAAGACTTCATCAAATACTCATCTTATTTCATTTATCCATCACCAATGGTCACCCTCTATTATTATCTCTCTATCACAAATAACAACACTCAACATTGATCATCATTTACCCATTCTTAAGATTAATTCCTTAAATCATCATACCTACCAACATGCACATATCATCATTTACAAATGGCTTAGTTCACAATTTCATCAACATCAATATTCAACCCCAATCCTTCAAAAATTCATTTCCATGTATAAAATCGTTCTAAGGCATCAAAATCATCAAAATCACCTATCTAGCCAAAACCCCCAATTTATCATACTTAGGGTTTTTATCAAAATCAACCAATCAATATCAATCTTTATCAAAATCTTTACCTTAAATTTACCATTTCTGTTTTACATAGTAATCTTTATTTTTATCTTATGCCTATATTGAGATAAGTTGGTATTAATATTTCTAAAACTCAGAGGCGCAAAGCGAACTCTCTTTTAGTAACAATTCAAGGTAAGGGGGAGTGGGATAAGAATATAATATGAAAAGACATAAGAATAATGGGAGGAGTCACCTACTCCTTTTAAATTTAATAATATTATTATAATAACTTTTCAACTTAAAATTAATAATAAATTCAGTATCTTGTGTAAATTACTCTGAAATACCTATGCATGGATCTAGACTATTATAACCTATATGGATTGGACTAAACCTATGCAAGGATCTAGACTATTATAACCTATATGGACTGGACTAAACCTATGCAAGGATCTGGACTTTTATAACTTATATGGACTGAACTAAACCTATGCAAGGACTTGGAGTATTATGACCTATATAGACTTACATGGACCTGTGCGAGGAATGACTATAAGGACTTTAGATTAAGTTTATTAAATTAAATAACTATTAAACTTTAAATTATGATATTCATGAATGATATTTATTTGATTTCATTATGATTGATAATATTTGTGATTGATGATATTTGATTATGATTGATGATATTACAATACTTGATTGTGATTGATGAGTGATTGATGATCTTGTGATGTGGAGTTTGGGCATATAGCAAGCATGACGGGAAGCTAAAACTCAGTAAGAATATACTTATCCCTTACTCTTTAAAGTATTACTTTAAAAGAAATTATTTATAATAATTTCTCAATATTTATTCAGATTATTGTTAAGAAATTTTTCTTAAATTTTCAATAAAAGTATATAATTTCTATAACTTACTTTTATCTTTCAAAATAAATTATTTAATTAAATTTTAGAATAATTTTTAGTTATAAAAAAAGATAATGTTTTATGAAAATAATATATTCATATATGTATATATATGAAAATATTTGATTCTCAAATGGAAATGAGATACTTCAATAATATTTCATTTTAAACTTTTGAAAATAAGAGTTTTAATTTCAAAAGTGTTTTATTATATATTTTTCAAGGATTATAATTAAAGATGGAAAAAGATTGATAATTCAAACTTGTGTCTAAAGTAAATTAATTTCTTATAAATGCTCTAAAGAAGGTTTGGAATGTATATTAAGACTTTGAAACTCAAATCATAATAATATTAATTTGTGAATGATAAAGAAAACTATACTGAAATTCTTCTGTGTATGGCAGAACTTATTTAAGAGTTTGGAAATGTGCTGTTTATTTGAGTGGCTATGTTGTGAATTATAGGCCCCAAAGATATAATTTATACTTGAGTTTCTAAAAGTCTTAACTAACTCAATACGCGAGTAGTTCATGTATCATGATTTATTAAAGAGAAATAAGATGTGATATTGCCTGAAGATGGATTAAAGAAACCGAGGATACATTAGAGGAGACTTAATTTGTGAGCCTTGGGATGAGAGGGTGTGAAAGGGTGCTTCAGGGGACCTGGGGTAGCTCCCTAGTGTCGGGTACTTTCACAATAAAAACCTTCTCAATCTGAATAGTCTCTAAGTGTTTCCATGCTAGTTGAGCTGTTCATATGCCATGAAGGCATTTATGTTATTATTATCTGGAATTATGGAATAGTGTAAACTCCTGGTTGGCCCAGTGCAAACTAAAACTTTAAGGGCCCACATGCATAAATTGAATGAGATAGCATTAAAAGCATTACATGTCATATATATGATTGTGATATTCTGTGTGAATGGTTGTGAATGAAAGTATGATTGTTATGCGTATGAAAATCTTACATTTATAATTAATTGTGTATGAGATTATGAATGATATTATTTTATTAGTTTTTGAAAACCCTTATGCTTATATCTTATCTGTAAAATATTATATTCTGTTTCTCACTCCTTCTTATTTGAATTTCTATATTCAAAATATATGTGATGTATAGCTAGCAGCTCAAGATGAAAGGATGAAATTACAAAAAGGGTAAAGGGGTCTCATCAGGTGAAGAGATATGACAAGAGTAGGATTCCAAAACCCTATGATTCAAGAACTAGGAAATGATTGGTCATGGTTGTAGTAGAGGTATAATTTAGTTTTAGTTTACCTTATTACAATATCAAGTTGGATAATTATAACAAGGTGAAGGTTAAACTTTCATAAACCTTATCATTCAAATATAATAATGTAAATCTTTTATCACTTATGATTTCTATAAATTATTTTTGTCATTATGGATAAATATTGAAATATGATATTTTTTTTACTTTTAATATTCAAAGGAAATTAGATGTATATACATCCTTGTATACGCAAGATAAAGAGTGATAAATATGTACATCTTTCAAAAAAATTTAAAAAAAGAGCAAGAAGAATACATATATATTTCGTGTATATAAGGAGGTGTTACAATGATGATTGATGAGTGGCATAATAGGATGCATAATATAAGAATGCATTGATTAGCATTTGCATCCATGGCATATCATACACTGTCGGTATGGAATATTAGGCGATTCCCCCGGTTAGCCCAGTAGGAGGGCGGCTCTGTCCACGAGCATTCTTGTTGTTCCCCTGTGACTTGGTATGTAAGTCATGAAGCTGCCCATGCTAAGCTACGGGGAGCTGCATGTGGTTGACCCTTGTGGGGGTGGCTCTTAAGGAGCAAGTGTCCCCAGTGGTCCTTTGGATCACTGCTGTCATGATATGAGTCATGGTTGGCCCGCAACACCTTATATTGTTGATTATGTTGTTTACCACGGTCATGGTGAAAATGATCGGTGTTGTAAAATGGGTGATGCGGTTTGGTACTAGTAAAATTGGTGATTATGCATGCATTATAAGAAATGCGTACATATTATACTACTACAGTAAGGGCATGGTTATATGATCATGCTTGAATTTACATTTGGTGTTTATTTCCACAGTTGGATCCATATTTGTCGTTGATAATTTCATTGTGCATATGCATTAGCCTAAGAGCATTTGCATATAGCATGGAGATATGCCAAAAGGTAATGATGATTGATGATGATTGAGATTGAGATATGATGATGATGATGAGATAGGTAAATGAATACCTAACAGACAACATGTAAAATATGAATACAAAGAAAAGATGTTGTATACGATGATGTTATATGTGATGGCCCAATGTGATGAAGGGCTTGTTTGTGTATGGATAATGATAATGATGTTGGCCTATTATGGCATTGAGAAATAATGTGTATATGTATTGCTTTGCTATGAGTTGATTGATGAATATGGTATATGTATATTGTTGTGATGAATAAATTATGATGTTAGCAAAGCATACATGATGATAATATGCATATGCACTTAATCTCAATTGTATTCATATTTGTCATTTAAAATGTATAACTCATTCTCCCATGTTGTCATTTTTAGCATTGATGTAGGAATATCATGGGATGAGGATATTTTAAAGTAAAGCTTTGGAGAAGGTAAATAGTGGTAATGGAATGCCTTGGCCGGCAGTGGTTGTAAACTATCATATTGTGAATAAAATGTGTACATGATAGTGTTAATAATCATTGATGTTGGTGGATGTGTTGTGAACGATAATATAAATGGATGATGCATTGATATTTGGGATATTGGAATTTATACCCATTTGATGAATGAAATGTTTTGGTTATGTAGCCCATTTTGGGAATGTATAAGTGTTGATGATATATGATTTTGAGGATGAATTGTATGTGGTCAATTATGGAATATGGATATTGGAGATGTATGTTGCATGACCATATAAATATATTTTAGGCAATGTATGTTGATGACTTATGTGTAAGATTGGTTATGAACTAAATGGCTTATGTTGTGTTTTTGCATGCTTTGCTGAACCTTTTCTCATATCTTCATATATGGGACTAGGCGTGTGCCCTGTATACATATTCTTCTTCTGCTGTAAACTCTATTACTTTTGTATACACTTATGGGTGATTTATCTTGCGATCTAGTTATAAATTATAAAATCTCACTCTTCGGTTTTCTATGGTTCGAGTCTTGATGTAATCGTTGTGATGTTTGAAATTATTTTAAACATAAAAAATTTATTCACATTTTTATTAATTAATTATCTTGATTACATTGGGATTTGGGTCTAAAAAATCGGGTGTGACATCAAGAATACTTGAGGCACTAGGTTGGTGCAGATATTGTAAAGGTGCTTTTTATAATAGTGAAAATTCTTCTATTTGAAGGGACTGGACGTAGCTTCTACATTGGAAGTGAACTAGGATAACTCCGTTGTGTGATTCTCTATCTCTTCTCTGGTCTGTTAGATTATTTAAGTTGTTCAAGAGTCTGTATGCTTTGCAAAAAAAGAGTTAAAGACTTATTCAACCTCCCTTCTAAGTCTAACTTTGTACCATCAAAAAATTTTCTAAGTTAAGAATTTATCTTCTTATCCACGCCTACAACAGTTGATTGGAATAGACGATATAGCTCATTTGAGCAACCTCTATGGTCCCTTAAACAAGCTAGGGGTAAATGGTCTTGTCTCAATACCGGCCTATGGACAAAAAGGTAATTTGACTTAAAGCTATTGTGTGTAACACCCTTGGTTAACTAGGATAATGCCTTCCACTGGATCATTCTACTTAACTGAGAGGTTACGAGTTTCTAGAAAAATGTAAAAGTATTTTTTTGTACAAGAAAACAGTGGTGGATCAGCAGTTGAAATGAAACTCTTTATACATTACATGGTCATGTCTCCACTTGGGTATTATACTTGACAGAATGGGGCACACAGGCACCCAATAGACAGTCATCCAGTTCTTATTATTTATTTAATTACAAACATTGAATCTATATTAGGGCTAGCTTTATTGAAGCGAGTAGGTGCTTCTTTATATCTTACTCAGCAATCCCTGACTGAGTGGTGTATTGTTAATCCTCAAGCTCTGGTTCCCAGTTTCCTTATCTTTCTACTGTCGATTATTGTGAATAAACACAGATAAACTAAAAGGGTGAGTATGCACTATCAACCTTAAGGGTTTTCATGCAATGGCGTATACCCTACTAATAATTATAATTAAAACATCATAAGATATTATTTATAATTAGATTATTGTAAGAACATTCTACTCATAGTGACATCATGGTATGCATAAGTTAGGTGTCTTATTATTTATTTGGGATTAAGTTTCATGATACATGTGGGCCTATTAATAAAACCATTTCCTCATCATTTCATCCACAATACGTCTACTAGAGGAACACAACAGCTAGAGTGATCGGAGAACACTAAGTCCCTACACATAAGGGTATCAACGACACACATGTCTTGCTCACCATGGATTCATCTCATCCCATAATTTACATTACAACAAGACTTGGCTCTTCACAATTATAGTTACACTCCATCTTTAGTCGAAGTATACCAGGCTTGCATCGATATGCCCGACTTCAGGCACGACTCTAATGTCATTAGGGTTCTGACCCAGTCATACTCCTGAGATCTTTCTTAGGAATCAAGCACGAGTGCCCTCCAACGTACCCCTTGTTGTATGCTCTAGTTTTCATTACAACCCTCTGGCCAAAAACAATTTTATGATGCAATATGTATTCTTATTCTTTATCTTTTAACACCTGCATGTCTACATGTTCCTGTCTCAGGTGTCTTTGTCCTTAATTTGTTAGGTCCTACTTATTTATTAGACTTCATAAAACTAATGTTTTATTAAAATAATAAAAAGAGTATTTGCATTATACTTTAAACCTTCCAATTTATCTAGGGAATATACGTAAAAGTATATGTGTATTTATATATATCTACATACTACCTTGTACCTCTAATAATTAGTTGTACCCTTCCATCATTTATTGAATTTCACTTAAAGAAGATTTTAGAGTATCTTTCAGAGAGTAACATAGTGATTGGTCATTACCTTTATTGGTATGCTTGAGTAAGTCAAAAAGACTTATGGAACATTTCGGAATAAAATAGTATTCAACCATTATTCTTATGTAATGAAAGTGTAGAGTATCTTCTAGATAATAAAACAATGCTTGGCCGCTACCCTTACTGGTATACTCAAATAAATCTAAAAGACTTATGGAGCATTTTAGAATAAAGTAGTACTCAGCCATTATTCTTGTGTAGTGTGAATTTAAAGTATCTTTCATGAAGTAAAACAATGCTTGATGTTACCCTTATTGTTATACTCGAATAAGTCTAAAAGACCTATGGTGTATTTCGGAATAAAGTAGTATTGGACCATTTATTCTTGTGTACTAAATAAATATAACTAGACTTACCGCATAACACAACATAATCGGGGGCTTTTACCGATTTAACTAAAATGTGACTTAGTCGTATGTATTGATTCTAAGTCCCATTTTGATCGGTTTATAGAAAATAGGTTCATAAATAATTGGTTTGGAAAAAGAGTGTATAACATTTATTTAAAACTCAAAAGAATAACATTTACTCTTATTTTTCTTTTCCCTTTTCTTTTTCGTTAAAATATTCGACAATAAAAATCATTTTCCTATTATGAAATCTAACGTTGAACGTAATTAAGGATAAATACCACTCTTCCATCCCGTGGATCACACTCCAATATAATTACTACATTCCTTTGGCAATAACAAATTACACATAAAGGCAACATGTTTGTTCGTCCTTATTTCTCTTGTATTACAATTTCACACTTTTTGGTTTAAGGATCCATGTCGACACCTCGTGTTCTTTGTCTTTTCTCAATTAGGTATCTGGACAACTTGAGACACCCCCAAAATAGGGGTAAATTTTTCACGAATTAAAATCACTAGTCGATGAATAGAAAATAAGTGATGAGGTTTTGAAATGCAACCCCTGGATCTATGAGAGACCACTCTCATATATGAAGATATGAGAGGGTAAAATAAAAAAATGATTTTCTAATAATTTTCCAATTAAAATCAGTGGAAGAATTAATTATTTTAATTGTTGCATGAATGAATTTTTGGAGAAAAGACTTCATGAAGTTCCATGACCCATACTGGGTTTAAAACACTTTTTAAAATAATGCATGAATGGATTTTATTGCAAAGAAAATGCAAACATTTGGAACCAAATGAAGGTGGACAACAGGGTGCCACTCGCTCAAGCGAGAATCATTTTCGCTTGAGTGAGCCAGCGTGGTTACGCTTGGGCGAAATCAGAAAGGCTGAGCGAGGAAAAATATTAGGCATCAGGGACTTATCTCGCTTAAGCGAGACCCTTCTCGCTTGAGCGAGATCATCCCAGCAACATTGAAAACTCTTTGGCCGATTTTCGCTTGGGCGAGGTGGCTCTCGCCTGGGCAAAAATCATCCAGTATCTAATTTCCTTCTTCCTCGCTCGAGCGACCACCAGACCAAGGCGATTTTGCTTGAGCGGAAATGGTCCAGAGACCAACCTCTGATTTCCCACGAATCTCGCTTGGGCGAAGAGGGAATTCACTTGAGCGAATTTCAGCCAGAGACTACACCCCTGTCCCATAGGCAATTCGCTCGAGCGAGTTTCCCACTCGCTTGAGTGAATTCTGTAGAACTTATGCAGAAACGGGGAATTCTCTCAATCATGGCATATGAATTAACAACTTCTACTTCTTTAACCTTTTCCACTACATTATTTTACTTCATCATGCATCTACAACTCTATCAACTTCATAGAACACTAAATTTAAGAATTTCTTCATTCGTGCATTAAATTAAACATCAACAACATCAATCATTCATGAAGATTAACGACACCAAGTATCATAATTCATCCTTTACATATTTGGGTCACAAATGAAAATTGACCACACATATCAAAGCTCAATTTTCCTCCATGACCCACAAAATAATCAAATATCATCTAGATTACCATATGAGCATTCATTACATTAGATGCTATATAAAATCTACATATCGTCGGCCAAGGCACCTCCTATACCACTATTTACCTCCACAACCAACATGTACTTCAAAATGTCAACTCTCCCCATGAGTGCCCTGCATCACAAGACTAAAAATGGAAAACATGGGAGAGTGAGTCACACATTCTAAAAGAATGAATATGAATACCATGTGATTAAGTACATATGCATCAAAACATGTATACTTTGTACATACACTCTTTCACCATACTCTTCATCAATTCAACATCATCATACATACATCACAAGTAGCACCACAATTTTGACAAAGCATACAACATATACATCATCAATTTTCACCATGATTCGAATGTCATACACAGACTATCATTTGGTATTCATATCTTTTATGTTGTCTTTGTATATTATTTCATCCCTATCACATCCATCATCATATCTCATCACATTTGGCATACTCCCTTGCTATATGCAAATGCTCTTAAGCTAATGCATATGCACGAGTGGATATTTCAACAATTGCAGATCTGACTATGGGAATATAAACACCAAATATGGGATTCAAGTATGATCATCTGACCATACCCCTACTGCAGTAGAAAAATATGTACACTTATTCTTAAATTTGCATGCAATCACCAATTATTTTACTGGTACCAAACCGCATCGCCCATCTTGCAACACCTGGTCATTTTCACCATGACCGCGGTATACAACATATTCAACATATGGTGTTGCGGGCTGGCCAGATATCAAATCATGGCGGCTGTGATCTTAAAGACCACCGGGGTCACCTGCTCATCTAAAGCCACCCCCATAAGGGTCGGCCACATGTAGCTCCCCGAAGCAATATATGGGCGACTTCGTGACTTACACACCGAGTCACAGGGGAAATAAAACTTGCTCGTGCACTGAGCCACCCTCCCACTGGGTCGGCCGAGGGAACTCCCCTAATGTTCCAGTAACGACGGCTATGCAGTATGCCATGGATGCAAATGTAGATCATATGCACTTCTCACTCTATGCAACCTATACATGTCACTCATCATACAACATCATCATCACCAACATCACCACAAGGCTTTTATTATTGTTGGTTATTCACGTTAGTTTAAGTCTTTGTGTGGCATTCTCATTTATTCTCATTCTTATCACTCAACCTTATCATCAATACAAAACTTCAATCATTCTCTATCAACATTATCAACATTCATCTTGTATTTATGGTAGATACAAGCATAACACCAAGTCATTTATCATTCTATACCATCATATAACATACCATGAACACTCTAAATGCATCAAAGCATGTTGCCAAACATATTAGCCACATCATACACCACATTACAATTTCTCATAACATTTAAAGCAAGGCTAACATGCATGCCAATACATATGACAATCAAATATCATTCAAATTCATGCATTTAGAACATAGGACTCCTCTCCTGCCTCAAGAGAAGAATTCTGAGCGATACGACGTGCCTGCCTCGTCGTTCGGAATGGTTCCTACATTAACGTGCATATAGAATCCCAATTAATCAACTACTCAAGACAATACTTCAATTCTAGTTAATCATATTCTTATCTACAATTTCACAGCATGTGCTAGACATGTTATAACCAGTATTTTTCTCATTTATTAGGCTTCGGGAATTCCTTCCCATTAAGCCACATTCATTAAAATTCAAGGGCTACTAACAATAATAGCCCTAACCTTTATGTAACTCCTTTTATCCGCATCCATGTTCATGAATGTCATGCATTTCTTTATAAAACATGTTATTAAATCAACATTAACCATTTTCCCCAAATCTCAAAATTAGGGTTTTCACCAAAACCCAACCACATTCATCAATGCCTCATCATCCTTTATTTCCCACCGTCATTAATGCACCAACCACCATTAGCCCCTCATAAATACTTACATTTATGACCACCCACCTTAGGGTTCAAGCATTCATTGCTCCTAATAAATACCCATGTACATGCATTAGCCTTCTAAATCATAATGACACATACCCTTAGCCAAAACTCAACAAAAGAGTGAGTATAGCTTACCTCACACCCAAAACAAAGTGGATTTTCAAGGGGAAGAGAAGGATGCATGAAAATGAAGAGGAGAAGAAAGAGAAGATTTCAACCTCCTAGCTTGCCCAAGGACGAAAATAAGGGAGAAGGAAAGAGTTCACCACCTTAGCTTAGGGTTTGAGAGGAGGAAGAAGAAGGTGAGAAGAAGAAGTGAAGAAGAAAATAGAGAGAAAGAAGAAGTGAAGTGTTTTTTTTTCCTATTTCATTCAGCATGCATACAAAAATAATAAGAGGAGAAATGGGTTTTTGATTTACTTTTATTTCCATTCATTAGAATTTCATCGTTTTGCCACTAACAGGCTCTTCGTTCGGGCACAATACTTTATCTAAAAATTATTCCGAATATATGTTTGGATTCCCAATATTATTCTTAACAGCCCTGACCAATATCATCTCAATCAGAGATACTTGGTCCGACACCCATATCTCAACGGGCTCATTTCCAGCTTAACCGGTCTCTAAAATTCACCAACAGTCCCTAAAAATCTTAATTTAATTATTTTCAATAGTTTGGGACATTAAATAAGTCACACTCAATTTTTCAATATTTATTTTCCTGATTAATCCTCTATTTTAAAATTTGGGATGTTACAATCCACCCCACCAAAAAGAAAATTTCGCCCTCGAAATTTAACTTACTGGATTCGAACACATCGGGATATCGTTCTCTAACGTCGTCCTCACGTTCCCATGTGAACGTCTCCACATTTCCATGTTTCCAAGCGACCTTCACCAATGGTACCAACTTGTTCCGTAGTTTCTTCATGGAATGCTCGACCAGGCGAACAGAAACAGGAGGGATAGATAAATCTTCACGTACATCGACATCGTCCATGGGAATCACATGAAGAGGATCATGGACATATTTCCTCAACTGTGACACGTGGAACACGTTGTGTAAATTAGCGAGATGTGGAGGGAGTACTATCTGATAAGCTACGTCGCCAATCCGCTCAATTACCTCATAAGGTCCAATAAATCTAGGGCTCAACTTGCCACTCTTCAGTGCCCTTCCAATTCCTTTATCACGTGAGACCTTCAAGAACATATGATCACCAACTTGAAACTCAAGTGGTTTATGCCTCTTGTCGTAATAACTCTTCTGCCTATTTTGAGCAATCTTCATATTCTCTTGTATCTTTCTAATTTGCTCGGTAGTCTCCTGAATAATCTCTGGCCCTAAGGCCAAGTTCTCTCCAACTTCAAGCCAACACAAGGGAGTTCTACACTTCCTCCCATACAACGCCTCATAGGGAGCCATACTAATAGAGCTATGATAGTTGTTGTTGTATGTGAATTCAATCAATGGAAAAAATTTCTCCCAACATCTACCGCGTTCAAGAACACAAGCTCTCAACAAATCTTCAAGGCTCTGTATAGTCCTTTTGGACTGTCCGTCGATTTGAGGATGATATGCGGAACTAAGTTTCAACTTATAACCCAACTCATTATGCAGACTTCCCCAAAATTGAGAAGTAAACCAAGGATCACGGTCAGATATGATGCTAGACGGCACACCATGCAGCCTAACAATCTCCTTTATATATAATTGTGCCAATTTCTCCAAGGAACTTTTCATATTCATGGGTAAGAAGTGAGCACACTTCGTCAACCGATCCATAATAACCCATATAGCATCATTTCCAGCATGAGTTCTGGGTAATCCAGAAACAAAATCCATAGCTATACTATCCCACTTCCAAACATGGATCTCCAACGGTCTCAAATAACCAGACGACCTTTGATGCTCGACCTTAGCCTTCTAACACACCAGGCAAGATGCCACAAAGTTCGCCACATCACGCTTCATGCCAGGCCACCAAAAATTCTTTTTCAAGTCTTGATACATCTTGGTGGAACCAGGATGAATGCTCAATATGCTTTTGTGAGCTTCCTCAAGGACACATTTCTTACATCACCACTTGAGGGAACATAAATTCGGCCCTTCAC
This sequence comes from Clitoria ternatea, assembly GCA_037962975.1. Lineage (NCBI taxonomy): Eukaryota > Viridiplantae > Streptophyta > Magnoliopsida > Fabales > Fabaceae > Clitoria > Clitoria ternatea. The sequence continues at coordinate 15,598,767 of CM075672.1, read as the reverse complement.
ACGCCAAATGCCATCTTGACCCTCTATTAGGAATAAATTCTTTCCTTTCTCTTGGGTTTTCTTCATCTCAATCAAATACTCATCATTCGGTTGTTGTACCTTCACATACTCAAGGAACTTATTTGTAACCTTCAACATTTCGAGCGATATTTTCTTGGGAGTATAAGTCTCCACACCCACATTCAAATCTCTAAACTATTCAATCAACTCCATCTCTTTCGCCATCATCATAAAGATATGCAATGACTTTCGGCTCAACGCATCGGCAACTATGTTTGCCTTTCTAGGATGATACCTCAACTCGAACTCATAATCCTTTAAGAATTCCATCCATTGTCATTGGCGCATATTCAGTTCCTTCTGGTCAAACAAATACTTAAGGCTCTTATGGTCACTAAAGACCACAAACTTGGAACCATACAAGTAATGTCGCCATAACTTTAAAGTGAACACCACCGCCGCCAATTCCAGATCGTGGGTAGGATAGTTAACCTCATGCGGTCCTAACTATCTTGACGCATAAGCTATCACACGCTCTTTCTGCATTAACACACAACCCAGACCAAGTTTAGATGCATCACAATACACCACAAAATCAGCCGTCAAGTCTGGCAATGCTAACACGCGGTAGTAAGTCTTAACTTCAACTCTTGGAAACTTTCTTCACATTCACGAGTCCACACGAAAGGTTGATTCTTACGAGTCAACTTCGTCAATGGTAGGGCTAAACGGGAAAATCCTTCAATGAACCTCCGGTAATAACCGGCAAGACCAAGAAAACTTCTTATCTCTGTTACGGACGTCGGTCTTTCCCAAGCCATAACAGCTTCAACCTTCGACTTATCAACAGCAACCCCATCACTAGATATCACATGGCCAAGAAAAGAGATCTCATGCATCCAGAATTCACATTTAGAGAGCTTAGCATATAACTCCTTCTCTCGAAGAGTGGTCAATACAAGACGAAGATGTCTTTCATGTTCTTTATGACTCTTGGAGTATACCAAAATATCATCAATAAACACCATGACGAATTGATCGAGATACTCATGAAAAATGTGATTCATGTAATCCATGAAAATCGTAGGAGCATTTGTCACTCCAAATGGCATCACTACGTACTCATAGTGTCCATATCGCGTTCGGAAGGCAGTTTTTGGAATATCTTCGGTCTTCACCCAAATTTGATGATATCCAGAACACAAATCGATCTTTGAGAATACAACAGCACCCCTCAGTTGATCCAAAAGATCGTCAATACGTGGAAGAGGATATTTGTTCTTGATATTTAGCTTGTTGAGTTGGCGATAATCAACGCACAATCTCATGCTCCCATCCTTCTTTTTCACCAACAAGACAGGAGCACCCCAATGAGATACACTTGGGCGAATAAACTCCCGTTCAAGCAATTCCTCAACTTGCTTTTTCAAATCGGTTAACTCCATAGGATACATTCTATAAGGAGCTCTAGAAACAGACTCGGCGCTGGGAATAAGGTCAATAGAGAATTCTACTTCTCGGGAAGGAGGTAATCCAGGAATCTCTTCCGGAAACACATCAGGAAACTCCGAAACAATGGGAATCCCACAAGATTGGGAAGCACCATTCCCATCAACCAAACAGAACATCATAAGAAGCTGAGAGATACCTTGTACATCAAAGCCTACAACATTTGAAGTCGGGAAGATCACCGCCTTGCTACGATAATCCACCAAGATCTTGTTAGCGGATAACCAATCCATGCCCAGAATAATATCCAGATCCTTCATAGGCAAACATACAAGGGATACCATAAATTTCCTACCCTCCAGGTTCATCTCGACGTCCTCACATCAAGTTACCTATCTTAAGCAAGTACCGGTCAGTGTAGTCACTAATATAGAACCTTTCATCATACACACAGGCACCCGCAAGCGCCTCACACAATCTTCAGAAATAAACGAGTGTGTAGCAGTGGAATCATAAATGACTTGTAGCGAATTACCAGAGATTTTACACTCACCACGGATAAGATCTTCAGCTTGTGCGGCTTCTTCACCAGTAACTGCAAACACTCTACTTGCAGCTTGTACTTGATCACCATCATTGCGGTTTCCATTCCTTCCGCCATGGCCATTGCCTCGACCATTTCTTCCACCATTATAGTTTCTACCACGGCCACCATTACGACCACCATTTTGATCATCACCATTTCCACGACCACGGCCTCCAAAGCCACCATGGCCTCCACAGTTACCACCATAGTTCATGCGGTTAGGAGTGTCAATATTAGCACCTCTTGCATTCAATGGACAATTGGGACAAATATGCCCGGGTTGGTTACATTAGAAGCATACCACGTCATCACGAGGACAGTCACGTGCCAAGTGGTTAGCACCACATTTGAAACAAGTTAGGCCCTGGACATTTCCATGGCCTTGGTTACCACCTCCGTAACCACCTCTAAAAGCACCACGTCCTCTAGCATTGGAGGATCCACCATAAAGAAACTTGTTTTTCTTAAAATGACCTTGCTTTTTGAAGCTAGAAAATTGGCCCTTCAACTTAGACTCGTGTTTGCCATGACTCAAAAGAGTCACATCTTCTTCTTCATAAATACGACACTTATTCACAAGCGTCGGAAAACTTCGTATCTCTTGATGTTGAATAGCCCGTTTGATCTCAGGCCTTAACCCATTTTCAAACTTTACACACTTCGATGCCTCGGTACCCTCTTGTTGATAGGGCAGATAAAATGCACACAACTCCTCAAACTTGGAGGCATACTCCTCCACCGTCATACCACCTTGCTTAAGCTCCATAAACTCCAGCTCCTTTTTGCTTCTATAGCTGTCCGGAAAGTATTTCTTCGAGAATTCCACCTTGAAGTTTTCCCAAACCAAGGGAACATCAGCGGATATCATGCATCCCCTAGTAAGACGCCACCAAGCTTCGGCCTCATCGCGGATCATTAAGACCGCATACTCCAGCTTTTGTGCTTCAGAGCATTTGAAACTTGCATATATTCTTTCCAAGTCGTTGATCCAAGCATAAGCATCATCAGGCTTATATCCTCCATGAAACTCTGAAGGTTTCCTCTTAAGAAACAAGTCAAGACCTTGGGAGCCTTGTCCCACATTTAGCTGGCCTTGTCTTTCCAAGAGATCGGCAAAGCAGTTTAAGGCATTTGCCATAGCAGCAGCCTCACGATTTGGTCTACCAGCCATATCTTATGCCTATACATTAAAACATGGCTCACACATAAGTACACTAGACCAAACAATAACTTTTCGACTCATGAATTCAATAATTTTAGCACTCATAGGCCTGTCATGTACTACATTACATAATCATATCATTTTCCATACATGGTCACAACATATTCATTATTAGAGGTAAATAGTGTAAAGACTCTTGGCCGGACTCAACAATATTTGCATCAATCTCACTTCAAAATTACCATCGCAATCCAACCAAATAATTCATAATTCAATCAATCACAAACAATAGTCACATGAACAACATCAATCTTAATCGTATCAAGAGCAACTAATGCTCTGATACCAGGTTGAGACGCCCCTAAAATAGGGGTAAATTTTTCGCGAATTAAAATCACTATTCGATGAACAGAAAATAAGTGATGAGGTTTTGAAACGCAACCCCTAGATCTATGAGAAACCACTCTCATATATGAAGATATGAAAGGGTAAAATAAAAAAATGATTTTCTAATAATTTTCTAATTAAAATCAGCGGAAGAATTAATTATTTTAATTGTTGCATGAATGAATTTTTGGAGAAAAGACTTCATGAAGATACTGGGTTCAAAACACTTTTTAAAATAATGCATGAATGGATTTTATTGCAAAGAAAATGCAAACATTTAGAACCAAATGAAGGTGGACAACAGGGTGCCACTCGCTCAAGCGAGAATCCTTTTCGCTTGAGCGAGCCAGCATGGTTACGCTTGGGCGAAATCAGAAAGGCTGAGCGAGGAAAAATATTAGGCATCAGGGACTTATCTCGCTTAAGCGAGACCCTTCTCGCTTGAGCGAGATCATCCCAGCAACATTGAAAACTCTCTGGCCGATTTTCGCTTGGGCGAGGTGGCTCTCGCCTGGGCGAAAATCGTCTAGTATCTAATTTCCTTCTTCCTCGCTCGAGCGACCACCAGACCAAGGCGATTTTGCTTGAGCGGAAATGGTCCAGAGACCAACCTCTGATTTCCCACGAATCTCGCTTGGGCGAAGAGGGAATTCACTTGAGCGAATTTCAGCCAGAGACTACACCCCTGTCCCATAGGCAATTCGCTCGAGCGAGTTTCCCACTCGCTTGAGTGAATTCTGTAGAACTTATGCAGAAACGGGGAATTCTCTCAATCATGGCATATGAATTAACAACTTCTACTTCTTTAACCTTTTCCACTACATTATTTTACTTCATCATGCATCTACAACTCTATCAACTTCATAGAACACTAAATTTAAGAATTTCTTCATTCGTGCATTAAATTAAACATCAACAATATCAATCATTCATGAAGATTAACGACACCAAGTATCATAATTCATCCTTTACATATTTGGGTCACAAATGAAAATTGACCACACATATCAAAGCTCAATTTTCCTCCATGACCCATAAAATAATCAAATATCATCTAGATTACCATATGAGCATTCATTACATCAGATGCTATATAAAATCTACATATCGCCGGCCAAGGCACTTCCTATACCACTATTTACCTCCACAACCAACATGTACTTCAAAATGTCAACTCTCCCCATGAGTACCCTACATCACAAGTCTAAAAATGGACAACATGGGAGAGTGAGTCACACATTCCAAAAGAATGAATATGAATACCATGTGATTAAGTACATATGCATCAAAACATGTATACTTTGCACATACATTCTTTCACCATACTCTTCATCAATTCAACATCATCATACATACATCACAAGTAGCACCACAATTTTGACAAAGCATACAACATATACATCATCAATTTTCACCACGATTCGGATGTCATACACAGACTATCATTTGGTATTCATATCTTTTATGTTGTATTAGTATATTATTTCATCCCCATCATATCCATCATCATATCTCATCACATTTGGCATACTCCCTTGCTATATGCAAATGCTCTTAAGCTAATGCATATGCACGAGTGGATATTTCAACAATTGCAGATCTGACTATGGGAATATAAACACCAAATGTGGGATTCAAGTATGATCATCTGACCATACCCCTACTGCAGTAGAAAAATGTGTACACTTATTCTTAAATTTGCATGCAATCACCAATTATTTTACTGGTACCAAACCACATCGCCCATCTTGCAACACCTGGTCATTTTCACCATGACAGCGGTATACAACATATTCAACATATGGTGTTGCAGGCCGGCCAGATATCAAATCATGGCGGTTGTGATCTTAAAGACCACCGAGGTCTCCTGCTCATCCAGAGCCACCCCCCATAAGGGTCGGCCACATGTAGCTCCCCGAAGCAATACATGGGCGACTTCGTGACTTACACACCGAGTCACAGGGGAAATAAAACTTGCCTGTGCACTGAGCCACCCTCCCACTGGGTCGGCCGAGGGAACTCCCCTAATGTTCCAGCAACGGCGACTATGCAGTATGCCATGGATGCAAATACAAATCATATGCACTTCTCACTCTATGCAACCTATACATGCCACTCATCATACAACATCATCATCACCAACATCACCACAAGGCTTTTATTATTGTTGGTTATTCAAGTTAGTTTAAGTCTTTGTGTGGTATTCTCATTTATTCTCATTCTTATCACTCACCCTTTTCATCAATACAAAACTCTAATCATTCTCTATCAACATTATCAATATTCATCTTGTATTTATGGTAGATACAAGTATAACACCAAGTCATTTATCATTCTATACCATCATATAACATACCATGAACACTCTAAATGCATCAAAGCATGTTGCCAAACATATTAGCCACATCATACACCACATTACAATTTCTCATAACATTTAAAGCAAGGCTAACATGCATGCCAATACATATGGCAATCAAATAACATTCAAATTCATGCATTTAGAACATAGGACTCCTCTCCTACCTCAAGAGAAGAATTCCAAGCGATACGACGTGCCTGCCTCGTCATTCGGAATGGATCCTATATTAACGTGCATATAGAATCCCAATTAATCAACTACTCAAGACAATACTTTAATTCTAGTTAATCATATTCTTATCTCCAATTTCACAGCATGTGATAGACATGTTATAACCAGCATTTTTCTCATTTATTAAGCTTCGGGAATTCCTTCCCATTAAGCCACATTCATTAAAATTCAAGGGCTACTAACAACAATAGCCCTAACCTTTATGTAATTCCTTTTATCCGCATCCATGTTCATGAATGTCATGCATTTCTTTATAAAACATGTTCTTAAATCAACATTAACCATTTTCCCCAAATCTTAAAATTAGGGTTTTCACCAAAACCCAACCACATTCATCAATGCCTCATCATCCTTCATTTCCCACCATCATTAATGCACCAACCACCATTAATCCCTTATAAATACTCACATTTATGACCACCCACCTTAGGGTTCAAGCATTCATTGCTCCTAATAAATACCCATGTACATGCATTACCCCTCTAAATCATAATGACACATACCCTTAGCCAAAACTCAACAAAAGAGTGAGTATAGCTTACCTCACACCTAAAACAAAGTGGGTTTTCAAGGGGAAGAGAAGGATGCACGAAAATAAGGAGGAGAAGGAAGAGAAGATTTCAACCTCCTAGCTTGCCCAAGGATAAAAATGAGGGAGAAGGAAAGAGTTCACCACCTTAGCTTAGGGTTTGAGGGGAGGAAGAAGAAGGTGAGAAGAAGAAGTGAAGAAGAAAATAGAGAGAAAGAAGAAGTGGAGTGTTTTTTTTCCTATTTCATTCAGCATGCACACGAAAATAATAAGAGGAGAAATGGGTTTTTGATTTACTTTTATTTCCATTCATTAGAATTTCATCGTTTTGCCACTAACAGGCTCTTCGTTCGGGCTCAATACTTTATCTAAAAATTATTCCGAATATATGTTTGGATTCCCAATATTATTCTTAACAGCCCTGACCAATATCATCTCAATCAGAGATACTTGGTCTGACACCCATATCTCAACCGGGCTCATTTTCAGCTTAGCCGGTCTCCAAAATTCACCAACAGTCCCTAAAAATCTTAATTTAATTATTTTCAATAGTTTGGGACATTAAATAAGTCATATTTAATTTGTCAATATTTATTTTCCTTATAAATCCTCTATTTTAAAATTTGGGATGTTACACGACTCATCAGTCAACCAATGTTAGTTTTAAAATATTAATAATTATTTTAACAGTAAAATACCGACAATATCAAATAAGTGTAAATATACCATAAAATTTCTAAAACACTAAAAGGTAAAGGCCCAATGAAGGCCCTCACCAGCCCATAGCATGCAAATACCTTAGAGATACTAGAAAGGACTCCCCCTCTTACCTGTAGTGACATTTTTACTCCTTAACAAGAAAGTGTCAAGCTTTGATCCTTGATTTTACTGCTTTAGTCATCGATTTCTCCGTTCTAATCGAACATAAGAGGTGATCCACGGCTGGTGGTAGCCATATGCAAGGTGAACATGAGGTGGAGGTGTGGTCGCGAGGCGGTATGGCCACGGGTGGTGATGTGGTCATGAGGTGGTGATGGGGTCGTGAGGTGATGTGGCTGTGAGGTGGTAGTGTGGCCATGAGGTGCCAAGGAAAAGGAAGTTGAAGGGAGGTGGATGGTGGCCGTAGATAAAGGGTGATGTGGTGGCCGCAAGTGGAGGTTGATGATGGTGGCTCACGCTGTTGCTTGAGGTGGAGAGAAGATGGCTGGTAATAATGGTGTGGTAGCCATAAGGGAGAAAAAGAGGAGAAGGGGATGGTGGAAAATGGTAGGAGGTGGTGGTTGTCATGGTGGTGAGGTGAGTGGGTAGTGGCGTGTGCGAGAGAAAAAAGAGATTGAGATTTTTAGAGAGAGAAAAAAGAGGGAGAGAGAGTGAGTGAGTGAGAGAGAGAGCTTCTTTTAAGTGAAGAAAGAGAGGGGTGAGATGAATTTATAGAGGAAAAGTCGCCTAGCCGGTCAATTGATTAATCAGTACCCGATGAAAATTCTAAACATAGTTTTTAAGGAAACTTGATAAATATTTAAAAGGTTGTTAGGCTCAGAATTTGAAAAAGTGATAAACATGAATTTCATAAGGTTTTGTTTACTCTTAAAAATGAGCTAAAGAATAGGTAATTTCAACAACCAGAGCAAAAGTTATGCCCGAATCAAGAAAAGGTGCTCTGGACGCCCCTGTATTTCCAATAGCTAAAAAGAGACATTTATTAGGAATAATCTATTGAGAATTGGCTTTCGGGGTATTATAGGTAATTTTGTTATGATTTCACCAAGACAAAAATTACTCTATTCCATTATCAGTAGATAAAATTACATGTGAAATACCATAAACTAGTCTTGTTTGGGCGTTACCAACAAGACAACAAAAATGTTGAATTTTTTGCATGTTTGTGATGTGAACTAGCTCTCAGAGTCTTCATGAGAATTGTAAGAGTTTTTGTTACAAGAATTATGAGACTAGATCGCACAAATTAGACATCCGTGGAAAGAGTTATGAATTTTTTTGTAAACCATACAAAAATTAACGAGATAACAAATGGGCTTTTATGGTATGTAAACCTTGAATCTCATATAGAAGTTAATCTGTTTGGAATTGGCCTTTGAGGCCTTCATGAAAGTTGTAGGGAATTTTATTAGGAGTAAACCAAGACAAGAATTTTTGGATTCTGATGTCATGGGTAAAAGTTACGCTCAAAACACTAACTAGGGTCCAGTCCGATTACGGGATTACAAGCCAATAGGGTGTGTTTTCAAGAATTGTGCTCAATGGGGTCCAAATTGGAGTTAGGTGTCTTTAAGATAAGTGTTTAGGACTTTGTTACAGACCATTAGAGACTGGAATTATTGAGATTGGATACTCTTGACATATGTACGACCATTTGCATATACTAACATATTATTTATGCAACAGAGTGGCCTCGGCCTTGACCATTACTTACAGAAGATCATACTCTTTATTTCTTGAGCCCCTAGGCAGCTTACAGAAAAACGAGGGATGTTTCATTATCCAGGACCAACATTTCATATAGTATTGCAATATAATACCAGCTTCCAGCATTGCGCATGAGACTTATGATTAGATACCCGTACGAGCCATTCTCTCGATACCGGTAGATCAGAGTTGACTTATGTAACTACATATTGAAAAGCAACCTGGAAAGTGACTAATAGGAAGATACAATCATTAGGTAGCGTCTATGTCGCATGTCAATCTTTCTATAAGAATCAAAATCATACTGACACTACATACGAAAAGCTCACCAACTCAAAATGACTCTTCCGCTGCTCTAAGATATAAAATCCTACAATTCAATAATGAAAAGGTAGAACATTCTTGTGACATCCCAGGGCACTAATGAGGGAGAGACTGTCATTGATGCAGAGGCACGGACAAGGAGTGACTCCTAGCAGGCTTCCAGTGGGAGGGACACGTGAATGAACCGAATACATGCCGGAATGAGAGAGATCCAAAAACTGTATAGGTATGGGACTATAGGTTGAGGATTGCTTAAAGAAATTAATTCATACTACCTATCAACAAATGCATTTGCCTTTTCGGTAGCCATCACTTAAGGACTTCAAGGTTAAGCATGCTTAACTTGGAAAAATTCTGGGATTGGTGACCTTCTAGGAAGTTCTCGAAAAGTGTGTGATTGAGGACAAAGCACACTGAAAAGGTCTCGTGTGGGTTTGTGGGGAGAGTCGTTAATTCCTAAAAAGTGGTCGGGGCATCAAAATTCTTACTCTAACTTACGCTCGAGCTCTTATATTCTTTCTGAGATCCCCACTGGACCGGTGTGAAAACATACACAAATTATATCACTGAAGGTTGGTCGCCACACCGGACTATGCACCCCGGCCTAGACCAATTCAATAAGTATTTTAGATCCTAAAATTTAAAAAAGTTAAATTAAACATAAAGTTATAATACCAATAACATCAATTCTTATTTTGATATGTGAACTTTTTGGCTAGTAATATGATGAATTGGATAAAACACTTTCTACCTTAGTGATGCTAAATAAAAAGATGGGTTGGTATTCTCAATCAAGTTATTAATTTTAATAATGTAAATTAAATCCTAAATTTTATAGATTCCAAAAATAATGTAAAGAAATCTTAATTTTTGCTTCATAATTTTAAAATAAGTTTTTCTAAATTGGGTCGGTGAAAGGTAATTTTAATATGTTGTTTGATCAATCTCAAATAACATGAAAAGTCAATATTAATTACGGTGTCCTGCCTAAAGTCCTAGAATTAATCATCAGGGTTTACTAAAAATTAGGAAAAAAATTTCACGAATAAAACAACCCCGGCGAATCAACCCTAAAAGCCTAGGTGATACATGACTTAAACATAAACAGTGGAAACATAAACTATAAGCATGAATAAGCTAAAGGTTGGCTTACTCGAACTACAGGTCCCTAACAGGGCATTCTTCTCTTTCTATATATGAAGATATGAGTAGGGAATCGAGGAATACCAACCTCAGGGCATCACTTCCATAACACAACTATACGTCAATTCACAATCATTCCACTTTAAACAATTCCTAGGCATATGGAGGCTTAGATCCTTAACATAATACCATGCCAAGACATAATCTAAACCTCCTCCAATGAGGTGTCAGTTACCTACCCACTAACAATCATATAATTACATTTCACATATCAACCTATATATATATATATAAACTTAATATTTTGCATCATATATATGTGTTCGCCAATTTAAGCCAATCAAAAGGTTCTAGCACAAGCTTCAACATCAACAAAACAACAAGTACAACCATAAAATAATTAAATACAATTTCCTCCTCTGGCATTGCATTACTCCATCTTTGAGCTCACCAGGTGGCATTGTCACCCTGAAAACTTGAAGGTTGAAGGGTGAGTACCACTCAAAGTAGTAAATAGAAATTTACAGATAAAATCACCCATTGGGTTATGTAATTCAACATATTACCACCACAACACAATGACATATAATTCATCAAACCATATATCAATCATCATTTCAATTTCAAAACATCACTTGATACCTCCAATTCTTTCAATGCAAATGATCAAATGTCATAAACTTTCAAAATTATATCTTTTCAAATGCATAAAAGTATGCAATGCGAATTCGACTTAATCAACAACAAATTTGGATGCCAACATGGATAATCCATACAATAAACTTGAGTGTTATAAATTAATGGATATCCTAGTAACCATACAACAAATTCAAGTGCTATAAATGATGGTACCTTGGGAACTACACAACAAATCTGAGTGCTATAATTGACAGACCCATAGGCGAATCAAAGCGTTATGGTAACCAATGCATATGATGTCATGAGTCTATACATGTGTGCGAACCTAACTTCTCATAATAGAGACATCATAGTCTAGCTTCACTATCCTTAATAATTCTCAATTCATCACTCATCAATTCACATATATACATATCAATTGATAAAGCTACTAGATCATTTTGAAACATAAATATTATATCACTAATTAATAAACTGTCAACAACACATAATTAGCATATTACACTCAACATATATAGCACTACCATGAGGCATAGTCAATGACTTTCTAGTTAAAATATTATCAATTAATCATCAACACCAACATGGGTTATTATCAACAACATATACCAGGCCATAAAATCAATGCATTTCATGACCTAAATCACATAATATCATCATTAACATTTATCGAGCGCTAGACTTCAACTTACCATCATAACTTTATGACACAAACAATAACTATACTTTTATTTTTAAAAAAATCAATATTTTCCGGCCATTAATGTTCAAAATAAACTTTTATTTTGAAAATATCATCGCAAATACCACTCTTTTTAATTAAAACCTCATTTTTCACCCATGAAAAATGGTGGATAATAGGAGTATAGAGACTAAAGGGTAGTTGTCAACCATGATTAGCAACAAATGCATGAAAAAATAAAGACCAAATTCACTACAAAGAAGGAAAGTAAAATAAAAAAAATCAAGCAAAAGAAACAAAGGGATCAAAAATTCATGACAAACAAGTAGCCCGGTTGATATTAACTTCGAAGATACCATAGAAACCAATAAGGCAGTTCAAGTCTCTCATATAAAGAAAACCACTCGACGACCTAATTCCTACCAACTATAATGACTTAGTCTCCATACTCATCAATCCTTATGACGTAAGATAACAAAGAAGAATAAAAAACTAAAATTGCTATTTATACTGACAAAAGCAAGCATGAGTCCCAGAAACAACAATAATGCAAAAGTAAAATCACAAGCATTCTATAACAGATGGCTTAAACTAGAAGAAAATGTGAACAAAGATAATAGAAAAAGAAATGCAAAATCAAGCAAACAATTACAAAAAGAAAAAGGTTGACAAACTCACATACTGAAAACACAAGAAGATGAGTGTCGCAACCTGGATCACGATGGCGCGACGAGGAAGAAAAACTAGTATGAAACAGGGAGTCGCCACCAACGTTTTTATCCATAGGAAAAACATTGGGAAAAAACTAAGTTCAGTGAAAGCACTGGTTTAAAAATGAGATTCAAGTTCGGGAGTCGGTTACGAGTAGGGAAGGTATTAGCACCCTACATCGCCTGTCAGAAACAGTACCAAGATTGAAAATGCGCAACATAAATAGCCTTACAAAAGATGTTTTATTTCTTCCCTTTTATTGTTGTACTTTGTGTAAAAACAGAAGGAAATGGAAGGAACAAACTGGACAAACATAGAGTGTAGGTCAACAGGACGTCGCGTCCAAATTAACCTCGGCTTTGATATAAAAACAGAGAAAGGGAGGGATGCTAACAAGACGTCGCGTCTAAATTAGTCATCCTTTAATCACATACGGGGTTAGAAACGGGAAGGGGATAAACAGGAAGTCTCGTCCCAAGTATCCCGTTCCTTATGGGAAAATCAACAAGACGTCACGTCTAAATTGATTTTCATGGAATTTAATCAAGACACGGGGTCAGAGATTTGGGAAGGGGATAAGCGGGACGTCTCGTCCCAAGTATCTCGTTCCTTATGGGAAAATCAACAAGACGTCACGTCTAAATTGATTTTCATGGGATTGATAAAGGGCGGTTACAAAGGAAACGTAAAGAAAATAAAATAGGAACGAAATGGGAAAGGTGGGGATAAAAAAAAGATTGGGCCTGACAGGATTTAAAGTCCTGCTCCTACGTATTCTTGAGTTACCAAGAAATCAGGGGTACGTAGTTCTTTGGTGATGTTTTTTTTAGGAAGAGGCTAAAAGATTAATGGTGGATGATGTTTTTTTTTGGCTAGTCTGAACGTGAAACACTTGTTTTTTGTTATTTATTTATTACGAACCTAGGAAGGGGTAAAAAAGAAAAGAAAAGAAAATAACAGAAATTTATTTAAGTGGAAAAATGGAAAACCGAGTAAAAAATGGAAAAACCGAGTGAAAAAATAGAATACCGAGTGAAAAATTAAATACCGAGTGAAAAAGTAGAATACCGAGTGAAAAGTGGAATACTGAGTGATGGAGTAAGAGACTGCAAAGGGGGTCAGAAACTGACTGAAGGTGGAAGAGACCGACCGAGTGAGAAAGGGACTGACCGAGGGAGAAAGGCAGTGGGGGTTGAGAGGAGTTTGAAGGAGGGGGCTGTTGGCCTGGATGAAGGATCGTATGGTAAGGTGGAGAGGGAGAAAATGGGACGGTGTTGGCCTTTTGAGGGGGAGTGTGGTATGGTTTTTTAGAGGGAAAAAGGAGAGGGAGACTACGGTGACAGAGAGAGAGGAAGAGAATGAATGGAAGAGAGAGGAATGTATTGGTTTGAGGAGAGGACGGTGTTGGTGGTATTAGGAAGAGCAAGGATGGTGTTGGTGGGTTGAAGGACAGTGTGGAGAGGACGGAGTGGTGAGAGGAAGGTAAGGACGGTTGTACAGGTTTATAGGAGAAAGGTTGGTGTACAGGTTTGAAGGAAGATTGGGACGGTGTTTTAGGAGGGGTTATGTAGAGAAGAGTATGAACCGTTACGGAGTGTTGGGGATGAATTAAGACAGAAACGGTGTGGTGTGGTGAGGATAGATAGGAACCGAAATGATGTGGTGTGATGGGAATGAGTTCCTTAGATTCAAGACTCTTGCAGTGAAATTTTTTTAGAGGTTCCCCCCCTTTCCAGCTCTGGACCGCCAAAAAAAAGAAAAAGATCCACCGTGCCTCTTCAGCTGAGGCATTTATAGAGGCTTTAGGATGTGGGCTGAGTGCTTGGACAGCACGAGTCTCACTCACCCACGTGCCTAGTGGAGACAGCCTGGCCACTATCAGTTTTTGGGATGCGGCGGCTGGTGGGAAATTTTTAATTTCTCCACTTTCGTCCCCTGTCTGCCACTCCCAGGATTCTTGGATCCACTTGGTTGTGAAAATCCAAGTCATCATAGTAGGAATATGGAGAGCCTGTGGAAATCCGAGAGAGGATGGTGGAAATCCGAGAAAGGATGGTGGAAATCCGAGAGAGGATGACTCGGATTAGCCTCTCAGTCGGTATTCATCCAGAGTGGGACATAATCCGAGTGGAAAAGGTCCCTCTTGTACACAAGGCCGAGTGAAGTCTTTGCTCGGTGTTGAGTTGAGGGGTCGGTTTTTAGGAGAAAATCGGTCGGTGTTAAGTGTGAAGACCCCTGATGCTAAATTTTCTCTCCACTTTGCTTGAGCGAGAGTTTCTCGCTTAAGCGAAAACACTCCAGTAGCTCACTGTCCACCTTTTTCTTAAGCTAGAATCTATTCCGCTTAAGCGAGAGTTTATTTCGCTTAAGCGTTTGTTGAAGGAAACTCATTTCGCTCAAGCGGAGAAAGGCTCGCTCAAGCAAGAAGTCCTTCTTAACTCAGATTTAATCTGGAATTGAACCACTGTTTTACTCGGATATCTCTATGGAAATGAACCACTCGGAGAAACTTTGCTCGGGTTTTCTTAGTAGCATCACAGTTTGAAGTATTCAATCGGAGTTACTTCAATTGGAGGGTTTTGCTCGGTAGTGCTTCTGTTTGAAGCTTCATTCGACTCCTATGCTTGATTAGTCATTTTCACTCAGTATTCAACTCGGAGCCGGCCTTCCTTCCCATCAGAATTATTTCATTCATCAATCAATCATTCAAATATACTCACTCAGGAGTGATCCTTATTTTCTGATCGGAATAGTTTCACTTGACAATCAACAGCTCGGGTGCGTCCTCTCGAGAGTAATTCAATCAGACATATTAACTCGGGACTCAGCCTTTATATTTCAATCAGAAGTTACGATAGCTCCAACAATCCTTCAGGGGTATTCGTTCGGAATCGGCCTTATTTCCACTCGGATGGTTAACCAATCCCTCGGAATCCTTCACTTGGACAAGTCTTGGTCGGATTCAGGGCTCAGGAGTAATTCATTTGTGCATCAGAACTTGGATATATTCACTCGGAGGTGCTCTCTTTTCTATCAGAACTTGCCACCTTTTCTCTCAGAATTTGGCACTTGAGAATATGATCACTCGGATATATTCACTCGGAGTTGGTTTTGATCAGGAATTTGTACTCGGATTTACCTCAAGGCAATATTCCACTCTGCAATGCTTCACTTTAAGTCATTCTACTCGGATTTGATCAATTCAGAGTCATTCTACTCAGATTTACCTTCAACAGGGTAATATTTCACTCGGAAATGCTTCAATCAGAGTCATCCTGCTCGGACTTGATTATTTTTGAGTCATTCCACTCGGATTTTTGTCCAACAGGGCTATATTTCACTCGGAAATGCTTCAATCAGAGTCATCCTGCTCGGACTTGATTATTTTTGAGCCATTCTACTCGGATTTGACCATTCTGATTTAGAATTCAGTATAAAAGAAGATTCGTTCCACTTGGACCGGACCAAAAGAGGTGTTCACAGATGCCCCTCTTTACTTCTTTTTCACAAAAGAAACACAAAGCTTCTATGTTTTTGAAGCGAAAAGGAAGTAAAGATATGAACACCGATGTAGGGGCCAAGTGGGACCTCTTGATCGGTATGGCGTCTGATGGTGCTGGTAATCACGAGTCAGTGTGACCTTTTTTCTCTTTAAAGACAAGCATTTCCCACTTCTGTCTCTCTCTTTTTCTTTTTCTTCTTCTTTCTTTTTTTTTTTTGAATCTGGAAAAAAGTGGGTGGCTCTTTTTTGAATGACATGAAGAGGAAGGATTGTCTTTCTATTAACAAAAGATGAGAGGATTGGGTGTTGATTCTCAATTGATCAGAGATGGAGGATGCCATGTTCAGCGACAGATAAAGGTGAGAGTGTTGTCTCCTGGTTGACTAAAAGGTTAAAGGGTGCCATTTGATCGGCGACTGAAAAATAAAGGGGTGCCATTTGATCGGAGACTGGAAAGTAAAGGGGTGCCATTTGATCGGCGACTGGAAAATAAAGGGGTGCCATTTGATCGGCGACTGGAAAGTAAAGGGGTGCCATTTGATCGGCGACTGGAAAGTAAAAGGGTGCCATTTGATCGGCGACTGGAAAGTAAAGGGGTGCCATTTGATCGGTGACTGGAAAATAAAGGGGTGCCATTTGATCGGCGACTGGAAAGTAAAGGGGTGCCATTTGATCGGTGACTGGAAAATAAAGGGGTGCCATTTGATCGGCGACTGGAAAGTAAAGGGGTGCCATTTGATCGGCGACTGGAAAATAAAGGGGTGCCATTTGATCGGCGACTGGAAAATAAAGGGGTGCCATTTGATCGGCGACTGGAAAATAAAGGGGTGCCATTTGATCGGCGACTAGAAATTAAAGGGGTGCCATTTGATCAGCGACTGGAAAATAAAGGGGTGCCATTTGATTGGCGACTGGAAAGTAAAGGTGAGGGTGTTGTCTCTCGGTTGACTAGAAGGTGAAGACCTGGGGAGATGCCCCGGTTTGACACGATTTGGGAGAATCACGGGGAACTGGAGATGCCCCAGTTTGGCTTGATTTGGAAGAATCACAGGGAACTGCCCCTTGACTAAGGGAGTAGATCTAGGGAGATGCCTTAGTTTGACATGATTTGATTTAGGAGACTAAGGTAGAGATCTAAGGTCCACCGGGGGGTGTACGGTGGATTTGTTGGAGGAAAGAAATCTGAGGATGCCCCAGTTTAAGCTATCTTGGATGATTTTGGAAAATTCGGCTGAAGGAGTTAGGGGTATTGCCCCTTGAACGGCGGAAAGATCTAGGGAGATATCCCATTTCTGGAAAGGTTGAAAGATTTTAGGGGTGCTACCCCTAAGCCGGGAGAAGGACTTGGGGGTGATGTCCCAGTTAGGGAGATTGAGGATGCTTGGAGGGCGCTCCTTTTTAACAGAGTGAGACCCGGGGTGATGCCCCAGTTTGACATGATTTGAGAGAATCATGGGGGACTGCCCCTTGCCTAAGAGAGTGAATCTGGGGTGATGCCCCCAGTTTGAGTTGTCTGGGAAGTGTAGTCCCACTGGGGAAGGATTTGGTGATTTGGGTCACTGCCCCTTGATTGAGAATGGAAAATCTAGGGTCCACCAGGAAAAAAACTTGAGAAGTGCCAGCTTTGGCGATTATGGTTCCACTGGGGAAGAATTTGGGAAGTGCCCCATTTACGAAGACCGAAAGGATTTTGTGGAACTACCCATTGATTGAAAGAGGAGACCCTTGGGGTGATGTCCCAGTTTGAGATGATCGAAGGTTGGTGGACTACCCCTTCACTGAAAAAGGAATATGGGGAGATGCTCCAGTTAGAATATGATTGAAAGAACCTTGAGGTACCGTCCCTTGATTGAGAGAGCAGATCTGGGGCGATGCCCCAGTCTGATATGACTGAATTTTAGGATACTGTCCCTAGACTGGAAAAGAAATCCGAGGAGATGCCCCAGTTCAAGCTGTTTCAAAAATTTGGGGTATTGCCCCTTGGTTAGGAGAGAGATCTGGGGTCCATCAGGGATGTATGGTGGGCTTACCGAAAGAGAGTAATATGGGTGGGGGTGCTCTTGTTTGAGTTGCCCGAGAAGTGTAGTTCACTAGGGAAGGATTTGGTGATTCAAGGTACCGCCCCTTGATTGGAAATGGATCTGGGGTGATGCCCCAGTTTTTTTTTTAGAAAGATTGAAAGATCAAGGGGTACCTCCCGTTGGTTAAGGGAAGGATCTGGGGTGATGCCCCAGTTATTGGAAAAGTTGGAAGATTTAGGGGTATTACCCCTAAGCTGGGAGAAGGGTCTGGGGTGATGCCCCCAATTAGGAAGATTGAAGATTTAGGGGTACTGCCCCTAAGCTGAGAGAAGGATTTGGGGTGATGCCCCAGTTATGGGAAAGATTGGAAGATTTAGGGGTATTACCCCTAAGCTGGGAGAAGGGTCTAGGGTGATGCCCCCAATTACGAAGATTGAAGATTTAGGGGTACTGCCTCTAGGCTGAGAGAAGGATCTGGGGTGATGCCCCAGTTATTTGGAAGGTTTAGGGGTACTGCCCCTAGGCTGAGAGAAGGATCTGGGGTGATGCCCCAGTTATTGGAAAAATTGGAAGGTTTAGGGGTACTGCCCCTAAGCTGGGAGAAGGGTTTGGGGTGATGCCCCAGTTATTGAAAAAATTGGAAGGTTTAGGGGTACTGCCCCTAGGCTGGGAGAAGGATCTGTGGTGATGCCCCAGTTATTGGAAAAATTAGAAGATTGAGGGGTACCACCCCTTAGCTGGGAGAAGGATCTGGGGTGATGCCCCAGTTATTGAAAAAATTGGAAGGTTTAGGGGTACTGCCCCTAAGCTGGGAGAAGGGTCTGGGGTGATGCCCCAGTTATTGAAAAAATTGGAAGGTTTAGGGGTACTGCCCCTAGGCTGGGAGAAGGATCTGGGGTGATGCCCCAGTTAGGAAGGTTTAAGGGTACTGTCCCTAGGCTGAGAGAAGGATTTGGGGTGATGCCCCAGTTATTGGAAAAATTGGAAGGTTTAGGGGTACTGCCCCTAAGCTGGGAGAAGGGTCTGGGGTGATGCCCCAGTTATTGAAAAAATTGGAAGGTTTAGGGGTACTGCCCCTAGGCTGGGAGAAGGATCTGGGGTGATGCCCCAGTTATTGGAAAAATTGGAAGATTGAGGGGTACCACCCCTTAGCTGAGAGAAGGATCTGGGGTGAAGCCCCAGTTATTGAAAAAATTAGAAGGTTTAGGGGTACTGCTCCTCGAACGGAGGAAAGATTTGGGGTGATGCCCCAGTTTGAAGAGGAATGATAGATTTGGCAGTAAAATCCCAGGTTTGAAAGATTTGGGGTTAACAGGACATCTCGTCCAAATTAACCCGTACTTGGTCGTTGCCTAGGAACGGGATTCACCTGATTGTTGGGATCCCCATTCTCAGTTGATTTTTGGAAATACAACCCCTAACATGCCCCATGGACGAGACAGAAACCTTGAGAAGATATCGGCTCCAACTATGAGGTATTGATGGAAACCTCAAAGCACAATGGGAACTTAGAAAGGCGTCATGTTCGGCCACAGGAAGGTGTCTTGTCCAATGATTTGGGGGGTTTATAAGAAGGAAACCCGAGGAGAGTCGGTTTTATTGAGAAAAGATGAGAGTGAGCCTTAGAGACTAATGGATAAACCTCGGAAAGTGCTAGTCTTGGCGGTTGAGACTTGACACATCTACTTGTCATGATGTCCTGCAAGAAAAGTTAGTGGTGCAAAACAAATTGGAACTTAAAGAGACCTCCTACAAAGCCACAAACCTTAGAGATTCAAAGTGACCCATGACTGAAACAGAGCAGATGAAGCAACCCAAGCTTTAGAAATGTGTGAGGCCCAGTCTTCATAACGATTGCTTGAGGTGAGATCAAGTAACAGGGATATCTTATCCTCACGACTTTAAACCTTCATTACCTGAAAATTTTATATATTAAGGGAAAAACATATGTCTTACAGATCAGGGAAAATCTCAATACGAACACGTATCAAAGAGGTGAGATTGTATTTGCAAGTTGAGTGGAGGGTGGGAAAAGGGCGACCAGAGAAGTAAGTGAAGTTGCGTAGGAAATATGATAATTGGGTAGAATAGGAACGATTTCACAAATCCTCTAGTGAACTGTTGAGAACAAGGTGTATCTCAATCCCACATCATGACTTCGAATTCACCATTTGACCATGCCTCTGAAAAGGGTAGTCGGATCCTTATGCCTTAAATTGGAATTAGACCATTCTTATAAGAATCTTTAAATTATTCTGCCAAAATCTTGATCCCAATTTATCGCCTGAGCTGCCTATTCAGGTTTTCAGCCTACCAAATTGCTCTAACTTTTGCCTAAGCTGCCTTTTCAGGTTTTTAGCCTAGCGAGCTTTTCCTTTCTTGTGACGTCTTCCACCCTTTTTCTTTCTTTCTTTTTTTTTTCAAGGTTGCGCCCTTCACAACAAAGGTTTAATCTGATTTGACAATGAGCTTTTCTTGATTTAGTCTCAGCCCGTGGGGGAATGGATGTTATTTCAAATAGGAAAGTTTTCTCCAACACCATGTATCTAAGGAAAAAGGAATGAGCCCTTTTCCGGCACCAATAAGGGGACTTGTTCCAAGTCTTTGTCTTTTTGTTTACTCTTTCATCTCTTTTTGTTATTGTTTTTTTTGAATGTTTCTCTTTTTTTTTTCTTTTTTTTTCAAATGACCCCTTTGGTACCTTCGTTATGGTCTAGCTATTTTATTTGCACTTAGCCAATGTGGCAAAGAAGTATGATATTAATGGCATCACAGTAGACCACTCCCTTGGTTACACTGATATGGGAATAGTTATACTCCCTTAAGGTTGGGGTGTTGATCACGACACAGATGAAACATTGTTTTCGTCGCATTCTTAGCTTGATAACATTTACACCCCCATGTGGAAAATCGACAGTTTGATCTATAAATCAGCTTACCCCAATTAGTATATGTGTAGGGCACCAACCTTGAATCCCCTTTCTTTTTCTTTTTTTTTTTGCAGAGTATTTCTTGACCATGTTTACGTTTATGGGTCTTAGCAAGCCTTTGTCATCCATGTTGGTCAATACTAACATTCCTTTGAAGGGTGAATATGCCATTAAGAGGTCTGGCATTATCTTCATTCATGTAGACCGTATGTCACTACCCTTATACTATAACATCTTCTAAGGCTATTCGATTGATTTTCCAGTTGTTTATGAATCCTTTTCACTCCGCGTGTTGACCTTGTTGAGCGCTTCGGGATAAAACTAGAAACATCCTGGTTAATTCGGCCAAGGAACTTTTGTCTTTGCTACCTTCTTCATCAGCGTGATCAAACAAGCGGTCAAAGTCATGACATAGGATTGCGATCTCATTGTTCTCAGAAGGATCATTTTTGGATGAATGTTTTTTAGTGTATGATGGCAAAGAGAAAGAGGAAAATAAAAGAGAACCAACGGATAAAGGGAATGTCAAAACAAATAAAGGAAGCGAAGGGAAACATTTTGAAATTTGATACGCATTTATTGAGAAAACCCTGAAATGTAAAAATATGCTTTTGCCCTTATTACATAAAATATCCTAACGCCTTAGGCATAGCGTTTGGGTTGAAAAGTCATAAAAAAGAAGTTTAAAGTCGTAAAGAGCTAGGTGGTCTCCTGGTCACGAACTTCTCCACTTGGCGTGCAAATCAGAGAGCTTGCATCCTCTCCATACCTTCAGTCCCTCCTTATCATACTGATCCCAGAATTCTCATGATTAGACCTGGGGTTTATGATTATATTGGGACTCCCTTCCTGGAAATCTAGCCACTTGGCTTTAATCAGATCCCTTACTTTGAATTTTAAGGCATAACAATCCTCAGTAGAGTGCCCCGGGGCTCCAGCATGGTAATCACGTTGAGTATTAGGATTATAACCTTTGGGGTAAGGAGGAATCATTGGTTTCAATGGACAGGGCACCGCAAGGGAACTACGGATAAGGTGAGGTAAAAGTTCTGTGTAGGTTATAGGAATGGGGTCGAACCAGACCGGTGTTCGACTATCAGTGGGTTTTATTGTGTTTCGATCTGGATTAGGTGGCTGAGTCTGCCCTAGTGGGGAACAGTAGGGATGTGGAAGAGATGGTTTGATAGCAGGCGGATGAGAATGGGAAGGTGTTTGAGGTATATATGGATGAAAATAGAACTGGAATAGGAAAGGATCGGAGTCCTGGTCAGGGATGGTGGCAGCCATGTAAGGTGTAGGGGAAATGGCAGGTTGAAAGGGGGTATGAGTCATTAGCCTGGGTTGGGCCCTTTTTCAGTTATAGGAAGTAGAATTAACATCTCCTTTTCTTTTCCCCTTATCTCCCGATGCAGACATTCTTGTGATAGGTGCCTCAGGCGACTGGGAGGATTATGAAATATGGGGGTCCACTACTTGCAAATCATAATCATCTTGTTGGTTTGGAACGGGGGAGAGTACTCTGAGGGTACTGCATAAAACAGGTTGTTGTCTGGGCCCATGAAGTGTTGTGGTGCATAAGATATGCCATAGGTTGGTTGAGGGTCAATGATGGGGTTGGTCCTGTTGATAGTGATGGAAGGTGTCATGGAAGGGGGAATTTGCATTTTCGTCAGTCCAGGAGGATGGAGAGGGGTGGTTGGTAAATGTTGATCATTCTTGACACCCGCAGAGGGTTCCTCCTCTATGATCTTTTTTTCTAAAAGTCTGGTCATTTCTGCCACTTGCTTCTTTAGCTGATCAACTTCACTCCTGAGGTTTTCAATTTCTTGCTCTCTTTCAGCCATGAGTCTCCTTTGAAAGTCTAGTAAGAGTGTCTTTCAGTGTCAGTGAAAGAAAAACAAGAAATGTCAGGTGAAAACAGAAGGAAGGAGAATGTCGTGGGAAGCAATTACAGGCTTCGGCAAGTATCCTTTGACTATTCCTTAGAACTTATTATTCAAAAGTACTAGGTATGGTAAACATGGAAATTAATATGGGATAATTGTGAAGACAGAAGAAATCTTTCATCCTGAGGCGAGAGCCCCAAGCTCAAACATTTTCTTCGGGCAACTACAGCCCTCATTTCTTAAGTTCAATCCCATGTTAATTTCCATAGATACTCAAAGGGTATTCGTTAAGTTCTGAATAGCCTTCCACGAAAATGAGGATAAAGAGAAGAAATTAGTTGATGTCATGTTTTGGAACCGGTATTTCCCCATTGATTTAACATAAAGCAATTTTTCTTGGGGAAATAACGATTACCAAGGGTCCAAGTCGTAATAGTCATAAATTTTTTAATCGTCATCAACACCCCTGCTGGAGCGGAAATGAAGTTATATTTTTTTGATTTTTTGACGATTAGGAAAATCTATGACTCAGGACTCAGAGGTACACGACCAAAAGAGGATTATCTATTCACCCGAAGAATACTGTGTGTTTCAAAATGAGTCATTATTTCAAAAACTCAGTAAATCTGCGGGTGGTAGATAATTCATTTTTTTATAAAAGGGAAAGCAAAAATAACGTAAGGTAAAGTAAAGTTTGCCCTTTTGTGGCCTAGGTCGGGTTTTGTTGAAAGTCTTTTCTAGGCCCTATGGCTTGTCTAAAAGTGACTCTCCACACCGGGTGGTTTCCACTAGACATCTAGAAGGTCACCAGAGCCAAGATCCTAACCATGACAGGGACGCAAACAGTAGGGAATCCACTAGGTGCGTATATCATGAGAGGTCGAACTCTGGTTGAGGTTCTCACGAACACCGGATAGGAAGTACATCCCATACGATTCCGTTACCGACCTCTCCTAACTTAAGCTTCATTTGGGGCCCGGGTATAGGGCGCCAATCATAGGTGTGTGCAAATAATTGTGAGTGTAGTGTGTGGAAGGGCAATCCATACCTTTTACCTTACCCCATTCTGCACAAAGAACAAACACAGAACAAATATACAAAGTCGTCTACCCTAGGGTTCAATGATTGCAGAAAAGTAACATGGTCTTCTACCCTAGGGTTCAACAAACATGCAAAACATAGACAACGAAACAAATAACAAGATACAATTAAAACAAGAACAAACATTCACAACAATCAACAGAAAATAAAACAAGGGGAAGAAATCTGAGATAGCAACGGCTATATAAAAAGAACATGCGCTTTCAATCAAACTGGCCTGACTCTCTTAAGTGTCCCCAGCGGAGTCACCATCTGTCGCAACCTGGATCGCGACGGCGCGGCGAGGAAGAAAAACTAGTATGAAATAGGGAGTCGCCACCAACGTTTTTATCCATAGGAAAAACATTGGGAAAAAACTAAGTTCAGTGAAAGCACTGGTTTAAAAATGAGATTCAAGTTCGGGAGTCGGTTACGAGTAGGGAAGGTATTAGCACCCTACATCGCCTGTCAGAAATAGTACCAAGATTGAAAATACGCAACATAAATAGCCTTACAAAAGATGTTTTATTTCTTCCCTTTTATTGTTGTACTTTGTGTAAAAATATAAGGAAATGGAAGGAACAAACTAGACAAACATAGAGTGTAGGTCAACAGGACGTCGCGTCCAAATTAACCTCAGCTTTGATATAAAAACAGAGAAAGGGAGGGATGCTAACAAGACGTCGCGTCTAAATTAGTCATCCTTTAATCATATACGGGGCTAGAAATGGGAAGGGGATAAACGGGACGTCTCGTCCCAAGTATCCCGTTCCTTATGGGAAAATCAACAAGACGTCACGTCTAAATTGATTTTCATGGAATTTAATCAAGACACGGGGTCAGAGATTTGGGAAGGGGATAAGCGGGACGTCTCGTCCCAAGTATCTCGTTCCTTATGGGAAAATCAACAAGACGTCACGTCTAAATTGATTTTCATGGGATTGATAAAGGGCGGTTACAAAGGAAACGTAAAGAAAATAAAATAGGAACGAAATGGGAAAGGTGGGGATAAAAAAAGATTGGGCCCGACAGGATTTAAAGTCCTGCTCCTACGTATTCTTGAGTTACCAAGAAATCAGGGTTACGTAGTTCTTTGGTGATGTTTTTTTTAGGAAGAGGCTAAAAGATTAATGGTGGATGATGTTTTTTTTTTGGCTAGTCTGAACGTGAAATAATTGTTTTTTGTTATTTATTTATTACGAACCTAGGAAGGGGTAAAAAAGAAAAGAAAAGAAAATAACAGAAATTTATTTAAGTGGAAAAATGGAAAACCGAGTAAAAAATGGAAAAACCGAGTGAAAAAATAGAATACCGAGTGAAAAATTAAATACCGAGTGAAAAAGTGGAATACCGAGTGAAAAGTGGAATACCGAGTGATGGAGTAAGAGACTGCAGAGGGGGTCAGAAACTGACTGAAAGTGGAAGAGACCGACCGAGTGAGAAAGGGACTGACCGAGGGAGAAAGGTAGTGGGGGTTGAGAGGAGTTTGAAGGAGGGGGCTGTTGGCCTGGAGGAAGGATCGTATGGTAAGGTGGAGAGGGAGAAAAGGGGACGGTGTTGGCCTTTTGAGGGGGAGTGTGGTATGGTTTTTTAGAGGGAAAAAGGAGAGGGAGACTACGGTGAGAGAGAGAGAGAGAGGAAGAGAATGGATGGAAGAGAGAGGAATGGTATTGGTTTGAGGAGAGGACGGTGTTGGTGGTATTAGGAAGAGCAAGGACGGTGTTGGTGGGTTGAAGGACGATGTGGAGAGGACGGAGTGGTGAGAGGAAGGTAAGGACGGTTGTACAGGTTTATAGGAGAAAGGTTGGTGTACGGGTTCGAAGGAAGATTGGGACGGTGTTTTAGGAGGGGTTATGTAGAGAAGAGTATGAACCGTTACAGAGTGTTGGGGATGAATTAAGACAGAAACGGTGTGGTGTGGTGAGGATAGATGGGAACCGAAATGATGTGGTGTGATGGGAATGAGTTCCTTAGATTCAAGACTCTTGCAGTGAAATTTTTTTAGAGGTTCCCCCCCTTTCCAGCTCTGGACCGCCAAAAAAAAGAAAAAGATCCACCGTGCCTCTTCAGCTGAGGCATTTATAGAGGCTTTAGGATGTGGGCTGAGTTGTTGGACAGCACGAGTCTCACTCACCCACGTGCCTAGTGGAGACAGCCTGGCCACTATCAGTTTGTGGGATGCGGCAGCTGGTGGGAAATTTTTAATTTCTCCACTTCCGTCCCCTGTCTGCCACTCCCAGGATTCCTGGATCCACTTGGATTGTGGAAATCCAAGTCATCATAGTGGGAATATGGAGAGCCTGTGGAAATCCAAGAGAGGATGGTGGAAATCTGAGAGAGGATGGTGGAAATCCGAGAGAGGATGACTCGGATTAGCCTCTCAATCGGTATTCATCCAGAGTGGGACATAATCCGAGTGGAAAAGGTCCCTCTTGTACACAAGGCCGAGTGAAATCTTTGCTCGGTGTTGAGTTGAGGGGTCGGTTTTTAGGAGAAAACCGGTCGGTGTTAAGCGTGAAGACCCCTGATGCTAAATTTTCTCTCCACTTTGCTTGAGCGAGAGTTTCTCGCTTAAGCGAAAACACTCCAGTAGCTCACTGTCCACCTTTTTCTTAAGCTAGAATCTATTCCGCTTAAGCGAGAGTTTATTTCGCTTAAGCGTTTGTTGAAGGAAACTCATTTCGCTCAAGCGGAGAAAGGCTCGCTCAAGCAAGAAGTCCTTCTTAACTCAGATTTAATCTGGAATTGAACCACTGTTTTACTCGGATATCTCTATGGAAATGAACCACTCAGAGAAACCTTGCTCGGGTTTGCTTAGTAGCATCACGGTTTGAAGTATTCAATCGGAGTTACTTCAATTGGAGGGTTTTGCTCGGCAGTGCTTCTGTTTGAAGCTTCATTCGACTCATATGCTTGATTCAGTCGTTTTCACTCAGTATTCAACTCGGAGCCGGCCTTCCTTCCCATCAGAATTATTTCATTCATCAATCAATCATTTGGATATACTCACTCAGGAGTGATCCTTATTTTCCGATCGGAATAGTTTCACTTGACAATCAACAGCTCGGGTGCGTCCTCTCAGGAGTAATTCAATCAGACATATTAACTCGGGACTCGGCCTTTATATTTCAATCAAAAGTTACGACAGCTCCAACAATCCTTCAGGGGCATTCGTTCGGAATCGGCCTTATTTCCACTCGGATGGTCAACCAATCCCTCGGAATCCTTCTCTTGGACAAGTCTTGGTCGGATTCAGGGCTCAGGAGTAATTCATTTGTGCATCAGAACTTGGTTATATTCACTCGGAGGTGCTCTCTTTTCTATCAGAACTTGCCACCTTTTCTCTCAGAATTTGGCACTTGAGAATATGACCACTCGGATATATTCACTAGGAGTTGGTTTTGATCAGGAATTTGTACTCGGATTTACCTCAAGGCAATATTCCACTCGGCAATGCTTCACTTTGAGTCATTCTACTCGGATTTGATCAATTCAGAGTCATTCTACTCAGATTTACCTTCAACAGGGTAATATTTCACTCGGAAATGCTTCAATCAGAGTCATCCTGCTCGGACTTGATTATTTTTGAGTCATTCCACTCGGATTTTTGTCCAACAGGGCTATATTTCACTCGGAAATGCTTCAATCAGAGTCATCCTGCTCGGACTTGATTATGTTTGAGCCATTCTACTCGGATTTGACCATTCTGATTCAGAATTCAATATAAAAGAAGATTTGTTCCACTTGGACCGGACCAAAAGAGGTGTTTACAATGAGTGACAAGTCTAGAACGCAAACACTAGCGAGACAAAATCGAGTGAAACAAAGTAGAATTATTGCCAAAACAAAAGAGAAAAACACGGATTGAAAAGAAAAAAGGAAAAATGCTTTTCTACAGAAATGTTAAAGAGAAAGGAGAAAAAGTCTAGCATGGAAGATGAACCAGGCGTTAAAACATATTAAAAGACAAAATATAAACGTTGATCTTAAAGAAAGAAGATCCACCACCCAATACTCCTTTAAACCAAAAGACAAAACAGGAATACTCGATAAGCGTCGACATTCAAAAACGATGAATCTGGAGCGCACACATGTCTAAAGCCTTGAAGAGCACCCATTAGTAAGGAAATGATTAATAAGACGTGTACACGACTTCCCAAACCACTACCACCATTAGAAGTGGAAGTGTTAAATCATTTAACGTAACAAAAATACAACACCAGACTGAGAGCAGAGCAATAAGACAAGCGATCTATTTAAGTAAAACGATCAGAACAACTTTAATCACTGATGTTGCATGGGCTACAAGCCCTGAAATGACTCGTGAAATTATCGAAACCCATCATTCTGAAGACCATAAGCTATCTTTTTACCTTTCTTCGCATCTACACACTTGAAGGTTAGGAGGTTGTTATTCCTTCTGATAACAATTATAATGTGGGTGGATAGGTTTAGAAGGAGATATTTTTGTAATCTTTTATTATATAACGACATTGTAATTAAAGATATTATTACGATAACTTAATAGACCAAGATTATCAAGCAGAAGATCAGGATATCTGTTAGATTAGAATTTCCTTATAGATATTAAGTTAGATCTATAGTTCAGTAATCATATATAAATAAAATATCAGACATCTTTATGTATTCAAGTTGAAACATCCCGACTTAAATAAAACAAATATAAGACAGGGGGAAAATTTTTCGCGTTCGGATCCCGAGTCAGAGAAGAGAAACGGGTCAGGCTGCCACTCTCCGGGCAAGTCCCTGAATTGGCCAAGCGAAACTGGCAGAAGTCGCTTGAGCGAGCCCTTTCTCGCTGGAGCGAGGACCCACACTAGGTGTGTTCATTCACTCGGAATTTGAAGCCACCA
This sequence comes from Clitoria ternatea, assembly GCA_037962975.1. Classification (NCBI taxonomy): domain Eukaryota; kingdom Viridiplantae; phylum Streptophyta; class Magnoliopsida; order Fabales; family Fabaceae; genus Clitoria; species Clitoria ternatea. The sequence continues at coordinate 15,569,842 of CM075672.1, read as the reverse complement.
CTCACTCGGAAATGACCCCTTCATATCACACTTCCCTCGAAAGTTCACACCCAGTTTCCCATCCTTTGCCTGCAAGATCCCATCTCAGGCATGGTTCACTCCAAAGGGGTTCAACTTCACTCGGAAGGAGTCATTTAGTCTTTCTTCACTCGGAACCCTTTTAACTTACTTCACTCAGCAATAATTCCCCTCGGATATAATTCCCCTCGGATATAATTCACTCGGAGACACTTCAACCTCAACACACTCGGAAGTGCCTTACCCTTCTTTACTCGGAAGTATTTTAACAATTCTTTACTCGGGAGGTTTTCTAGGTCAAGTCTTACTCGGAATTATGCAAACCTCATTCACTCAGAAATATGTAAGCCTTATCCACTCAGAGGGGGTTTCCTAGGGTACACCTCAATCAGAACCATCATAACCATTCTTCCCTCGGAAGTGGTTCATTCGGGATTTCCCACTCGGGAGTATTTAAATCTTTCTCCAATCGGGAAAGATTCCCTCAACTATTTCTCATTCGACAATGTATTAACTAGCCTTCCCTCGAAAGTAGTCTTAGTATACGTAACTCACTCGGAATTGGTTTAACCTTTCTCTATTCGGTAGAGGGTTTCAGTCTAGCCTCATTCAGAGGCACTTTAACTCTCCTTTACTCGGAATAATGCAAACCTTATTTGCTCGGTAACATATGTATATATATACCTTGGACATTTCCTTTACAGTAACACTCACTGAACAATTTAACAACATAGCAATATATATATATGAACTGGTCTGGACCGGGGTCTAGGATCCGGTATGGGACCAGCCACAAGGATGCAGGTGTTTTTAGGGTTTACACCCCGGAACTGTGTATGTCCGATGTACTAATCCGGTCTCTCAGTGGGAGAGGCCGGTCTTGTTGTCCTGGAGATCCTTCACACCAACGATTCGCGTTGTAGGAGGGCGAAAGGTGGTGCCACCTGCGAAGATTCTCCGACGCTCAAGTTAGAAGAGTGTATGAACTGAATGAATACTCAAGCGTGATAACAGTAAAATGTGAGATAGAATCACGATACCATGCATGTGTGTTGATATGGCCTCTTATAGTTGAACGTAGGAGAAAAAGTGAGACGTTGGATACAGGTGGGTCCCTTATCTCTGATTGCGTGTATATTTTGTCAATCAAGGTGGCTCGACTTTCAGAATGTGTCAGGAGGGTAGGTCAATTATCAGAGTACAATCCTCTAGAGAGAGGGGAGGATAATCACCTTTTCCGCATAATCTGCTGACACGCCCCCTTACTTTCTGAAGCCATTGATGTGACGTATTTTGCTACAAACAGTGTCTTCGTTGATAAGTTATCAAAAGGCTCTTCTCTTGCTATGAGGGAAAAGCTATCAATTATATAAATATCCCGTATCAATGAACATAGAACCGTTGCCGCGAAAATGAATGATGCTGTCATGGAGTGAGGGCGGATGACCAGACAACGGATATCCGGTGTGGTAACGTTGAACCCCTGGACACCGGTTTTCCTTATATGAGGTCAGTCTGACGTCACAAGTATGGGGGCCGGTATCTAGACCGGATCATCTGTCCCCTAGCTTGTATGAGGGACTGTTAAGTTGCTCATATGAGCTACACAATTCTCGAGAGAAGTCTAGATGCCGGTAGTACATTCTTGTAAGTCTCTAGGAACTCGGTGGCGTCCGTTCTACTAAACAAGTAACCGCCCTCTTCGCGTTGTGTACAACGGATTCAGACAGCATAAAAATAAGCAGCGGAAATCCTAAGAGTTTCTGAAAATTGAAACTCTTGGTATTTGAAAAGTGGTTGGTAGGCATTAAATGCGCATGGCATGATTGGACATTAAATGCATTTTTTACGCACGAGACATCATTACCCAAGAGTGTAACCGTCGATTGGGCTTATTGGGCCTGGATTCAAACTGAAAGGGGGGGCCCATTTTGCCAAAACGTTTACTGAAACGTTACCATTTTCGCGCTTATTCGTGACGAAACGACGGAGTCGTTTTGATTTGAAAGGTTGCGTTTTGAGGCAAGCATTGTGACCTTCGACGAAACACTCTACCTCTTCGTTACCTATAAAAGGAACTCTTAGCAGATTTAGGAATCCATCCTTGCTCTCAAACTTAGTGAAACTCTGCTCAAATTTCCTTGGAATTTCCTTGTCGTCTTCAACTTCTCAAAGATCCTCTTCCTTTAGGTAACCTTCCTTCCCTTCAACTCCTTGCAATTTTAATCATTCTATTTCCATCATGCGCCCTAGAGCTGGACACGCTGGTCCTTCAAATAGAGGGAGGTTTGGCTCTCGTGCCCCCCTTAGCCACCGTGGTGGGAGGATTCCAGCGAATCCTCCTGTGGCTGGGCGCCATCGCTCAGAGAGAGCCGAAGCTTCTTCCTCACGAGCGTCTTCTTCATCTCGTCGCTCTGAGGTTCCCCTTGGTTCGAGGGCTACCAGCCGCTCTGATGAGGGGTCAAGTGCTGAGGGTTATCTCTCTGACGATGTTGCTTTTTATCACAGCACCTACGCATTCCACCGCGCCTGCACAACCATGGATCTTCCAGGACGTGGAAAAACGCCGTTTCTCCGATCTGCTGATGGGTGTGTCAATGTTGTGGCACACCGGCTTGACTGGGAGAAACTCAACAGGGAGAAACCTTATTGCTGGGTGGAAGAGGAGTTCCTAGAGATCCCTTCGCACCATGCAAGTGTGGAGGAGCGCACGGTTTCTTTCCGCTGTAAGATATATTCGGATAAGAAGTACAAAGCGCGATACGCTGTGATGGCACCGCATCCCAATGAAAGAATATGCCACAGCGTCCCTGATGCGAGGTCGGTCTACATGTACGACTACGTTTTCTTAAAGCTGGGGGTGCGCTTTCCACTGACGGATTTCCAGATGGCCGTCCTGCGTTTCTTGGACTGTGCCCCCTCACAATTACATCCCAACGGTTGGAGTCTTGTCCGGGCTCTGGAAGTCTTGGGGGAGCATTTTGGCTTCTCCGCCACTGTGGCCAAGCTATTTTATTATTGCCAAGTGGTCCGCCGAGCTAATAAGAAGGGCGGCCTTGGGTTCATTACACTCCGTAGTGACTCAAGGGTTGTAAATTTCAAGTCCTATACGGAATCCGCAAAGGTAGATGGGCGCTCCTTCAAGCACTACTACACGCGAGTCCGGATTCAACCAAATAAGCCGGTCTTCTGGCGAAATAAAGAGGGGTTTACCAAGTTTCCCCTTAGCTGGACGCACGAGCATTTTCTCCTTATGAGCCGTGCTTACTATACAGATGAGAGTGAACTTTCCCCTCATTCTGTTGAGGTCTTGAGCGCCCTGCAGACGGCCTCAAAGACCCTCAAAGGGTTCTCCAGCCGTCTTCTCCTGGCCGAGGAAGACATCAAAAACACCTACCTCCGTAATATTCGCTCTTATTCTCCTTGTGTTGTATGGTTATACCGTTCTAGTTATTTTCCTTCTTGTATGCTTATTCAACTCTTTTGTTTTGCAGAACAAATTGAAAAGGCCTGCCCAGAAATGTTGTCGCTAAGGTCCATGCTGGCTGACGATGACTCCTCTTCTGAGGAAAATGAAATCCAGGCGAAGAGGAACGCCACCAAAACTCCCCTCATTCCTCTGACTTCTGCAGTAGGAGATGAGGTTCCTCTCTTCGACGAGGAGGAAGCCGAAGAAGCAACTGGGGCCGCTGGAGCGGGTGGCGAGGAGGCCGTCCCAGAGAGAAAGAAAAAGAAGAGGCATCTTGTAAAGAAGGCCGATCAAGAGAAGCCCTCCTCTGATGACCCTGTGAAGAAGCGTCAGAGGACGGCCGAAGAAACCGAATTAAAGAAGAACAAGGGAAAGGAACCCGCTCCTGAGTTCTCTGCACCTTCTTCTCAAAATGCTTCAGAGCCGGATTCTGGAAACGGTCCTCCTCCGGCGTTCGATCCTCCGCGTGACTCCTCCCTTTCTCCTTATTTGTGGTTTCAAGGATCTATGCCTCCTACTCTCCCAAAAGCACGGTATTGCCTCCGCCCTTCCCTCGACGCTGCTGGGGTCCGAGGTGCTTGCAAGGCTGGGCGTTGGCAACTTGATGAACTGTCTGGCCTGCTGGAGTCCCTGAGCGAGAAAGCTGACTATATGGATCAAGTTGAAAAACTTGAGACCGAACTCGCAGTGAAGGAGAAATGGGCAGCCAAGCAAGCTGAGGCTCGCAGGGGAGTGGAATCAGAATTGGAAAAAACTAAAGAAACACTCCAGAGGAAAACGGAAGAGGCAAGCAAAGTTCATTTTGCGAATAAGGCCCTAGAACGGGAAGTTGCCGACCTCCAAAATAAGAACAAATCCATACCCCTCCTTGAAGAAGAATTACAACTGGAGAAGAAGAGATCGGCTAAGCTTGCTGACGATCTCAGAGTTATGGAAGATGGTCGCAACAAGGACCTTGGGGAGTGGGAGTCTATTCGGAAGGAGATGCAAGCCCAAATTGATGAACTCAAAAAGGGTGGTGCGAGTGCTGGGCCTTCAGAAGAGGATTACGCCAAAGTTCAAAGAAGGCTAGCTGCTGCAAAGGCCAAGGCTGCCAAAGCCTTGGATATATGCAAAAATGTGGCGTATGAATCTTTCGGCCTGGCCCTTCGTCAAGTCTACTATCGGAACCCTGGAATAAAGCTGAATTTGTACGGATTAGATCCGTTCTTTGAGTTCCATGGGGGAAGACTTGTAGAAGTTCACAAGGACGGATCGCACCACGAGCCCCGTGCATCTCTGTACGAACTGCCTCCCCTTCCAGAAGGACAAAGTATGGAGCCTACAACGTCCATTGCTGCCTCTGGAGCTGAAGCACAAGAAGGTGCCCCAACTGGAATGGAGGACAAAGCGGAGAAGGGAGGAGTGCCCACTGTGGAGGATTAAACGCCAGCCTCTTAAATTTATGCTTTATTCATAGCTGTGTTCTGGGATCAGCTCCAGTTTCAACTACCTTGTAATCTGAATAATTTCTTTATTCTTGGAAATAAAATTCACTGTTACTTTTCTTCAACTGCTTGCGTCGACTGTATGATTGTTGGATAACTTAGTGTTGTACCAAACACTTTATTGTTTTTAATGCTTTACGAATCCGTTCTGTGTGGTTACCTAGCTGCTTAATGCGTACTTATCACACCGGATTAAAGCAACAAATAGTAATGAATAAATAACAATCAAGTTAAAGCACGCCCTGTCCCCAAGTGTAAGTTCATTGGGAAGGGAGAGTTTATCTCAAAGATTACCTTTTAAATTCTCAAAAGATAGAAATGCTTATCTGTCCTCGAAGATGTAGAGCGGGTACATTAGCTTTCAACCGCTCTGGGATGGATATTCCACGATTGAGGACGGATATTGCCTTTGAATTTTGTATAGCTTTGGCAAGGGTAAGCTTTATGCCTTTTTCTTGAGATTCGGTTTGGTCCTACACCTCAAGTCTTCACACGGTGTTCGGTTCGATCCTACTAACCGTACTTGGAGTTCGGTGCAATCCTACAATCCAAGCCTTCAACACGGGGTTCGGATCAGGGCTAATCCTGAACCTACTGCGCCCGTTACTCGGGGTTCAGCGCGGTTTTCTCTGTGAACCGGCCTACTGCGCCCAAGCCTTCGCATGGGGTTCGGTTTGTGGCCTTGAAAAAGGACCAGCCCTACAACCCATGTATTCTTCGAATGGGGTTCAGTTTGTGGCCTTGAGAAAGGACCAGCCCTACAACCCATGTTGTCTTCGAATGGGGTTCGGTTTGTGGCCTTGAGAAAGGACCAGCCCTACAACCCATGTTGTCTTCGAATGGGGTTCGGTTTGTGGCCTTGAGAAAGGACCAGCCCTACAACCCATGTTGTCTTCGAATGGGGTTCGGTTTGTGGCCTTGAGAAAGGACCAGCCCTACAACCCATGTAGTCTTCGAATGGGGTTCGGTTTGTGGCCTTGAGAAAGGACCAGCCCTACAACCCATTCTACCTCAAGGAGTTACATCGTCAAAACACACGATGTGTGACTGAGATCATCCATCCTGAGGGGTCTTCATCAGTTCCTCGAGGAGTTATATCATCAACTACAGAATTGGTAGTTGAGTTCATCCGTCCTGAGGTGTATGCGTATTAAACTACGGCTATAAATCACAACACATAAGAAACGTGAGAATGATAGGGCGGTTAAAATGTATTCTCATTAAAATTGAAAGTACATTACATGAAAAGCGTAGCTGGGGTCATGCCTCGTTAAAACCTTCTTGAGAAAACCCAATGGGAAAAAAACTCAAGTAAGGAAAAAGAGTACACGCTGTCTTACCAACTAGCTGTAATACACTCGTAAATTCTGAGTGTTCCATTTGTTGCGGATTGGGGTTCCATCAAGTTCTTCCAATCGGTATGATCCCTTTCCAGTCACCTCCGAAACTCTATAAGGTCCTTCCCACGTTGGTGCTAGCTTTCCTTGGTGAGCGAACTTATTCCCCACACTGGCCTTTCTCAGAACAAGGTCTCCGGTGTTAAAAGCTCTGTACTGGACACGTTTATTGTACCGGAGTGCAGCCTTTGCTTTTATTGCCTGATCTCTGACGAAAGCCTTTTCCCTCAACTCTTGGAGGACGTCCAGCTCTGATGCTAAGTTGGCGTTGTTATCTTCTGCTGAAAAATATTCAACACGAGCCGATCTTGTTTGTAACTCAACTGGGATCATCGCCTCAACGCCGTACACCAACCGGTATGGGGATTCGTTAGTTGAAGAATGAGGCGTAGTGCGGTATGCCCATAGAACATGACATAACTGGTCAGTCCATCCTCCCTTCGCTTCTCCCAGACGCTTCTTTAACCCCTTTAGCACCTCTCGATTAGCTACCTCTGCTTGCCCATTGGTCTGGGGGTGTTCAACGGATGAGAATATCTGGATTATCCCCAGTCCTTCAAGTAAATCCGTGAACTTTTTGTCTGTAAACTGGGTGCCGTTGTCAGTCACGATCCGCCCTGGCACCCCGAACCGAGCAATGATATTTTCGTACATGAAACGTCTTGTACGTGCAGAAGTGATATGCACTACTGGTTCTGCCTCGATCCATTTGGTGAAGTAATCTACCCCCACAATCAAGTATTTGATACCTCCTGGCGCAATGGGAAACGGACCCAGAATATCAAGGCCCCATTGATAGAACGGCCAAGGCACAGCAGATGAAGATAACTCTTGGGCCGGTGTATGGTGGAGATTGGAGAATTTTTGGCAAGCGTCACATTTCCTCACGAAGTCTGCGGAATCCTGCTTCACAGTGGGCCACCAGTATCCAGCCCTGAGGACTTTTCTCATTAGGCTTCGGCCTCCAGCGTGGTGCCCACATTGCCCCTCGTGTACCTCAGTCAAGACCGCTTGAACTTCGTCTTCTCTTAAACATGAAAGATATGGGACAGAGAATCCCCTTCTGTAGAGAACACCATCGACCATAGTAAAATATGGCAACTCCCTCTTTACTCGTCTCCTTTCCTTCTCGTCAGTGGGAAGTTGACCATCAGCCAGATAACGAATATAGGGGATGACCCAAGAATCCTCGTATGGATAACTCACCATGACGGCATTCAGAGAAGGATACATAGGTATACTGGGTGATGTCAAAGTGCTCTGAACCACCGTTGTTGTGCTACCAGGTTGCTTTGTACTTGCTAATCTTGACAAGATATCTGCTCTAGTATTTTCTTCCCTGGGCACATGCTTGAACTCTAAAACTTCAAATCTTCCCTTCAGCTCATTAACACAATTCAAGTACAATTGAAGTTGTGGTTCCTTCGCCTGGTACTCTCCCTGGATTTGTGAAATCACCAGCTGAGAATCACTGCAGAGGGTAACTGCTGATGCTCCGATATCAATTGCCGCACGGAGACCGGCCAAGCATGCTTCGTATTCAGCTTGATTGTTGGAGGTCTTGAAATTGAATCGGAGGGAAATTTCTAAGTGTACGCCGTCATCACTTTCTACCACCACACCGGCTCCACATCCTTTGCTGTTTGACGAACCGTCGACGTAGATGGTCCAATGCGTTCGAGGGGTAGCCGGGTCTGCCCCAGTCATTTCCACTACAAAATCGGCCAACACTTGTGCCTTGATGGCTCCTCGAGGCTCATATGAAATCTCAAATTCAGATAGCTCAATGGACCATTTTATCATCCTTCCAGCGAGGTCTGGTTTGCTGAGCACTGAACGGAGTGGCAAATCCGTTCTCACCAATACTGGGTGCGCATGGAAATAAGGCCTCAGCCGTCGTGACGCCCACACAACTGCCAGGGCGGCTTTCTCAATCTTCTGATACCTTCTTTCAGCCCCCTGAAACGTTTTACTAGTAAAGTACACCGGTCTCTGCCCTTCAGGGGTTTCTTTCACCAGGGCTACACCTAGAGCTTCATCAGATATTGCCAAGTATAAGATTAACGTTTCGCCTGGATCAGGCTTAACAAGAATTGGTGGGCTCGAGAGAACGGCTTTGAGCTGCTGGAAGGCTTGCTCTTGTTCCTCTCCCCATTCAAAACTCTTGTGTTTCTTCAACGCCTTATACAAGGGGAGGGACCTGTGCGCCATCTTAGGCATGAAACGAGCTAAAGCGGCCACTTTCCCATTCAATGACTGGACCTCCCTCAAACATTTAGGACTCTGCATGTCCAGGATTGCTTGACATTTCCCGGGGTTAGCTTCAATGCCTCGTTGAGTCAACATGAATCCCAAGAATTTTCCTGCTGGAACGGCGAAAGTGCACTTTAAAGGATTTAACCTCATGTTGTACTGCCGAAGCCTAGTGAAAACTTGGCGTAGATCTTCAATGTGGTCTCCTCCAGCGGGTGTTTTGGCTATGATATCATCGATATAAACTTCGACCAGCTTTGTATGCATCCCTTCAAAGACTTTGTTAATCATGCGCTGATAGGTAGCGCCGGCGTTCTTCAGTCCAAAAGGCATGACGGTGTAGCAGAAAACACCGCGGTCGTTGATAAATGCAGTCTTCTCCTGGTCTCCCTCCCACATCGGAATCTGGTTGTACCCCGAATAAGCATCCATGAAACTGAGATATTGGTAACCAGATGAATCATCCACCATGCGATCGATGTTGGGCAGGGGATATGGATCTTTAGGGCAGCAACGATTAAGATCCACATAATCAGTACACATTCTCCATTTGCCGTTAGCCTTCTGCACCATGACCACATTAGAAAGCCAAGATGAATAGCGTATCTCCCTTATAAAACCTGCCTTCAACAACTCCTCTGTTTGCTCACAAGCCGCCCTCTGCTTCTCCGGTCCCAACCTCCTCTTCTTCTGAGCCACCGGTCTGGTTTCAGGATACACTGCAAGTTTGTGACAACAGAAATCAGGATCCATCCCCGGCATGTCTGCTGCTGTCCATGCGAAAAGGTCTTTGAATTCCTGCAAGAGGGCTAATAAGCGTTGCTCCATAGCAGACTCCAGCTTATCATTGATGTGCGTGACCTTCTCTGGGGAATCTCCCAATATGACATCCCTGGAGCCACCATCAGGTGTGGGCTTAGATGGATTGAGTGGATCAATCTTCAATTCCGCTCTGGGGTCTAGGTCAATAAGACTGACAGATCCTGCCGCTGTTCCTCCGTCGTTCAACTTCCTCTTCTTGTTAAATGCATCTAACTTAACCATGTTGAGGCTCAGATTATAACAATATCGAGCCATCTCCTGATCTCCGCGGAGTGAGGACACAGCGTTGTCTTTGTCGATAAATTTGATCAAGAGATGAGGGGTGGATACAATTGCTTCCATAGCGTTTAAAGTTGGACGGCCTATGATACCGTTGTACGGGGATTCCACATCGATCACCAGAATTCTCGACTTGACTGTTCTTGCACCGGGCTCCCCTTCAAAAGAAATCAAAGTGTCGAGGTATCCCTTAGTAGGTTGCTTGGCTCCGTTAAACGCTGTGAGTTCTTGTGTGTATGGTTGTAAATCTGCATCACTGAAACCCATTCGTTTGAAACAATTATAAAAGATAACATCACAAGAACTTCCCTGATCGACGAGGATCCTCTTGACGTCCTTATTGGCTATGACGGCCACGATCACTACTGCATCATCACCTCCTGGAATTGTTGGGCCAAAGTCATCATCTGTAAACGACACCGTCGGGGCTGTCACCCCGTCCCTGAAAGGGCGGTTATTCCTTGGTTTACCCTGGACTGACAGAATCATCCTATGGTGGTTCTTTCGTGCTGTGATTGATGTTCCTCCTCCCGCAAATCCTCCAGCTATCATCTCAATCACTTCTCTTCTGCCCTGTCTCTGCTGCTGGGGCATATTACTTTGTTGGGCACCTTCAGCAATCATTACCCCTTTCTGCTTCTCAGCCGCTGTGAACTTCCTTGCTGGGTTGCGCGTATTATCATCTTCATCATCAGGATCTCTATTCCTTTTCTCCATCCTATGAGGCTCATCCATAGATTTCTCCTTAAACAAATACTGCTTCAACTTTCCTTCCCGAATGAGAGTTTCCACCGTATTCTTTAACGCCTTACACTCATCAGTGTTGTGCCCTGTCTGCTCATGGAAAGTGCAGTATTTACGTGAGTTACCACCCCTCTTGGCTGGGGCTGGCTTCCTTATACCAAAGACGTTCAGAGTTGGCCAACCAACCTCCCTCATGATTTGTGAGTGCCTGGTGTTCAACGGAGCATAGTGATCGAACGATGATACGCGCCTGTCTCGTGGATGCTGACGAGCATTCACAAAGTCTTCTCTAAAGGCATGCTTCTCGAGCCTCGCTCTCTCCTTTTCTCTCCGTGGCTGCTGAGCGGGTGCAGAAGGCTTTACTCTTGCTGCAGTTGCCTCTAGATGCATCTCTATGCCCACATATTTGGAAGCTTTCCTTCGAAACTCCTCGAAGGTTGTAGGTGGGCTCTTTGCCAAAGATAGAGCAAAGGCTGAACCTGGCTGAAGAGCTTCCACTACAATATGGAGTTGTATGGCCTCCGTAAGGTTAGGGACCAACGCAGCCTCCTTGTAAAACCTTTTCAGGAACTCCTTAAGAGTCTCAGTCTCTCCCTGTCTTATCTGGGCCAGGGTGTGAGAAGTTCTTGGGATATCCCTGGAGATGACGAAATGGCTTTCGAATGCAGCAGCCATTTCCTCCCAAGAGTCTATAGATCCTGAAGGCAAACTTTTAAACCAGCTGAGAGCTTCCTCCGTCAACGTCCTTGGGAACATTCTGCACATGACATCTTCGTCTGCTCCCAGATACATAGCTTCATAAACGTAAGCATCCAAATGCTTAGTAGGGTCGGTCTCTCCATTATACTTCCCAATCGACAATGGCTGAGTTGTTTGCAAATGTTTTGGAATGACAATACTCATCAACCTCCTTGAGAAAGGGACATTGAGCTTGTATGTCCCTGAAGTTACCACCGCCTGCTCCCTTCTCCTGATACTGACTCTATCACCAGAGTCCTGCGTCTGCTCCCTCTCTTCATATGTGGGGATCTTCGAATACTGGAGGGTGGTAGATCTATCCCTCGCTGATGCATGGTGAGCATCCTCTGCATGGGATACTACTCTGTCCCCAGCTCCTCCTCTCTCTCGCCTCAGCTCCATCAACTCCTCCTTCAGTTGCCTGATAACCTCATCGCGAGGGTCAGGCGTCTGCACTTGCACCATCCTCCGGTTTTGAGTTGCAGGAGATTCGAAGACGAGTCTCCTCCCAGCCTGTTGATGGGTCACATCCTCCACGTGACCTTCCACGAAATCTCTCCCGTTACCTTCCATTGTGCCAACCTAACTTCTGCGAAAATGGGAATAACTCTATCGAGTCCCACTGGGCGTGCCAATGAACTGGTCTGGACCGGGGTCTAGGATCCGGTATGGGACCAGCCACAAGGATGCAGGTGTTTTTAGGGTTTACACCCCGGAACTGTGTATGTCCGATGTACTAATCCGGTCTCTCAGTGGGAGAGGCCGGTCTTGTTGTCCTGGAGATCCTTCACACCAACGATTCGCGTTGTAGGAGGGCGAAAGGTGGTGCCACCTGCGAAGATTCTCCGACGCTCAAGTTAGAAGAGTGTATGAACTGAATGAATACTCAAGCGTGATAACAGTAAAATGTGAGATAGAATCACGATACCATGCATGTGTGTTGATATGGCCTCTTATAGTTGAACGTAGGAGAAAAAGTGAGACGTTGGATACAGGTGGGTCCCTTATCTCTGATTGCGTGTATATTTTGTCAATCAAGGTGGCTCGACTTTCAGAATGTGTCAGGAGGGTAGGTCAATTATCAGAGTACAATCCTCTAGAGAGAGGGGAGGATAATCACCTTTTCCGCATAATCTGCTGACACGCCCCCTTACTTTCTGAAGCCATTGATGTGACGTATTTTGCTACAAACAGTGTCTTCGTTGATAAGTTATCAAAAGGCTCTTCTCTTGCTATGAGGGAAAAGCTATCAATTATATAAATATCCCGTATCAATGAACATAGAACCGTTGCCGCGAAAATGAATGATGCTGTCATGGAGTGAGGGCGGATGACCAGACAACGGATATCCGGTGTGGTAACGTTGAACCCCTGGACACCGGTTTTCCTTATATGAGGTCAGTCTGACGTCACAAGTATGGGGGCCGGTATCTAGACCGGATCAATATATATATATATATACGATTGTATTCTCAAATCCGAGAGAACTCAAATTCAGATACACTTAAATAAAATAGTGTACTTGGGAGCCGGTCAGGCTACATCAAAACTATTTACACAATGTATATATATACTTCCACTGTGCAAGTACACTTCACACAGTTGATATTCTCCCATCATTCCCCATTCCGAGCGATATCCACTGAAACATAGCCACAGTAGGGGTGAGCATTTTACATATTAAATGACAGTTATTGACTCGGATTAATCCTCAAATTCTCAACTATGCAATATCATATCTCAACAATCAATAACACACACTGCCATTCAATATGATTACACACACGGCATTATTCAGTCAGAATCTACTCAACTAACTCTCGGCTATATTAAACATGCTATTCTCAATAACATTTACACATATACAAACAAACCACATTGCACTCGACAACAGTTATAAGTGTGCACATGATTATTCAGTCGGATCAGCTTGTTCATTAATAGATTTTTATGTTGCAACATGGCTCTCAGCCTTTTATTCAGCTCTCAGCTGATCCAGCCGTTTTACTGGTACCAAACCGTTTGCCCTCACTTGTAACACAAACACTCTCAGCGTCAACGGCAGTGTTACGGGCAGCCCCGAGTCCCACTCGGTCGGTTTGCCTTGAGTCCCACTCAAGGTCATTGATAGCATCTCATGCATATAATTACCGATTCAAATACAAGCGTCACACGCTCAATACTCGCAGTATTTTCCACTGATGCATCTCATGCATAATAATATCATAGAGTCATGAACGGAATCGGTATAACAAGTTCACACTGTCAACACATGCATCTCATGCATTTTAATATAAAAACCACACACGGAAATCATCATAGCAGACTCCTATCATATACACTCGGCAATCCACACTTTCATCACATGCATCTCATGCTTTTTAATATAAAATCCCAAACGGAATTAACATATCAGATTCACATCTCACACACAGGGCATTCTCAATAGAATTGACATGCATCTCATGCATTTTAATATAAAATCCCATACAGGAATTAACATAACAGATTCACATCTCATGCATTCAGCATTCTCAATAAAAGCGACATGCATCTCATGCACAAGCACTCATGGATGAAAATTGATACAACACTACACAACTCAACTATCTCACATCCGGTATTCGAAAGTTATCGATCAACAAATCACACAATCATCACATAAAAAGTCATAAACACACAGTACAACACTTTCACCCGGAACCCGTCCATAAACCATGCATTTGAGATGTAAAGCACCCCCTACCTACTGAAGAGATTCAGAAGCTCCTCGAGCTACAATGCTTGACCGATCGCTCCTTCGGTCGCTCCTCCTCACTGAACAACCTTCGAACCCAGTCGTTGATTCTGCACTTAGCTTTGGGAAGACCAAAAAGCTGTCCTCTTCCTCGAGCAGTTTTGCCTCAATAACAGTGGACTACTACCACAACTCCGAGGCACACAATGCTGCAATCTTCCCAATCGAGGCTCTCAGCTTCGAGTGGACGAAGAAGAAGAAGGAGAAGAGGAAGATGATGAAGAAGACGAAGGAATAGCAGAAGAAGAAGAAGACTGGTTGCATGCACAGAAAGAAATGCTCAACTCTCACTTTCTTTTCCAAGTCAGCGTGAATGAATGAGTGAGAGAAAGAGAGACCGAAGCCCTTTATACTATCAAGGGGCACATGCGTCATTTTTCCTGGCCTCTTTTAGTTAACCAGTCATTAACTTAATCTGCAATGAATCTTAATTAGCACTTAATCTTAATCGGAATTAAATCTCACTCAGGATGTTACACAAGTAACAAAATAAATTCTAATCCTTATAATATTTTTTAGTATTTGGCATTTTAAATACTCAGAGTAAACAATGATAAAAAGACAATCAGACATATATCCTCACAACTTAATTATCATATCGACCAGATTAGCTAGTAAAGCCAATGAAATATTGTTAAATACAGCAATGAACTCAATAACACTATATACATATGACCTTATCATAGATCACGGGCACATAAATAGCTAATCATATATGAATCCAATGCAGTCATGTGTAAATCTAATCAACTTTAATCATATAATTAAGTCTCATTAATGGATGTTGGGGGGCTTGTCCACCATCATAATAACATATCATCCAAGACAATCTTAAATAACTGTATATATACTTACTTGGTAAACATATAACTCTTAACTCAGACCAATCTATAAAGCTTAATAAATTATATAGTTTTTTAAAATTCCAAATCCTTTAAGTTTATCAAATTCTTGCCACTTAGGGAATTATTATATTTTCTAGAAATCAAATGTACTTTTAAAATATTTGGATTGAATTTAGCTCATAAAAGTGTTAAAATCTAATGAGCAATAGACACATTAAAAGTTCTACAAATCCAATCGTAAGTAAAATCCAGGGATCTTTCCCAAATGCCCTAAGTTACTAAATAACCAATAACGCTAAATCATGACCATTAAAAGGAAGACTTGTTCAAGTTTCAAATCACAAATGACATTAAAACACATTCGAAAACCACTTCTCCAGTAATCACCCATATCAAATTACTTGGTCGTATTTATAATCTTAAGTCCAAGTTTGTGGGCATAGAAAAACATTTTTAAAACAAAAATCCTTTTTTTTTTGATACAAACAAAAATCCTTTGAACACAATATACTTGAATGTCTAAAGAAAGTTTTGCCAAAGGAACGGGGCCTAAGCCCCCAAAAAAAAAAATGACGCTAAATAAATCATAAAAAAGAATTACAGTTAGCAGAAAAGAAAGGAAGTGAAATTCACCAAAAAAAAAAAAAGGAAGTGAAATAAAATTAGGAGGACTACAAAAAAAAGAAAACAATTACATCATCTGCTTGCAGGCCAAATTGGCTAGCGCCTTTACCACTTGGTTAGCTTCACGATTAATATGCATCTCATATAAATAAAAATGGGCATTAGCAGCTCAAAAAAAAATTTGGTTAAGATTTTAAATAATTTGAAATCTTATTTCTAGTTTCAACCATTAAATCCTATATTTTGAAATAGCAAAGGTTTAAGTTTTAAACCTTATTTATAAAGTCTAAACTAAAGTTTAAGTTAATTTACTTTGAATCCTATTAAATTTGTTAGAGATTTTATTCTTGATATGCAACTTTTACAAATCCTATTAAATTTATTAAGATTAAATATTTAATTTTTATTTTCAAAAATATTAATTTTAATAAAGATCTTATCTTTTTATATTTGTAACCATTACAAATCATATTGAATTTAATAAATATGAATTAGCTAGCAGTAGAACCTGTGTCTTGCACGGTTATATTGCTTTCTTAAAATATTTTTATGTTAGACTTTTTATAATTTATAATTATAATATTTAGATTTTATAAAGCAATTGGCATGGTATGATGAATATAATTTTTTATAAAAAATATATTCTTTAAAAATGTTTTTTAATAACTATTGTTGAATTAAATATCTAAAGAAAATTATCCAAAAATATCAAAAGAAGTATTTTAAAAATCTTGATTGGGGGTCATGCTCATTTTTTGTTAGAGGGTGTTTATGAGATTGTTTTCCTTAAAATTTTATAGTTAATTTTTCAGCGGTTATTTATCCTCCGTTCTTTCAAAAAGAAAAACTTTATAAAATAGTTAATTATATCTAAAAAATAAAATAATGCTAAAGAGAAATACATTGTGGTATATCATTTAAATATGAAAATAATATATTAATTTTAAGGTAATAAAATTAGAGGAAAAAATATATAAACAATGTTGAGAATGATTGAAGTGTTAAAATAACAATGATAATAATATTAATAATGATAATGATAATAACGTCGTTATTGATGAATTAAGATAAATTTTAAATAATCAATAAAATATGACTAATAATGATACAACATCAATTCATAAATTAATTATGAATAAATTGCAAAGAAAATAAGAAATTGGTTGAAGATTTATTCCCATAGAAAACATTGTATTTTTGTCTCTCTAAGTCTAAGCAAAGCGATACACTATTTTGGTTTTTAATTTTTCATATAGAACTTTTCATTTTAATTTTAATATAATAATTTAAATTTTTTATTTAACTTAAAAAATAATCAATAAAGAATAAAACCAATATTTATTAAAATCAACATCTATTTTATAGGATCATGCACATATAACAAAGTATTTGTTAAATGTATTTTTTAATTTTATAAGTTTTAATATTCTTATAAAAAAAGAACAATTGAAATAATTAAAAATATATTAATAAATAATCTAAATTTAAATATTAAGTTTACAATGATTCATTTATTTCAATTTTTTTAGCATGAGTATACTTAAATGTTAATCACCATATAAAGTCATTAGACAAAAACATAATTTTGATTAAAACAACTTGTAATTTTATCCAGTGTTTTGTTATTATATCCATTTATTTTTCTTTATATATTTTTAAATAAATGTGTTATATATTTCATCTAATAATTTGTAACCTATATCTAACATTATCTTATCCTAATTGTTCTAAAAGTTAATTATTATATTACTTCACTAGATGCAAATGTTTTTCAGAATTGGTAATCAAATTAAGGATAGTAGGTAGATCTTTTAACAATGGTTTATTACTCTTTTAGTATATTGTAATTTTATGTTAATTATTTTAAAATTCTAATATGCTAAAATATTATAGTTAGAGAAAATTAATAATTGCAATAACTTCTATATCAATAGAGAACACAATTTAATTAAAAATATAAGTAATTTGTATTTCAAAATATATTTATATTTAATTAATTTTAATCAAGTAAATTCTATTTGTGAAACCTATTTAAACAATGGTTAATCAGTAAAAAAATTATATTCTTCTAGGTATGTAAAAATTACATTAATCACTTCATGAAATGTAAAGATTCTTTGCAATATTGATTATATTATTAAATATTATATATTATTATATACTTTGACTAAAACAATATGTATATCTGCCGTTAACCTGACATGATATTTTTTTTTAAAAAAAATTAACACTTTTTATACAGCAAAGGAATACATAAAAGTAATATGGATGAAATAAAAAAATAATGTTTTAAAAAGATAAATATATTAATTTAATTGATTTAGTAAATTCCCTAAATTAAAAAGGTAGAAAATTTTGAATTAATTTTTAGCTAATATTATTTTTAGCTTTATTATATAACAATAATTTGAGTAAAATTATTTAATTTAGTATCAACATATTATTTTTGAAAGGACTATCAATTTGTAACAAAACTATTCTTTATTATTATTATTATTATTATTATTATTGATAAAATATTGAATCTATCATTTTATAACCATTAATTTTAGCTAAACATTACATTTTAATCACCAAGTTTATTTTAAGCAAATGTAAGTATTACTATTGTGGCATATATTCTATAAAAATTACATGATAACTTTAATTATAAATTTTAAAATTAAGTTTAATCATGTGGAAAGCTTAATGAAAAAGTATTTAAATTTAATTTCTGATTTCCTTAAAAAATAAAGCAAACAAAATTTAGAGTATATGTTCAACAAAATAAAATGCATGCTAACTTTATTTGTTAGTTTTCAAATTATGTTTAATATAGATCTAGGTATGTACAATCATTTATAATTAAGATAGTTTCTAATTGAGTCAAAAATTTATAATCAACTCAATCAAATTTAATCAAATTATGTTTAATTAAAATCATGACCGTATATTAAATGTGCAATTATCTATAAATAAAAATAGGATTTTTTATTGTAAGATTTTAAAAAATTATTCATTCACATAAAAAAAATCGGTACGCATCTTATATTCAATTCCTTAATTTCATACATTTGATACACATTAAATTCAATTTATAAATTCTCAAATTGATTAGTTTGACCATGATAGTTTTTTCACAACAGCTATGATACTATTATGATAAGTTTGGAGAAAAATCTATAGTATTTTAGAAAAAAAACACATCTTATTTTTAATTCTTAATATGGAATCTAATTATATTCATGATAAATTACAATTGTTACTTTATTTTAAATTATTACAATGAATATTAATTGTTCAATCAATCTAAAAATATATATAGCTTTAATTAAAATGAAATTATAATAGCCTAGTTACCTATATATATATATATATATATATATATATAATTTTAAATAAATTATTTATAATATTGCAACTTGTGCAATACCAGTGAACTTATCTAAAAGTATCTGATCATGATAGAGTTAAAAATTAATTACTATATTTCTCCATGATTTGTCACAAAGAGAAAATCTTATACCATTATATTTTAAAAAAAATATTTATAACATTTATTTATTACTTCTTGTAACTTTTAACATATATTTTAAAGTTTAAATATTTTAAAGAATAGAATAATTTGAATAAATTTATTATAATATCTAACACTATATTAATGTTGTTCTCCCTATATTAGGAGGAGGTCCCAATCCACCCTCACTCTCCCCCATTCTATGCAAGGATCTGGGACATTTTGCTCAGTGCCATATCCCCTAAAACAAAGAAATGCATATGTCAGTCATATCACATGGAAAAAGGTAAACACTAAACACTCTAGTAAAGCCTACGACTTACGTATCTAAGCGTCTAACACGCCCGGGTTGGAGGATAACGAGATCAACCCCTAGGAGTTGAAGCATAACCCTACATCTTTAACGAAAAACTTACGTCATTGCGTTCAACAAGTGACATCATTCCAATTGACGTGAAATTGAATGTTCCAGTGTCCAATATAGAGGAAAAACAAGGCGGTCATCCAAGTCGTGAAGGAAGTCCTGCCTGGGCACGTCTAAGTTGACACGGATTTTAAAGAAAAAACCTTTAAATTTTTTGTAAGACTGGTTGAACGCTTAGATCAGGCGACGACCAGTATTCCTCTCAAAGAAACCCGGCCTACGGGTCCCCCAGTTTTCAAAATTTTGGCTTAGAAAAAGTAGAAAAAATAGGAATGGACAATCCTCAATTGAAATACTCACACATGGTTTCAAAATCCTTAACAAAAGCCCAACCATTCAGGTAAAGTTAGGTAGGGGCGATGTTTAAGGTATTCAAAACCCCAATTTCAAAATCAAAGAAAGGGAAAGACAATCGCAGGCGAGAAAATAAAGTTTCATAAACAAAAATAAAATCTACTACACTCGGGTCAGCACAAGAATGGAAAACCTTGTCAACGGCAGAACAACACATAACATCTTGGATTTAATTATTAGGTAACTTTATTTACTAAATAATTAAATTAGGAAGGTTTAATTAAATTGAGGCGGTTACATTAATTTTGAAAATTAACCGGGATACGTTTCAGGTAACTTGTTACCTGATTGGTTGCAAAAATTGACCAAACTAACCAAAATACTAAATTACCCTTAATGATAATTATTTTCTTAATTGCCTAATACCTCCATTTATCTTCTTCTTTTCTTTTCCCCGTGAGTCATATACGTGTGTTGCCTAGGAAGGAAAGTAAATTGCAATTCACTTTCTCTACTTCCACGTTCTTACTCCTTCTCTCTAATCTATATGTTATTTCCCTCTTTCTTTTTTTATTATTTCAATTTCCTACTCCTCCCATATGCTCTTTTTTTTCTTTTTCTTATATATAGACCCCTCTTTTAACTATCTATTTCTCATGCTCTTTGTTTCTTATTTTCTGCAGCCCTCTCTATTAGTTTCTCTCGGTTCCCATCTCTCTCATCTCATGCTCACATTTGCTTTTCTTTTCTCTATCCAGTGTCACCCTTTCCCCCACCCCTTAATTCATTTTTTAATTCTTTCAATTTCTCTCTCGCTCTTTGTGCGAATACCTTTGTAGAAAAGGAAAAATAAAGATCATTCACTCTCCCTCCCTATTTCCTCGTGTGCATGCAACCAAGGTAAGAGGGAATGATCTTCATTAAATCTTGTTAAGGCCAACTGCATGTTTTATTTTACTCTTGATCTTATTTTTGATGAGATGGGAGGTTGGTCCATGGCTATATATATATATATATATATATATATATATATATATATGTGTGTGTGTGTGTGTGTGTGTGTGTGTATATGTGTGTGTGTTTAAAGCTAAAATTTTGTCTTGGTAAGATTGTTGTGATAAATTAAAAGGTGATGATTTATGAAACATCTTGCAAATTATTAGATTGGTTAAAATATTTTAGGTACCATAATATACAAAACTGTGTCATGAATTTAATTTGTGCACTTAGTAAAAATAAAATCATGATGTGTTAAAAGTTGAATGGTAAAGGTGTTAAATGTTGAATAATAACAGTGTTAAAAGTCTGAATTAAACAGGTGTTAAAAGGTGAAATCTGGCGGTATTAAAAGCTGCAGTTTTAAGAATTAAAACCCAGACTTTTTAACAGGTGTAAAAAGTCAGATTTTTGGGTGATGTTAAATATGTTAAGTGCACTAACAGAGAAAGAAGAAAAGATAGCAACTGTCATAATACTTGATAAAATGAGTTGGCTATATATGCCTTACATAGCAAACTGCAACAAAAGATAAAAACGTAACCGCTATCCACTAACAGCACTAAACATAGTGGAGGAATAAAAAACTGTTACTTAACTTTCTAACAATAAGCCATTAACAAAACACTGAAAACAAACTTAACAAAAAACATATTTTCTTTGTAAGAAAACTAAATACTGAATTTTAAATATTAAAAATTGAAATTTTTTTGTATAAAATATAAAGTTAGATTTTCTAAATAAATTCTTATGGGAATTTGGTTTAAAGAAGTTTTATAAAAATTAAAACTAATTAATAAATGTAATAAAATTATTTAAAATATTAAGTTTTAGAAGGTTTTAAATGAGTTCTAAAACCTTAAGTAAAATATTCCCAAATATTTAAAGGATTTATGAACCAAAGAAAACTTGATTTTTAACGAAAGGGCGCTAAAAATAATAATTATTAAATCTTAAAATTTATTAAAATTATTGGAATTATGTGAATTGGTCAATTAAGCGCTAAAAATGTGATTTTAATTTAGCATATAAATTATTAAAATAATTATTGTTAATTTATGAATTTATGACCTTGGAAACTAGAAATCGGTAATTTAAGCGTTCAAGGAGCGTTTTGAGCTTTGGAATTGAGAATTCTAGGTAGAGGGAGCATTTATATTTTAAAGGTATAGATTATGAACGGATATAAGGATATAATGTTATTTATGAATTATTTGATGTTGATGGAACTGATTGAAATTATGTTGATTGATTGTTGTATGATATGTTCCCTCTTGTTGTTGTTCTGGATATGATTGTTATGTTTTGGGCTCCGTTCATGTATGATTGATGATTGTTGAGTTATTGATGAATTACGTTGGGATGTAATGATAACTGGTGTTATATGCTGATGATGATTATTAAGCTTGAGGTAGCTTAACTATGATTGTGAATTGATTAAAATTATTAAGTGTTTCATACTATGTTTGTTGATATGTTATGGTGAAACCTTTGGTGATGGTAACCAAGTGGTAGCCCCTGATGATGGTAATCAGGTGGTCTATTGATGATTAATAATTGTTTGACATGCATTTGTGTTCATACGCTTATAGGACTGTAGGGGGCCTGTGATGTCGGCCCAGATAGGAAGGTGGCCTGATGGTAAGGCACAGACCCTGTGGTGGTTTCTTCAGATTCCACACCCGCCTTCGAGTTGGACTCAAGGTCAGCCCGTAACACTAAGTTATGTTTCGTTGTCACTGAGAGTGACTGGTGTTACATTATGGGCAAGCGGTTCAATACTAGTAAAATGAAATTTGATTATATATTGTAAAAATTTATACACTATAGTGTAATTCCCATCATTAGAGTCAAATCCGCATGCATATGCATTTGTATACAGATATTGAGGTTTAAAGGCTGTTGGGTAGCTTAAGGTGTGTATTGATATAATTGATTGCATTGATGTAATGTAAGCTTGTTAAATGACAGTGGATGTTGATGATTGTGATGATGTTACATATGTTACTTGTGTTGTTTAGAATTGGATAGGTATTTAAGATTACCATGGTTGAATCTGATTCAGTACCTCCCATTTAACATATATATGCTCACCCTTAAGTTATGGTTATTTTAAGTGAATGTGGACTGAGGCGATGCTTGGTGATTGCTCGGTTGGAGTTATCGTGGTCTTGGAGACCCATATAAATATGTATATATTTGTATAACTTTTAGTATAGTATCATCTTAGTCAGCTCCTGATGTATAAAGAATAATCCTTTAATACAGACTGTGTGTGTCTATATATATATATATATATATATATATATATATGTTTTGGGACTTCCGAACGATCAGATAGATTCGTAAAAATAAAAAAAAATTCCCTGTATTTTTATTATATGTGCTACACACACTCCATATTTGGAGCCAGGATGAAACCACTGAAAGCATCCCCTTCCCATAGATGCGTAACAACTTCATCGCTCTGAAAAGAAGAGGCCTTTAATAGAACCTCCTCACAAACCCACGAATATGGAGTAGAGGAAGAAACCATTTTTGCTAATTTAATAAGTAGGGGTGAAGGCCACTAACCTTTTCTAAGGGTAGAAAAGACTTGAACGAAGTAGAGGCAGAGGCTGGAAAATAAGTACTTTAGTGAAGATAGAAGACAAATAGAATGAATATAAGCACAATAATAGTAAAAAGGAAGAAATAGGCAAGAGCAACACTATATATAAGGCCCCAAATAGAATGAATATAAGTACAATAATAGTAAAAAGGAAGAAATAGGTAAGAGCAACACTATATATAAGGCCCTGAGGAACCCTCTCAAGTTTGAATCCGAGGGCTAGGAACTTTAGAATGCCATCAACGGTCACGATCCCATAAACGAAATGTTTCAGGTATATGAGCTTTTGACACGTGGGAAGCTAAAAATTTCATTTTCAGGGCAATGCCTCTAAACCTAAGGGGCGCAGTCAATAGCCTTAGGATATGAAAACGTCTCATCATTGTAAACATATAGGCGTAGACATCACGTGGAAAAATGAAACCATAATTATTAGTCCTCTAACACGTGTGACATGGAGATTCCTCAAACCTAATGATACATTGTGCTTGGATCAGATAACCTCTCAGAAGAGTTTTCACTAGGAGATTTGGTAACATTTAGCATGATGTTCTCTTGAGAAGACCAGGATGTGTCCCTCCAAGATGATCTTAACATGGAAGGGAATTTTCACTGATCGGAAACATCACCTCGCTCGGATACCGTATCCAGTTTAGACCTCCTTTAAGCCCTCATCCATTGAAGGAAACTTCTCACTCGGAAGATGGTTGAAGACAATTGGCTTGACTCTTAGTCACTCGACTTGACTCTACACCTAACGCTCGTGACTGGGGGGCTCCTGTTCCCCCCAGATCCGAAAGGGGTCCCATAACACCCCCACTCTCCCCCATTCTAGGTAAGGATTTGAGATATCTCTAATCCTGTTATTTCTCCCTACCCCTTTCCTCATCACAGATCTGGGTCCGAGCCCTTATCTTTCTTTTGTTTTCTACATATTTCCCTAAGTGTATAAAAGGGCCTAAAAGCCCCTATCTATAGTTAAGTGACACATTTAGAGTAATACAAACTTAATCCCCTAGAGTAATTCTTTAGGTTTTTTTGTACCTTTTACTCGTTGTGAACAAATGTAAAATAACATTGTATCTTATTGAACCTTTCACTATTAAAAAATTACAATTTTAATTACTAACAAAAATATTGTTTAACCATCAACAATCATAATTGAAATTTTTATCAACAAAAATATATTAGCCATTACAGTAAGGAAAATGATAAAAAAAACATGTATAATTTAATAAAAATAATATGAAGGTATATTTATATTGACTTAGTACCAATGAATTATTTTATCTTAAGTAAAATTAGTTGATTAACATGTTTTGTTATTTTTAAACATAAAATTTTATTATTACAATACTTATAATATCATCATTGATATATGAATTGTCCTGCACCGGGGTCAAGAGATCCGATGTAGGGCCAGCCACAAAAGTCAAAGATTAAGTGGGATTGAAGACCGGTTCTGCAAGTATCTGGCCTGTATATCAGGTGTCTCAATAAGAGGAATCCGGTCTTGACGTCCTGGAGATCCTTCACACCGACCTCACACGTTGGAGTGGACGAAAAGTGGTATCACCTGCGAAGATTCTCCGACGCTCAAGTCAGTCCATGTATTCCAAGTATGGAATGTTATATGATATTAAGCGATAGCTTCATGAGTTCCAGAGAGGAAAGAGAGGTTTTAAGTAAATTGAAGAGAGTTCTTATACCTGATTGGCTCGATATACGAGGACTCACTAGTGGGGTAGCCACTAATTTCCATTAAGCGAGTAAATTATTGTTTAATGTGCACTCACCAGCATAATTGTGGCAAGTGGCTATTTTAAATTGGGCGTAAAGAAAATGGGGCTAGGCTTAAGGGACAAGTTAATCATTTCCTGGAGCAGATTTTTGCTCGTAGTATGGAAAATGGAATCATTATCTTTACCCCTATAGCTATGCCCATTATCTTCTGTCTGGTGACATGTGTGTTATCTGATATGCTTGGTGTTATCCTGGACAAACCGGTATAGGGAGAACGCCTGATACGGATTTAGAGTCCGGATGTATACCAATGACACCGGTGACACCTTGAAGAACGGTCAGAAAATGTTGAGTTATGTTTTGTAGAACGGATACCGGTATTTAGGCCGCATCATATGTCCCCTAGCTTGTATAAGGGACTGTGAAGTTGCTCATATAAGCTATATAACCTGCGAGAGGTCTAGAGGTCGGTACACTTATACAGAAAATATTTGTCAACATGTGTACCATTCTGTGAATAAAGACTCCGTTGTTGTAATGTTCCTACAATGGATTTGGACAGAAATTCATTGCGAGAATTTTGAAAGTTTTTGAAATTCGTAACTCTTGGTATTCGAGTAACGGCTGTAAGGCATAATAACGCTTTGCATGATTGGGCATTAAATGCCTTTAAACACGTGGATGAGTAATTATTGTATTATAAGTGTGTGCCTCAGTAACCGTCACTTAGAGTTATTTTGGGCCTGAATTTCGAATTATAAGGCCCATTTAACTCAAAACTTTTTGTGAAGCGTCACCCCTTCGTGCCTTTGGGTATGAAATGACGTAGTCGTTTGTGAGTTGGAAAGTTGCGTTTTGAAGCAAACGACATGATTCTTGGTTGGTGGTTGTATGTTTTCGTTACCTATATAAGGGTAACTTAACCAGTTCCAGATTTCACCTTCTTCCTCAAGCTTAGTGAAACTCTGCAAAAATTTCCAAAGATCCTGTTGCTGTGATTTTGTGAAGTTCTCTTTTTCTTCAACCTTAATTCCTTCTTAGGTAACCTTCTTTGTTCTCGAACTCATTTCTCTTTAAATTTCTTTTTTAAAACACAACCATGCGCCCTAGACAGTTCAGCGCTGGTGCCACGAATAGGGGGAGACAGAGTTTTCGTGCCCCCTTAGGCCACTGTGGTGGGAGGATTCCTTGGAATCTTTCCGTGGCTGGGTTTCATCACTCAGAGAGGGCTGGAACTTCCTCTTCGCGGCTGCCAGTCGTTCAGTACCGCCCTGGGGGTTTCCCCAGCTCGAGGGCTACTGGTTATTCTGACAATGAATCGAGTAAGGAAGGGTACCTCTCTGATGATGTTGCCTTTTATCACAGCACGAAGATCTTTCATCACGCATCTGATAAGATGGAGGTTCCAGGCTCTGGAAAAACACTAATTCTTCGAACGGCTGAAGGGTGTGTTAACGTAGTTTCGCACCGGTTGGATTGGGAGAAGTTGAATCGTAACAGTCCGTACTGTTGGGTTGAGGAGGAGTTTAAGGAAATAGCTTCCTGTCATGCCAGGGAAGATGGGGGGCCGGTCTGCCCACGCTTCCAAGTTCATTCCAAAGACAATTACAAGAAGCGTTTTCTCATTCTAGCACCCCGGCCGATGGAGAGAATTTGTTATCTAGTCCCAGATGCGAGGTCGGTATACATGTACGACTTTGTCTTCCAAAATTTAGGGGTTCGCTTCCCTTTATCAGAGTTTCAGATGGTCGTTCTTAATTTCTTAGACTGCGCCCCCTCACAACTTCATCCAAATGGCTGGGGTTTAGTTCGTGCTCTGGAAGTTCTTGGGGAGCATTTTAATTTTAAACCCACTGTGGCTAAGCTTTTTTATTACTGCCAAGTGGTCCGCCGTGCAAACAAGAAGGGCGGTGTTGGATTTATCACTCTCCGGTGTGATTCAAGGATAGTTAATTTCAAGTCTTTTACTGAATCCACGAAGATCGATGGACATTTTTTTAAGCAGTATTATACACGGATTAAGGTGCGACTAAACAAGCCGGTCTTCTGGCTTAATAAGGAGGGGTTCACAAAATTCCCCACCAGTTAGACGCACGAGCATTTTTTGTTAGTAAGTCGTGCTTATTACACCGAAGAGGATGAACTTTCCTCGCATTCAGTGGAAGTATTGAGTGCTATGAGGGCATGCTCTGCCGTTCTCAAGGGATTTTCCTGTAAGCATCTGTTAGGGACTGCTGTTGTCAGGGAAAAATACCTCAGTATATATCCGTTCTCTTTTGGCTTTATGCTCTTTTTATGTTTATTCTTAATTTTCTATTTGTCCCCAGCACTTATACTTGTTTCTCTTATTCTTTGTAGAATTGATTGAAGAAAAATCTACCAAAATGCTCTCCTTGAAGTCCATGTTGGCTGATGATGATTCTTCATCTGATGAGAATAATATTCAAGCCAAGAGGAATTCCTTTAAAGCTGAGGTTCCAACAATTCCGCTGACATCCGCTGTGGGGGATGAAGTGCCGCTTCTTGAGGTTTAGGGAGGTGGAGAAAGGGCTGAAGAACAAGAAGAACTACCCCTGAGAAGAAAAGGATGAGGGTTTTGGTCAAGGCTTCTGAGAAGAAGAAGTCTTCCGTTGAGGGGTCTCCCAAAAAACGACAAAGGACCTTGGATGAGATCGACATGAAGAAGAAAGATAAAGGGAAGAAACTGATTGATTCCCCTCAAGCTCTGCCTTCTCATATCGACTCAGGGGCGGGGTCGGAAGATAAAGCTCCAGTCATACATTCTCCTCCAAAAGAGTCTTTCCTCACTCCCTTCTGTTGGTGTATGCACTACGAGCTATTAATGTATCAATTTTAACTTATCAATAAAATTAGTATTTTCAGTTTTAGACTAATGCTATTTATCCTGGAATAATAGGTCATATGAGAATTATTCCTAAAACGTCCCTAATCAAGTATTTACATGGGGACATGTAAATACATTAAGATTAGTGTGTGAAAGTACTGATGATTTAATCTCACAAATTATGGATATATGATATCAAGTCTTTACACGGGTACACATTAAGAGTAATGTTGTACTGGACAGACCCACCATGAGAACGTTGCATGGATCGTTACATGAGTGTCATAAACGGTTCTCAATGTGATAATGGTATATATAGTCCTTCGACCTGAAGCCACTACAATTCCTACATAAGGAGTTTATTGTTTTAATACAATCAAACGTTATCTGTAATAAGATGACCATAAAGATTGTGATTAGGCAATAGATAAATTATGCAGAGGGATGTGAGTGATGTAGATGGAATTTGTCTCTCCTATGTGACAGGAGTGATATCTATGGGCCACTTGATGGAGTGAGACTAATGAAATGCACGGCCATGCTAGGACGAATAAATATTAGATATTTATTCTGTAAAGTCTACTCCGGTATCAAGTAAAATGAATTGGGCCATACAAGGATGACGACGACCATGCCTTGGGCCCAATTAGATATCGTGACAAAAGGAATAAATATATAAAATAATTATCACTTATAGGTCATGTCGATGATAAATAATATTCGGACATAATGATGTATTGCTAGATACCGCTCTTATTTTATATTAATAATAAAATAGTTTATTATTAATATAACTGAATATTTTACCTATAGGGTCACACACATAGAGTAAGCCCACCAGAGGATAGTTTTATTTTAGTTGGATTGAAAATAAAACTATTTAGGCCTAACTCATTTAGAATGAGTCAGGAGCCCAATGTTTAATGAGAGCTCAGGTCAAGACCTAAGCCTATATATAGAGCATGAGATGCTCATAGGCTGCTGTTCAGAAATTAGACCATAAACAAATTTCCGTACTAGCATTCGGAGCTTTGTTTTCTGGTGGGAGTGCTCGTGTGGACTCCTAAGGGCGAAGCTACAATTGCTTCAATCGAGGAACTCGTTTTGCGTCTACAAGAGGTAAACCCTAATTAAAATTTTAATTTAGCATAATGCCTTGAGATATTTATGTTTGCAATTTTTTTGAGAATCCTTTGTGTTTCCACTGCCTGACCCTAATGGGATTCCCTAACACCTTCCTATGTTATAAAGGATCAATGCCTCCAAAGCTCCCTAAGCCAGAATACTGCCTCCATCCTTCACTTGAAGCTGAAGAGGTGAAAAATGCTTACCGGGCTGGCCGCTGGCAGCTGAATAAGCTCTCTGGTCTGCTAAACTCCTTAGAAGACACAGCGGATTATATGAAGCAAGTTGAGAAACTTGAAGACGAAATTGCTGTGAAGGATGCTTGGGTGGCCAAGGAGAGAGAGACTGCGAGCGGGGTTGAGTCCGAATTGAAGAAGGCTAAAGAGTTGGGAGAAAAACAAGTCACAGAAATTAGCCGTCTTCATTTGGCGAACAAGGCTCTAGAACAACAAATCAAATCAATCCCCCTCCTGTAAGAAGAACTTCAACTTGAGAAAAAGAAGTCTATCAAGTTGGAAGAGGATCTTGCAGCAGCAGAGGCCGGTCGTGGCAAGAGGACAGCAGAATGGGAGCTCAAGGAAAAGGAGTGGGAGGCTAGGGAGAAGGAGTTGTTAGCACAGATCGGAGAGTTAAAGAAGGGGAGTGCAACAGTTGGGTCAGCGGAGGAGGAAAATGCCAGACTTCAGAAGAAGTTGGATGCTTCCAAAGCTAAGGCTTCGAAGGCACTCGAAATATGCAAGAGAGTTGCCTTTGAGTCTTTTGGCTTAGCTGTTCGTCAGATCTTTTACCATAACCCAGAAGTGAAATTGAATCTGTACGGACTCGATCCGTTCTATGAATTCCATGGAGGGAAGTTGGTTGAGGTTAAAAGTGATGGCTCGCATAAGGATCCTTCTGATTCTCTCTATGAGTTGCCTTCTCTCCCTGAAGGTCAGAGTATGGATCCTGGAGGTAAAGGCACCCTGGAGAGGGAGGAGAAGGGCAGAGAAGAAGAGACTCCCACAGCAAAAGAGCAAGCACCAGTGAAGGGCGGAGAGGAAGAGACTCCCACCACGAAGGAGCAGGAACCGGCTCCTTAATATAACAGTTTGTCTTAATGCTGTGTACTGGGATCAACTCCAGTTTTGATTAACTTTTTAAACAATATATGTAATTTCACCTTTTATGAATGAATAATATTCCTTTCAGGCATTGTCTTCAGTATTTTATGAGGAATAATATAACTTAGATGTATTTGTTATACTTTTACTGTTTCAGTATTCAATAATCCGTTCAATGTAATTAACTTGAGGTCGGATTGAGATAAGTACCTCGAAGAAAATTAGTCGAGTCACTTAAAATAGATAAGTTTTAGAACGGAGAATCATGCATATGAATACTGTCCCCAAGTATAAGTATGTTAAAGGATAGGTACCTGTCATAAGGCGTTACCCTTCACTCTTTTGGGGGAAGAAGGAGCCGATCTGTTGTTCGCGATAGCTATGTCACAGGACGGATGACTAGTATTAGTATGAATTAATCTCACTGGAGGAAAAATATTGTTCATTGTGAGAGTATTGTTTCGAGTTTAGGGAACTGCAAAAATACTTTAACCATGCTTCTGTACTAGGATTTACATCGTCACTTTACAGAGTGGGTAATTGAGATTATCCGTTCTGGGATAAGCGTTCCTTTTAATGAGGAGTGATAATTAGGTCTTGGCAAGATGATACCTCAATCATAAAGATGAGGGTTGGGTCTTCCATCATAAGGATGATGATGGGAATTATCTGCACCAGGAGTTACATCATCAAATCACAGAATAGGTGATTGAGATCATCCGTCTTGGGGAAATACATCTCAATCGTAAGAGTAAGGATTGAGTCTTCACCGACGTTTGGCCAAACCTACTAGTCGTACTTAGATTTCAGTTTAATCCTACAATCCAAGCCTTCACCGGTGTTCGGACAAACCTACTAACGTACCCAGAGTTCGGTTTAATCCTACAAGCTGGGTCTTCAAATGGGGTTCGGTACAGCCTTATAAAAAGGTCTGATCCTACTACGCCCTTTTCCTGGGGTTTGGTATGGCCTTTGTAGGAGGACCAATCCTACTGCGCCCAAGTCTTCAAGTAAGATTTGGTATCCTTGAGAAAGGTTTGATCTTTGATCATTCACACATATTCGAGGAGTTACATCGTCAACTACAAAATAGGTAGTTGAGATCATCCGTCCTGAATATATTTGTACACGCCGGAAAGGCTGAAAATCACAGCATAAAGAAAAGCTTGAAAGAGTTGAGTTTGTATATGATATTCTTATTGAACTAAAATAAGAATTACAATAAAAGCGTAGCTTGGATCATGCTGTAATGAATTCTCCGTAGACGGTCTCAAGTGAGGAGAAAAGAGTGCATGTCATTTTAGCAGCTAGCTATAATAGATGCGCAAGTTCTGGGTATTCCATTTGTTTCGGATTGGTGTGAAATCAAGGTTTTCTAGGCGGTAAGAGCCTTTACCAGTGACTTCGGATACCCTGTATGGGCCTTCCTAGTTCGGGGCTAATTTTCCTTGATGAGCGAATTTGTTACCCACACTTGCCTTTCTAAGAACCAAGTCACCTGTGTTAAAAGTCCTGGGTTGGACTCGCTTATTGTAACGGAGAGCTGCTTTAGCTTTGATGGCCTAATCTCTAATGAACGCTTTTTCTCCGAGCTCCTGGATCACGTCTATTTCTGAAGCTAGATTAATATTGTTATCTTTTTCTGAGAAGCAAGTAACTCTCACTGAGGCGGTTTGCAACTCAATCGGTATCATGGATTCGATGCCGTATGTTAGCCGGTATGGTGACTCATTGGTAGAAGAATGGGGTGTTGTACGATAGGCCCATAGGACATGGCAAAGTTGATCCGTCCATCCGCCCTTGGCTTCCCCAAGGCCTTTTTTGAGCCCTTTCAACACCTCTCTATTAGCTACTTCAGCTTGGCCGTTGGTTTGTGGGTGTTCAACGGACGAAAAGATTTGGGTTATTCCTAACCCTTCAAGTAAATCTGTGAATTTTCTGTCTGTAAATTGAGTGCCGCTGTCAGTAACAATCCATGTTGGGACCCGGAATCATGTTATGATGTTTTCGTACATGAAACAACGAGTTCGGGCTGAAGTGATATGGACTACTGGCTCTGCCTCAATCCACTTTGTGAAATAATCAACACCCACAATTAGATATTTAATGCCCCCGCAGTTGAGAATGGTCCTAAGATGTCCAGACCCCATTGGTAGAAAGGCCAAGGCACAGCTGATGTAAATAGTTCTTCCGCCGGTGTATGGTGAAGGTTGGAAAACCTTTGGCAGGTGTCGCACTTTTTGACGAAGTCAACAGAATCTTGCTTCATCGTAGGCCACCAATATCCGGCTCTGAGAATTTTTCTCATCAGGCTTCTTCCTCTGGTGTGATATCCACATTGCCCCTCATGCACCTCCTGTATTACTCCTTGTACCTTGTTTTCCTTTAAACAAATCAGATAAGGTACTGAAAAGGCCCTTCTGTAGAGGTTACCATCAATCATGGTGAAATATGGCAACTCCCTTCTTATCCTCTTTTTTTCATTTTCGTCTGTAGGTAGCTATCCATCGGCTAGATAACGGATATAAGAGGCCATCCCTGAGTTTCCATAAGGAGAATTGGTCATTATGGCATTCAGAGAGGGGAAAAGAGGAATGCTGGGTGACGTCAGTGTACTTTGGACCAACGTTGTGGTGCTGTCTGGCCGTTTGGTGCTTGCCAATCTAGAAAGTATATCCGCTCTGCTATTCTCTTCGCGTGGAACATGTTTAAATTCCAGCTTTGAGAATTTCTCTTTCAACTCCTTGATACAATTTAAGTATAACTGGAGTTGAGGCTCAAGAGCTTGATAATCTCCCAAGATCTGTGAAATTACGAGTTGTGAATCACTACAGAGTGTTGCTTCAGAAGCTCCGATGTCAATCGCAGCTTGAAGCCCAGCTAAACAAGCTTCGTATTCAGCTTGGTTGTTAGAAGTTTTGAAATTAAAGTGAAGGGAGATTTCCAGGTGTACACCATCATCGCTTTCAAGGACTACACCTGCTCCAGAGCCCCTTTGATTTGATGATCCATCCACATAAATAGTCCAATAGACACGAGGTGTAGCTGGATCTGTCCCTGTCATTTCCACAATAAAATTAGCCAGACCTGAGCCTTAATAGCACCTTAAGGTTCATAAGATATATCAAACTTTGAGAGTTCAATGGACCATTTGATCATTCTACCAGCGAGGTCAGGTTTGATTAACACAGAACAGAGTGGTAGGTCCGTTCTCACCATGACTGGATGAGCGTGAAAATATGGACATAACCGTCGAAAGGCCCAAACAACAGCGAGAGCGGCCTTTTCAATTTTTTGATACTGGATCTCAGCGCCTTGTAATGTTTTACTAGTAAAGTATACCGGCCTCTGTCCATCAGGAGTTTCCTTTACTAAGGCTACGCCCAAAGCTTCATCCGAAATTGCCAAGTATAAGATAAGCGTGTCTCCGGGGTCAGGTTTCATTAGTATAGGAGGTTTGGACAGCACCTCCTTAAGTTCTTGAAATGCTTGTTCTTGTTCCTGTCCCCACTCAAATTTTTTGGACTTTTTTAACACTTTGTATAGAGGAAGTGACCTGTGAGCCATTTTTGGCATGAACCATGCTAAGGCTGCTACTTTACCATTCAGGGATTGGACTTCCCTCAGATTCTTTAGACTCTGCATGTTGAGAATCGTTTGGCATTTCCCTGGATTGGCCTCAATACCACGCTGAGTTAACATGAAACCTAAAAACTTCCCAGCTGGGACAGCGAAAGTGCATTTTAACGGGTTTAGCCTCATGTTATATTCCCTCAAGCGGGTGAACACTTGGCGCAGGTCTTCAATATGATCACCTCCAACTGGTATCTTGGCTATAATATCGTCAATGTATACCTCAACAAGCTTGGTGTGCATGCCCTCAAACACCTTGTTAATCATTCGCTGATAAGTGGCTCCAGCATTTTTTAAACCAAAGGGCATGACGGTATAGCAGAAGACGCCATGATCATTGACAAAAGCAGTCTTTTCTTGATCCTCTTCGAACATCGGAATTTGGTTATACCTTGAGTACGCATCCATGAAACTCAGGTATTGATAACCAGAGGAATTATCTACCATCCAATCTATATTCAGAAGGGGGTAAGGATCTTTTGGACAACAACGGTTGAGGTCCACATAGTCAATACACATTCTCCATTTACCATTAGCTTTCTGGACCATCACCACATTTGAGAGCCAAGAGGAATAGCAGATTTCCTTGATAAATCCGGCTTTTAGTAATTCCTCAGTTTGTTCGCAAGCTGCTTTCTGTTTTTCTGGTCCCAATCTTCTTTTCTTTTAGGCAACCGGTCTCATCTCTGGGTAAATGGATAATTTGTGACAGCAGAAAGCAGGATCTATGCCAGGCATATCAGCTGCAGTCTATGCGAAAAGGTCTTTGAATTCTTTGAGGAGGTTAAGCAAACGCTCTTCTGTAGCTAAATCCAACTTGACATTGATATACGTGACCTTTTCAGGTAATTCTCCTAGTATTACATCCCTTGAGCCTCCATCCGGTGTAGGTTTGGAAGGATTGAGAGGGTCGATCTTTTGATCCGACCTAGGGTCTAAATCAACAAGGCTCACAGAACCAACAGCTGTTCCATAATCATTGAGCTTTCTCTTTTTATTGGATGCCTCCAACTTCGTCATATTTAGGCTCGGGTTATAACAGTACCTGGCCATCTCTTGGTCACCTTGGATGGAAGAAATAACATTGTCCTTATCGACAAACTTGATAAGGAGGTGAGGAGTTGAAACAATTGCCTCTATAGCATTCAAGGTGGGGCGGCCTATGATACCGTTGAATGGTGATTCAACATCAATTACTAATACTCTAGATTTAACTGTTCTGGCCCCTAGCTCACCTTCAAAAGAGATAAGGGTGTCAAGGTACCCCTTTGTTGGTTGCTTTGCACCATTGAAAGCTGTTAGTTCCTGTATGTAAGGCTGTAAGTCTGAGTCATTAAAACCCATTCTTTTAAAGCAATTATAAAAAATAACATCATAGGAACTTCCCTGGTCGACAAGGATTCTTTTGACGTCCTTGTTGGCTATCACTGTGACAATGACCTTAGCATCGTCTCCACCAGGAATAGTTAGACCGAAATCCTCATCAGAGAATGAAATTACTAGAGCCTCAACACCCTCTTTGTAAGGACGGTTGTCTTTAACCTTCCCTTGTACTGACAGAATCATTTGATAATGATTCTTGTGGGCTGTAATCGAAACTCCTCCCTCAGTGAATCCTCCAGTGATCATATCAATGATTTCACGTCGGCCTTGACACTGTTACTGGGGCATATCATCTCTTTGAGCTATGTCACTAGCCATAGGACCTTTTTTGTTTCTCTGCAGCAGAGAACTTCCTAACCGGATTACGGCTGTTATCATCACCGTCGTCGTGATCTCTTTCTCTTTTCTCAGTCCGGTCTACCTTGTCAAAGGACTTCTCTTTGAACAAGTATTGCTTTAGTTTGCCTCTCTAATCAGCGTTTCGACTACGTTCTTTAGAGCTTGACATTCATTAGTGGAATGTCCTGTCTGTTCATGAAAATCACAGTACTTTCGAGTATTCCCTGGTCTTTTCACAGGGGCCGGCCTCCTAATGCCATAAATACTGAATGTTGGCCATCCTACCTCTCTCAAAATCTGAGATGGTCTGGCTGTCAGAGGTGCATAATGGCTAAAGGAATTGATACGTCTCTCTCAACATTGAGGAAAGGTGTTGTTAACTTTGGGGCTGTTAAACGGCCTTTCCATGCGTTCTGACCTCATCCTATCCTTATCTTGTCGTGGTTGTGAGGTTAGTGCTGGTGGTTTTGTCTTTGCAGCCATAGCCTCTAAGTGCATCTCTATACCCACATATTTTGAGGCTTTCTTCCTGAACTCTTCAAATGTTGTTGGTGGGCTTTTTGCTAGCGAGAGGGCGAATGCTGATCCTGGCTGTAATGCCTCAATAACAATATGTAGCTTAATGGCCTCTATGAGGTTAGGAACCAGAGATGCTTCCTTGTAAAATCTCCTCAGAAAATCCTTTAAAGTCTCGTTTTCGCCCTGCTTGATTTAGGGTAAAGTATGAGATGTCCTGGGAACATCTCTAGAGATGACAAAGTGAGTTTCGAAGACAGCTGCCATTTCAGCCCAGGAATCTATCAATCCTGATGGCAAACCTTTGAACCAGCTGAGGGCCTCCTCTGACAATGTTCTTGGGAACATTCGACATATAACATCTTCATCAGCCCCTAAGTACATGGCTTCAAATACGTAAGCTTCAAGATGCTTAGTAGGATCGGTTTCACCACTATATTTTCCAATGGAGAGTGGCTGAGTGGTTTGCAAATGCTTAGGGATGTGTATGCTCATAAGCCTTCTTGAAAAAGGAACTTTGAGCTTATAAGTTACCGGGGATGCTGTCATCAACTCCCTCTTCCCTTTAGTAACTCTATCATCAGAATCATGGGTTTATTCTTTCCCCTCAAACGTGGGGATGTTTGAATATTGGAGGGTCGTGGATTTTTCTCCTTCAGTTGTATGGGGAGTGTCTCTGGTGCGAGATGACTCCTTGTCCTCACTCTGTCTTATTTCTCTTCCTAATTCTACGAGTTCTTTTTGTAGTTGATTGATCAACTCATCACGAGGGTCGGGGTTAGACACTGCCATCATTTTCTTTGAGCTTCCTCCTTGAGATTCAAAGTTAAGCTTTTTGAAGGCGTTTGTATTGGTTCTGTCTTCGGGCTGTTCTTCCACAAAGTCATGTGCTTCGCCTTTCATGGATAATCACTGTACTTCTGTAGAATATGGGAATAACTTTATTGGGTCCCACCGGGCGTGCCAATGAACTGTCCTGCACCAGGGTCAAGAGATCCGATGTAGGGCCAACCACAAAAGTCAAAGATTAAGTGGGATTGAAGACTAGTTCTGCAAGTATGCGGCCTGTATATTAGGTGTCTCAATAAGAGGAATCCGGTTTTGACGTCCTGGAGATCCTTCTCAC
This sequence comes from Clitoria ternatea, assembly GCA_037962975.1. Lineage (NCBI taxonomy): Eukaryota > Viridiplantae > Streptophyta > Magnoliopsida > Fabales > Fabaceae > Clitoria > Clitoria ternatea. Next base: position 15,532,738 of record CM075672.1, on the reverse strand, counting down.
CGACCTCACGCGTTGGAGTGGGCAAAAGGTGGTGTCACCTGTAAAGATTCTCTGACGCTCAAGTCAGTCCATGTATTCCAAGTATGGAATATTATATGATATTAAGCGATAGCTTCATGAGTTCCAGAGAGGAAGGAGAGGTTTTAAGTAAATTGAAGAGAGTTCTTATACCTGATTGGCTCGATATACGAGGACTCACTAGTGGGGTAGCCACTAACTTCCATTAAGCGAGTAAATTATTGTTTAATGCGTACTCATCAGCATAATTGTGGCAAGTGGCTATTTTAAATTAAGCATAAAGAAAGTAGGGCTAGGCTTAGGGGGCAAGTTGATCATTTCTAGGAGCAGATTTTGGCTCGTAGTATGGAAAATGGAATAATTATCTTTGCCCCTATAGCTATGCCCATTATCTTCTGTCTGGTGACATGTGTGTTATCCGATATGCTTGGTGTTATCCTGGACAAACCGGTATAAGGAGAATGCCTAATACGGATTTAGAGTCCGGATGTATACCAATGACACCGGTGACACCTTGAAGAACGGTCAAATGTTGAGTTATGTCTTGTAGAACGGATACCGGTATTTAGGCCGGATCAATATATATATATATATATATGGGATGTATCAATCTGGGTCGTATAACCATATAACGGATGGTTGAGATTAAAAGTTTTTCAAAGTCACATGAACACTTAAAAGGTCACATGACTTTTTTAAAAAATCACATGATTAATCTCACCTATTCATTGTATGGTTGTACAACCCAAATTTACTTCTTTCACTCTCACATAAGAGAGTCTTTCTCATATGATACATCCTCTAATGTATCATTTTACAATGATTAATCTAAATCAATTGGTAAATGTTTTTAGTAAATATTCTAAGTTTTTATCTTAAATTTATTAGCAACAGAAGTGAATATTACAATATATTATTCATCATATTTAAAAATATACACACATACACCATTATACTATTGTAAGTTATAGGCTTTGTCAATATTAAAATTAGAAAATAATAATGATTATTATATTTTATAATCTTTCCATGTGTCAAATATTGTCTAAATATGTTTAAAAATGCTTCACAAATGTATATAATACTAATAATGATACCCTACCTTGCACGAGTTGAATTGCTATTTTTTATATAATTCATATTAATTTAATTTTACAAATCATAAGTAAAAATAATTTGAACCAAAAATGCAATTTGAAATATAATATTGACTAATATAGCAACAACAAAGTAAGAATTATAATTAATAAATAAAAGAAGATCAAGATATTCGTATATATTATCTAACTAAAATGTTAAAATCAAATATTTCCAAATACTTTTTTGAAGACTACATTTCTCAGAACTAAAGAAAGTATAAGGTTATTTACCAATTCAACAGATTCTAATATAGAAGCCAAAATGTAGGGGCTTTACAGTTCTACCACCTTTTACTTTTACTTGCTTAATAAGGTCATCTCTTTGAACCACAAGTCTAATTATATCTAGAAAAAAATTCTAGCAAAATTATATAAATTCATATTAATTATATATAAATAAAATAAAGCAATTATATCGAACAATACCTATCATTACATTAGAATTTATGTTATCATTTAGAACATCAATAAATGAGATAAATTTAAAAGTATCCTTTGAGATGTCATTACATTTAAATGGTTTAGCAACAATGTTTCCAATAAAACTAATTTTGAACCGCATGTTTGATCACTGTTAACCCGGCGATAGGGTCTGAACCGTTCGTTTCTACCACCGGGTTGTTAATTGGCAAGCGCACCAATCGTTTGTAGTTTTCAAAATTTAGATATCATTCCACTGGGATTGAAATTCCAATAACAATAGTAATTTTCTATTCACTAGGGTAAATGTGAAGAAAGTTATAGACAAAAGAATGATTTATATACAATTTATATAGTATTCACAGGATAGCATGATTGAGTAGTTCATGAGCTAAAAAGAAAATAAAAATCTATCTAAAAAGTTGAGTTGTAATCTAGAATAGGTAAGATACTTGAGATAAACACAGATAAGCAAATTATGTTGGAAATTGGATCCCTAATCTAGAATAACAATGAGGAACTCAAGACATGCATATTTAATCATCAAGTTTCATGTCATTACAGCTTAAAATCATTATAACCGATCCCTCGTGATATAAATTCTAAGAATTCACCGTAAAGTCCGATCCCTCATGAGCTTTCTCAGTAAAAACTTGCATTAAGACCTGGCCTTATGACAACAATGATTAACAACCCCTATAGAATTGAGATACCAAGGGTATTCCAACTTTTACTTTTGTCAAAACAAGTTTCAATACGGCATGAATAATCATTCTCCCGTTTGATATTCATACTAATAAAACAAGTTTCAATACACATGAAAATCATTCTCCCATTTGACGTTCATATTAATAAAAGGTTGAAATACTAACATGGACTTGAATCATAAACATACAGAGGTCGAATTCACAACATTATACTCAATAGATTAGTTCACCAATTCCAACATAAACAAATTAGTTACACATGGTAAAAGTAGAAATAACACTTACAGAGTTTGACATTATAAAGACGATGGAAACTTCACGATACACCATAACACTCTCAAGTATCTAGAAAACTATTCTAGAACTACAAACTCTAAAAGAAATACTCAAAACTTGAGTATAGAAGAGAGGAAAGAACTCTGAATGTAGAGAATGGGATATGATGAATGGTGTTGGATGGTCCTATTTATAGGGCTGAGCAAGGGTACTGACGCTACGCGTCAGTCCCCTGACTCAGCCTCCATTAACGTAGCTGGTAGTGGCCACCTTGGAATATTATAATCAATCATGCTTGGCCATGTATCCCTGTCTCCACTACGTTTTGGCCAATTGTGCTGAGTGGAGTGGCCAATAATAGGTCACTAAGTGAGTGCTTGGCCAGCTTGGCTGTGGAGTCCATGCAGCACTGACGCTACGCGTGGCTGTGACGCGTAGCGTCAGCATCAAAAGTAGCTATGGACGCTACGCGTAGGATTGATGCTACTTGTCAGATCCTCCAGTATAATTTTCTCTTGAATTCTTTACTTTTTCACTGCAAAACTAGAGAAAATTGATCAAGGGCAGATTATTTCCAACAACATCCATTTATTGAATTAAAACCTAATTTTCTAACAAATTATCCAAATTTTTATTATTTTTATGAAATTTTTATTAAAAGATTTATTGTAAATTTGAGGACTAACAAATACCCCCAACTTGAGACATTGCTCATCCTCGAGCAAGAGAGAAAAATAAAAAATAAAAATTTGAAATCAAATTTTTGAGTTAGTCTGAGAATTTATCACAAAAAGTAATTACACAATTTACCATTTTGAAATAATCAATTATAGGCATCTAATGTAACAAAGGTTTAATGATAAAATTCTTTACAATATTTTATTAACATATCAAGCATAATTTCAGGCTTACCTCTGCAAGTGTTTATCTCAATGCAATTGGTAACCTGTTTCACTCAATCAATCATAAAATCAAACGAATTTAATTTTGATTTTCATCTAATCAATGGTTAGTTATACAGAATTAATTCAGAAATCACAAGGTCTTTTCACGGGTTGTAATGAGGCTTGGCTTACAAGAATCAATAGTTTTCCTTGGAATTCAAAAACCTGAAATCATAAAAGAGCATTTTATAATTTTTAGGCTTTCTCTTGGCCCAAACTTCTCATTTTCTTTTATTGATGAAAAATAAATACCCCCAACTTGATTCTTTTCACTATTTTTGACTTTTCTTTTTCATACTTTATTTTCTTTTGAAAAGAATCAAGTTGCTTATTTTCACTCCTCATTTTTATGAGAACATTTATTTCAACTGCTCTTTTAATCAATCAAGTATAGGGAATGGTTAAAACAAATTTAGGTTTTACGGGTACTAAAGAATTTATTTTAGGCTCAAATTAGCTTTGAAAGGATAAAATAATTTTTACCAAGGTAAGCTATTTGGCCCAAGGTTTCTTTTCACCAATAAATGTGCCTTGATCATTTTCCTGAATTCTCTGTACAACAACACAAATCAAAGATTAAAGCAAAATCAATTCGAATGAAATTATGTCGATTAAACCCTCAAGTGTTTAAGAAGATCTCTCAACTCACCGGGTTTATTGAAATTTGCTTGATAGTTAATAAACTTATTGTAATTAAATTTATCAAAATTCCTAAGTTATAAAAGAATTAATAATTGATTTTATAAAATTTTTGGTTTTACTGTGTAAAAACTTTAAGTGAATAAATTAACTTACTAACAAAAATTTTGAGTTATTTATTGAGAGATAATTTTGTTTTTTTTTGGATTTTTCAATTATAACACGCAAAAACATAATAAATTACGCAAAAATAAACACACCACATATAAAATATAATATTAATCCAAAATAATTTCAATGTAAATATGAAACTAACAATAAACTAAAAATGTATGTAAAAAGGTACAAAAGATAACACCATCAATCCTCCATCTGGTCATCATCCTCCTCCTCCTCATCAGCATCTCCATCAGTATCAGCCTGTGCTCTAGAAGATCCACCAGTCTCAGGGTAAGTAGGTAAATCACCAGGCCAAGCTACATGAGCTGCAAACTCAGTCGGTGTGACATATGGTGCTCCCTCACCCTGTAATCTGTACTGATAAAATTCATCATGAAGATGAATATAAGCTCTATGTATGGCAGCCATCATCTGCATCATATGCTGATGCTCAAGTGTCATCCTGGAAAATCCCTCTGTGACAGCATCAGTGGGTGGTGGCTGAACTGGTGGTCTCCTCCTCCTGGGTCTGGGCTGAGCCTCCTGCTCCAGAGGTGGAAGCTCGCACTGCTGAACAAAATAATCTCTCTTCACCGAGACCTTGGGGACTCTCCCCGAAGAACTCGTGAACTCTGGTGATGGCACAACAACTCCCTGCCTCCTCAGTAAAGTAGATATGATGAGGGGAAATGGAATAGGGAGGTTCACTTTATACCCAAGGGCATAAAAGTGAATCTGCTCAAAAATAAGCTCGGCAATGTCGATGGCATGTCCCTGAAGAATAGAAAAGAGAAGGCAACAACGGTCAACTAGGATAGATGAGAGGTGAGTGACAGGAGTGATGTTATGCAGCATAAGGTGGGACCACGCCTGGGCTATAGGGGTCAGCTGGGTCTTCAGAAGGTTAGATAGACTCCTTCCAACCTTACTCAGGTTGAAAAAGATTCTATCTTTGCTCAAGAAATGAGCAACCTGTTCGAGGGAATATCCTAGATCACCCTCAGTAATGATCTTGTTTCTGTTTTCCTTCCAGAAACAAGTATTGTCCTCGGGAGTAGGCTCCCAAGGATTACCTAATAGGGTACTAATAGTATCCCGGTCATAAGTAATATGTCGGCCCCTCACCCAACTCGTCCTCTGTTGGCCAATGTTCGGCGAGTCCTGACGAGTCCTGTAGGCATTCGCGTAGAATTCCATCACTAAGATGGGATCCTCCTCAGTCGGTAGAGAAAACAGGGGTCCCCATCTCCTCCTCTGAACTCCATCCTGCAGCTCAGGATAGTCTCCAGCACTGAGATCTAACACCCTCTCCCAGATGAGTCTTTGCCCCTTTATCTGATGAAAGCGGGCCCATTTCGCATCAGTGTGAAATCTCGTGGGATCCCTCAGTCCCAACACCTCCTCTCCCTGAAGATCAGGATCCTCAGAGGTGGTGTCAGTATCCATGGCCTTCCTCTGTCTTTTAGAAGGACCAGTAGTGGGAATAGATTTCCTCAGTGCCATCTGCAAAAAGGAAAATTTAAAAATCAAACACACATTATTATTTGAAAAACATCTCAATCATACACAATCAAAAATTTACATAACAATTTTATTCAAGGAAATCACACAAGATATAACACAAAATTCATAACATATTTTTGATTTTGTAAAAATCAACATGCATATTTTTGGATTTTTAACAATAAAACAAAAATTCATATAAAATATAACATACATAAATATATACAAAAAATTTTTTTATGTATTTTTAATTTTTATCAATGCAAGAAAGTATAACAAATACAAACTAAGAAAATTTATTAATTAAAAAAAAGAAAAAGAAAAACAAACAATAAACAAACATACAACATGTTAAACAATTGAAAAACATAAAAAAAATAAAAATAAAATAACAAACAAACAACAAAAATTAAAAATCAGAAACAGAGGCTGACGCTACGCGTGGGTGGGACGCTACGCGTCAGCTCTGTTCTTCCCACGCTACGCGTCAGTGGGACGCTACGCGTGGGCTTGCAGAACAGAAACTGCAGAACAGAAATCCAAAACCACATTCAATCCATTCAATTCCTTATTCTAACAGCAAACAAATACCAATGGTCTTCTAATCCTAACCCTAACCGCATGCAATTCTAAGAATCGAAATTGAATTTTAAAGGGAAGGGATTTAGAACACTTACTTGGAATCCTTGATTAAGGAATTTGGGAAGGTTGAATGGTTGAGAGAAAAAGAGGGTTTTAGGTTTTTGAAATCCTGAGAGTGAAAGCAAAATAAGGCAGAGAGGGAATTTTAGGTTTTTAAAACCTAAGATGGGCCTCTCTGTTTCAGTTTTAAAAACTGAATGTGGGCTCTGACGCTACACGTGGAAGGGACGCTATGCATTAGGTCCAAAATTCAGAGTCCACGCTACGCGTCTATGGGGCGCTACGCGTGGGCTTCTGTTTTTCATTTTTCAAAATTTGAATTTTCAAAAGCCCTTTTAGTTTTAAAACCCCTTTATTAAAAACATAATTCTAAAAACTAATTTTTGTTTTTGTTTTTGTTTTTGTTTTTTTTAAAATTAATTGAAAATAACAAGAAAAGAATGGGTTGCCTCCCATTGAGCGCTAGGTTTAATGTCTCCAGCCAGACATTACCTCTGATTAATTAGGTGGTTTCTTAATTTCGGTTGAGGAATCACCTGTCTGTTTCTTCCTTCTTCTTCTTCTCTGATGCTTGATTACCTGTCTTTCATCATTCAAGGCATCGGTTAATTTAAAACAATTTAATTGATTAGGAAGAGATATACCTGGTTCGGTTGAAGGGTAAACTTTTTCCTCATCATTTGTCCTAAGATGTTCATAAGCACTGAAGTTTACCTCTTCTTCATAAACTTTGACTGCAACCATTCCTTGATCAACATCTACTCTTATCTTTACAGTCTTCATGAAAGGTCTTCCAAGGATCAGGGGGATTTCAGTATCCTCCTTCATATCCAGTACCACAAAGTCAACCCTAAAGTGGTACTTATCAACCTTTACCAACACATCTTCTACAATCCCAAAAGGCTTCTTGACAGAGCGATCCGCAAACTGTAAGTTCGTCTTAGCTTCTTTTAGCTCAAATTCACTAATGCGCTTTATTAAATCTAGGGGCATCAGATTGATGTTCTCCCCTAAATCTAACAGAGCATTCCTGATGTTGATATTTCCAATGGTTACAGGAATGGTGAAACTCCCCGGATCTTTACATTTTTTCGGGGTTACGATGGTAATACAGTTTGTTTCTTGCTCTTCATTCACTTGCATATTTTTTTCATTTTCTATTTTTTCACTTTCTTTCTCTTCTTCTTCTTTCTTTTTCTCATTCTTTTCTTTACAATCAATTTTCACAACTTTATAATTTTCAGAAGAAATAGCATTACATTGTTCCCTTGGGTTTTGAGTGTTTGCAGTAAACCCAGAACTTTTCAATTCAGCTATTTCCTTTGCAAGCTGACCCATTTGTATGTCTGATGCTTTTCGGGAAACTTCATTTGTCTCCACAAATTGTAATAACTGTTGGATAGATTCCTCAATCCTTGTCAATTTTGCATTGTCAATTTGTGATTGTTGTGGCTTAAATTGATTGTTAGGAGGTCTGTTGGAAGGTCCAGCATCTTGTCTCCAGCCAGAATTCTGATTCTGCCATCCTTGTTGAAAATTGTTAGGAAAAGAATTACCATAATTGAAAGGAAAGTTACCCAATGGTATTCTTTGATGGTTCAGAAAATTGGCTTGCTCTTGCTCATTTCTGTCAGGGCACAATAACCACATGGTTGTTCACCCATGCAATGCATACATTGTTTCACTTGAGCGGGGGTGGTGATGTTACTTGAGCAATTTGAAGTTTCTCTAATTGCTTGCTCATGGCTTCAATTTGTTGGGTCAGCAATTTTTGCTGAGCCAATACTGCATCATTCACTCCCAATTCGAGCATACCTAGCTTCCTCTGTACATTACCTCTTTCATGTTTTGCTTGGCGGTCACTAATAGACATTGATTCCAATATCTCAATTGCTTCCTCCACAGTTTTGTTCATTAAAGAACCACCTGCACAAGCATATAACATCATCTTGAACTGAGGTAATAGACCATGGTAAACGATTCTTACCTTTTCGGCATCATCCAAGTTGTGGTTTGGACACTTTCTCAATAGTGCCTTGAATCGTTCCCATGTTTCTCTTAATGATTCATCATTATTTTGAGAAAAAGAATGTATGGCTGTCATGGCTTCAAAGTATTTTGAAGGAGAATAAAATCTTTCCAAAAATTTTCTTTCGACATCGGACCAGTTTGCAAAACTCCCCGGTGGGCAAGATTTAAACCATTCTTTAGCTTTACCAATCAATGAAAAAGGAAATAATCTCATATAAATAGATTCTTCTTGATTGGGTTCAAAACCAATTGTGCTACATAACTCATAAAAAACAGTTAAATGTTCATACGGTTCTTCATGATTTAAACCAGCAAATTGATTATTTTGAATAATATTTAAAGTAGCAGGTTTAATCTCCACTGGTACAACAAGTCCTTGAAACATTCCCGAAACTCGGGGTGGACCATTAATAGTAGCAAACTATCCCAATGTTCTCCTTTCAGCAGCCATATTTGAATTTTCAAAAATTTTAGAAGTAGAAGAAGATTTAGTTTGTGTTTTAGATTTCAAAGACATGATTTTCTTTACAAACTTTTCTATTTCAGGATCAAAATAAATTTTACCTGCAGTAGATCGGGTTTGCATACACAAACTAGACAAAGAAAGTTAGTGTAACAATAAGTAAAACTAAAAAAAATTAACTAAGGTAAAAAAATATTTACCACAGTAATTAAAAATTTACTGTTTTACTGAAACAATTCAATCCCCGGCGACGGCGCCAGAAAACTTGTTAACCCGGCGATAGGGTCTGAACCGTTCGTTTCTACCACCGGGTTGTTAATTGGCAAGCGCACTAATCGTTTGTAGTTTTCAAAATTTAGATATCATTCCACTAGGATTGAAAGTCCAATAACAACAGTAATTTTCTATTCACTATGGTAAATATGAAGAAAGTTATAGACAAAAGAATGATTTATATACAATTTATACAGTATTCACAGGATAGCATGATTGAGTAGTTCAAGAGCTAAAAAGAAAATAAAAATCTATCTAAAAAGTTGAGTTGTAATCTAGAATAGGTAAGATACTTGAGATAAACACAGATAAACAAATTATGTTGGAAATTGGATCCCTAATCTAGAATAACAATGAGGAACTCAAGACATTCATATTTAATCATCAAGTTTCATGTCATTGCAGCTTAAAATCATTATAACCGATCCCTCGTGATATAAATTCTAAGAATTCACCGTAAAGTCCTATCCCTCATGAGCTTTCTCAGTAAAAACTTGCATTAAGACCTGGCCTTATGGCAACAATGATTAACAACCCCTATAGAATTGAGATACCAATGGTATTCCAACTTTTACTTTCATCAAAACAAGTTTCAATACGGCATGAATAATCATCCTCCCATTTGATATTCATACTAATAAAACAAGTTTCAATACACATGAAAATCATTCTCCCGTTTGACGTTCATATTAATAAAAGGTTGAAATACTAACATGGACTTGAATCATAAACATGCAGAGGTCAAATTCACAACATTATACTCAATAGATTAGTTCACCAATTCCAACATAAACAAATTAATTACCTATGGTAAAAGTAGAAACAACACTTACAGAGTTTAACATTACGAAGACGATGGAAACTTCACGATACACCACAACACTCTCAAGTATCTAGAAAACTATTCTAGAACTACAAACTCTAAAAGAAATACTCAAAACTCGAGTATAGAAGAGAGGAAAGAACTCTGAATGTAGAGAATGGGATATGATGAATGGTGTTGGATGCCCTATTTATAGGGCTGAGCAAGGGTGTTGACGCTATGCGTCAGTGTGACACTACGCGTCAGTCCCCTGACTCAACCTCCATTATATTCAATCATGCTTGGCCATGTGTCCCTGTCTCCACTACGTTTTGGCCAATTGTGCTGAGTGGAGTGGCCAATAATGGGTCACTAAGTGAGTGCTTGGCCAGCTTGGCTGTGGAGTCCACGCAGCACTGACGCTACGCGTGGCTGTGACGCATAGCGTCAGCATCAAAAGTAACTATGGACGCTACGCGTCAGATCCTCCAGTATAATTTTCTCTTGAATTTTTTACTTTTCACTACAAAACTAGAGAAAATTGATCAAGGGCAGATTATTTCCAACAACATCCATTTATTGAATTAAAACCTAATTTTCTAACAAATTATCCAAATTTTTATTATTTTTATGAAATTTTTATTAAAAGATTTATTGTAAATTTGAGGACTAACAATCACACTCTTAGCTTTTAAAATCATAACTGTTTCGAAGATATATGTCTTTCCTTGTGTAAGTAGTTTCCCATACTATTCACAAAATCTTTTCAGACTGTTGTATACATCTGATCCCCCTATATTAAGTCATTATTTAGTCACTTACACCATAATCAAATTATATAATATTAACTTTAATTAGCTTTAATCAACTATAATTTACCTTTTGATCAACCATAACTATCTTTAATGTATTGAGATTTTTAGTGTCACTAAAATTTATTCTCCTCTATAAATTAATGCCTCTAATACAGAACTTCCAATTAGGTGTTCCAGCTTTAATGTTAGCAAAAAGAGAATAGGTGAGATTCATCCTAATCCAGTCTGGATACCGGCCCCAATAATGAGATGTCATCTTGGCTGTACTGGAAGGACAACCGGTATCACAGGTCAATATCTATACTGTAAAGACACCATGTTAGGAGTCCTTCTTTCACCGATCATTTGAGGTTACATCTGAGATACCGGATACTTCATCCACTCTCATTCTTCCGTCACATATAACCGTTTGTCTCAGTGCCTCAATAAGATAAGTAGAGTCATTACTTATTAGGATAGATACCCTGCACAACGGAATATGTCTATATCATTCACTAAAAGGAGCAAAGTACAATTACAGGCGTGATATACGGAAAATATGGATTATCCCCATTCCTATGTCAGAATCGTACACTGATCATTGACCTACCCTCTGTCACACACCGAACATTGAACTACTCTAATTGATACACTACACACGGCATCAGAACTTCTGGGCCCACTTGCACCCAACGATTTATTTTCCACGTTCAACTATAAATAGCATATTATCCAACACATGCAAGGTTACGTTGTTCTTACTCTTATGATACTATTGCATTGCTTAAGTGTTCTCTGAGTTCTCATTCACTCTACTAACTTGAGCGTCGGAGAATCTTCACAGGTAACACCACCTTTCGCCCCCTAACAACGCGAAACTCTGTGTGAAGGATCTCTAGGACAACAAGACCGGTCTCTCCCACTGAGAGGTTGGATTATAATACCGGATACCCACTGTACCGGTGTACAAATACTAAGATCACTAACTTTTGTGGCTGGTTCCCATACCAAATGCTATACCCCGTTTCAGACCAGTTCATTGGCACGCCCGGTGGGACTCGATAGAGTTATTCCCACTTTTTACAGAAGTTCAGTAGTTAACCATGGAAGAAGATGGACGTAATTTTATGGATGGTCACATAGAGGATGTGACCCATCAGCAAGCTGGTAGGAGACTTATTTTCGAATCTCTTGTAACCCACTTGAGGAGAATGGTACCAGTTGCAACCCCCGACCCTCGAGACGAAGTTATAAGGCAACTCAGAGAGGAGTTGATGGAGCTGAGAAGGGAGAAAAGGGTGACAGGGGAAAAAGTGATGTCTCAGGCCGAGGAGACTCATCATACGTCTACAAGAGAGAAGTCCACTACTCTCTAATATTCAAAGATTCACACCTATGAGGAGAGGGAGCAAACTCAAGACTCTGGAGATAGAGTCAGTGGAAGAAGGAAGGAGCAGGCGGTGGTAGCATCTGGGACATTTAGACTCAACGTTCCTTTCTCAAGGAGGCTCATGAGTGTACTTATTCCCAAGCATCTGTAAACAACCCAGCCACTTTTGATTGGAAAGTATAATGGAGAGACAAATCCCACTAAGCATCTTGATGCTTACATGTATGAAGCCATGTATCTGGGAGCAGATGAAGATGTGATGTGCAAGATGTTCCCATGAACCTTGGTGGAGGAAGCTTTTAGTCGGTTCAAGAGTTTACCCTCAGGTTCGATAAACTCCTATGAGGAAATAACAGCTACATTTGAGAGCCATTTCGTTATTTCTAGAGATATTCCCAGGACTTCTCATACCTTGGCCCAGATCAGGCAAGGAGAGAATGAAACTCTTAAAGAGTTCTTAAAAAGGTTTTACAAAGAGGCAGCTTTGGTGCCTAACATCACAGAGGCCATTCAACTCCATATTGTTGTTGAGGCACTGTAACCTGGATCAGCCTTTGCCATGTCTTTGGCAAAGAGTCCTCCGACGACGTTTGAGGAGTTCCGGAGGAAGGCTTTAAAATATGTGGGCATAGAGATGCACCTGGAAGCCACAGCAGCTAAATTGAAGCCATCAGTGCCCCCACATCAACCATGGAGGGATAAGGGTAGGGTGAGGCCAAAGAAGTATGCCCAAAGAGACGACTTCATGAGCACCCGACCTCAACAGCGGGACAGGCATGTAGCCTCTTTCAGCAACTACGCCCCGCTGAACTCTAGGCATTCTCAAATTTTAAGGGAAGTTAGCTAGCCCACGCTCAGTGTTTATGGGATAAGGAAGCCTCCTCCAATGAAAAGACCTGGTAACTCTCAAAAATATTGCGCTTTCCAGGAACAGGTCGGCCATACCACAGATGAATGTAAGGCATTAAAGAATACAGTAGAAACCCTTATCAGGGAAGGAAAATTGAAACAATATTTGTTTAAAGAGAAGTCCTTAGATGAACCAGATCAGATGAAAAAGAGAAGAAAAGATCATGATGACGAGGGCGATAACAGTCGTAATTCGGTCAAGAGATTTACAGTTGCTGAGAAGCAAAAATGAGTTGTGACCAGCGAGGGAGCGCAGTAAAACGGTATGCCCCAGCAACAAAGGCAAGGCCGGCGTGAGGTAATTGATATAATTACTGGAGGATTCACTGGGGGAGGAGCGTTGATCACGGCTCGCAAAAATCACCATCGAATGATTCTATCTGTCCAAGGAAAGCCCAAAGATAATCGCCCTTTCAGGGATGGCTTGACAGCACCGGTGGTATCATTTATAGATAATGATTTTGGCCCAATAATTCCAGGAGGTGATGACACAATAGTTATTATTGCTGTCATAGCCAACAAAGACGTCAAGAGGATCCTCGTTGATCAGGGAAGTTCTTGTGATGTTATTTTTTACAATTGCTTCAAAAGAATGGGTTTTAATGATGCAGATCTACAGCCCTATACACAGGAACTCACAGCTTTCAACAGAGCACCAAGGGGTATCTTGACACCCTTATATCTTTTGAGGGCAAACCTGGAGCAAGAATGGTGAAGTTTAGGATCTTGGTGATCGATGTGGAGTCCCCTTACAACGGGATTATAGGTCGTCCTACTTTGAACGCAATGGAAGGAATCGTGTCCACCCCACACCTCCTTATCAAATTCATTGACAAGGACAACAGTGTGTCATCCCTCCAAGGCAATCAAGAGATGGCTAGGTATTGCTACAACCTAAGCCTGAATATGGTGAAGTTGGAGGCATTTAACGAAAAGAGGAAGTTAAATGACGGAGGAACAACGGCTCAGTCTGTTAGTTTTATTGATCTTGATCCCAGAGCGGAGTTGAAGATTGATCCGCTCAACCCCTCAAAACCCACGCCGGATGGAGGTTCTAGGGACGTCGTCTTAGGGGATTCACCAGAGAAGGTCACTTACATTAATGACAAGCTGAGTCAGTTATGGAGCAGCATCTGTTAGCACTCCTTCAGGAATTAAAAGACCTTTTTGCATGGATTGCTGCAGACATGCCTGGGATGGACCCTAATTTCTGCTGCCATAAGTTATCCGTCTATCCAGAGACGAGGCCGGTTGCTCAAAAGAAGAGAAGACTGGGACCAGAGAAACAGAAGGTAGCTTGTGAGCAGACGGAGGAGCTGTTAAAGGCCGGATTTATTAGGGAGGTCTGTTATTCCTCTTGGATTTCCAATGTGGTGATGGTACAGAAGGCCAATGGCAAGTAGAGAATGTGCACTGACTATGTAGACCTCAACCGCTGCTGCCTGAAGGACCCATATCCTCTCCCAAATATTGATCGTATAGCGGATGATTCATCTGGTTACTAGTACCTAAGTTTCATGGATGCTTATATGGGGTACAACCAGATTCCGATGTGGGAGGAGGATCAAGAGAAGACAGCTTTCATCAATGACCGTCGTGTCTTATGCTACACCGTCATGCCCTTCAGTTTAAAGAATGCTGGGGCCACTTACCAACGTATGATTAACAAGGTGTTCGAAGGCATGCACACCAAACTGGTGGAGGTGTACATTGACGATATCATTGCCAAGACTCCAGCTGGAGGTGATCATGTTGAAGACTTGTGCCAGGTATTTACACGCTTGAGGTAATATAACATGACACTGAACCCGTTAAAGTGTACTTTTGCTATTCCAGCTGGAAAGTTTTTGGGCTTCATGTTGACTCAGCACGACATTGAGGCTAATCCGGGAAAATGCCAAGCGACATTGGACATGCAGAGTCCGAAGAGCTTGAGGGAGGTGCAATCTTTAAACGGGAAAGTGGCAGCTTTGGCTCGATTCATCCCTAAGATGGCACATAGATCACTTCCCCTGTATAAAGTGCAAAAAAAGTCTAAGAAGTTTGAGTGGGGACAAGAGTAGGAGCAAGCGTTCTAGGAGCTCAAGGAAGTATTATCGAGTCCTCTAATCTTGGTAAAGCCAGACCCTAGTGAATCCCTCATTTTGTACTTAGCGATTTTGGATGAAGCCTTGGGAGTAGCATTGGTCAAGGAAACCCCAGAGGGGCAGAGGCCAATGTATTTCACTAGCAAGACGTTGCAGGGAGCAGAAAGCAGATACCAAAAGATTGAGAAGGCCGCTCTTGCAGTTATCTAGGCTTCACGACGGTTGAGGTTGTACTTCCATGCACACCCAATTCTAGTAAGAATAGATTTGCTAAGCAAGCCGGACCTCGCGGGGAGGATGATCAAGTGGTCTATCAAGCTTTCTGAATTCGAAGTTTCCTATGAACCACGAGGAGCCATTAAAGCCCAAGTCCTGGCTGATTTTGTTATAGAAATGACAGGGGCAGATCCAGCCACACCTCGTGCTCACTGGACCATTTATGTTGATGGGTCATCGAATAGTAAAGGTTGTGGAGCTGGTGTTGTTGTGGAGAGTGATGATGGTGTGTACCTGGAGATCTCTTTTCGATTCAATTTTAAAACCTCCAACAACCAGGCTGAATATGAGGCATGTCTAGTCGGACTCTGAGCGGCAATTGATATCGAGGCAACAGAGGTGACATTGTGCAGCGATTCCCAGCTGGTGATATCGTAGATTCAAGGTGAATACCAGGTCCGTGAGCCCCAACTTTAGCTATATTTGAACTGTGTGAATGAGTTGAGAGGAAGATTCGATATGCTGGAGTTTAAGCATGTGCCGAGAGAAGAAAACACTAGGGAAGATATTCTATCGAGGCTCGCAAGCACAAAACAGCCTGGCAGTACAACTATAGTGGTCCAGAGTACGCTGATATCACCTAGCATTTCTTTCTTCCCTTCTCTGAATGCCATAATAGTCAATTCTTCCTATGAGAATTCATGGGTTACTCCTTACATCTGTTACCTGGCTGATAGGCAGCTGCCTACCGACGAGAAGGAGAGAAGAAGAATAAAGAGGGAGTTGCCTTATTTCACTATGGTTGATGGCATTTTCTACAGAAGAGGATTCTCAGTACCTTACCTCCTTTGTTTAAAAGAAAATAAGATACAAAGAGTAATGGAAGAAGTCCACGAGGGGCAATACGGATACCACGCTGGAGGAAGAAGCTTAATGAGAAAAATCCTCAGGGCTGGATATTGATAGCCCACGATAAAGCAGGATTCCATTGATTTCGTCAAGAGGTGCGATGCTTGCCAAAGATTTTCCAATCTTCATCACACACCGGCCCAAGAACTTTCTTCATCCGCGGTGCCATGGCCTTTCTATCAATGGGGCCTGGATATCTTGGGCCCATTCCCAACGGCGCCTGGGGGCATTAAATACCTCATTGTGGGAGTTGATTATTTCACCAAATGGATCGAAGCGAAGCCAGTAGTGTATATCATGTCAGCACGGACATGACGCTTTGTATACGAGAATATCATAGCACGGTTCGGCGTCCCAGGACGGATCGTAACCGACAATGGCACCTAGTTTACAGATAGGAAGTTCACAGAGTTGCTTGAAGGAATAGGGATAGTCCAAATCTTTTTGTCTGTTGAACATCCTCAGACGAATGGCTAAGCTAAGGTAGCCAATAGAGAAGTGTTGAAAGGATTGAAGAAGCGCCTTGGTGAAGCAAAGAGTGGATGGACTGATCAGCTATGTCACGTTTTGTGGGTATATCGTTACTACACCCCATTCTTCTACCAATGAATCCCCATATCGTCTTACCTACGAGGTTGAGGCGATGATCCTGGTGGAGCTCCAGACTAGATCGACGAGGGTGGAATATTTTTCCGCGGAGAATAATAACGCCAATCTGGCATCGGAGTTAGATATTCTCCAGGAGTTAAGAGAAGAGGCTTTTGTCAGGGATCAGACGATAAAAGCAAAGGCCGCCCTCCGATACAACAAGCGCGTTCAACACAGAGCATTCAACACAGGAGAGCTTGTTTTGAGGAAGGCAAGTGTGGGAAATAAATTTGCACACCAGGGAAAGTTAGCACCAATGTAGTAAGGTCCATACAGAGTTTCTGAGGTGACTGGCAAAGGATCATACCGCTTAGAGGAGCTCGATGGCACGTCGATCCATAACAAATAGAATACATAAAATTTACGTATTTATTATAGCTAGTTGGTAAGACGGTATGTACTCTTTTTCCTTACTTGAGCTTTTTCCCAATGGGTTTTTCTCAAGAAGGTTTTAACGAGGCATGACCCCAACTACACTCCCTTTGTAATCCCTATTCAATTTATTAAGAATGTAATTCATGAACTTACTGTCTTCACTTTCTTTCTATGTTATGATTTATAGCTTTAAGTCGTTGTATATGAAGAGCCTCAGGACGGATGATCCCAATCACCTATTCTGTGATTGGCAATGTAACTCCTTAAGTGGCGAAGTGGGTTGTAGGATCAAACCTTTTTCAAGGTTGTACCAAACCCCATTTGAAGGCTCGGATTGTAAGAATAAACCGAACTCCGAGTACAGTTAGTAAGATTAAACCGAACATCGTTGAAGACTTAAGTTGTAGGATTAAACCGAACCTCAAGAAATGGGTTGTAGGATCAAACTTTTTTCAAGGTTGTACCGAACCCCACATGAAGGCTCAGATTGTAGGAATAAACCGAACTCTGGGTACAACTAGTAGGTTTAGCCGAACATTGGTGAAGACTCAATCATTATACTTATGATTGAAGTAATTTCCCCAGGATGGATGATCTCAATCACCTATTCTATGAATTGACGATGTAATTCCTGGCGTGGACAATTCCAATCACCACTCTTGTGATGGAGGGCCCAGTCATCATCCTTATGATTGAGGCAGCTCCTTGTAGTTAGATACTTCTATTTGAAATGATATTACTCTATGGGCAATTCAACAACTTCATCTATTATCAGAGCGGACTAAATCCCCTATTCCTAAAGAGCTAAGGGTAGTATCTTATAATGGATATTCATCTCCCAACACACTCACACTTGGGGACAGTATTCGTATGTTTAATTCTCTATTCTATCATTTGTTTATCGTAATCAGACCTCAAGATAATTGAACAGAACGGTCTAAGCGGATACGGCAGAAGCAAAAGCATAATGTATATGCCTAAATTATGTTATAGTAGTATATGTCTTGTAAATATCAGAGACAGAAGATTGAAGGAAATTTCATTCATTCATAAGAAAATTATATGAGTTATGATAAAGCTGGAGCTGATCCCAGTACACAGCAATAAAATAAAAATGCAAAACTAAGAGGCAGGCATCTCATGCTCCGCTGTGGGCACTTCCTTTTCTCCCCCTTCATTCCTCTAATCTTGGGCTCCTTCACCTCCGGGCTCCTTATCCTTTGGAACGTTTTCTTGAGCAGCACTTTCAGGGCCCGGAATGACTGGTGGAGGCTCCATGCTCTGACCTTCAGGGAGAGGAGGCAAATTCATAAAGGGAACTGGGAGGATCCTCGTGTGAGCCGTCACTCCTTACCATAACTAGTTTCCCTCCGTGAAACTCGTAGAACGGATGAAGCCCATATAAATTGAGTCTCACATCGGGGGTGCGATAGAAGACTTGGCGAAGAGCTAGGCCAAAGGACTCAAAGGCTACTTTTTTGCATATTTCCAGAGCCTTGGTTGCCTTAGCCTTGGAAGCAGCTGGCTTTTTCTGAAGCTTAGCGTTTTCCTCTTCCATTGAGCCAGTAGACGCACTCACCTTCTTCAGTTCTTCAATTTGGGCCAGCAACTCCTTCTTCCTAGCCTCTCATTCTCTCACGCTCTTGCTGTGGCCGGCCTCTGCTGCTGCAAAGTCCTCATTCAGCTTAGCAGATTTCTTTTTCTCAAGCTGAAGCCTTTCTTGTAGGAGGGGAATTGACTTGTTCTGCTGTTGAAGCTCAGAAACTTGCCGCTCCAAAGACTTGTTCGCCATATGGAGATGACTTATTTCTTCAGTCTTCTTCTGCACCAGCTCCTTAGCCTTTATCAGTTCTGATTCAACTCCCCTTACAGTTTCTGCCTGCTTGGCCGCCCAGGCCTCCTTTACAGCGATATCGGCCTCAAGTTTTTCAACTTGTTCCATGTAATCCACCTTCTCGCTTAAGGAGTCCAGCAAGCCTGAAAGTTCATCTAGCTGCCAGCGGCCGGCCTTGCAAGCACTCTTTACTTCAGTAGCCTCCAGAGAAGGTCGGAGGCAATATCTTGGTTTGGGGAGTGTTGGAGGCATGGAGCCTTGGAACCATAGGAAGGGAGAAAGGAAGGACCCCTTTGGAGGGGAGCTGATAAGAGGTGTTTCATCCTCTGACCCCGCCCCCGAGTCAGTATGGGAAGGAAGAGTAGAGGAGGATTCAATTGGTTTCTTCCCCTTGTCTTTCTTCATACCGGTCTCCTCCAGGATCCTCTGGCGCTTCTTGGGAGACCCCTCAGCGGAAGGCTTTTTCTTCTCCATGGCCTTGACCAGCACCCTCCTCCTTTTCTTTTTCTCGAGGGCAGGTTGTTCCTGCTCTTACTCCTGAGCTTGCTCCTCACCGCTCTTCTCCTCAAGGAGGGGCACTTCATCTCCCACAACGGAAGTTAATGGAATTAGTGGGGCTTCAGCCTTGAAGGAGTTCCTCTTGGCTTGAATGTTATTCTCATCTGAGGAGGAGTCATCATCTGCCAACATAGACTTCAAGGAAAACATATCGGCAGAGGCTTTTTTGATTTGTTCTACAAAAAGAAGAAGGTAGACATTAGTATAGAGGTCGGAATGGGAAATATAATATTAAACGGACATAAAAGCAAGAGAACAGATACTTACAAAGATATGCATCCCTGACATTGGCGCTCCCAAGGAGGCGCTTGCAAGAAAACCCCTTAAGGGTCACTGAGCAGGACCTCATGGCGCTCAACACCTCTCCAGAGTGAGGAGAGAGTTCACCCTCTTCAGTATAATAAGCACGACTTATTAGCAGGAAATACTCGTGTGTCCAACTGGTGGGGAACTTCAAAATCCCCTCTTTATTAAGCCAGAAGACCGGCTTATTGCTTTTCACCCGAATCCGCGTGTAGTATTGCTTGAATGAATAACCGTCAATCTTCGTAGATTCGGTAAAGGACTTGAAATTTATTATCCTCGAGTCACCTCGAAGTGTAATGAACCTGAGGCCGTCCTTCTTATTTGTATGGCAGACCACTTGGCAATAATAAAAGAGTTTTGCCACAGTGGTTTTAAAGTTGAAGTGCTCCCCAAGAACTTCTAGGGCACGCACCAGACCCTAACTGTTTAGATGCAGCTGCGTGGGGGCACATTCCAGGAAGTGGAGGGTGGCCATCTCGAACTCCGTTAAGGGGAAACGCACCCCTAGATTTTGAAAGACGAAGTCGTACATATACACCGACCTCTCGTCTGGGACCTGGTGGCATACCCTTTCCATCGGCCGGGGTGCGAGAATGAGGAAAGGCTCCACCGGGCCCTCATCTTCCTTGGTGTGACGTGAGGCTATTTCTTTAAATTCTACCTCGACCCAGCAATATGGATGCTCCCTGTTTAGCCTCTCCCAGTTTAGCCGGTGTGCAACCACGTTGACACACCCCTCAACAGTGTACAGGATCAACGTTTTTCCAGACCCTGGAACCTCTATTTTGTCTGATGTGTGTTGAAATGCTTCGGTGCTGTGATAAAAGGCAACATTGTCAGAGAGGTACCCTTCTGCACTTGATCTACTGTTAGAGAGACTGATAGCCCTCAAGCTGGAGGAATCCTCAGGGTGGTACCAAACCACTAGCAACCACGAAGAGGAATTTTTTTGAACAATGAGACCCAGCCACAGGAAGATTTACAGGAATTCTCCCACCATGGTGGCCTGAGGGGGCATGAGAATTATGCTTCCCCCTGTTCGAGGTACCAGCGCTATTTTTCCTAGGGCGCATGGTGGCGGTGCAAAGAAACTTAAAGAAAAGTGAGTTTAGGGATGAAGGAGGTTACCTAACAAAGGAGTAAAAAGCGATGAGAGCTTCACAGAAACGACAGCAACAAGGTCTTTTGAATTTTTGCAGAGTTTCAGTAAGCTTGAAGGCAAAAGTGAATTGTGAAACTCGCTAAGTCACCCTTTTATAGGTAATGAAGAAGTGCAACAATCGACCAAGGATTGTGTCGCAGCCCCAAAACATAACTTTTTGAATTTAAATGACCCTGTCGTTTCATAGTCAAAGGCGCGAAATGGCGATGCTTCGCGAAAAGTTTCGAGTGAAATGGGCCCCAATATCCAAAGTCCAGGCCCAAGATAGCCCTAACGACGGTTACATTTTTGGAACAATGATGACTCACATGTTAAAATACATTTATTGTCTAATCATTTTAGACGCATTAAATGCATTCCAGCAACCACTCGAATACCAAGAGTTACGATTTCCAAAAACTCTTGGGATTTCCTTTCTTACAAATCTTTGTCCAAACCCGTTGTAGGAATGCCATAAGAGCGGTTACTTCACCCATAGAACGGCCCATCAGGCAGAGTTTCAGCACGGAACTTATACGCATTTTAACAAGAACTTTTGCATCCGATGCCGGCATCCAGATCTCTTACAAACAGCATAGCTTATATGAGCAACTTAACAGTCCCTTAAACAAGCTAGGGGACAAATGATTCGGTCTGGATACCGGCCCCAATAATGAGACGTCATCTTGGCTATACTGGAAGGACAACCAGTATCACAAGTCAATATCCGTACTATAAAGACACCATATTAGGAGTTCTTTCTTCACCAGTCATCCGAGGTTACATCTGAGATACCAGATACTTCATCCGCTCTCATTCTTCCATCATATATAACTGTTTGCCTCAGTGCCTCGATAAGATAAGTGGAGTCATTACTTATCAGGATAGATACGCTGTACAGCAGAATATGTCTATATCATTCACTGAAAGGAGCAAAGTATAATTACAGGCGTGATATACAGAAAAGGTGGATTATCCTCATTCCTGTGTCAGAATCGTACACTGATCATTGACCTACCCTCTGTCACACACTGAACATTGAACTACTCTAGTTGATACGCTGCACACGGCATCAGAACTTCTGGGCCCACTTGCACCCAATGATTCATTTTCCACGTTCAACTATAAATAGCATATTCTCCAACGCATGCAAGGTTACGTTGTTCTTACTCTTATGATACTATTGCATTGCTTAAGTGTTCTCTGAGTTCTCATTCACTCTACTAACTTGAGGGTCGGAGAATCTTCGTAGGTGACACCACCTTTCGCCCCCTAACAACACGAAACTCTGGTGTGAAGGATCTCCAGGACAACAAGACCGGTCTCTCCCACTGAGAGGTCGGATTATAATACCGGATACCCACTGTACCGATGTACAAATACTAAGATCACCAACTTTTGTGGCTGGTTCCCATACCGGATTCTATACCCCGGTTCAGACTAGTTCACATCCTAACAATAATACAAATTAGTATTGAAAATAGAGTAAAAATCAATAATAGATACAAATTGATATCAAAATTGTTGGATTAAAAAACACATTACCAAATGAAAAGAAATTAAGAACTAACCTCAAATATAGTAGGGTTGAGAAATGAGAAGTGAATCAGATTATACGAGAATATTTGAAAAAATCAACAAAATACCACCAAGTAATAAGAGATCAAGAATTACTTCAAATATGATTGGTTTGAGAAGTAAGGAGTTAATCAGATTCTAATTATGTTTTCATAGAAATATGAGAATAAATAAATTTGATAATTAACAAAATTTGATTTAATTTGGTAATTAATAATTTAAAATTAAAAAAGTGTACATAAGATTTAGATAAAAGTAACAAAATCTACACATGAATTATATTTAATATATAAAATTCTATACAGTAAGATTTATGTTAATTAACTTATTATATATATTGAAAATGAATTAAATAATTTAATACCACACTATTATTACTATATTTATCATTAATAAAATTATATGATGATATAATAATAAATACTAATTATTGGTTATCAATAAATATAATTACAATTTACATAGAATTAATATCATAGTTGATTTGATGATGAATTTGTAAATATAGATAATATATAACAAATTATTTAAATAGATTTATACACTAATACAGTGATTGAGTTAATTTTTAATTTAATTAATTAATTAATATAAATTATTTAAATAATAGTATTTAATAATCAACTAATTTATTTAATAATTAATGAAATCTGATTCATTCCTTATTAAGAAAAATATTTTATTTATTTAATATATATATATATCTATATAGTACATTTTCAAAATAATGTATTATCTAATTTAATAATTTACTTATTTTTATCTTTTTATATTAAAAATAATTTTAATTCATTAAATAAAAATATTTTTGAATTAATTATTTATATTATTTAAATAATAATAGTCAATAATTAATTTATTTATTTGATTTGGTTATCAATTTGTGATTACAATTAGAAAAAGAATAATTCAAAATTAATTCGTAATAAATTCAGTAATTAATGAAATCTGATTCAATATATATTACTTCAGAAAATATATTTTTAAATTATTTAATATAGAATACTTAGTAAAATTAATAATTAATTAAATGGGACTATATTTCATAAGGTATTGATATGTGACAAAATTACCTAAAATAGATTTCACAAGGTTTCACATATATAATATATAGATTCATAAACATATTAATTTTAACAAGATCACATAAGATACAAATCCTATTAAAAATAATAAGAATAAATTATTTAAATTTTTAACTTTTACAGACTTAGGATTTAACAAATATTTCAAATTTGATTTATAACTTTTACAAATCGTATTAAATTCTAACTAAAATTAAATATTTAATTTCTAATATTTACAAATAAATAAAATATAATGACGGTTAAGTTTCAACTTTTGAATCCTATTTTTCATGATGGCTAACTCTTAAACCTTCTAGACATCCACTAACATGAACCTTTCATGTCACAATAGAAACAATAACTATGTAAAATTACATTTTAATTTAACTAAACGAACATATAATAAATAACATGGTTAAAATTAAGGAACATGGACAAAGCAATCATCATTGTAACATTAACATATTCATACAATTAAGCATATCCAGGCAACATGTTCAATAATTAAAACTAAAAAGAAAAATAATCAACATACACAAAATAGAAATCGATTATAACATTCAAAAAGATATAACATTTGCAACATTTTTCATAAAAAGATGCAACTTTTGAAACTTTTTCACAAAAAGATTCAACCTTTGCAAAAAAAAAATTTCGCGAAAAGTTTTAACAAGTTCTTAAACAAATAACCATTTGCCCAAAACATGATTTTGCAAGCCAAGTTTTATTTCACTGTTGGTGAATACCTAATGGTCAAACAACAAAAATATAAGGATTCTCAAAGGTTTTTACAAAAATACGTGATTCAAAGCAACCAAATCAATATATAGTTTAAGATCATTTCAAAACGTTCCTTTTGTGGTGTAGAACCTTTGATAATAACTTAAAGTATACTCATCTATATAAAATAACAGATGAGCACTCCAACTAGATCCCATAAATCCTAAACCCTAAATTCTAAACCATAAACCTTAAATTTAAGGTCTATGGTTTAGGGTTTAAGATGATTTTTATAAGCTCATGTCTGACCTAATGAACATCGTTTAGTGAATGGGCTATTTTTTCATTTCAAATAAGTTAGGCCTAAAACTATGAACTTTAGTCTAACTAAAATAAAAACCACGGTCTGGTGGACTTACTTTATATATGTGACCCAATAGGAAATATATATGATTTACATTAAATATAAACATTATATGTAATATAATATAATGAGCAATATCTAGCAATACATCACTATCTAAATATAAATATTAAATTGATATAACCAATTAGTGATAACATTTATATGGTTGGTTCTTTTATCACAATATATAATTGGAGCCAAAGCATGGTCGTCGTTATCCTTATATGGCCCAATTCATTTTACTTGACACCAGAGTAGATTTTACCAGAATAAATATCTAATATTTATTGTTCTTAGTAAGACCATGCATTTCTTTAATCTCACTTCATCGCGTGGCGCATAGATATCACTCCCATCACACAGGAGAAACAAATCTCATCTTCATCACTTAGATCCCTGTACATGATTTTTTCATTGTCCCATTACAAAATTTATAATCACCTT
Source organism: Clitoria ternatea (assembly GCA_037962975.1). Lineage (NCBI taxonomy): Eukaryota > Viridiplantae > Streptophyta > Magnoliopsida > Fabales > Fabaceae > Clitoria > Clitoria ternatea. The sequence goes on along the minus strand of CM075672.1, from coordinate 15,507,340 downwards.
GTTACATATGATGTTTGATTGTATTAAAACAACCAATTCTTCATATAGGAATCATAGTGACTTCAGGTCGAAGGACTATATATACCATTATCACATTGAGAACCATTTATGACACTCATGTAACAATTCATACAATGTTCTTTTGGTAGGTCTGTCCAGTACAATATTACTTTTAATGTGTACCCATGTGAAGACTTGATATCATTCATATCCATGATCTGTGAAATCAGATTATCAGTACACCCACACACTAGTCTTAATGTATTTTTATGTCTCCATATTAATACTTAACTAGAGACATTTAGGAATAGTTCTCATATTGACCTACTATTCTAAGGACTAATTAATAAAGATTATTAAACTATTTAACAAAATGCCTCATTCAAGTAAGGTGATACGTCATAAACACATAGGATCTTAGTGCATACTTCCAACAATCTCCCATTTACACTTAAAGTCAATTAGACTTATGACCAATAACTTTAGTGCCCTCATGCCTCCACTATGTAAGAGGTTTCACTAGTGGGTTCTAAAGTCCATTAGACTTATGTTGGTCTCAGAATTACCACTTTACTCTCTTCAACTAGCTTGTTGATAATATCCAACAAACTTTTAAACATTATTATTAAATCTTTGTCATTGAGATTATACACTTTTTGTGCTTTTATATTAGTACAATTTGTAATATTGTGTAATCATAACCAATGTTTCAAAAAATTTACTATATGATTGGATACTACTTAATGTGGATGAATTTTCATTGTGGCATTAGTCATATAGGGTGGAAATAAAGAAAATTCAAATGGAAAATTAAGGATAATGAAATGGAAAATTTTGGCATTAGGTTAATGGAATTTGGATTGGTAGGAGAATTTTTAATTTTTTAATTTTAAAGAGGTTGAAGATTTTATATGAGATTTGAGATAAACGATGATGGTTTGAGAATGTGTTTAAGAGATATAAGATAACTTTTGGAGCTAGATATTGTTGAAAAACTAAAATTACTATCTATACATATTTATACTACTTAGTAAAATCAACTCAAACCATAATTTTAAAAAATGAATTACTTTAAACGGTAATATTTATTACTATTGCTAACTTAAAAAATATGCATAGCCTATAAAATATGTGGATGATTGATTTTAAAAAAGAATCCTTTAAATGGCTCTATGTAATTTGGTCTTTGTGGGTCTTAAAAAATATATTACATTATTTTTTAAAATGAGATGTGTTTCTTTGACATTGTATTGGAAATAAACAAGTATAGAAGTTGGTTTTAACTTAAAGTCAAATTGAAAGGCTTTTATTCTTTTTTGGAGTGGTACAAGGAACCATTTATCTTTTTAGCGATACGTATTTCAAGAAGATTTTTATGAGCTTTGATTACTCATGTACTTCATGAGTTTATTATTTTGCTTTCATCAATGAAAAACATTATTATGGTTTGGATTCCTCAGCTTGTATCCTCCAAAGATAGACCAAGTACCTGAACAATTTGACCAAGTTATTACTCGATCAATGAATGCCATAGATGACCATATATGAATATTATACAACAATGTTATGCTCATTAATTTTTTGATTAAATGTCATATTGTAACTTAAATATCATACTCATCTTAAAAATAAGACTTAATCAACTTAGAAAAGGTAATTAATGAACCAAAATTACATGCGAGTTTAAATCTAGAATTAAATCAAGGGCTCATTCGATAAGCATAAAAGGATATTAAATTCACATGATAATAATATGATCAAGATAATAGTAAAAGAAACTTATATCTTATCTATCTATTAGTTTTTAGTATGCATTAGGATAAATTCTAAGAGTAAAACTAGTATAAAATGTAGATATAAGTACAGTTGAAAGGTAATAAAGTTAATAAAATATGCGCTAGTATTTTTGAAATTTTTAGGAAAACAATATAAACATGGTAACCCTGTTTATATAGTTTAGGGTTTAAGGTTTACTTATTTTGCTAAATATATAAACATGGTTGCTCCTATAACCGTCTTTATATATGCCAGATACAAACACAGTTGTAGGGCAACTGTAGTTATATGGTTTACGTGGCAAATATTTAAACACGGTTACCATATAACCGTCTTTATATCTGTCAGATACAAACACGATTATGGGTAAACGTGGTTATATTGTTTATATGGCAAATATTTAAACACAGTTACCATTCTAACCATGTTTATATGTCTTATATAAACACGGTTTTAATAGCAACCGTGCTTATAACTTTTAACTAAAGCCTTTTTGTTTTTATTTTTCATAGCATCGTGCCTCCTTCAAACTCTGTTTCTCTCTAAGCTTTCTCTCATCTTTCTCTCTAAGGTTTCTCCTCTCTATTTTCCTGTTGCCATTGAGATATTGTGTCTTTTACTTAACGTGGTTCTGATCTTGTGTTCTTCTCCGTGACTTTGTCTTAACATGGTTCTGTGTGTATGTTTTGTAGGTTTACTTTTGTTGTTCCCTTCATGCATTGTTCAAGGTTTTGTGTCTATGTTCTGTCATAATTGTGCCACTACGCGACCACCGCAACACCCTCAGTTAACTAAGACAATCCCTTCCACTAGATTATCCTAATTAACTAAGAGGTTACGAGTTTTAGAGAAATCTAGAAGTTTTTTTTGTATAAGATAAATACATGATGGAAGAATAGCAACATATATATACATAACAGAGTTATATATACAATAGGTGGTTGCACATAACTATACATACTAAAAGGAAAATGGGAACACATGCTCCCATCCAAATTGCATAAACTAAATAAACAAACAAAGAGAAACCTAACTAAACTACTCGTCATCGCTCATCGTTATCTAACCATGGACACTCTAGAATGTTTAAAGTAGCTGTCAACTAGGATAGATCTGGGGGATAGGATGGTCCCAGAGGAGTTGCACTTGTAGATGGTTGGTCCTTGATTATCTGGATAAGCTCGTGCACCTGACTGCTGTAGACCTCATAGGCCTCAATCAAAAGAGCCTGAGCCTCTACGGACATGGCTGTAAAATCCACGGTCTCCCTATACATGTAACTCCTGAATACGTGCCGGAGGAATCCACGAGAACGGTCCCACTGTCGCCATGCTAAGTATTGCTCCATGGGAGACATCCCTAAGACTTTTTGCTGTAGCAGAACCTCTACTAATCTCTCAGGTGCATAGATTGCTAATGGCTCCACTAGAAGGATCTGCTGAGGCAAGTTTGAGAGAGGGGACTGGATCATCAACCATCGGGTCTATGGGTGCCTCTAACAAAAACTTTATTGGGTCTTCGTCATTATCAATTGGCAGCGGCATATACTCTGGTGTCGGTGACCTTGGGATACCTGCCCCCTCTTCTCTTGATATGACGGGCACCTCATCCTGCTGAATGTACCTAGGAACCACAGGGAGGCTCTGGTAGTGGGTGAAACCCTAGAGGGTCTGCTGCAAGAGCTGCCTCCCTCCCATCTAGCTCCTCCATCTCCTCCACACTAAAAGAACATGGAGGATGTTTGTAACATCGAATGATGCTCTCAATCACCTTCACATTCTGGTCGTATGGCTTCTCTAACTCTGGTGGGGTCTGTGGAAGTGGCTCCATGGGAATCTCCTCTAGTATCTTCGGTATCACTAGCAAGTGATTAGGACCCAGCTGGTCTACCATATATAGAGAGCTCCTGGTCCTATAAGCATGCCCACGTGGTCCAGTCGGAGGTGTAAAAAGGTTATAATGGTGAGTCTCTACTTCCATAACAATTGGAGAGTTATCATCTCTGACATCCCTCCCACACAATCTAATTAGGTTCGTATACAATATTCTCTCCTTCATTGGGGTCCTTAATTAGTTCATTCTAAGTTAGCTATTCTTACTCAATCTAATCTTCCTTGAATATATGTCCCTCTGCTCTTTCCCTCACTACTAACCATTGCACACACAGGTATTAATTCTCAATCACAATCAAATATAATTTCATATAGATAATATAATGCAATGCATGAATTTCATTTCATTAATTTCAATATTTCTTTAAGTCCTCATGATGCATATGGGCCCAACTCTTCCCTCTCAACCTTACACATATCAATATACATTGTGCATAGGGATGGGCTGGCCCGCCAAGCCCGCTAAATTTTGATAGGGCGGACAAGAATTTTTAGCCCGCCTCCCACCACGGCCCACCCTACCTGGCCTACCAATTTGGCGGGGCGGGCCGGGCTGACAGGCCCCGCCAAAAGAAAAAAGTTATAAATATTACTAAGTTTATACTTTATTTTATTAAAATATATACTTTCTTGTTCTAAAATTTAAAAAAAAGTAACATCTCTTACTATTTATATATTTCTTTTAATAATATCTTCTTTAATTTTTTTTAAAAAATTATTTTTCTAATTTTTTAATCTTAATTTGACACCTTTTTTTAAAAAATTATAATTTTAACTTTGGGGGCCGGCTCGCCAGCCTGCCGGGCCCGCTATTAGGCAGGGTGGGCTTTAAATTTTAGCCTCCGACCCATTTTTTGGTGGGCTTTGGCAGGGCAGGCCAGGGCCCAGCGGGCCAGCCCGTTTTGCCATCCCTAATTGTGCACATCAATCCCACTGCTTACTCCTACCCACTAGAGCGACTGGAGCTCACCACGTTCTAGTAATCACACAGGGTAAGGATGCTCTTGTCCCGTCATCAATAATAGATCCAATCACAACTCATCAAACTGGCACTACACGGTCCCAAAAACACTCGGTCGAAGTCAAAGTATACCAGGTTTCCCACGGGCTATCCGGTCTTAGGCGCGACTTCGAACCATTAGATGTCTGCCCTAATCTACACCCAAGACCTTTCGTAGGGTCAGAACGTCATTGTTCTCTAGTGTGCCCATCACTGTATGCTCTAAGGGAACATTCTATCATCCGTCATCCGTCTTTATACTCCATGTACATGATGCATGTAACACACATTTCTTTTTTATCATTTCACTAGTCATTGGTAGGGTCCTCTCAATGACTCAATTTCATTCTTAACATCGGGTTTGTCTCATAAAATTCTTATTAAACACTTTTCTTTATTTATTACCCTTTTATACTTACTCAAATCATAATACATCTCACCCGATAATTGAGAATGAAATAAGTTTCGAATACATAAACCATAAATTCTCAGGGTAATACTTGCATCATAGTGTTTTGTCATCTCATCAGATCCAATCTCAATCATATCAATTCATCTTTCAATCATCTTAGGATCCCTACCGAGACATATTCTCATTTTTCTCGTTTGTATCTCAATTTATTTACATATCTTAACATGAATCATTTAGTGCATCAAGCCAATTTCCTTTATTCATCATGCAATTCATCATATCCACGATACTCATCATACATGTCATCACATCCATGATATTCATCATGTATTTTATCATGTGACATTCATCATGTATTTTATCACATAACAATCATCATACATTTTATCACATAATCATCATACATCTTATCATATCCATGGCATTCATCATAATAATAGAGTCATGTCATTTGACACAGATGTATTTGTGAATGCGTTCACACAGGTAAATCAAGCATGTATTACTCATCCAATGAACACACTTATCAGTCTATTTATCTCGATTACCGACCATATCCAATTAATCTTATTAGTGGTAAAGTTATATTCCTAGTATATCTTGTCTTATCCATAAATTATCTTTGATCACCAAGTGGTCTTATATATGATTACTAAGTATATGCCATCACGTAGATGAATTTAGCTTGTTTAGAGTATATTTTACCTACTTAACTTTTAAATAATAATTATTAGGCCACATGGGTACATTTACTTTAAAAAGGCACTTTACTTATGAAATTTATTTAAGATACCAATAGTACATTTTCTTGTCACATACTTACTACCACTGGATTGAATAAACCTTAAATTTATTCATATGCTATTTAAGTTGGAATTTTAATTGGCTTAAACTTTACTAAATAACACCTATATAGGTCTATCTCCTCTTCTTTAAAATTTTTATTTTTACATGAGTAATAGCTTTCCTAAATTATTAAACTTCCTTGGTAATTTTGTTTAACCACCATTACATATGGTATCGATTACTATATTATATTGACTCCTAATATTTCTAGTATATGCTCCAGTTCTCCTTTAATACCCCAGTTACTTCCTTAAAGGCTAGCCTAACATATTTATATCATAAAACCTTTCTTACAAGTTGCCAAAAATATCATTATTTTTCTAATATTTCATAAAGATTTTCTAAATTTCATTACTCTTTCTTTGTCAATGTTTCTTTTTAATCTTTAGTATAAAAAAATGCAATCTTTCTTTCCAAATTCTACTTAATATATTTTTCTTGGAAAGGGTACTTTAAGTTTCTATTTCTTCCATTACTATATATATATATATATATATATATTTCTTGAAAATCATCACTTCTAATCCCTCTTTTGCTATTTATTTCTTTCTACCAAAAATTCCTTTTTATTTTATAAAAACTCACTTAGTAATTTTCTCAAAGTATGGTTAGTGCTGCAAAATTTTAAAATAGAGTGTGATCAAAAAATAAATCGGTGAAATGTCTCAAAATACGTGATTTTTGTGGATTTGCTCTTGGGACTTCTAACTGGTCAATTTATCTAAGTTAGTGGGGCTTACCGAATAAATACAACAAATTACATAAAATATTCAAAAATTCACAATTAAGTACAACCATATCAAATTAACGACTGAGCCGCACTCTGGTCCTAAAATCTGTCATTTTACGCAACAAACTTCAAATTTTGATAAAATTTAATGAGACGTATGGATTTTGATGCGCTCTTTACAAAAATTACCAAAAAGCATAGAAACATAAAAATAAAATTAGAATCACCAATGGTAATGATAAATCGCGTAACTTTTAATCTAACCGTTATATCACTGTGAAACTTGAAGGAGTTATCCCTGAAAATTTAAAGAACAACATAGAGTAATTTAGAATAAAAAGAAACAAAGTGAGACTCTTTACCTCATGAGGCAGTCACGGTCTTGCAAGGAGAAAGGGGTGGCTTCGCTAAAATTTTGTCGAACACTCAGAATTGCTCGCCAATCATCACCAATCATCCTCCGGTACCTAAAAACTTAGCATGCAACATTTAAGAAGGAAGGGAGTCACAGTTTTAGGTTCAAAATTAGAGAATAAATAGCCCAAAAATCATACATGCATGCTGGATATTCAAGAGGAAAAGGGGAGGCAAGGATTTAAGAATCCTCACCTTAGAAGCAAGGGTGGTGGCCATAGCTTTGAGAGGTGGAGCATGGTGGAGGGGAGCTGTTAGAGTGAAGTTCTAAGTGCTAAAAAATAAAGCAAAATAAAGCTTAAAATAAAGAGGGGTTCACGGGTTTTGGTAGAAGAAGGGAGAAGAGAAATTGAAAATTTGATATGTGGTGGTGGCTTGAGTTTTAATGCCGTGGAAAGGTGATGGTTTTGGGTGGTATGGGTACGTGAATGGTGGTTGGATGAAGAGAGATGTGATGCTGGAAATGAGAAGAGAAATTAAGAGAGTGAGGAGTATGGTGGCCGCCGAGAAAGAAATATAGTTAGTGGAAAGATTAAGGTGGACATTTAATACTTGTTGAGTAAGGAGAGGAGATATTTGTTGGAGGTTTGAGTGGGTTGGAGCCACTCAATGGTGACACCTCGCGACTGAGGTATTGGCTAGTGGTAGTGTTGCCAAAAATCGATGGCCAAAAAATTAACTTGTCACACAAGGAATAAAAAGTGTTCATGATTTTTAGGAATTGAAAACCAAGGCAGTTGAAAATAAATAAGAAATAATTCATGGAGTGAGAATCTTGAAAAATAATCAACACAAAGATTGCATAGCTTTATTTTCTCTTTGATTTGATATATCATATGCGAAAATCTAAGGTTGGTAGCTTGAGTTATGCTCAAACCAAGGTAAAGTGCTCTAGGAACTACCAAATTAAAAATAGCTGAAAAGATAAATTTGTAGATATTTTTCCTTTGAGAATAAGCCTTTATGATCTTCATGAAACTTATAGAGTTTTTTGACATAGAAATGTAGAAAAAAGAACAAAGCGATTCTAGTATCGTATTAAAGAGATATGAAATTTTTCCTAAAACGGTGTAGTGTTGTTGCAAAAATGAAATAGATGAGGAAGAAATATAAAAATTGTACTAACTGAAGCAAATCTAGCCTTCAAGGTCTTCACAAAAATCGTAGGGAATTTTGTTATGGAAATTATAGGACCAAACTCATGCAAATCAAAGGTCGTATGAGAGAGTTATGATTTTTGAGTGAAGTATGTGCAGATTAAAGGAATTAAATAATAAATTTTCAGAGTACAAATACTTGGTTCTCAATTTTAAGGATGAATCAGGGTTCGAGGTCAGAAATAGAGATTATAGATCTCTTCGTAACGAAAAAATCAGGACCAAAATCATTCAATTCTGAGATCATATGTGAAAGTTAGGCTCTAAACACTGAAGGTGTTTAGGCCAGATTTGGGGGTTTTAATTGAATTAGCTGATTTTTTGAGAAACAAGATCGATAGGCCCGAATTAAAATTTGATCTCTTCGGGAAAAGTTCATAAATCATCAAAATGAGTTACTAGGGGCTGACCGTGCTACAATCAAATATCCTGAAGTATATGCACAATCAAACACTAGGGATACCTGAGGTACTGGTCGGGCCTGACAGACTGAGCTTGTCATCCTCAATTTACTACAAGAGGGTCCTAATAGGACTAGGTTCCCTAATTGGACTAGAATTGAATCGTTCACTAGGTCTCACAGTTCAAATCTGGAAACCCGATAATATTACTATTAAATATAACTATTAAATGATTACTAAATAAATAATCAAATAAATAGTTGGTGAATAATTGATCATCAAATAATGAGTAATTAATAAATAGATAATTATCAAATAATTATCAAATAACTAGTTGAATGATTACTAAATAATTTAATAATTCAATAATTTTCAAATAATTAAATGATTATCAAATAAATTATTATTATTTAAATATCATATATATTTTCATATAAAATAATTAACTTATAAAATTAACTATAACTATCTATATATCTCAAATTAAATTATGTAAATAGAGATTAAGTAAGCATTAATATTAGTTCTTAAATATTAAACCAATTATTATATCCTAATTATTATAAATCACTATTATCCACAATTAATCACTGTTATTGATAAAAAGGAAATTTACTAATCACTAATACCAAATCAAACAAGATTAAATAACTTATTCATTATCACCCTCCTATCTCAACTTCTCTCTAACTACCGGTGCATTCTTTAATCTTCTAATTCTCTACACCCTTTTAGGCTGGGTTTCTCATTCATATTCACTCGATATCCCTATCTTCACCTCAGGGGAACAGGCCAAAGCCTTAAGCTTTCTACTGAAAGCTTAACAGAGTATCCTCTGGAGTCTTAACGGTCTGGATTCCTACTCTCAAAACTAGGGCTGTTACATCCACTACTCCAACCCATCTCTTTTTTTCTTGTTTAAGTAAGTAAAACTTCTCCCAATCTCCTAATATGTCATATAATGGATGTCCTATACATTACCCTCTCTCTTTTTCTGTTTGTTTCGGTTATAAGCATGCTTGTTGGTTAGGAACCTATTTTTGTTTCTATTATTCTATTAGAGAACGAATGTTGCTTCTTCTTTCTGTTATTCTATTTGCTATAAGCATGCTTGTTCTGTTTATGTTAGTCTACTAGAAAATGAATGTTACTTCTATTATTGTTATGTTTCTGATATAAGCATGCTTGTTAATTAGGAGCTTAATGGCAAAGGTTATCATTTAGGGTGATTAATGAAAAAATTTAATCATAATTATTGTCCCCTAAAATAATTATACATATTATATCATGAGTTTACTAAATAATGGTAAAGGTTATCATTTAGGATGATTAATAAAAGAATTTAATCATAATTATTGTCACATAAAATAATTATACATATTGTATCATGAGTTTACTACATCATCTACCGATGTTAATCTAAAAGTGATGAAATGTTCAAATTAAAACTCTTTAAAAAGATGAAGATCGTGTATGAAACATGATTCGGTCTCGATACAGGGCGCAATGACGTGAGGGTCATTTTATCCGCCCTCACACTCACTACCGGTGTCGCAGGTAATCCTCTGGACTATAAATTCGTATCAGACGTCCTTCTATACCGGTATGTCCAGGTCAGTGCCTCGCACACCAGAAAACTTCCGTCACCCGATAAAAAGTACAAGGTACAGGTACAAAAGGAACGTTAGTGAGAGATACCGAGTCACCCGCGTCGTATGTCAGAATAGTACATTGTGTAGTGTACTATTGGTCCTCTAACCCTAAAGACTCTTCATTCTCCATGCACGTATATAAATACCAATAATTTCACTACTCTAGTATGTTAGATTCATTCTAAAACTTACGCTCGATAACCTTGAATCCTTTTCTGGTTACTAACTTGAGCGCCAGAGAGTCTTTGCAGGTGACGCCACCTTTCGCCCCTCTTCAACACAAAAGCTTGGTGTGAAGGATCTTCAGGATATTGAGACCGGTATCTCTTATTGGGATATCAAATAGAATACCAGATACCCATTGTACTAGTGTATAAATCACTCTTATGCGTTGACTATTATGGCTAGTCCCACACCGGATCGTTAACCCCGGTTCAAACTAGTTCATTGGCACACCTAGTGGGACTCGATAGAGTTATTCTCACTTTTCACAAAGGTTCAGTAACTAGCCATGGAAGGCAATGGTAGAGACTTTTAGGAGGGGCGCGTAGAGGATGTCACTGCCTAGGAATATTAGGTTGGAAGACGTTTGGCCTTTGAGTCCCTTGTAGGGAGCTTATAAAGAATGGTGCCCGTAGGAACTCCTAACCCTCGCAATGAGGTTATTAGGTAGCTCAGGGAGGAGCTTGTTGAGTTAAGGAGGGACAAAAGGCAAGTTGAGGAGAAAATGGTGTCTCAGCCGGAGGAGACCCTTGAAGCTTCAAGGAGAGATAAGTCCACCATTCTCCAGTATTCTAAGATTCCACGAGGAGAGAGAGCAGACCCAGGACTCGGGTGAAAGGTTCACTGGTAGAGGGAAGAAGCCGGTGGTGGTAGCTTCTTGAACGTATAGACTCGTCCTTTTTCCAGATGATTGATGAGCGTACTATTCCCAGGCATTTGCAAACAACCCAACCTTTTTCCATTGAAAAATACACAAGCGAGACAAACCCAAGTAAGCATTTAAATGCTTATGCCTATAAGGCAATGTTTTTGGGAGCTGAGGAGGATGTTATGTGTCGAATATTCCCTCGAACATTGGTTGGAGAGGCTCTCAGCTAGTTCAAACGGCTCTCCTCGGGCTCAATATACTCTTGGAAAGAAAAGGCAATGACTTTTAGTGACCATTTCGTCATTTCCAAGGATGTTCCCAGGACATCACATACCCTCGCTCAGATCAGGCAGGGTGAGAACGAAACTCTTAAGGAGTTTTTGAAGAAGTTCCAAGAAGGTGGCGATGGTCCCCAATCTTGCTGAGGCCATCCAGCTACACATAGTCATTGAGGCTTTACTACCTAATTCTGCGTTCACCCTATCTTTGGTGAAAAGCCCTCCGACGTCGTTCAAAGAATTCCGGAGGAAGGCATCAAAATATATGGGCATCAAGATACACTTAGAGGCCACAGTGGCAAGAGCAAAGCAACCTATTTTGATGTCCCAGCCGCGTAGAGAGAAGGAAAGAGTGAGGCGGGAAAGGTCTTTCTAGAGGGACAGGTTCAGAAACCCTCAGCCCCAACATCAAGAGAGGCGTGTGGCGTCATTCAGCAATTATGCCCTACTAAATACCCGGTCGGCTCAAATCTTGAGAAAAGTAGGTTCGCCCACTTTCAGTGTTTATGGGATTAGGAGGCTAGCTCCGTTGAAGAGGCCCAGAAATCCATGAAAGTAATGTGATTTCCACGAGCAGGCTGGACATTCGACTGATGAGTGTAGGTCTCTGAAAGATGCTATTAAAACCCTCATCTGCGAAGGGAAGTTAAAGCAATATATCTTTAAGGAGAGATCTATGGATGAGCCTGATCGAATAGAGAAACTCGGTCGCGATCACGATGAGGACGGTGGTAACAATAGAGGTACCACCAAGAGGTTTACTGCTGCTAAGAAGCAGAAGGGAGTAGTTATCACCAAGGTGACCCAAGAAGAGAAGGCGCCCCAGCAACAGCAGTGAGGCCGGCGTGAGGTGATTGATATGATCGCTGGAGGGTTTGCTAGGGGAGGTACATCGATCACGGTAAGGAAAAATCATCACCGTGTGATTCTATCTGTTTATGTTAAGCCTAAGGACAACTGCCTATTCAGAGACAGTGTGTTGGTACTAGTTATTTCTTTTTCTAATGATGATTTTGGCCCAACCATACCTGGAAGTCGTGGTCATCGTAGCTGTTATCGTGAACAAGGATGTCAAGAGGATCCTTATGGATTAGGAGAGTTTCTGCGATGTTATCTTTTATAGTCATTTTTAAAGAATAGGTTTTTAATGACTCTAATTTGTTGCCTTATACGCAAGAGCTGATAGCTTTTAACGGAGCAAAGCAGTCCATGAAGGGATATCTTGACACTTTGGTGTCATTTGAGGGCAAGCCTAGAGCTAGGACGGTGAAGTCCAGGGTGTTGGTGATCGATATGGAGTCACCTTACAACGGCATCATAGGATGCCCCATCTCCTTATCAAATTTATCGATAAGAACAACAGAGTTTCTTCTATCCGGGGTGATAAGAAATAGCCAGGTACTGCTACAACCTGAGCCTTAATATAGTGAAGCTAAAGGCATTCAACAAGAAAATGAAGCTGAATGACGAAGGAGCTGCAACGGGGTCTGTTAGCCTGATTGATCTTGACCCCAGGACAGAGCTCAAAATTGACCCTCTCAACCCGTCCAAGCCCACACCAGAGGGCCGTTCCAGGGAAATTATGCTTGGAGATAGCCCAGAAAAGGTTACACATATCAATGATAAATTAGAGGCTACCATGGAGAAGCGCCTACTTGTACTTCTTGAGGAGTTCAGAGACCTTTTCGCCTTGACCGTTGCTGATATGCTAGGGAGGGATCCCAAATTTTGTTGCCACAAGTTATCCGTCTATCTAGAGACAAGACCGGTGGCCTAGAGGAAGTGAAGATTGGGTCCTAAAAAGCAGAAGGCAGCTTGTGAGCAAACAGAGGAACTGCTGAAGGCCAGATTTATTAACAAGATCTGGTATTCCTCCTGGCTCTCTAATGTGGTGATGGTGTAGAAGGCCAACAAAAAGTAGAGAATATGTACAGACTATCTTGATTTGAACCGTTGCTACCCAAAGGATCCATATCCTCTCCCAAACATTAACAGGATTATGGATGATTCATCTGGCTACCAGTATTTATCATTTATGGATACTTATTCAGGGTATAACCAGATTCTGATGTGGGAAAAGGATCAAGAGAAGACAGCATTTATCAATGACCGCGGTATTTTCTGCTACACCGTCATGCCCTTTGGTTTGAAAAACACTGGAGCTACATACCAGCGGATGATTAATAAGGTGTTTGAGGGCATGCACACCAAGTTGGTGGAGGTGTACATTGATGATATTATCGCCAAGACCCCAGTAGGTGGTGACCACATAAAGGATCTACGATAAGTTTTCACGCGCCTGAGGTAGTATAACATGCATTTAAAACCATTGACGTGCACTTTCGTTATACCTACTAGAAAGTTCCTGGGTTTCATGTTGACTTAGCGTAGCATAAAGGCGAATCTAGGTAAGTGCCAAGCGATCTTAGATTTATAGAGTCCCAAGAATCTTAGGGAGGTTCAATCATTGAATGGAAAAGTGGTGGCCTTGGCATGATTCATGCCCAAGATGGCGCACAGATCCTTCCCCTTGTTCAAAATATTGAAGAAATCTAAGAAGTTTGAGTGGGGGCAGGAGTAGGAGCAAACTTTTCAACAGCTCAAGGAAGCACTATCCAGATCTCCTATTTTAGTGAAGCCTGACACTGCAGAGCTACTCATTCTTTACTTGGCAATTTCTAATGAGGCTTCGGGAGTGGCATTGGTGAAGAAGACACCAGAGGGACAGAGGTCTGTGTATTTTACTAGTAAGACACTACAAGGTGCTAAGGGCTGGTATCAAAAGATTGAAAAAGCCACCCTCGCAGTAGTCTGGGCTTCTCAACGCCTTAGGCCGTACTTTTATGCACACCCCGTCATCGTGAGGACGGATCTCTCACTTCACTCAGTGCTGAGCAAGCCAGACTTGGATGGAAGAATGATAAAGTGTTCTGTTGAGCTTTCAGAATTTGAGGTGTCGTATAAGCCTCAAGGTACAATAAAGGCTCAGGTGTTGGCGGATTTTATGGTAGAAATGACTGAAGCGGACCCACTACTCCCCGTTCTCACTGGACGGTGTACGTTGATAGCTCCTCAAACAGTAAGGGAAGTGGTACCGGTGTAGTAATGGAAAGTGATGATGATGTGTATTTGGAGATATCATTGTGTTTTAACTTTAAAACTTCTAACAACCAAGCTAAATACGAAGCTTACCTTGCTGGACTGAGGGCAGCGTTGGATATCGAAGCTTCTGAAGTAACTCTCTGTAGTGATTCTCAACTGGTGATTTTGTAGGCGAGGGGAGAGTATCAGGTGAGAGAGCTACAACTCCAGCTATATCTTAACTGCGTCAATGAGTTGAAGGAACGTTTCACGAAATTGGAGTTTAAGCATGTGCCAAGGGAGGAGAACATCAGAGTGGATATTCTCTCAAGATTAGCTAGTACAAAGGAGCTAGGGAGTACCACCACGGTGGTTCAAAGTACTCTGACTACTCCCAGCATTCCCATGACCCTGTCTCACGTGGCCATAACTTATCGTGCGTTTAATGATGATTTATGGGTAGTCCCTTTTGTCTGGTATTTAGTTAATGGATAACTACCCACTATTGAGGCAGAGAAGAGGAGAGTGAAAAAGGAGTTTCCCTATTTTATGATGGTTGATGGCATGTTGTTCAGGAGAGGTTTTTCTGTACCTTACCTCCATTGTCTGAACAAAAACAAGATGCAAGGGGTGATGGAAGAGGTGCATGAGGGTCAGTGTAGATATCACTGTGGAGGACAAAGCTTCATGAGAAAAGTTTTAAGAGTAGGTTACTAATGGCCCACGATCAAAAAGGATTCTACGGAGTTTATGAAGAAATATGATCCTTGCCAGAAGTTTGCTAACCTTCATCACACATCGGCTGAGGAGCTATCCACTTCCGCGGTACCATGGCCCTTTCACCAATGAGGACTAGATATCTTAGGCCTTTTCCCTACTGCACTTGGGGGCATCAAGTACCTCATTGTAGGGGTTGATTATTTCATGAAATGGATTGAGGCAGAGCCAGTGGTGCACATCAATTCAGCCCAAACCCGTCGTTTTATGAATGAAAATATCATAGCACGGTTTGGTGTGTCAGCCTAAATTATTACTGATAACGGCACCCAGTTTACTGATAGGAAGTTCACAGAGTTACTGGAAGGATTTGGGGTAATCTAAATTTTCTCATCTATCAAACACTCGTAGATAAATAGCCAAGCTGAGGTTGCCAATAGAGAAGTGTTAAAAGGCCTCAAGAAGCGTCTGGAGGAGGCTAAGGGCGATTGGAAAAATCAGTTGTGTCATGTTCTCTGGGCTTACCGTACCATGCCACATTCCTCAATAAATGAATCCCTGTATCGTCTCACGTATGGCATTGAAGCAATGATAGGAACTTCAAACGACTTCCACAAGGGTTTAGTATTTTTCGGAGGAGAATAACAACTCTAATCTGGCCTCAGAGCTCGATGTGATCCAAGAGCTTAGGTAAGAAGCCTACGTTAGGGACTGGGCCATCAAAGCTAAGGCCACCCTCCGATACAATAAACGCGTCCAGCATAGAGCTTTTGAGGTTGGAGATATGGTGTTAAGGAAAGCAAGCATGGGGAATAAGTTTACACATCAGGGCAAATTAGCACCTACCTGGGAAGGCCCCTATCGCGTGTCGGAAACTACTGGAAAAGGGTCATACCGCCTAGAGAACCTCAACGGAACACCAATTCATAACAAGTGGAATGTTCAGAACTTAAGAGTCTATTACAGCTAGTTGGTAAGCTGGTGTGTACTTTTTTCCTACCTTGAGCTTTTTCTCATTGGGTTTTTCTCAAAGGGGTTTTAATAAGGCATGACCCCAACTATGCCCTGGTTGTACATCATACATTTTTTAATGAGAAAGTTCATTATCAACTATTGTGTTCATTTGATTTCTCTTTATTTAATGCCTTTTAAAGCTATGTGAATGATGTGGACGATATAACTCCATAAATGGTCTCACATGGCGGTGTAGGATTGGACCTTTTGCAAGGCCATACCGAACCCCATTCAAGGCATGGCGATGTAGGATTAGACCTTTTGCAAGGCCATACTGAACCCCATTCAAGGCATGGCAGTGTAGGATTAGACCTTTTTCAAGGCCATACCAGACCTAATTCAAGGCATGGCGGTGTAGGATTGGACCTTCTTTAAGGCTATACCGAACCCTAACAAACGATATCGCAACTACCCAATTACCAAAACTGTAATTGGCCATGAAGAATATCCCTTTGGATGGATGATCTCAATTACATTCTTTGTAATTGATTATGTAACTCCATGAGTGGAATTCTAAATAACTTCACCCCAACGAGTGGCGAGGGTTGGTCCCTTTACAGGGCTATACCGGACCCCAATGAGCAGTGCAAGCACTAATCTTATGCAGGATAACGAAGGCAGCATTTGCACAACGGATTCGTTTGAGTAAATGAATAAGCCTAAAAGTCTTACACGAACCCCAAGCTAACATCGTGTACAAAGTAAAAACCTTACAGTAAAACTCTAAGGTATATATTACACAAATAACTTGGCAAAATAAACGGCTGAAGAATAAAGAGATTATCCGTGTAGAAATAAATTCTTATATTAATAGTAAGTTTGTTTAAAACTGGAGCTGATCCCGAAACACAACTAGCTTAGCATGTGAAAGTTTTTATACCGGAGTTGATCCCAGAACACAACATCATTTACTAGAACTAAAACAAAGTTTAAGGAGGAGGGATGTCATTGGGAATTTCTTTGTGTGCTTGGCCATCCTCAGGGGCCTTGCCTTTACTTCTGGTCTCATTCTTCACAACCCCACACCTTTCGGCATCATCTCTTGGGTTTCTTCATAATCTCCTTTGGGACCAGGAGTAGCAGGAAGAGGCTCCACGCTTTGACCCTCAGGGAGAGGTGGCAGCTCATACAAGACATCATCTGGTTCGACATGTTGATCATCCTTCACAGCCACTAGTTTACCTCTGTGAAATTCGTAAAAAGGATGTATTCCATTAAGGTTAAACTTTGTTGGACGGATTGTTGGATCCTTTTAATGGCAAGCACACCAATTTATCATTGCAGTTTTTGAAATATATATCGTTCCCTCAAGGATTGAATGCTTTTAGTTGTCACAGTAATTCTTATTTACTATGGTAAATGTATCAAAACTTTATTAACAAAAGAATGATTTATACACAATTTGTACAATATTCACAGATTTAGAGATTGATTTATACATTGGGTGAAAGATGGTGAATTTATAAAACTATCTAGAAAATAACTTTGAGTAGCACTTAAGAACAAATCCAATACTTAAGATTAAAACACAGATTAACAAACTATATTGGAATTAGGATCCCCGCACTAAAACATAATGAAATAATCATAGACATGCATATTTAATCATCAAGTTCATGTTATTGCGGCTTAAAATCATTAAACCTGATTCCTCGGTGAATAAATTCTAAATAGTTACTGTAAAGTCTAATCCCTCAGATGCTTTCTCAATAAAAACTTGCTTTAAGTCTCGGCCTTATCATAATAATAATTACCAATTCTATCCCTAGTAATTGGTATATTAAGGGTATTTCAACTTTTACTTCCGTTAAAGTAGTTTTAACACGCATGAAAATTATTCTCCCATTTGAAGTTCATACTAATAAAAGATTAAAATACTAACATGGAGCTTGAATCATAAATATGCACAGGTCATAATTATAACATCATATTCATAGATTGGCTCACCAATTCTAACATAAACAGATTAGTTACACATAGTGAAAGTAAAAACACAACTTACAGTAAATGACATTATGAACACTTTATCATACTTCACGATACGAAAAGAACACAATATAATACTACATTCCCAAGTATATGGAAACTATTCTAGAATGCAAACTCAGAAAAGAAGCTCTGAATCGTAGAGAGAATGAAGAAGAAATGTGGGATTGATTGCCTTGAGTTGATAGGAAATGGCTCTATTTATAGGGCTGAATAGAGGTCCTGATGCTACGCGTGAGGCTGGTGCTACGTGTCAGGCCTTTGACTCATCCTCTATTAATTCACTTAACTTTTAGCTATGATTAGCATTTTTTTAATCCCATGATCAGCAGACATGTTTCCATTTATCCTCCACTCAAGTTAGACACTAGCTGAGAGTGGATTGGCCATTATTTGGCCACTTTTTTGAGTGCATTGCCACCTGTAAATGGAGTCCATGTAGCTTTTGACGCTACGTGTAGGCCTGATGCTACGCTTTGGGCTGATGCTACGCGTCAGCCCTTCACTTAATTTCAATTTTCAACTTAAATCCTTAGCTTTTCACTGTAAAAATGGAAGAAATGGGTTATGCCAATTTAGATTTTAATAGTTTCCATTTATTTCAATTTAAACCTAAATTTATTACAATTTAAACTAATTTTTATTATTTTTAATAAACTTTTTATTATAAAAATAATAGTAAATTTGAGGACTAACAAACTTCACGTCAGGATTCCTGTAAAAGATCTGACGCACAGCTAGCCCGAAAGATTCATCCGCCACTTGAGTGTAGATATCTATAGCTTCTTTGGCCTAGGCCGTAACAGCGGCTAGATTTTCCCTTAGCTTGGCGTTCTCTTCCTCGAGCTGGTCAGTGCCAGAACTTTCCAGGTTCAAATCTTCAATTTGTTGAAGCAATTCTTTCTCTCTCAAGGCACAATCCTTAGCTTGTTTAGAAAATTTAGTCTCGGAGGCTTGCAAATCTTCGCTCAGGTTGGCGGATTTCTCTCTTTCTGCTTTAAGGTCCTCCTTCAGCTGGGAAACTTCTTTGGCCTCTTCCTGCAGCTTGGATACCGTACCCTCCAGCGTCTTTATAGTATATTTCAGCCCATCGACATCCGACTCTAGCCTTTCAATGTACTCCTTTGATTTTTTCAGATGGTCCTCAGTGAGTTTTATGGTGGCCCTGTCCTTCGCAGAGTTAATTGTTAGCTGCTCCACCTTAGCATCTAGCTTGTCAGCTTTAGTGACGTTGTCTGCCATTTTACCTAGAGAATTGATTAGGTCAAACAGATCAGCTAACTGCTATCTCCCCGCTTTACAGGCCTCCTTAATCTCCTCAGCCTCCAAAGTCACCCTTAGCTTATAGGTTGGCTTAGGAAGTGTCTCCGACATGGGCCCTTCATACTTGACAAAGGGCGTTAAAAATGAAGTGGTAGGAAGGGAGATTGATACCACAGGCAGGAAATAACCAGTGTTTGGCTTTAGCGCTGCCCCAGTAGTAGGTTTGGGAGTGGTCGCAGCCGGGGTCTTCACCTTTTTTCCCTTTGACGCGCTGGTCATTTCGGTGTCCTCCAGTGTCTTTTGCTTTTTAATTGGTTGGGGCTGATGAGGCTCTTCTTCCGGCATCCTGGCGATTCTTTTTCTTTTTCTTTTTCTCCTTCTTCTTTGCTTGGCCGACCTAGGGTTGTTCGACCTGTGTGTTTTGATCACCGGCCCCATCATTTTCCTCCTTTAGGGGAATCTCACCAGTCACGGCAGAGGTTAGAAGGAAGTTTTTAGACTGTGCCATGACGACATTCATTTTTAGATGAATATTATTCTCTTCAACAGACAGGCGCGTATCAACGATCATAGATTTTAATTTATTCATGATAGAGGATAGTTCTTCTATTTGCTCTGCATAAACAAATAAAAACATAGTTAGAGTCAGACACAGTAAATATCGACAGTCGGATGACTAAAGGCATGGAATGGTGAATTACTAAGATATTCATTACGGATGAAATCACTCCCCAGAAGACTTTTGTAGGAAATAAATTTGCATGATGTGGTGTATGCCTCAAGGGCGGCTAATACCGTCACAGAGTGGGGAGACAGCTCGTGCTCTTTTGTGAAGTAAGCTTGAGAAGTAAGAAGGAAGTGCTCATGGGTCCAGCTAATAGGGAATTTGGTGAGGTTGTCCTCTACTGTCGAGAAGACCGGCTTGTTCGGCTGAACCTGGATCCTCGTATAGTAGGGTTTGAAGGACCTACCATCTATTTTGGCAAACTCCGTGTAGGCCTTAAAATTGACCAAATTTGAGTTACACCAGAGGGTGACAAAGCTTATTCCTCCTTTCTTGTTTCCACGACGCACCACCTAGCAGTAGTAGAAAAACATCGCCACCATGGGGGTAAAATTGAAGTGTTCTCCTAACACCTCCAGAGCGCGGATAAAGCCCCATCCATTGGGATGCACTTAAGAGGAGGCACATTTCAAGAACCTCAATACCCTCATTTGGAACTCTGCCAAAGAGAAGCATACCCCCAAGTTTAAAAACACAAAATCATGCATATACACTGAGCGATCGTCCGATATGGTGTGGCAGATTTTGTCAGTAGGCCGTGGTGCAAGTACCCAAAACTGTTCTCTCAGCCGTTCTTCCCTAAATACCATGAATCTAAAAGCTAGCCTTCCTCCGTCTTCTCTGGCTTGTCAGGATGCCATCTCACGAACCTCATCTTCTACCCAGCAGTAGGGGTGCATTTTCTGGAGCTTTACCCAGTCCAACCAGTGTGCCACCACGTTTCTGCACCCCGTGATGGTTTTAAGAATAGTAGTTTGACCAGAGGTTCCTTTGCCAATCATTTTACGTATGGAAAGGTTAAAAATCTGGGCGCCGCTGTAAAAAGCCACATCATCAGAGAGATAACAATCAACACTCTCCTGGCTCCCAGAAGAATGGCTAGCCCCTGAGCTAGAGGAGGAGTCCAAAGGGGACAGGACCACCCTTAACCTTAAGTGACATATGTTCCCCTTTATTGGACGATATGGCTCGGGCCTTGAAGGATTTACAGAAATCCTTCCTCCCTAATAACCTAAGGACCTTGCAGGGACTCTTCCCCCTCTATGCATGGGACCAGCACGATCTTGCCTGGAGCGCATGGTGGTTACACTAATTCAGAAGAATGGAACCGAAGAAAGGAAGGAGGTGCTTACTTAAAGAGTTTCGAGAGTAGGAGATGGAGAAGAACTTCACTAGGGATGCAGAGACAGCTTCTTCATCAGAGAGAGATTTGAGTAGAGTTTCCTTAGGTGAAAAGCAAAGTGATTTCCAAAATGCGTGAGTCCCCCTTTTATAGCTTTGGAGGGGCACAACCATCGGTCAGGGGCACGTCGTTTGTCAGAAAACACAACTTTCCAAGGGCTCACGATGACGTCGTTTCAACCGATGGCGCGTGAAAGTGATGTCGTTTCATGAAAAGTTAAAATTTGGTGGGCCGGAATTTTTGAAATTTGGGCCCAATACACACGACCCACGACGGTTGACTATCCTCGTGAGTGTAACCATCAGTGCTCATGTGTTTTTCGCAATAATTGCTTATCATTGTCATTAGCTCAAGATCTGGGAGTTACAAATATTAAATGCGAGGTGTTACAAAATTCAAAAAATTTCTAAGTTTAACACGTAAAAACAAGGCAGTGTCTGAAGCCAATGTCCATAGCTACAAAAGGAGGACTTTGGAGAGGAATTGTTAGAGCCAGAATCCACACTTGTAAAAGCGAGCCTGTCAAGGTTGTATAGCTTATATGAGAAACTTACTCAGTCCCTCAAACAAGCTAGGGGGCAAATGATCCGGTCTCGATATCAGGCGTAAGGACGTGAGGGTAATTTCATCCGCCCTCACACTCACTGCCGGTGTTGTAGGTAATCCTCTGGATTATAAATCCATATCAGACGTCTTTTTATATTGGTATGTCCAGGTCAGCGCCTTGCACACTGGAAAACTTCCACGTCACCCGATAAAAAGTATAGAGTACAGGTACGGAGGGAACGTTCACGAGAGACGCGGAGCCACCCGCATCATGTGTCAGAATAGTACATTGCATAGTGTACTATTGGTCCCCTACCCTAGAGACTCTTCATTCTCTATGCCCGTATATAAATTCCAACGATTTCACTACTCTGGTACGTTAGATTCATTCTAAAACTTACCCTCGATAACCTTGAATCCTTTTCTGGTTACTGACTTGAGCGTTGAAGAGTCTTTACAGGTGACACCACCTTTTGCCCCTCTTCAACATGAAAGCTTGGTGTGAAGGATCTCCAGGACATTGAGACTGGTATCTCCCACTGGGATATCAAATAGAATACCGGATACCCACTGTACCGGTATATAAATCACTCTTATCTATTGACTATTGTGGCTGGTCCCACACCAAATCGTTGACCCCGGTTCAGACCAGTTCAAAACAAAAAAATGTAAAATCTAGTTAAAACAAAACAAAAAAAATTTAAAAGACATTAGTGATTTAGCAATTATATAAATATTTAAACCATTCAACTTTTCAAAGTATAACTAAATTGTTTTATGAGAAAATATTATAAAAAATTATTTTAAAATTAAGTTTAAATCATCTAAAATGGTATTTTTCATTTAAAATGTATGTAACATAAAAGAATAGAATAATATAATAAATATAATATTTTTAATAAGTTATATATAGTTAATGTATTTTAATTAAAAAATAAATGAAAATAAACATTAAAAATCTTAATAATTAATAAATCTACACCTAAACCTAAGAAATCTTCTTCCAATGCACCCCCTATGGTGGAGTTCTACTACGCTGAAATCACCTTCTCCACCACCCCATAGTTGCACTCTATCATTTAGCCTCTCCAATCCTACACTCACTCTCTCATCCACCGACATTCTCAATGCTTACTAGTTGACCTAAAAAAAGTGAACAAAAATTATAGAAAGTTAAAGTGAAAATTACATCTCCTAAACCAAATTGTGACTTGATTAATTTAATTACCGCAAGTAGTTTAAAATTTATTTGCTTTGCATGAGTGAATCGTAGTTCCCATTTGAGATTTAATACAAATGATAATTAATTAATTTTATCGTTTGTGTTGAATCTTGAATTGTCTGTTTAGACAGTTTGGGATGAACAATTTTTTTATACGTCATTGCTATGTACAAGTTAAGACTTATTTTAAAATTTGATCAAGTTTCGGTTACTTGCATTTTGTATTGTTCTCTGGGTGCATATTTGATTATGGTTGAATTTGATGTCACCACTTTTATTTCATGTACTTAGAGACCAATGCGAAATGCTGCCAAAATTTTATCAAATTTTAAAAGAGTCTGTATTTATACGTAGTTATGAAGTAGAGAAAAATGTTCATCCTAAATGGATAGGACCACCACCTTAGTAAAAAAGAGAGATTCATAGCACCGTTATATTTATATGTATTGTAAACAGTTAGTATGGATCGAAGTTGGATAACTGCATCACGTATAAGTGAAGAGTATAAAAGTGGAGTTGAATCATTCATAGAATTCGTAGTACAAAATGCTGAGGAGGTGAATGAAAGATATTTTTATCCTTATGTTAAATACTTGAACATGTGTCGATTAGAATTGAAAGTGCTGCGAGAACATCTGTTGTGTGATAGTTTTCTTCTGAGTTATACATGTTAGATATGGCAAGGTGAAGATGTTGTCGTGCCAAGTAGCACTTTTCAAACTGAAAGCCAAAGGTCTGCGCATGACATTGATGTCGACATGGATGACTGACTTGAGAATATGATTTGTGAAATAGAGGTAGAAAGTTTTAATTGTGCTCAAGTATACGCGACTCAATGTAAGGATTCTAAGAAGCCCTTGTATCCAAAGTATGTCAATTTTATGAGGTTATCAATAGTTTTGTGATTGTTTAATTTAAAGGCGATTAATGGGTAGACTGATTAAAGTTTCACTGAGTTGCTTAAGTTGTTGAAAAAAATGCTCCTAGCTGGTAACACCTTGTCAAATCGTAACTATGAGGTTAAAAAGGTTTTGTGTCTTATGGGTCTGGAGTATAAGAAGATACACGCATACCCAAATGATTGTGTACTATACTGTGGTGAGTATGAATTGTTACATCACTATCTAGGTGTAGGGTGTCATGATATAAAAAGAAAGAGGTTGATTCAGATGAAGTTTGCACTAAAAAGTCTCCTACGAAGGTGTTATGGTATCTCTCATAGTTCTAAGACCAAAGCATCTGTTTTCCAATGCAAATGATGCAAATCTTATGATATAGCATGCAGATAAGAGGGTTATTAATGAAAAACCTAGGCATCCGATAGATGGATTACAATGGAATAAATTAGATACCTTATTTTTAGATTTTTCCAATGACCCAAGAAATGTTAGGCTTTCACTAGCCATAGATGGAATGAACCCATATGATAACCTAAGCAAAAACCATAGTTCATGGTCTGTTTTGTTGTTTGTTTATAACTTACCGCCATGGTTGTGCATGAAGTGGAAATATGTTATGAAGTCAATGATGATTTTTGATCCACGACAACTGAAAAACGACATTGATGTATATTTAACTCTATTAGTTGAAGACCTCAAAATGTAATTGGAAGACTAGGTTAATGTGTTTGACGGGTTTGTAGGATAGTCATTCAAATTGTATGTCATGTTATTCTGCATGATCAATGATTTTCTAACGTGTAGTAACCATCGGGGTATAGCGTCAAGGATCATAAAGCGTGTCCTATATTCATCCATTCCTAACAACACTCACTGGGTTTTGGTTGTAGGATTTCTTGGTTGAGAAATCAACCCAAGACTTTTTCTTTGCCCATGGTAGGCATGACATACTCACTACCGCCATCGAAAGACCAGAGCACCTAGGAAGGGTGTGTGCTGCTGGTTGAGGTCATAGTAAGTTTAACATTATTTCATTTTATTTTGTTTTCTATTAAGTTATTAGTTTCTAATAATTAGTTGGTGGAGTAGAGAGTTGAGTTGAGTTGAGGTTAGCTGCAGTAGAGGTAGAGTATCGAGCAGAGATCCAGAAGTTACGCCAGGATATGGCTAGCTTCCAGGAGGAGATGAAGGCCTCACTTAGCCATTAACGAGAGCCTACTGATAAATCAATTTTAATACACTTATTATAGTTTTACACTTGGGGTTTATTATATAATTACTATGTTTAATAATAGTATTTTAATTAAGTTTTATGTTGTTTAGTTAAATTGAAGTATTATGTATATATGTTTCAATTTTCATTTTTTGTATGTATCTTGAGTATCTTGCCTTATTTTGGCCATAACTTGGGCTTTTGTAATCCAAATGGGCTAATCTTGGAGCCCATGGAAAGCTAAGACAGAGGGCTACATCATGATGATCAAATTTGGTTATTTTACATCTGGAAAAAATAAAGAAATGGAGCTTGAATCAATCAGCCCTCATATGTCCCACCAGCATTGACATAGTTCACCAAAATACACATATCTGGAGCTCTAGGTGTCCAAATGACCTCATTCTTGCGCCAAATTCTCAATAAGACAGAGATCTACAACTTTCATGTTGAAGGTTTTTCAAAATTCGGCCATCTAGAAGGTCATATTGGACTCGCAAGGTGGAGAAGATAAAGAGGAGAATGCATTTCAACACCTACCATTATCTTCTTTTGAATTATTGTAATTTCAAGCCCACCAATGTTGAAAAAATGCATTAATAATCAGAAAATGAATGTATAGTATCATCATATCTTACCTATAAATAGATGCTTGAAGTTGTAAGGAAGATACACAAGAAATACATAAGAAATACATGCTTTAGTTTCCATTATAATTCTATATCTTTGTTTTAGCTTCTTAAGTTTTAGTTCTTTCTTTTGCTTTATCTCCTTGTTCTATATTCCATCCTTCAAGTTATGGTTTTCATTTCCCTTCCTCAATATCAAGTAAGTTAATTTTATTATTTGTTATATATTTACTTTTATAATCAAAGTTTTAGTAAATTTAATATTAGCTTTCATTGTTAAAAATTATCATGGAAGCTTAATCTTTTAAAATCAACTCAAGGAATTTAATTTTTCTTTATGTTAACTTTGAGTTCTTGCTCTTAATATTTTGATTAAAGATAATTACTTTTCTTTGTTTCTCAAGCACTTATAATGGTAGATTATTTAAGTGTATAACCGATTGGTATATAATTAAACAATCTATAATCTAAACTGATGTTGGTTGGTTAATTAATAATCAATTTGAGAACAAAGATTAAGTTACTAAATAAGAGATTTCTATTTAGTTTCTTAACTCAATCAAATTATGGTCTTAAAGTTATTTTAGTAATTAATAAGAATATATCGATTGATTATTCTTATTAGTTCATTAATTCAATTCTAGAAGATTTTCTAGAATATAATCATTTAGGGATTCCAAATGATTCAAGATTGAGAAATTAATTATATTTAATCATATTTATGAACAATGATTAGTTAACTAAAGATTTATTAATTCCTTGGGTTGGTTGTTTCTAAATTTGATTATTCCTACTCATAAATTTACTTTTTGCACTATCATATAATCACTTAATTTTCCTTTCAAGTTCAACACAAACCCCCCCTTTATTATAACTAAATTGAGTGTAACTAATTGAACTAAGGTCCTCGAGAGACGACTAAGGTTGTTCACCTTATACTATATTAATTTAACTTTTTATTTGACCCGACAACGACAGCGTGTCAAATTTGGCGCCGTTGCCGGGGACCTTTGGTCCTAATTATTTACATTCAATTATCTAATCTATTTTACATTTTTTTTTGTAGGTATATCGAAGATATTAAGGTTTGGTTGAATGTGAGCATATAAAAAAAAATCCACTTTATTATATTCGTATTCATTTTCTAGTAATCTCATTTTCAACCATTGAAAAAAAATATAAATATAAAAAATCTTTGAATTTTTAAATATATGTTCTAAGCATTTCATAGTTAAAATGATAACTTTTTCCTTTTATTACATAGTTACAGTATTTTGTTACAATATATGTAGATGTATTGTGCATGACTAGATCTAATCCCGAGACACTATATTCTTTTGATCCTGAAATAGATAGAACATTTCATCAATTAGTTAGATCATCTAAAAAACTATTAGACAATAATAATAATAATAATAATAATAATAATAATAATAATAATAATAATAATAATAATATTCTAGCTAATAGCATAAATAGTGAAACTAAACCTTCAACTTCTGAATATTTGCATAACATGGCTGAAAAGACATTAAAAGAACTAGCTACACCAGATGTCACTAATCAAACATCATGCATCTTATATCCTGAGGAAGATGTTCCTTTTGTGCTTAAAACTGGTTTAGTTCATTTGTTACCAAAGTTTCATGGTCGTGCAGGTGAAGATCCTCATAAACACTTAAAAGCATTTCATATCCTTTGCTCTACCATGAAACCTGAAGGGGTTTCAGAAGAACATGTAAAACTTAAAGCTTTTCTTTTCTCCCTAGCAGATATCGCTGAGGATTGGTTATTTTGCCTTCCTCCTGGCTCTATTACAAGTTGGGATGACTTAAAAAAAATGTTTCTTGAAAAATTTTTCCCCGCTTCAAGAACTTCCTCAATTAGAAAAGAAATATGTGGCATCCGGCAACATGACCGGGAAAATCTTTATGAATACTGGGAAAGATTTAAAAGATTGTGTGCTAGTTGTCCCCATCACCAAATTACGGATCAACTTCTCATACAATATTTCTATGAAGGTCTTAATCCAATGGATAGAACTTTAGTTGATGCAGCTAGTGGTGGTGCTTTGCAAAATAAAACTACAAATGCAGCAAAAACTTTAATTGAGAACATGGCTGCTAATGCTCAACAACATGCCACTAGAAATAATTCTGTAGTAATTAGAGGAGTCCATGAAATTGAAACTACTAATGATGGAGATAAAAAATGGGAAAGTAAATTTGCTGAACTAGCAACACTTATGAAAAATATTATTGTGTCTCAAAAACAACAACCTGTAACCCCTGCTAAGGTATGTTCTATCTGTACTTCATCAGATCATTATACCGATTGTTGTCCTTCACTGCAGGAAGCTAAAATTCCAGATGAAAATCCTCAAGTATGTGCTGCCAACTTATACAATAACAGACCGCCATAACAACAAAATAATTATGATCTTTCTTCTAACAGATATAATCCTGGTTGGAGGAATCACCCTAATTTAAGATGGGGTAATTCCTCACAACAACCTCATGCACCTTTTCAGGCAAATACTGG
This sequence comes from Clitoria ternatea, assembly GCA_037962975.1. NCBI lineage: Eukaryota > Viridiplantae > Streptophyta > Magnoliopsida > Fabales > Fabaceae > Clitoria > Clitoria ternatea. Next base: position 15,478,833 of record CM075672.1, on the reverse strand, counting down.
ACCAAGCAGACCATATCAACCTCCTCATGTACAACAACAAGCTACACAAATAGCTGCACCTTCCACTGAGAAATCAAATTTGGAGGAATTGATAAAGCAAATGTCAGTAGATAATCTGAAATTCCAAAAAAGAACTGAGGCTACAATTCAGACTCTTGAAAATCAGATTGGTCAATTGGCTACATCTTTAAACCATTTGCAGTCTCAAGGTTCAGATAAGTTGCCCGCTCAGACAATTGTCAATCCTAAAAATATAAGTGCAATTACTTTAAGATCTGGTAAAGCTATCCATGGACCAGAAAAACAACAACAAACTGAAAATACTATTGTCACAGAAAAACATGCAGAAGAAGTTTTAGATAGTTCAAGTAATAATAGTAATAATATATCTCTTACAAATCCTCCTTCTACAGCTGGTCCTGATAAGCAACATATCCCTCTTCCATTTCCACAAAGACAAAAATCTATACAAAATAAGAAAATGGATGAGGAGATCTTGGAAACATTTAGAAAAGTAGAGGTAAATATACCTTTATTAGAAGCCATCAAGCAAATCCCAAGATATGCCAAATTCCTTAAAGAACTATGCACTAATAAAAGAAGACTAAAAGATAATGAAAGGATTAATATAAGTAGAAATGTGTCTGCATTAATTGAAAAACCTTTGTCACATATACCAGAAAAATGTAAAGACCCTGGGACGTTTACCATTCCATGCATAATAGGCAATAACAAATTTGAAAATGCCATGCTAGACTTAGGTGCATCTATTAATGTTATGCCTATGACTGTATTTACTTCATTTTCCCTTGGACCTTTGCAAACTACAGGTGTGGTTATACAATTAGCAAATCGAAGCTCTGCACATCCTGCAGGAATTATTGAAGATGTCCTTGTTAAAGTTAATGATTTAATTTTTCCTGCAGATTTTTATGTTCTAGATATGGAAAGTGAGAATTCCACCAATAAAGCTCCAATAATTTTAGGTAGACCATTCTTAAAAACAGCTAGAACAAAGATAGATGTGCATGCAGGAACACTTTCTATGGAATTTGGAGATAGTGTGGTTAGATTCAACATTTTAGATGCTATGAAGCATCCTACTGAGGATCATTCTGTTTTTCAAATTGACTTAATAACTAATTTAGTTGAGGATAATATTATTAAGTTGTCTGATGATGTTAATTTTCCTGTATTGTCTGATTTTTATGATTCATTTGTTTATGATTCATGCATGGATTCTCATCAATGCAATGTGTGTGCTGAAATTGAGAAATATTTACTTAATGATAATAATGATCCAAACTTCCTTAAAACAGAAAATATAGTTCTAGATGTTGTTTCAAAAGAATCAGAGTGTGATAATTTAATTAAAGTAGTTACAAATACATCTGATTATGTTGAAGTACAAGTTGCTGAGACAAATTCAACCAAGTTGATTCCTTCAATAATGCAGCCTCCTATGTTAGAGTTAAAACCTCTTCCTGAACATTTAAAGTATGCATATTTAGAGGAAGATAAGAATCTTCCAGTGATTATTTCTAACAAATTAAATGTTGATCAAGAAACAAGGTTGTTGCAGATTATTAAGAAGCATAAGAAAGCAATTGGTTGGACTTTGGCAGATATCCCAGGTATTAGCCCTTCCATGTGTATGCATAGAATTCTATTAGAGGAAGAAGTTAAACCAGTAAGGCAACCACAAAGAAGACTTAATCCTCAGATCCTTGATGTAGTTAAAAAAGAGGTAACAAAATTATTACAAGCTGGCATTATTTACCCTATATCAGATAGCACTTGGGTCAGCCCTGTACAAGTGGTTCCCAAGAAGTCTGGAATCACAGTGGTTAAAAATGAAAATGATGAACTAATTCCTACCAGAATCCAAAATAGTTGGCGAGTATGCATTGATTACAGGAAACTTAACAAAGCAACTCGAAAGGATCACTTTCCTTTACCTTTCATTGATCAAATGTTGGAACGACTGGCAGGTAAGTCACATTACTGCTTTCTAGATGGATTTTCAGGTTACTTCCAAATTTATATTGCACCAGAAGATCAAGAAAAAACAACATTTACATGTCCTTTTGGCACTTTTGCTTATAGGAGGATGCCTTTTGGCTTATGCAATGCCCCTGGTACCTTTCAACGATGCATGATTAGTATCTTTGCTGATTTTCTTGAAAATTGCATGGAAGTATTTATGGATGATTTCACAGTATATGGTTCATCATTTGATGCTTGCTTAAATAGTCTAGATAAAGTATTACATAGATGCATTGAAACTAACCTTGTTCTTAATTATGAGAAATGTCACTTCATGGTAGAAGAAGGAATAGTTTTAGGCCATGTGATATCTAAAAAAGGCATAGAAGTAGATCCTGCAAAAATTACTGTAATTTCTCAATTACCTTATCCCTCTTGTGTGCGAGATATTCGTTCTTTTCTTGGTCATGCAGGTTTTTATAGAAGGTTTATAAAAAACTTCAGTAAGATAGCCCTTCCGTTGTCTAACTTACTACAAAAAAATATAACATTTGACTTTAATGACAAATGTAAAGAGGCTTTTGATTGCTTAAAGAAAGCTTTAACTACCACTCCTATCATTCAGGCACCAGATTGGTCACTTCCATTTGAACTTATGTGTGATGCATCAAATTATGCATTAGGAGCTGTTCTTGCTCAAAGAGTAGGTAAAGTACAACATGTTATTTACTATGCCTCACGAACTTTGGATACTGCACAAATAAACTATACTACCACAGAAAAAGAACTACTTGCTATTGTGTTTGCACTTGACAAATTTAGATCTTATTTGCTCGGTTCAAAAGTAGTTGTATTTTCAGATCATGCAGCATTAAAGTTCCTTTTAAAGAAACCAGATGCAAAACCAAGATTGATCAGGTGGATGTTGTTGCTCCAAGAATTTGACATTGAAATTAGGGATAAAATTGGAGCAGAAAATTTGGTGGCTGATCACTTAAGCAGAATTGAAAAAGAACTTGACCCAATTTCCATTAAAGATGATTTTCCTGATGAACAACTTATGGGAATACATGATTCCACTCCATGGTTTGCTGATTTGGTAAACTACTTAGTTGCTTCTGTTACTCCCATACATGCATCTAAACAACAAATAATAAAACTAAAAAGTGATTCTAAATACTATGTTTGGGATGATCCTTACTTATGGAAACTTTGTAGTGATCAAATCATTAGAAGGTGTGTACCTGAAAATGAAATTCATTCCATTCTTACATTTTGTCATACATATGCATGTGGAGGACATTTTGGACCTCAACGTACAGCAAGGAAAGTATTAGAATCTGGTTTGTATTGGCCAACAATTTTTCGTGATGCATATACGTTTTGTAAATCTTGCGAACGATGTCAAAGAATGGGAAACATATCTCGTAGAAATGAGATGCCTCAACAACCCATGTTATTTTGTGAAATTTTTGATGTTTGGGGCATAGATTTTATGGGACCTTTTCCTGTATCTTTTGGTTTTGTTTATATACTACTTGCGGTCGATTATGTGTCTAAATGGGTTGAAGCTAAAGCTACTCGAACTGATGATTCTAAAGTTGTTGCAGATTTTGTTAAATCACACATATTTTGCAGGTTTGGTGTTCCTAAAGCTATCATTAGTGATCAAGGATCACATTTTTGCAACCGTAAAATGGAGTCCCTTCTTAAAAAATATGGAGTTATGCATAAGGTTTCAACACCTTATCACCCCCAAACAAATGGGCAGGCTGAAGTGTCTAATCGAGAATTAAAAATGATCCTTCAAAAAACAGTACAACCAAATAGGAAAGATTGGAGCAAAAGGTTAGAAGATGCTCTTTGGGCTTATAGAACAGCTTATAAAACACCTATTGGAATGTCCCCCTATAGGATTGTTTTTGGAAAATCATGTCACTTACCTGTAGAAATTGAGCACAAAGCTTATTGGGCAGTAAAACAATGTAACCTGGACTTAAATGAGGCTGGTAAAGAAAGGAAACTCCAACTACAAGAACTGGAAGAAATTCGTTTGGAAGCTTATGAAAGTTCTAAAACCTATAAAGAAAAAGCCAAATCCTTTCATGACAAACAGATCTTGAGAAAAAACTTTTTCATTGGACAAAAAGTTTTGTTGTACAATTCACGTCTAAAGCTCATATCTGGTAAGCTTCGCTCTAAATGGGCTGGCCCATTTGAAATAACTAATATCTTTCCTTATGGTGTGATTGAAATTTCAGATAAAGCGACAAACAAGGTTTTCAAGGTAAATGGGCACCGACTTAAACCTTTCTTTCAAGGGTTCCAAGAGCACATAGATACGGAGGTGTATTTGTGTGATGCCAAATATTTTGACTAATTTTTCCTAATAACAATATTTATAAAAAAAATAATAAATAAAAAAATAATAAATAAATAAATAAATAAAAAATAGATATCAATTAATTACATCGTCATTCTTTTCGGTGGTAACACTTGTCTTAATCATTATTACTATTATTGTTTTGGCATTATTAACATTTTCTTGCAGTAGTTAAAAGGTCATCGTCAGGCTCGTGACGTTAAACAAGCGCTTGATAGAAGGCAACCTATCACCTTTTCACCTTCTTCATCTCTACTATTCTCTATAACCTCGTTTTCTATTCTCTCTTTTCTAAACAACCACAACTTCAAAGTAATCTGACAATGGAACAAACCCTTGCAAAACTTAAGGAAAGATTCCCTACACTTCCACGCGATGTGATTGTAAAAATTTACAAAGCTCGAGTTCAAAGGTTAAAACTACTCACATATTTTGGCATTCCAGAGGATGTTCGTTGGCTTATTGAAGCAAAGGTACGTCTCTCTGGTGAATTACATAAGTCCTATATAAAACATTTGCCAGGTATGGGACGTAGTTCTTATTCTAAAAAATGAAGAGCTAAAAGGATGGGAGTTTGCCATAAGTGTGCAAGATGGAATTGTGATACACGTTGTAGGAACCCTGGAATGGTATCTATAAATCGGGAGGACAAAATTAAATTTATAAAGGATGGACTGAGTAAAGAGAACTTGGATAACTTAATCCAAACTCTTGAGACGCATCCATGTGGAACGGTTCAAGGAGTCCTTCTGAAATTATATGATCTATTCATTCAACAAAAAGAAAACTATAGCCTTGGGAATCTGGCGTTAAACGACCCTGTTTGCCAGTTTATAAGAAAACTGGATGGGTAGCAAAAACCTCGACTCATAGAAGGCGTTTAAGCCGTTACTGGACGTAAAACCAGAGGAAGATGTGAGCCATAATCACAACTAATGTACATATTTACTATTGTTTTCAATGTTTTACTTTTCTGAATTCACTTTGACTTTTAAAATTACCTATTTTTATTTTCTTCAATCATGTCTTTTCAAATTTCTTTATTACCATCATTTATTTTTATATAATAATAATTATGTAAACTTTTTATCTTTCATCAATTATTTCATCTCAGTTTTTATCTATATAAAGGCGCATAACTCTATATGGAAAACACAAAAAAAAAGAGATGAAAAAAATCAAATCCATTTGTGTGCTTGGTGGATCCAACAATGGTAATTGTAAGGAGTACCTAATAGCAGCTACTAAGTTGGGAAAACTATTGGCTGCGAAAGAAATAAAGGTCTTGTATAGAGGAGGAGTACAGGGTTTGAGAGGCTCCATGGCACTATCTGCACTAGTTGAAGGAAGCAACGTTTCTAGTATCATCCTACATCATGTTGGTGAAACACCAGATATTGTTGTAGGAACTGAGGTAAAAGTTACAAGCCTCTATCAACGAATGGCTCGTATGGTTATAGGTGCTGAAGCCTTTATCGCACTTCCTGGAGGTTTTGGTACTTTTGAGGAAATATTTTGCATTTTATCATGGTGTAGCATGAACTTTTATAAAAAGCCATTAGGATTATTAAATATTAATGGTTTTTATGACAGTTTGTTAATGTTTTTAGATAAAGCTGTGGAACAGGGCCTTATAACTCAAGATGATCGATCATTCATTCATGCTTCATCAGATGCAGATGAATTGATTGATATTTTACAGAGCTTTTTACCCCAACCTCAACCCCTCTTGAAGCAAGATAAGGATCACACACACAAGCGAAAGAATCCAGAACCAGACACCACCCTTCGGTTATAACTTCTTTCTCACCTTTATCTATATTTTAAAAAAAATCATAAAAAAAAGAAAAAGAAAAAGAAAAAAAAATAGACTGTGGAAATCATATAAGACACTGAGGACAATGTCTTGAATAAGTGTGGGGGGGTCTGAGTTATATATATGGTCTAAGTTATATATATATATATTTTATTATTTTTTTTGTGAGGGATAGACAGAGTAAAGATTAATTTGGGAAAGTTGTATCTAAAGTCATAAAGATGCATCTTTGAGAACCAAAGTCTTGAGACGTATCCTTCACTATATAGTGTCAGTATCACTTTTGTTTAATTTTTTTTAAAAAAAATAAAAAAATAAAAAAAAATTTTCTTTTCTTTCATGAGTACTTTTGTTGGGATGGGCTGAGTAAAGAGTCCAAACTCTTGAGACGCATCCTCATAACAAATCTCACTCGGATTACCACAATCGTTTCACCTTCCTTATCAAAACCATTTTTCATAAAAAAATAAAAAATAAAAATAAATAAATAAATAAAAACACACACACACACACATAGCCACTATATTTACTTTAGTGCCGCACCTTTGCCTTTACCTTCACCCGAATCATTTCTATTCGATATCAACCATTCTGCAACCATAAACATCATCTTCATCATTCTTCAGCCGCCACACTTTGCCTTCATCCTTTTCTTTCAGATCGGAGCCATACCTCACCACTAGTCAATCATCAGGTTCTTTATTTTCTCTTAATGGATGATATAGCAGAGTCTTTCTATAGGCATACGAATGAATTAAGATGTATGTTATTGCTCTTGATGCTACTCATGGTTGTGTTGATGATATTTCTCTTATGGGTTCTAACACAAGGCCTATGAAACTGGGTTGTATGACACAATCAAATTGTTCAGTTATACTAATCATTTCACATGTAATTGAACTGACCAATTTGTTGTAGGTATCTTTGTTACTAAGCGCCCTTAAAAAAAAAGTACAGAGCAAGAAGCATAAGGAACCGGATCTTGACACCAATATTTGGTTATGATTTATTTTTCCTTTTTTGTTTCTTGTTCACAAAAAAAATCATCATTTCCAGTTTTTTATTTTAAATTCTACATGCTTTTCACTAAATTTGTTTTTTAAATTTGTCTAAGTAATGAGTAATTGCATCACCCTTGTCCAATATTTCATGACATGTTATGAATAATTTCCTTGCATATTAATTTAATAAGTTGTTTGTGAAGATCAAATTGTATATGAATTGTGATAGATTGACCACCCTCGGTGAGATTTTGAGCTTAATTGGATGGATCATATTATGCCACCTTTCCTTTTTCTTGATTAACCCTTATTTATTAGTACTCTAGAACTTGACTTGTTTCTTTTTGATGTATTATGTTCCATGTGCATGCTTTGATGTGATTAAGGCCATTTTTTTTAACTAGCCACTAGCCATATGCCTTACCTTACATACTTTCCATTGTTACCCACGTTGAGCCTATATCCATTTCTTGATTCAGCCATATAATTTGCCAATAGCCCAAAAAAAAAAACATGATCACCTTTGCTTAGGAATTGATTAGGAGTTTTGGAATTACTATGAATAAAGATTTTTGATGATTGTGGAAATGTACCCAAGATATATATGTTGTTGTTTCATTGTTCAAAAAGAAAGTAAAAAAAAAATAAATAATAAAGAAAAAGAGAAAAAGAAGAAAAAGAAGAAGTGGTGAATATATGTATGAAAATAATCAGGAGGATTTATTCTCATGTTTTATCCTCCATCATGTTTCATTTTGCTAAGTATTGAGTTTCAAAATGTACTTCCACAATCACTAAATCACTTACTCCATTGCTCTTTTTCAACCCTAAGTTTAGCCATACTATTTCATTTTATCCACCTTATATCACCTTGGCCCCATTACAACCTTAATAAAGTCCTTTTGATCTCTGCATGCATATGTGTTCAAATATGGAAATTAGAAATTTGTCAAGCCTATGGTAGTTCTAATTTATTTGGGTGATTTCTGAGAGTATACACAAACCCAAGCAATTGAGATATAGAGAGCATAAAGAGAACATCTATCACATTTTCATCCACTCTTTGATTTGATCACTCAATTTGTGAAACTAGTATGTAATGCTTCTTATTCACACTTATCATGACCTCTTGATATAAGGGATGATGTGCATTACTTATTATTTTAGACTTCAAAAAAAAAAATCAATTTGAAAAAAAAAAATTTCTGTTGTTTCTCATTTTAGTTTTTGGTTTGGTTTTGCCCTGGAGTGCAAAAGCTTAAGTGTGGGGGAATTTGATAAATCAATTTTAATACACTTATTATAGTTTTACACTTGGGGTTTATTATATAATTACTATGTTTAATAATAGTATTTTAATTAAGTTTTATGTTGTTTAGTTAAATTGAAGTATTATGTATATATGTTTCAATTTTCGTTTTTTGTATGTATCTTGAGTATCTTGCCTTATTTTGGCCATAACTTGGGCTTTTGTAATCCAAATGGGCTAATCTTGGAGCCCATGGAAAGCTAAGACAGAGGGCTACATCATGATGATCAAATTTGGTTATTTTACATCTGGAAAAAATAAAGAAATGGAGCTTGAATCAATCAGCCCTCATATGTCCCACCAGCATTGACATAGTTCACCAAAATACATATATCTGGAGCTCTAGGTGTCCAAATGACCTCATTCTTGCGCCAAATTCTCCATAAGACAGAGATCTACAACTTTCATGTTGAAGGTTTTTCAAAATTCGGCCATCTAGAAGGTCATATTGGACTCGCAAGGTGGAGAAGATAAAGAGGAGAATGCATTTCAACACCTACCATTAACTTCTTTTGAATTATTGTAATTTCAAGCCCACCAATGTTGAAAAAATGCATTAATAATCAGAAAATGAATGTATAGTATCATCATATCTTGCCTATAAATAGATGCTTGAAGTTGTAAGGAAGATACACAAGAAATACATAAGAAATACATGCTTTAGTTTCCATTATAATTCTATATCTTTGTTTTAGCTTCTTAAGTTTTAGTTCTTTCTTTTGCTTTATCTCCTTGTTCTATATTCCATCCTTCAAGTTATGGTTTTCATTTCCCTTCCTCAATATCAAGTAAGTTAATTTTATTATTTGTTATTTACTTTTATAATCAAAGTTTTAGTAAATTTAATATTAGCTTTCATTGTTAAAAATTATCATGGAAGCTTAATCTTTTAAAATCAACTCAAGGAATTTAATTTTTCTTTATGTTAACTTTGAGTTCTTGCTCTTAATATTTTGATTAAAGATAATTACTTTTCTTTGTTTCTCAAGCACTTATAATGGTAGATTATTTAAGTGTATAACCGATTGGTATATAATTAAACAATCTATAATCTAAACTGATGTTGGTTGGTTAATCAATAATCAATTTGAGAACAAAGATTAAGTTACTAAATAAGAGATTTCTATTTAGTTTCTTAACTCAATCAAATTATGGTCTTAAAGTTATTTTAGTAATTAATAAGAATATATCGATTGATTATTCTTATTAGTTCATTAATTCAATTCTAGAAGATTTTCTAGAATATAATCATTTAGGGATTCCAAATGATTCAAGATTGAGAAATTAATTATATTTAATCATATTTGTGAACAATGATTAGTTAACTAAAGATTTATTAATTCCTTGGGTTGGTTGTTTCTAAATTTGATTATTCCTACTCATAAATTTACTTTTTGCACTATCATATAATCACTTAATTTTCCTTTCAAGCTCAACACAAACCCCCCCTTTATTATAACTAAATTGAGTGTAACTAATTGAACTAAGGTCCTCGAGAGACGACTAAGGTTGTTCACCTTATACTATATTAATTTAACTTTTTATTTGACCCGACAACGACAGCGTGTCACCTACTAAATCAGCATTGGACTCACAAGTTGGATTAGTTGTAGTATTATACATCATTTTATTTCGTTAGTTAAATTTGGTTTCATTAATTATTGAATAACTTATGGTTGTCATGTAAATATGCAGGTTAGGCAGGTCAACATAAAGGAGTCTTGTGCTGCACCTAACGTTGACGATGATGAGGTCGACATTGGGGAGCCCCATCAATATAACTTTTCATTGATAGGTCGGAGAAGCTTGTTGCCACTAGCATGGTGTATGACTTAGGCCATTTGGTTTACCATAAGTCATTGCCTGATGATATGTCAAGGGTCTTTGTTGTCGAGGTCATTAAGGAGGATGTCGTTGTGCTAGTGGAAACTACGGAGGTACGGGTCATCGACCAGGCGCTCTGACACTTCCTCATATAGCCCAACAGACTCCTGAAAATTGTTGTTCCCCAGGTATGCTCCCGAAACGAACATCAATTATAATATAAGCTTACAGTTCATATGATAACATATTTAGTTTAATGTTTTAACTGTTCAGTAGGAAGCAGACCTAACATCGAGGATGCGAGAACCCATCATTAATCCAATCTAGAAGTTATGACTGTCCGGGCTGAGCTGGGCGAGGATGATGCCGTAGTCCCATCGTCCACTACTGCTTTACATTACGTAGAGTGACTTATGTGAGATCATGATGGAGCGGATGATGCTGAATATCTCTATGATCCAATTTTGGGAGCTGTAAATATATCATTTTGTATTTAATTATTCATTTAACATGTTATTCGTCACTAATCGTATGTAAATTTTCTTAATAAACTTTATATAGAGATAGGTATCTAGGGAACTTATGATTTCTTAGAGCCCTCTTTCATAGAAAAGAACAGGAACAATAGTGAAGAGACTCAGACATACATCCAGAATTGGATGCATGAGTCTTGGAAGACTGTATGTTTAGCCTCATATCACAAAGAGTAAGAGTATCTTCTATAATTATTTATTAATTTAATCATCTTGCAGCCTCACTTATTAGGGTTTATTGTAGCTCTCATTGGCAGCTCATGGTCATTTGTCTGAAGGATTCCATTGTTGCATGCTTTGATTCCTTGCATGAGACTGCTCCTATGAACTTCAAACTAATACTAGAGGCATAAGTTCATTTAAAAAATTAAATAACTTTACATATTCAATTACGTCCTTATGTTCTTATATGATTCTAACTCATCACGTGTTTTATTCTTACATAGGGCTGTAACTGGATAAACTCGACTACAGGGAAGTGTCAACAGGGAAAAAGTCCAATGGGTCAACCCAAAATTAAGTACTTCAAATAAGAAACATTGTTATTTATTAACTTCTAGAAACTTGAAATAACATTATCGAATTATTTATTTGATGTACCCTGTAGTCTCACAGGCAACAAGGTAGCTATGAGTATGAGTATTATGTCATGAAGACCATGTTGACCATTGTCCAATTTCATATAATAGATAAATGAACAACTGTAAGTGTTCACTTTCCTACATTCTATAAATTTGTATTTGCTTAGTAATTAAGTTTTTATTCTTCACTAGTGCTAATTGTGTTGTGTCTTGTTTGTAGCACTTTCAAGACTGGTCATGCTTCCCTTTGACAAACGTAGATGATATTAGAAAGCAATGAGTCACATACTTTCATCAGGTGAGGGGAAGACTCTGATAGGATTGTGCCTAGGGTTCAAGATGTCATTTTATTTAATTCATGTACATAATATTTATTGTATATAGACCATTTTCTTCATTGTGTTGTTTATATATTTAATATTCTTTCATTCATTTTCATTAATTGGTGAGTATTGTACATGAAATAAACTGTCTATGATATGTTATGTTTGGTTGTGTAATATTCTTGCAAGTTTGAAAAATCAATAAAATAAAACTTACATTTAAAAAAAAGCACTTACATTTAAACATGGTTATAACATTAACCATGTTTAAATGTCAACACTTTTAAACATGGTTTAGAACTACCGAATTTAAAGAACTTCTATAAACTCAGTTGAAATCTATGGTTAAAAGTTCATATCTATTACCACGGTGGGAACAAACATAGTTGCATAACCGTGTTTAAAACCCCAATTTAACTGAGTTTAGATCATATTTCTCCACCGGTGTAAGGTTTAAGAATAATAATAATAATAATAAGTAAATTAAAATAATTAATTATAATAATGATTAGTAGATTAAAATAAATAACAATAATAGTAAATCTAATAATCATAAAACAAAAATAATAAAATAAACCTCACAAAAAGTATCATATCCATATCTAACCTAACCTTCAAGATGAATTTTGGATAGAATCTATAATAGATCATTAACGAGATTTGATAACAAACATGCTATACTTATTACATAATATCAACACAAATAACCTCAAATTAAAATTAAAATATGCTAACTTTTTATCTTTCCATCGGACCTAAGGCGTGACAAATCAACCTGCTTCAGCTTTAATGGGTTTCTATCGCCTTTTCGGGGTCAGGGCCTTATTAGGTTCCCTTGACATGCAAAAGAAGCGTGAGGATGAGAAAACAAGTATCCACCTTATTGTTGTCCTTGACCCTTACCCAATGGTCTAAAGTTACTTTTATATATATATATATATATATATATATATATATATATATATATATATATATATTATTTCCAAGTTACATATAGGTTTCCTTGATGCACTCTCACCTCACCCCATCTCCCCCATGAGCTCATAACTACGACCCCAACCTTTTTCACCACATATTATTAACAGCACAGCTTAATCCATATCATCATTGGTGTTATTTTTAGTCTACTACATATCTCGTTCCAATACAAGTCTCAAACTTTTGTGACATCATTGCATTATGCACGAGCATGCTAGTCTACGACCATAAAACCTCTATCTTTATCTTCAATCCTATGCGACCAACACTGCACAAATCATAAGTGGTCACCATAGTCAACATTTTAAATCTTGCTTGACAGGTTCAACATTGAAACTCTAAATGTTTCCTTTCTTATTGCTCTTTTTTTAAATTTTTTCCTTTCTTGTTTGCTCAACACCATATTGATTTCACCTATTAATTCTCTACGCTTATTTAAATTTTTTCAAATTTTTTATTCAAAAAGGTATGGTTTAGCTATTAAATCTTGAAATCATAAGAAACTATCTCAACCTGTGTTTACTCAATAGTTAATAAGCTTTTTTTAACTAGATGACATTCAATATTGTAATATCTAACATAGGCCATTTTCTCTATCATGGAGTACACTGTTATAACATTTTAGTAAACATTATGCAATTCTTGTTTTCCTTTCTGTGTTTAGTGTTCACGAATATTGATATGGAGTTTATTATTATTTAAATAAACATCACCTATTTTGCTGCTTTAAAGAATAGTAATGTTGCTATCCATTTTGTTATTGATAATTATCTTGCTTAGGTGTTGTAAGCCTATAACTAGAGTCCTTATTGTTGTTCTTTATTTGGTTATTTCTATGCTTATTTTGCATGTACATGGTTTTCTGTATGTGAATCTTCCATGGTCTTATGCATTTACTGATTCACCCTAGATAATTGTATCACAAATAATATAACGATTAGGAAAATAGAGGATATTTTAAGGTTAAATACATTGTGGAAATATGGTGACTTTCTAAATTGCATTCTGTTTCATACATCCTAAATTTGATTGTGAAAGATGAGTTTGAGGTAGTTAAGGATGGGATAAAGAATATTCATGGTGGTGTAGCTTTTTGGCTTCAACTCCTAAGAGGAAATAGAAGTTTGAGGAGACAACTTAACAGTTACGTGTTAATTGTACTAAAAAGTTGATTTCTAGATTATCCAACTAGATAGAATTCAACTTACCTGATGTTAGAAACTACTATATCCTACAAAAGTGTGGTTGAAATGTTGAAACAACGTGAGTCTCAATACACAAGTACACTAACAAGTTCATAGTGTGAAATTCGCCAAAGATATCTCTAAAAGGTTGGAATTATCTTCCAACATCACTAGATTGGTTTTCGGGACAAAATATCTAACTTCTGATGTTTACTTTTCCAAAAGTTGTGACATCAAGTTGGCAATATCTCAATGGAAAAGTTCTATTTCTGAGTTTATTTAGAGAATGACAACAAAAATATGTGATAAATGTAACAGTTATTTAAGTGTTATTCACCAAATAATGAGGGTTGCTACTATTTTGGACCTTATGTCAAGTTGTATCCTCATGATTCTCAAACACAAATTCAAAGTATCAAACAATTGCACTATGATTTGCTTATTGATAATCAATTAAAAATAAGGGCTGGAATTCGTTCTAACTCTCCTACGATTGACCATGAAACTAATGATGATGATAATGAATTGAATGGTGGAAGGACCTATTATCCTACATTATGAGAAATTGTAAGGAATTTGTTAATACTTTCAATCTTTACCATGGATTTAGGGTCTACATCAAGTGTTGGAGGTCATTTGCTTAGTCTTCATCATAGTAGATTGCATTGGCCTACTATGAAGACTTCGCTACGTTCTTTGAGCTGGTTATGATATGATGATTTTTGGTAAATTTTTCTAATCTTAAAATCTTTTGCTAAATTTTTTTAAGGTACCAAAACTTATGATAAATATTTTTTTGTTTATAATGTTTCTATATATATTACAGACATGAATATTTCATAAAACTATCTTCATATCATGGCTAATAAGTTCTCCATTCCTTACTTTTTATTAATTTATTCATGAACTAACCAAAAACCACTTAGTATAGATTCGTTGGAGTTATCAATATGGGCTTTCCAGCTTGGCTTGACCCAGCCTGACTCAGGTGCGGGCTTTAACGGGTCATGCTAAAAAAGCCTAGGGAGATTCAGGCTTCTAATATTGTTACCCAAACTCGACCTGTTGGGCATTGGGTTTGGCAGACTACCTATATTATTTTGCAACATTCATAATTTATAAAGTTTTTATTTCCATTAAGATAAATTAAGTTCATTCATTCATATTAACAAATAAACATTGATTCACGTATGTGTATATGTGTGTAATTGGTTTAGCAACTACACATACCTGTCCGGGCATTTTATGTTGGAACTCGGGTTTTATCGGGACAAGCTAAATAAGTCCAGCTTGTTTTGGGCTTTCATTTTTTATGACTAAATCCCCTAAATTTACAAGTAAATTCAAGCTAGCCCAATAAACTCGATTCATTTTGACAGCTTTACAAGATTTGTGCATAAAATTTTTGCACTATGTTATGTATTTTTACTTTTAAGTGAATATATTTTAATTCACCTATAACAAAATAATCTTTAACTCAACTTTTTCATTTAAAGTAGTATAAAGTTCAAATATTTTCAAGAGTTGAACTTATCTTTTCATTTAAAATATCCATATTTTAAATATTAATTTTCAAACTTTTAACTTAGCTTTTTCATTTAAACTTATCTAGGATTTAATATTTCTAATTTTTCATTCATTTTATTAATTACCTTAATATTATGGACATGAATATTTCATAAAATTATCTTCATAACATGGCTAATAACTTTTCCAGTATTTACCTTTTAATAATTTATTCATGAACCAACCAAAAATCAATTAGTATAGATTCATTCTTAAATTTTTTTGCCCTATGTAATGTACTTTATATATATATATATATAATTTAATGCATTGTTTCTTTTAAGTAAATATATTTTAATTTGACATATAAAAAAGATAAACAAATTCTCAACTTAACCTTTTCATTTAAAATAATATATATACTCTTAAGAGTTGAACTTATCATTTTCATTTAAAATTATCCATAATTCAAATATTAATTTTCAACCTTTTAACTTAAATTTTTCATTTAAACTTATCTCGGATTTAATATTTCTAAGTGTTAGAACCAAGAAATATATGAAGCACTCTTAGATTTGTTGATAACCAACATCAAGCATCTTAGTTAATCAAGTTATAAGTTACTAAACGTTTGATAAAGATCACTCGAGTGTTTCAGGATAAAAAGCACAGGTTATAAATCAAAAGGGGAGCTCATATTCAATAAGCCTCGTAAAAAAAAAACTATGAAAATGTTTGTTATCATTTAATGTGGGTATTTAAGTAGTTCAGGAAAAGGCCCAAGCTACAAAAGAAAGGGGGAGCCTACGCATAAAAAGCTTACGCATCAAAAGTCTGGAAGACTTAATCATAACTTGAACTCTTCAATCCAAGACAAAAGAAGAATCTAAAAGGCCCGACATTATGCTTCAATAGAAATTCTCTTATCCGAGTAACTTACCAGGCCTAGACTCAAACAGTATCATCTAAAGCTTCAGAAAATACAAAAGCGTCAGACTCTGTCTTGAAACATCCTAACAAAATTAAATAAAATTCGAAACAAGGGAAAATTTTTCCCAAAAATTCTAAACGGCTAACAGGGGAAATCGGGACAAGAATCCGACCAAGAAAGAAAGAAAGAACCGGGTCAGGGTGCCCCCACGATAGCACGGCTCAATACCGATTAATTATTAGCCAGCGGAAGAAAGCGCCTAAGCGAGCCATGATCGCTGGAGCGAGACCTTACTCGCCCAAGCGAACAAGACACTCGGATAATTCGACCACTCGGAATCTAACCTCAAGTCCACTCGGTATTCTCATCACTCGGAATCGGAGCCTAAGTTCACTCGGGAATTATTCCCACGTACATACTTCACTCAGTGAACTCTCAGCCAGGTCCCTATCTTATTCCTAAAAGGTCATATTCGTAATTCGCTCGTAACGTTTGGATCTCCACTCGGAAATGATTCCCTCGGCTGTTTTACTCGGAATCTCTGACTTTTCCTCACTCGGAATTATTTTCCTCGGATGATTCTCACTCGGATGTGCTTCACACAGTTTTCACTCGGTATATGTAATCTTTTTCACTCTGAGAACTTTTTACAAAGTCAAGTCTCGCCTAAGGATTTTAAAGCTTCATTCACTCGGAAAATTCTAATAAGTTCTTACTCGGGAGTTTTTAAGTCAATTCCCACTCGGAATTACATGACTTCACTCACTCGGCATATCATGGCCTTATCTACTCGGAATAGGCTTATTGAAGGGATTTCTCACATAACACCCTTTGATTGATCCGCCTAGGGAAATAGTCCTTTAATGAGCATAATTCACTCGGAATTAACCCAACCCTTCATCATTCGGAAGAGGGTCTCCTATCTCATCTCACTCGGATTTCCCTCAGCTCTCCCTTACTCGGAATCACACAAGCATTATACACTTCGTAGAAAATAAATGTACACAACTTAGACATTCCCCCACATCATTATCCACTGAACAAGATAAAAACACATAGCATTAAATATATATATTGAAAGATGTTTCGTTTTACTCTCAATACCGAGAGAGTTCAAATCCTTCACATTAAAAACAGAATGTTAAACTAAGAGCCGACCAAGGCTATACAAAACCATCTATACAATATATATATATATATATACATGTACACTTCCTCTGTACAATGCACTTCCCAGCAGTCGGTGCTCTCCCATCATTCCACATTCCGAGCAACATCCACTGAAATATGGCCACAATAGGGGTGAGCTTTTACATATAAAATGACAGTAATGACTCAGAAAATCCTCTAGTTTTCCTCTACACAGCATTATCTCATCAATCAATCTATCACATGCACTGTCATTTAATATATCCACACACGGTAACATTCAATCGGAATTTATTCAAATAACACACAGCCATATTAATCAGTAATACACGGCCATATTGCTCATATTGACATTCCCCATACATATGCATATAACCACATTGAGCTCATCAAAAGTATAAGTGTGCACACACATTAATTTCAGTCGGATCCGATCAATTTTATTAAGTTTTATGTTGCAACATAGGCTCCAAGCCTTTTTCTCAGCTCCAAGCTGATCCGGCCGTTTTACTGGTACCAAACTGTTTGCCCTCACACGTAACACAATCGCTCCAAGCGACAACGGGAGTGTTACGGGCAGCCCCGAGTCCAACTCGGTAAGCTTGCCTTGAGTCCAACCCAAGGTCTTTAAGCGTCCAACGCTTAGTGCACTCGGCACTGCCTCGAGTCCAACCCGAGGACTTTCACCAAGCGTCCAACGCTGGTACACGAGTGTTTCACTCGGTATTGCCTTAAGTCCAACCCAAGGTCTTTCATTATTTTTCCATACATATTCATTAGCACAACAGTGGCATTTCACTCGGTAAAACCACATAACACATGCATCTCATGTATTCATGCTTTCAAATATAAAAATCTACACAAGAATCAACCAACAGTCCCACAATATACACTCGGTATTAGCAATATCAATAATATATACCACATGCTGTTAAGTGTTTAACCACACACGGGACTCAGCATAACAACTCTTAACGCATGCACTCGGCCAACACAGATCCAGTATATTTTCATGCATTCACATGTTTACTAACACATATTTCATGGACGGAGAAAGGATATAACCTTACTTGACTCAGCTAACACACACACACCCAGTATTCGAAAGTTATCATCATATGATTCACACAACCAACATATTCACAACTATAAACACAAAATATAGTACTTTCAACCGGGATCCGTCCATAACTATGCATTTGAGATGTAAAGCGCCCCCTACCTTCTGGAAAGGCGCAAGAAGCTCCTCTGTTTTCAGTGTTAATCCGTGCTCTATTTTTCAACGCTGATTCCGTTGCTCCCTCGCTTCCACAATCACTCTCTCCTGCTCAGTAACCGTCGAACCCAGTCGAACACCACACACACAGCTTGGAGAAACTGGGAACTGCTCCTCCTCCGAATGATCTCTCCTTGCCAACAGTGGGGAACTTCGAGTCCTCCACAACACCACAGTCGTAACTGACGAAGAAGGAGTACGAAGAAAAACGAAGAAGAAGGAGAAGAAGGATTGCAGAGGAAGAGGAAGAGTCTCGAGGGGATTTGAGAGAATGGAGAAGTGGTTGAGGGTTCTGAGCATGTACTCAAGGAAATGAGGAGAGTGGGTGGGAAACGTGCAAATGGCAGCCCCATCAAGTCATGTGTCATGTCCAATTACTTCCATCAGCATCAATTTTCTTTTATTTCAAATTAATTCTCAATTATTAATTAATCCTAATTTGCAATTAATCTTAATTTTAATCTGGTCAATAATTTAATAATTAGGATGTTACAATTCTCCCCCTCTCAAAGAATTTCGTCCTTGAAATTCAACACAAGCTTACCTCAATAAAATAGCTCGGGATACTGCTGCCTCATGGCATCCTCACGTTCCCAAGTATAAGAAGTGCATCCATTTTGTTGCCATGCTACTTCGACTAGTTGCACATCCTTGCTCTTCAAGCGTTTTACCGACCGGTCCACGATTTTAGTCGGTACAGCAACAGTTGTCAAATTCTCTCTGATTTCAACTTCATCATCCGGCATCTCGTGTGTACAATCGGGTAAACACTTCTTCAACTGAGACACATGAAATACATTATGCAAGTTTGATAGATGAGTCGGCAATGCTAATCGGTATGCCACAGGACCGACCCTTTCCAATATTTCATAGGGTTCAATGTACCAGGGGCTTAATTTCTCACTCTTCAAGGCTCGTCCGACCCCTTTATTCGGCGAAACCTTCAAGAACACCTTATCGTCGACCGAAAATTCAAGCGGCTTGGTCCGCTTATCATGGTAGCTTTTCTGTCGGTCTTGAGATGTCTTCATCTTTTCCCTAATTACTTGAATCTATTCAGAAGTCTGCTTCACAATTTCTGGTCCCAACAATAGACTTTCACCGGTTTCCGACCAACAGAGTGGGGTTCGACATTTTCGACCATACAATGCTTCATATGGTGCCATGCTAATGCTGCTGTGGTGGCTGTTATTATACGTAAATTTGATCAGAGGGAGGTACTGATCCCAACTACCACCGTGCTCTAACACACACGACCTCAGCAAGTCCTCCAAACTTTGTATTGTCCGCTCGGATTGTCCATCCGATTGGGGATGGTAGGCTAAACTCAGTCGGAGTTTAGTGCCCAATTCCTGGTGCAAACTTCCCTAAAACCGGGAAGTAAATCTTGGGTCCCTGTCTGACACGATAGAAGATGGCACACCATGCAGTCGGACAATTTCTCGGATATAAATCTGGGCCAACTTCTGTAAGGAATACCTCATGTTCATGGGTAAGAAATGGACTGATTTCGTTAATTGGTCCACAATGACCCAAATGGCATTATAACCCGCTCGGGTTCTAGGCAATCCCATTACAAAGTCCATGGCAATTGAGTCCCATTTCCACACGGGGATTTCAAGAGGTTGCATTCCCCCATAAGGTTTCTGGTGCTCCACTTTTGACTTCTGGCAAATGATACACCGAGCCACATAGTCGACCACGTCTCTTTTCAATCCGGGCCACCAGAAGTGCATCTTCAAGTCATGGTACATCTTTGTAGTGCCCGGGTGGATGCTTAACAGGCTCTTGTGGGCTTCATCGAGCACCATTTTCCTCAATTCGCCAACACCCGGCACATATATCCTATCCTTCACCCGGAAAATTCCATCTGAGCCCTCGGTTAAGGACAGATCCTTGCCCTTAGCCTGAGTCTCTTTCATCTCAGCTAAGTAAGAATCTGACTTCTACTCCTCATACACTAGCTTCAGGAATTCATTGGCAATCTTCAACATACCGAGCGTCACCTTCCAAGACGAAGAGACATCTGTATGTAAATTCATGTCTCAGAATTGCTCTAATAATTCCATTTCCTTCACCATCATTGCTGCCACATGAATCGACTTCCGACTCAAGGCGTCGGCCACAACGTTCGCCTTACCCGGATGATACTTCAACTCGAAGTCATAATCTTTCAGAAATTACGTCCACCTCCTTTGCCTCATGTTCAGCTCTTTCTGATCGAATAGATATTTGATGCTTTTGTGGTCACTGTAAACCTTGAATTTGGAGCTATACAAGTAATGTCTCCATATTTTCAACGCGAAGACAACCGCTGCCAACTCTAAGTCGTGAGTCGGATAGTGCTGCTCGTGTGGCCTCAATTGACGAGAGGCATAAGCTATCACTCGATTCTTCTGCATCAGCACACATCCGAGACCGAGTCCCGACGCATCACAGTAGACCATGAAGCTTTCTTGCAAATTTGGCAATGCCAACACTGGAGTTGTTGTCAACTTAGTCTTTAGCTCTCAGAAACTTTTCTCACACTCGAAACTCCACACGAAAGGGACATTCTTCTGAGTCAACTTGGTCAGGGGCAAAGCAAGCTTAGAGAACCCCTCAATAAACCTTCTATAATAACTAGCCAGACCCATGAAGCTTCTAATCCCCGAGACCGACTTAGGCCTCTCCCACGCCATTACAGCTTCCACCTTGGAAGGATCTACCGAGACACCTTCCTCGGAAATTACATGCCCAAGAAAATGGATCCTATCCATCCAGAACTCACACTTCGAAAGTTTTGCAAATAGTTGTTTCTCCTTCAATACTTGGAGTACCGATCGGAGATGTTCCTCATGCTCCTCAGGGGTCTTAGAATAAACCAAGATATCATCGATAAAAATGACCACGAATCGGTCCAAGTATGGGTGGAAAATGCTATTCATGTAATTCATGAATATAGCAGGGGCATTTGTCATGCCAAATGGCATTACTACATACTCGTAATGACCATACCGAGTCCTAAACGCGGTCTTGGGAATATCCGTGTCCTTCACCTGGATCTGGTGGTATCCCGACCATAAATCGATTTTTGAGAAGACCGAAGCACCCCTCAACTGGTCAATCAGATCATCAATCCTCGATAATGGGTACCGATTCTTTATAGTGAGCTTGTTCAGCTGTCGGTAGTCAATACATAGTCTCATGCTGCCATCTTTCTTTTTGACGAGTAACACCGGTGCGCCCCACGGTGACACACTCGGTCGGATAAACTGTTTACCGAGTAACTCATCAACTTGCTTCTTCAACTTGGCTAATTCAGTCGGAGACATCCTATAAGGAGCACAGGAGACTGGCTCGGCTCCAGGGATTAAATCAATAGAGAATTCAACTTCTCTATTTGGAGGGACACCCGGCACATCATCCGAAAACACCTAAAGAAAATCATAAACAATCGGAATATCATACACTCGGATTCTACTCTCACCCTCGGTCAAACAAAGCATCACAAATAACTGGGCTATACCTTGCACTGTGTAATCATTATCGTTCTGCCTTGGAAAAATCACTCTTCGGTTTTGGCAATCCACCAGCATCTTGTTGGCTGAAAGCCAATCCATGCCAAGTAGGATGTCGAGGTCTTTCAGAGGCACACAAACTAAATTGAAGGTAAAACTCCGATTGCCCAACGTAAAGGTTACATCTTTGCACATCATTGATGTTAACACTTTAACGCCGGTCAGATTGGCTACCTCCAAAGTCCAATTCATATACACAGTCGGCAACCTCAAACGTCTCACACAATCGTCAGCTATAAAGGAGTGGGTAGCTCCAGAATCAAAAACTACATCAAGAGTATGTATACCGAGTGAGCATTTACTTTGCACCAAGTCGTTGGCTTGTGTAGCTTGCTCGGCATTGATTGCATAAACCCGTCCTGTAGTTGGTTGCTCAGCATTTCTCTCTCGGTTATTTGGGGCAAACATCATATTACCCCGAGCTCTATTGCCTCTGCCACCATTCCCTCGGCCGCCGTTTCCGCGACCTCTTCCTCGGAAACCTCCACGCTGTACATTTGCATTGGCTTGCTGCAGCTGAGGGCAGTCGGGGCGTACATGCCCTTTTTCATTACAATGGAAGCATACAACATCTCTTCCAACATCACATTCTCGGGAAAAGTGGTCCCCACCACATCTAAAGCACTTACCATTCCCAGGACGACCTCTAAAACGTCCTCCACGATTTCCCCGTCCTCGGTATTTAGAGGAGGGTCCGCCTCTTCCAACATTACCTGGCTTCTTAAAGCGAGGCTGTTGAGGCTTCAAGGACGTGTCGGTCCTGCTGCTCTGGCCCGGGTTGACATTCTTATCTTCCTAAAAAATTCTACATTTGTTCACCAACATTGGGAAATTCCGAATCTCCTGGTGTCTGAAGGCTCTCTTAATCTTGGGCCTCAATTCGCTTTCGAACTTAATGCACTTGGAACCCTCGGTTCCGGGTTGCTGAAATGGAGGATAAAACAGGCACAGTGCTTTGAATTTAGCAGCGTATTCCTCAACAATCATGGAACCCTGCTTTAATTCCATGAATTCCAACTCTTTCTAACTCCTCACCGTGTCAGGAAAGTATTTCTCCAGAAAACTTGCTTTAAAATTCTCCCAGATCAACTGGGTACCCGCATCAGTCAATCGGGCCCTGGTGATCTTCCACCAACACTCGGCTTCAGCTCGCAGCATATATACAGCATAGTCCACTTTCTGGGCCTCAGTACATTGAAGGCCACCAAAGATCCTTTCTAATTCTTGAATCCATGCATAAGCCGATTCGGGATTGAATCCTCCTTCAAATTCACTCAGCTTCCTCTTCAGGAAGCGGTCCAACCCTTGGTCATCATCAATTCGAGGCTGGCTCTGCCTCTCGAATATGTCAGCGAAACACTGGAATGTCGTGGCTATGGCTTCCATGCTCTGACGATTCGCCATGACTTATCCTGAAATTAACACCCCTTTCAAGGATAAGTTTACAGAATTACTCACTACCGATCGGACTTCAACCCAACATTCAACAATTATAACACATTATTATACAATCCTTAAGTATCATATAATTAGTCGGACCAGGGTAGGAACAATCTTCTACCCCCCCAAACAACACCTCATAGGCACATGGCCACTCAGATTGTGCTTAAACATGGATCAAATCCATCAAATATTGCAAATAATTACGACACTCGGTCATAATGCACACAACCGCTTACTAAGAGTAAGCATACCTTGGCCATGGACCCTTTTAAGTCCGCTTTGATACCAAAATAAAACATCCTAACAAAATTAAATAAAATCCAAAACAAGGGAAAATTTTTCCCAAAAATTCTAAACGGCTAACAGGGGAAATCGGGATAAGAATCCGACCAAGAAAGAAAGAAGGAACCGGGTCAGGGTGCCCCCACGATAGCACGGCTCAATACCGATTAATTATTAGCCAGCGGAAGAAAGCGCCTAAGCGAGCCATGATCGTTGGAGCGAGACCTTACTCGCCCAAGTGAACAAGACACTCGGATAATTCGACCACTCGGAATCTAACCTCAAGTCCACTCGGTATTCTCATCACTCGGAATCGGAGCCTAAGTTCACTCGGGAATTATTCCCACGTACATACTTCACTCAGTGAACTCTCAGCCAGGTCCCTATCTTATTCCTGAAAGGTTATATTCGTAATTCGCTCGTAACGTTTGGATCTCCACTCGGGAAATGATTCCCTCGGCTGTTTCACTCGGAATCTCTGACTTTTCCTCACTCGGAATTATTTTCCTCAGATGATTCTCACTCGGATGTGCTTCACACAGTTTTCACTCGGTATATGTAATCTTTTTCACTCTGAGAACTTTTTACAAAGTCAAGTCTCGCCTAAGGATTTTAAAGCTTCATTCACTCAGAAAATTCTAATAAGTTCTTACTCGGGAGTTTTTAAGTCAATTCCCACTCGGAATTACATGACTTCACTCACTCGGGATATCATGGCCTTATCCACTCGGAATAGGCTTATTGAAAGGATTTCTCACATAACACCCTTTGATTGATCCGCCTAGGGAAATAGTCCTTTAATGAGCATAATTCACTCGGAATTAACCCAACCCTTCATCATTCGGAAGAGGGTCTCCTATCTCATCTCACTCGGATTTCCCTCAGCTTTCCCTTACTCGGAATCACAAAGCATTATACACTTAGTAGAAAATAAATGTACACAACTTAGACATTCCTCCACATCATTATCCACTGAACAAGATAAAAACACATAACATTAAATATATATATTGAAAGATGTTTAGTTTTACTCTCAATACCGAGAGAGTTCAAATCCTTCACATTAAAAACAGAATGTTAAACTAAGAGCCGGCCAAGGCTATACAAAACCATCTATACAATATATATATATATATATACATGTACACTTCCTCTGTACAATGCACTTCCCAGCAGTCGGTGCTCTCCCATCATTCCACATTCTGAGCAACATCCACTGAAATATGGCCACAATACGGGTGAGCTTTTACATATAAAATGACAGTAATGACTCGGAAAATCCTCTAGTTTTCCTCTACACAGCATTATCTCATCAATCAATCTATCACATGCACTGTCATTTAATATATCCACACACGGTAACATTCAATCGGAATTTATTCAAATAACACACAGCCATATTAATCAGTAATACACGGCCATATTGCTCATATTGACATTCCCCATACATATGCATATAACCACATTGAGCTCATCAAAAGTATAAGTGTGCACACACATTAATTTCAGTCGGCTCCGATCAATTTTATTAAGTTTTATGTTGCAACATAGGCTCCAAGCCTTTTTCTCAGCTCCAAGCTGATCCGGCCGTTTTACTGGTACCAAACCGTTTGCCCTCACACGTAACATAATCGCTCCAAGTGACAACGGGAGTGTTACGGGCAGCCCCGAGTCCAACTCGGTAAGCTTGCCTTGAGTCCAACCCAAGGTCTTTAAGCGTCCAACGCTTAGTGCACTCAGCACTGCCTCGAGTCCAACCCGAGGACTTTCACCAAGCGTCCAACGCTGGTACACGAGTGTTTCCCTCGGTATTGCCTTGAGTCCAACCCAAGGTCTTTCATTATTTTTCCATACATATTCATTAGCACAACAGTGGCATTTCACTCGGTAAAACCACATAACACATGCATCTCATGTATTCATGCTTTCAAATATAAAAATCTACACAAGAATCAACCAACAGTCCCACAATATACACTCGGTATTAGCAATATCAATAACATATACCACATGCTGTTAAGTGTTTAACCACACACGGGACTCAGCATAACAACTCTTAACGCATGCACTCGGCCAACACAGATCCAGTACATTTTCATGCATTCACATGTTTACTAACACATATTTCATGGACGGAGAAAGGATATAACCTTACTTGACTCAGCTAATACACACACACCCAGTATTCGAAAGTTATCATCATATGATTCACACAACCAACATATTCACAACTATAAACACAAAATACAGTACTTTCAACCGGGATCCGTCCATAACTATGCATTTGAGATGTAAAGCGCCCCCTACCTTCTGGAAAGGCGCAAGAAGCTCCTCTGTTTTCAGTGTTAATCCGTGCTCTATTTTTCAACGCTGATTTCGTTGCTCCCTCGCTTCCACAATCACTCTCTCCTGCTCAGTAACCGTCAAACCTAGTCGAACACCACACACACAGCTTGGAGAAACTGGGAACTGCTCCTCCTCCGAACGATCTCTCCTTGCCAACAGTGGGGAACTTCGAGTCCTCCACAACACCACAGTCGTAACTGACAAAGAAGGAGTACGAAGAAAAACGAAGAAGAAGGAGAAGAAGGATTGCAGAGGAAGAGGAAGAGTCTCGAGGGGATTTGAGAGAATGGAGAAGTGGTTGAGGGTTCTGAGCATGTACTCAAGGAAATGAGGAGAGTGGGTGGGAAACGTGCAAATGGCAGCCCCATCAAGTCATGTGTCATGTCCAATTACTTCCATCAGCATCAATTTTCTTTTATTTCAAATTAATTCTCAATTAACAATTAATCCGAATTTACAATTAATCTTAATTTTAATCTGGTCAATAATTTAATAATTAGGATGTTACATGTCTCCTCATCTTGAATTATCTCAAAAATGGTCTTATACATAAAGCATCAACGGTCACCAGTCATCTCCATCAAAAGCTTACTGAAAAGATTCGCAAAAAGGAAGATTGACTAAACAAGGTGGATTTTAATTTAGTCTAAAAAGCAACTAAGTTTCATCTCTATCTCACGTATTCAGAGATTCTCTGAATCAAAGCTTCCCTTCTTGGTGAAATTAGTGCTACATCTACTTCATCTACGACTGCACACTCCTCAAAGCTTGCATATCTATGTTGCGTGTACAGAACATCTCTCTTTGACAACAAAAGTTCTTACCCTTTGTGTAACTCCATCAAGAAAGACTTTTGTCTCTTATACAACAATTCTTTCAACGGCTATATAATTAACAAGCCTCTTCCTGAGCTCAACAAGATAAGTCTATATAAATAGAATCATCCTCTTCTCTGAGGCAGCTCTCTAGTAGAACAAAAAAAAATATTAGAAGAGAGAAAAACATTTATGAAGAGCGAGAGCAGATCAAAGAACATAAGAGAGCAAGAAGGATAGATCACATTATGAGAAAGGAGAAAAATACAAGTCACAATAATATGAGCTGGTATGCATAAATTGTGAGCATTATATGACTCTAAAGAAAAGAAAAGAAGAATGATGAGTCATATAAAAAGAGAAGAGAAAGAGAGAGAGCTTGTGAGATAAATGAGCTTATCACACAAAGATAGTATGATGAAAAGAAAAGAAGACTCACAAGCTCTAGTCATATATACGCTGTGATAAGAAGAAGACTTATCTTGTTTTGATTTTTCCTATCTTTTGTAAATACAGGTATGGAAGACCTGTCGGGAAACACCTTGGCCTGGAGAGGCTTTTGAAAGAATACTCGGGGTTTGAGCCAAGAGTGGCTTGTGAAAGAATACTTGGGTCTGCCCTAGGAGTGCGTGAGTGCAAAAGAATACTCAGAAGTACGGGGTGTGCTTAGGCCAAGAGTGACTGGACTTAAGAATACTCAGGGGCCAGGAATGGTCGGTGTCAAGAATACTTGAAGCACGGGTTGTATTTAAGCCAGGAGTGGCTGGAGTCAATAATACTCAACATGTTTATGTAAAATATTTTTACATTGTGAAAATCCTTTAGATTTGAAGGTACTGGATGTAGTCTCCGAGTTGAAGGTGAACCAGTATAAATCTCTTGTGTATTGTCTCTCGCTCTTTTACTCTTTACTATCAAAAGTCTAGTGCATTATGATTAATAAAATCGATAGTAAAAGTCTGGCTAAAATACGTTCACTCAATCAAAGTATCACGCTCTTTGTCTCTTCAAAAGTTTGGTCTGCTACATAACGCTCTAAACGTTTAAATATCACTTTTTGGTTTGAAAAAGTGAACAGACTTATTTATCCCCTCTTCTAAGTCTGTTCTCCAAATCAACACTAATTTTTTAATTCATTTTAATAATTACCATTTTATAGTCTTGTTAATTTTGAGATTTTATGATCTAAAACTCTCTAATTTTCATTTGACTAATTTGTTCTTAATTTAAAATTTCCCAATTTAATCAATTTGTTAATATTTGGAAGGATTTTTTTATTTAAATGTAAATAAAATTTAATCTTTTTTTTTCAAAAATCATTAAAATTGCCTTAGTTAGCCAACAACCAAAGACTAATTTCTAATTCTGGTTATATACCACATGCTAAATAATACCTTATGTTATATTGAGTTCCACTCACTATAAAATGTAATTGGGAAGTTGTCCCATCAAGAATGTTATTGATTATAGGATATTGATTTAAGACATTAAAGTCATTGTTTGAACCTACAAAATCCTTTGTGATCATCCAATTGACGTTCTGACATATTAGATGTATCCTTGTAAAGAATTTTCTTATCTTAAAATCGTAACTTATGTTCCTTTATTTCATATTGCTTTATATTTAAAATTAATACAATCCTCTTTAGCCATTTGAAACTTTTTCAAAGACACACCTTTAAGCTAATTTCTTCTTGTATGACATGTAAATCAATAATAAAAGGTAGAAGCTTCACCAACTTCTTCCTTTTCTTTCATCTTCCCTTTTGTTGCTTTAATACAATCCTCTTTAGCCATTTGAAACTTTTTCAAAGACACACCTTTAAGCTAATTTCTTCTTGTATGACATGTAAATCAATAATAAAAGGTAGGAGCTTCACCAACTTCTTCCTTTGTTTTCATTTTCCCTTTTGTTGCTTTCTTACCAATTGGTCATTCCACGATTCGTGGTGATGACTCATATCCATAGTTAGATTATTTTCCAAGTTACAGTGATGTGTATGCTTCAAATATAATGTAGAACTTTTAATCTTTTAGAAAAATGATCATGTGATTTTACTAACCATTTGAGCTCATCATGCAATAAACATTAAACATGCTCCAACTTGAATTCTCTTCACCCATCTCTTGCATAATTTGTATGTGTAGGAGTTATAATGTGGGTCTTGGAACTACCATTTTTCTTTCTTCAATTAGTTTGTTAGTAACATCTAACAAAATTTTGAACACTATTATTAATTCTTTATAATCAAGACTTTAGCTGTACACTTTTTTATGCCTTTATACCACTGAATTGTTCATCGTAATATTGTGATATTCTAATCAATGCTTCAAAAAAACCATATGATTGCACACTACTTAATGTGGATGAATTTTATCTAGGGTTTCCTTCACTTAAAATTTCTTTCCTATATGAGCTTTCACACATCCTCTCTCACCACACCTTTCTAATAGGCTCACAATTATGAACCTTTTTCACTCCCCATCATCAATGTCACGACTCAAACCTGGTAGTCATCGATGCTGTTGTTTCCTATTGCATATCCCATTCCAACTCCAGGTACGACCATGAGCCCCAAGCTTTTGTGACATCATCACATTATGCACTAGCACGATCGTCTACAACCATGAGACCTTCATCTTAATCTTCATTCTTACGCGACCAACAATGCACAACTCATAAATGGTCACCATAATCAGCTTCTTTAATTCTACTTTATTTGTTCAAAATTGAAACTTTGAATATGTTTCCTTTCTTGTTGCTCTTTTTAATTTTCCCCTTTTTTATTTGCTCAACATCATATTAATTTCACCCATTAATTCTCCATATTTGTTTAATAGTTGTTTCAAATTTTTGATTCAAAAAGGTATGATTTTGTTGTTAAATCTCGAAGCTATTTTTTTCTCCTGAATCGCAATAAACTAAACTCTCTCAAACTTTGTCTACTCAATATGCTTTATTTAACTAGATGGCATTCAATATTGTAATATCTAACACATGCCACTTTCTCTATTATGGAGTATACTGTTATAGTATTTAAATAAGCATTATGCAATTCTAGTTTTCCTTTCTTGTGTTTAGTGTTCACAAATATTAAGATTTCACTTATATAGAGTTTATTATTATTTAAATAAACATAGGCCACTTTTTTTTCTTTAAAGAATAGTAATCTTGTTATCTAGTTTGTTACCGATAATTATCTTGCATGGGTGTTATTAGTCTATAACTACCATTCTTATTTTTGTTCTTTGTTTTGGCTTTAGTTATTTTCGTGCTTGTTTTTCTTGTCCATGTGTTTTCTATATGTGAATTTTCCATGGTCTTTTGCACTTATTAATTCACCTTAGATAATTATAGCATAAATGATCTAATGATTAGGAGAGGATAAGTTAAGGTTCTTGATCAATACATTATGAAAAGATAGTGACTTGCTTCATAGGTGTTATGAAAGATGGGTTAAGGATGATGAAGTAGGGGACAAAGAATACTCTTGATGGTGTAGCTCTTTGGACTTCAACCCCTAAAATGAAAAGAAAGTTTAGGGAAATAGCTAAATAGTTACATGGTAATTATACTAAAAAGTTCATTCTAGATTGTGCAACTAGATAAGATTCAACTTACAACTTGCTAGAAATGTCTATAGCCTACAAAAGTGTGTTTGAAAGGTTGAAACAACATAAGTCTTAATACATAAGTACACCGAAAAATTCATAGTGAGAATTTGACAAAGATATCTCTAGAAGGTTGAAATTGTTTAACAACATCATTAAATTGGTTTTTGGGACAAAATATCCAACTTCTAATATTTACTTTTCCAATATTTGTGAAATCAAATTGGCAATATCTCAATGGGAAATTTCTTCTTCTGAGTTTATTCAAAGAATGACAACAAAAATGGGTGATGGCTGTAACGGTTATTGAAGTGTTATTCACCAAATAATGAGGGTTCCTACTATGTTGGACCTTAGGTATAAGATAACATTTCTTGAGTTTTATTAGGCCAAGTTGTATCCCCATGATTCCCAAACATAAATTCAAAGTATCAAACAATTATACTACGAATTTCTTATTGAAAAACAATTGAAAATGAGGGTTGGAATTAGTTCTAACTCTCATACAATTGACCATGAAACTAATGATGATGATGATGAATTGAATGGATTTGACTTATACTTTTCTAAACAAAAAAGAGTTATAACAACAACTACAAAAACAATTGGATCTTTATTTAGAGAAGGATTGTTAATCAAGGAAGGAAGTAGAAGATTTTGATATCTTGTTGTGGTGAATGTTACAAGCGACGCATTATCCTGCATTACAAGAAATTACAGGGGAAATGTTAACAATTCCTATCTTTACCATGGCTTCAGGGCCTACTTTTAGTGTTAGAGGTTATTTGCTTAGTTCTCATCATAGTATATTACATTGGCCTATTGTGGAGGCTTTGCTATGTTCTACGAATTTGCAATAGTATGATGAGACTTTTGGTAAATTTTTCTACATTTAGTGTTAGAGGTCATTTGTTCCATCCTCATCATAGCATATTGCATTGGCCTATTGTGGAGGCTTTGTTGTGCTCTAGGAGCTAGCTATGGTATGATGAGACTTTTGGTAAATTTTCTAATCTTAAAATCTTGTGAATTTACATTAATTTCACACTAACCATATAATTTTACACTTTTAGGAGTAGATCACCTAAAAGCTACACCAATAGAATAATGACAAAATTGATGAACTAGGTAATATTCCTTTCTACATTATGAATTTTGATAATTCCATATGCTAAAAGAACATTAGGATTGTTTTTTTTTAATGTTATAGATGGTTTATGTGTGAGCTGCATTACTTATCCATTGGAAGACCATTAAAAGTTGGACATGCTTGTGATGGAATAAAGATGTTTAAATTTTAGGATGGTTTTATTGTATTTTGTTTATTGGATTTTGAACCTTTCCAGACTTTGTTTTTTGCTAGTTAAATTTCTCTTGTTGAACTTTGTTTTTTAGAAGTTGTTTCTTGATGTTTAATTAACTTGTAATGAGATGGTTTAAATTTTTATAGTTTAACTAGTAAACGTTGTTTCATGGAGCTTTCTTTTGCCTGAAGTTAGACATGCTAAAATAGTTATGTTTATTTTCAGTTTAGTTTTGATTATTCTATGGTTTTGTTTTTCTTTTTTATATGTCATCAATCTGAGTAGGGGTGGATTTTTTCCCTTTTTGTAGACACGGTTAGGTAGCAAGTTCCCCTTTCGTTTACTTTAAATCGAGAAATGAATTGTATGAGCATATAAGTGGGGTGAGGTGGGCCTTAACAAGGAAGGATCAAGGGAGAAGGCAGGGGCCGAGGCTAATTTGGGGTAACTGGAGCAAAGGTGAAAAAGGTTAAATCCACCCCATCCCATTCTGTTGTCATGCTTACAAAATACACAAAAAAAACTCATACTTTTTTTTTATAATGATGCCAAAGTTTATGATAGATATATTTTTTATCAATAAAATTAATTCTACATATATTACGACCATGAATATTTCATTAAACTATCTTTATAGCATGACTAATAACTTTTCCATTACTTTTTTTTAATAATTTATTTATGAATCAATCGAAAACCACTTAGTATAGATTTGTGCTTAAAGTTTTCACATTATGTGATGTATTGTTATTTTTAAGTAAATATATTTTAATAAGATAGGAAAATCTTTAACTTAACTTTTTTTTATTTAAAATAATATAATAAAATTCAAATATTTTCAAGAGTTATACTTATCTTTTTCATTTAAATTATCCATAAATAAGACATTAATTTTCAACCTTTTAAGCTAGCTTTTTCATTTATACTTATCTAGGATTTAATATTTCCAAGTTTAAAATTCATTTTTATTAATGATCTTTTCAGTCTAGTTAATTTTGAGATTTTGTGATCTCAAACTCTCCAAATTTATTTGACTAATTTGTTCTTCTTAATTTTGAAATTTCCTAATTTGATCATTTGTTAATATTTTGAAGGATTTTTATTTAAATTTTAACAAAAAAATTTCAAAAATCATTAAAACTATCTTGGTTAGTTGATAACAAAAACTAATAATTTTTTTGAGACATAGACATAGAGATTATAGTAGATTTTACTTTCCAACAAAACATTTCTTATTTATACATGTAATCTGAATTACTAACATCATATTTAAATGACACATTTATATTAATTGTGTTGAACTCTATGAGTAAAAGTTAACATTTTTTTTAGTAAATGATAAAAATGATACAAAACACATATTAAAAAATATTAATATATTAATTTTATAAAAATATACAGTAATCTTTTAAATTTATTTTTATTGTAATTCAAATTATACTTTAATATTAATAATAACATTTTTTTAAAAATATAAATAAAAAATATTAAATACTTTTAGATAAGTAAACACTAAAATATTTTTTTATCAAATGAAATTTTATGTTTACATTAGACGTTTAATTTTATCAATGAACGTAATTACTTTTCACTAATATTTTTAATAAATGTGCAATTTTCTTATGTTCAAGTTTTCACTCAGGGTACTCACGCTTTAATATAAAAATTAAACTAAATTAAGTTATTATGGAGTAATCTTACATTTGCACCAAGATTATGGCCTAACCTAACTTACATTGATACCCCTTCACGTTTGGATTCTTAAATATCTCTCTCCGTGGATTCTCTCTCCACTGCCAACCTTAACTGTGGGTTGTTGCACTACACACTCACTCTCAAACTTGTTCCACGCTTTTCTTTTCCCCTTCTTTTTCTCTTCTCGAGAAAATTCAGAGATTTTTTCGACTGATTCATGCTGAATCCTTTCTCTCAAGAGGTTCTAATACTTTTATTTTTCTTTCAATCGTAGTCCAATACCGTCAAAATAATGTTGTTGTTGTTTCTTTTTTCTTTAATGGTTTTCTGTTGAATTGAATTGAAACATGCTTCTTGTTTTTGCTGAATTCTGTTTTTTCTTTGCTCGTGATAGGTTTTCGCGTGGTGGGTGGTGTTTTAGGCTTTGATCCGAGGGACTGGTATGGTTTCACTTTCTAGTTCAATTGTTGAAATTAACGTTAATGGTTTTGTAATTTGATCGTTCTCTTGTCTTTGTTTTGTGCTGTTTCTAAGAATTAAAGGGAATTAAAAGGGGGAAAGTTTTTATTATTATTATTGGGAAGATGCTTGGAATTCTGAGAGATCAGTTAACGTAGCATTTAAAAGGTTTAATTGACAAGGAAATAGAAAAGTAATTGTTAGGAGTTTAATTATCAGTATTATGAATTATGAATTATTATTATGTTTAAAGATTCCTCAAACCAAATGTTCCTTCTTTGTAGAGAAGATCTCAAGTCTTTCGGAAGATTTGTCCGGATGAAGTCCACTATGGCTCAGAATCAGAGTAGTTGGGAAGCTGATAAAATGTGTGTTACTTGCTTGATGCTTGGTTTTTTTTTTTTTTTTTCTGTTGGACATTTAACCATGACTTAATAGATCCCATGAAACACTTTATACTGATTTTTTATTGCGTGTTGGTTTTATTTTTTGTTATGTCTCAGGCTTGACGTTTACATTTATGACTATTTAATGAAAAGAAAATTACATACGGCCGCAAAAGCTTTTATGACCGAAGGGAAAGTTTCCTCGGATCCAGTAGGTAAGATTCGTGGTTATTCTTTGCAATGTTAATGCTATATTGTAGTTTGACTCACCTGGATGGTGGTTGAATTGTATGAATTAGTTAATTGGTTTTGAGGGGTTTCTTTGTTAAACATGTAAATGTAGAGAATTGGTTTGCTTTGGGAGGTTAACTTATTCTCCAACCTTGTGCTTCTTTCTTTCCTCTTTCTAACAAAATTTGTCTTTCAATTGAACTTTATTGTTTAGATCTGTGGATTAATTTTGAATGTATGATTGCATATATGCTGAACACAGTTGAACAATTGAGTATATGTGTGAATTGTAATGCTTGGTCTTTGACAGCCATTGATGCTCCTGGAGGATTTCTTTATGAATGGTGGTCTGTGTTTTGGGACATATTCATCTCAAGGACAAATGAGAAACATTCTGAGGCAGCTGCAGCTTACATTGAGGTGACCTTGTTGTGGAACATCTACTGGTGTTTCTTCCTTGGTTATTTTAAATATTGATAGCAAACTTAATCTTATACTTGCATGTTGGTAGACCCAGCATACAAAGGCTAGGGAACAACAACTTCAAATGCAGCAATTGCAAATAATGCAACAACGCAGTGCACAGTTACAGCGAAGAGATCCTAATCACCCTGCCCTTGGTGGTTCCTTAAATGCCATGAACTCTGAAGGAATGTTGGGCCAGCCACCGGCAAGTGTGTTGGCTATGAAAATGTATGAAGAACGAATGAAACATCCCCATTCGATGGATTCAGAGCCATCCCCAACTCTTATTGATGCCAATAGGATGGCCCTTCTCAAATCAGCAGCTAGTCAGCAAAGGTATATAAATTTGCTTAGTTCTAGTAACTGTGTCTGTGGGCTATAGTACTTTTCTTCACTTGATGTTAAACATTGATTAGATTGCTTATATTTTGGATTCTTTTTTGCTGCCTCAGCCAGTTGGTTCACGGAAATTCAGGGAATATGTCCTCTGCATTGCAACAAATTCCAGGGCGGACTCCTCTGACCACTGTAACTACTTTAACTATTTGCTAAGTTTTCAATTTCATTTTGTTTTTATAGTATTTCAAGTTCCCTATTTTCACCTCCACCATTACTAGCAATTTGATAAGTTAAGTTTATAGGACATCAAAGGAGAAGTTAATTTAGGTGCCACTAATAAGAGCTTGCCCATGGATACATCAGTTTATCGACAAGCAATTTTACAATCAAAATCTGGGCTAGGCAGTCCAGGTACTATTACCATTCCAACCTTCATGTTGATACTTAAAATTTCTACTTCTTATGGTCTATGTAATATTTATGAATAACATAACCTCTCTGTCTTCTTAATACTAGTTCTTATTTTATAGGTTAACTATTGAAAATATCAGTGTGGTTGTGCACTCCTGTTCCTCTTTCTGTCTTTTTCATCATGTTCTGTCCATTTTTTTTCAATATTTTTGTATTTTCCTGTGATTTAGAGGGCCAGAGTGTTGCATTATGTGGCCCTCTGTGCTTTCGTGATAATCCTCTTTGAGTATTTAGTGCCGAATATCAGTCACAATGGAGTCAATCTAATGGTTGTTGTGATTTTGTTTATTTATTAATTTTCCTTCAGGCTTAAATCAAGGAGTTACAAGTCTTCCCCTGAAGGGATGGCCTCTAACTGTAAGTTGAATGTTATCTTCATCACTGCTGTTTCTCTAAAGTCTGTTAAACTCCTTGATAGTGGAATCCTTGACCTATTCATTTTTTACAGGGAATTGAGCAATTAAGGCCTAATTTGGGTGTACAAGTTCCGAAGCCCAATTTGACAACCCAAAACCAATTTCTTTTGGCATCGCAACAGCAGGTCTTGGCACAAGCTCAGGCACAAAATAATGTTGGGAATTCTAATTATGGTGATATGGATCCACGTAGACTTTCTGGTCTTCCTCGAGGTAGCTTAAGTGCAAAGGATGGTCAGTCTACCAGGAATGATGGATCTATGTGCTCCCAAATGCAGTCAGATTCACCTAAGGTTGGACTAGGTCTTCAAAAATTTAAATATATCAATTAGGAACGTCAATGTGTGGTTAATAACATAAATATTCTCAAATTCAAGGGGCATCTTATCATATATGAAATCACTTAAGAAACTTTAATAAGAGACATACAGAAATTGGACAAAAGCTCTATGAATTGTTTAAAGAGCAACCAATATCCTTGATACTTCTATACATAAAATAATAAATGCATTCTACATTTAAAAAACAATGATAATGAATTTGTTGAAGAATCCAAGTATGGCTCGGTGTCACATCGAGTAGATGTGAGTAAGGTGGACAGTTTATAAGTGCAAGGACTCATGCACCTGATGCCTTACGGTTTTGGGTTGTAT
The DNA here is from genome assembly GCA_037962975.1 of Clitoria ternatea. Classification (NCBI taxonomy): domain Eukaryota; kingdom Viridiplantae; phylum Streptophyta; class Magnoliopsida; order Fabales; family Fabaceae; genus Clitoria; species Clitoria ternatea. The sequence goes on along the minus strand of CM075672.1, from coordinate 15,441,576 downwards.
TGTAGTGTCCAAAACTTGTGATTTTGTTTTCCTCAATTCCTCCCGGAGCCTCCTGATCTGCTATAGACTCTGTTTATTTTCGACCACCTTTATTTGGTCTCAGCTAGTTAAAGCTCAATTGTTTGAGGGACAGCATCCAAAATCATGCAGAGGAGAAGTGTTGAAGAATTCAAGCGTGACTCAGTGCTACATCGAATAAATGTAAGGTAGACGGTTTATAAGTACAAGGACCCATGCACCTGATACCTTAAGGTTTTGAGTGGTATCGTGGTGTTCAACACTTGTGAGCTTGCTCTCCTCGACACCTCTCCATTATTATGGGCACCCGTCATACGTTTTCAATAGAATTAAGTTGTTTCTTAAGACGAATATTTCCATTGATGCATAATTCTGAATGACATTTTAATCACTATCATTATTTCCAACATAATATAGCATTTATTTATGAATATATTTTATAATCATTTAAGATCTTGTAATATAAATTTTCATTAGGAATTTGGTTCTCCCCTCTACTGTATACTACCTACTATAGAATTATTTTGTTTCATTGGTTAAATTCTTATTCCCTGAAGCATTGATACTAAGATTTTATAGGAATTAGACGATAGACAATTAAAAGTTTGAAGATTTAGAAAAGAGGGGCCTGATAGGCTTCATTTCCTTGAGGTTCTAAAATCCCTAGAAAGTTGAAACTGAAGTTACATAAAACATCAGTCTAGACCCATGAGGCTATGGCAACATGACAACAGATTTCTTAGAACTCCTCTACTTGAGAAGTAGATATATTTCATACCAAAGTGTCTTTTTGGTAAAGGTAGCTGTAGCTTATTTAGTAACTCAGGTTTTCAAAAGCTAGAGCTACTTGAGGGAGCTTATAGCTCATTAATAGCTTAATTATCATTTTTACTTTTATATATTTTTTAAAACAGTTTACCTTTCACATAATTATAATATTATATGTCATTTAACATAATTTAAGCTAGTTTGGCAAAACAGTTCTTTTCAATAAGCTACCTGAAAAACTATGAGCTATAAACTACCCGAAAAGCCATAAGCTATAAAGTATAAACTATAAGCTACAGACTATAAGTTATAGACTCATTTTTACCTAACAGCCAAAAGCTTCTCCTTGATCTTTCATTGACATACATGAGGACCCAGAAAATTCTTGTTACTAAGTGGTTGTAATAACCTATTATAGCTTACTTCCTTCATGATTGTTGTTCATTCCAGAAAAATTTGTTGTCACAAGATGGTCTTACCAACTGAATAGAGGGAAAAGGGAAAAATGTGGTCACCATATTTATCACCTCCATTCTTTGCCTGATAAGTTAACCATATAAAACAGTTCTGACTTCTGACTTCTGATTTTTGACTTTGTAATATCTACATTGTATTTTCCTTTCTTGTGTGGTACAAATTGCAATAGAGGACACTATTGGAGGTTAATATTAATTTTTTTTCTTCAACTGGCAGATGAAGATGGCCCATTCACAACATTCATTATCTCAACAGCAGGAGCAATTGCAGCAGCAGCAGGTTGTGCTTAATGTCACTTTTTTTTGTTGTTGTATGGAATGTAAGCAGATTACATGGTACTAAGCATTCTTTATATGCAGTTTCACCATTTTTCTTTTATTTTTTGTGTTTGGAGAATGTAAGAGGGAGTGATGTGATGTGATGTTTCTATTTTTTTGGTTTTTTGTTTTTATGTTAATTGATGTTTAGATTTATATGCACTGATTTTATGTTTTGATTCTCTATCATACCCCTTCCCTCCTCAAAATTTGTCTCAATGTCAAAGATAAGTAACATAAAATCTCTGCTTTGTCATCAGAGTAACAGAAAAAGAAAACAGCAGTCTTCTTCCGGGGCTGCCAATAGCACTGGTACTGGTAATACTGCTGTTCCTTCACCCAATTCGCCACCATCAACACATACACCTGGTGATGGGTTAAATACAGCAAGCAGCATGCAGCATGTTAACAGTGTGCAGAAGAGCATGATGATGTATGGTACAGAGTCAACAGGAGGCCTTGCATCATCGTCTAATCTACTTGTAAGTTTTGTTAATAGTTTTAGTTCATGTATATGTCTGTGTAATCATATAAATAATGTTATATGCACATTTGACATTTGTAATTCCATATTGATTGTTGACCTGTATCATATATTTTTCATAGTTTGTACTTGCAGTTCATTGGATGGTCTGTCACTTTATATGTTCAGTTATGATTATTTGAAAAGTCCTGTATAGCTTACCATTAATCTTGATGAGAACATTAAGTACCCATGATTTTTGGATACTGAAATTATAAGCTGAACAATTATTCTGAATTTCGAACACTGTCATTTCATAAACCAGGAAGACATGGAACGATTTGGAGATGTTGGTGCCTTAGAAGATAATGTGGAATCCTTTCTATCAAATGATGGTGGAGATGGTGGAAATCTATATGGAACAATGAAACATAGTCCGGCTGAGCAACAAAAAGAGTCTTCAAAAGGTAATGTTTATGTATGTCTCTCTTCCCTATCTGTAAAGTATTTCTGGAAAGTGTCATTAACCTTATTTTTCATTTCAGGTTTCACCTTTGCTGAATTTGATTGCATAAAATCAAGGAACAGCAAAGTTACTTCTTGTCACTTTTCTTCAAATGGAAAGTTTCTTGCCAGTGCTGGAGATGACATGAAGGTAATTCACATGCTTTATAGTGATAGTGTGCCACATTCAAGGAACACAGGCAGTGAACATCATAGTTTTTGGTTCTTTTAATCTGAATAGTAGTATTGTAAGGAAGTTAGTACTCTGTATCATGCCTTTATTTTTAATTAATATATATATATATATATATATATATTTTACTATCACAATGCACAAGCATGTCCTTTTGTTAACATTTTGTAGTATACTTTATGACACAGTATGTTCATGTCCTTGTGAATTTTCTCCTTCTATAGATAATAGAAATATTGTGATTGATTTGTTTGTGCACATAAATGGTGTTTATTTATTGATAGGGCTGTGCTTGAAACATTGAACTCCAATTGTTGGCAACTGCCGTGAGAAAATTTTCATTCAATTTATAAATATTAATAGTTGTATGAGTTACTTTTTTGTGGAGACATGCATTAGGTCGTCATCTGGAACATGGACACTTTAAAGACGGAGAGCACTCCTGCTGAACACAAATCAGTTATTTCAGATGTCCGTTTCAGACCAAATTCCTCTCAGTTGGCAACAGCATCGATTGATAAATCTGTGCGGTTATGGGACGCAACCAATGTAACATATTTTTCCCAGATCCCCTATAAATTATGTGTACATTGTGCATCTGGTGTTTAAAACTTGCATTTACATTCTAGCATCTGCAGGCTTTGTTCTCATTGTTTGACAATCATGCGGTTTTTGCAGTTATATTTGATAAATTGTGGTTAACTCTTCCTTTCTTTTCTTTGTTTCAATGCAGCCAAGCTGTTGTGTGCAAGAATATACTGGGCACACTTCTGCTATAATGTCTCTTGATTTCCACCCCAAGAAGACTGACATTTTCTGTTTCTGTGATGGTGACAATGATATTCGGTATTGGAACATCACTTCATCCTCCTGTACCCGTGTAACTAAGGTGTGAAAAGTAAATGCTTTCTATCGTTTTTTCTGCAAATATTTTATCACACGTCTCTGATATTTGTTCACAAGTGGTTGTCTCAGGGAGGTAGTGCACAAGTGAGGTTTCAGCCTACACTGGGACATTTACTGGCAGCAGCTTCTGATAAAGTAGTGTCAATTTTTGATGTTGAAGCTGACACACAAATTTACTCCCTCCAGGTAAAATCCATATGCATATTATTTACTTATCTATAATATAATGTGATCTCTTTTCTGTTTTGTTACAAAAATTTAAGGAGAGAAGATGGTGCCCCATTCCAAGACAGGAAAAATCTCATTTAAACATAGATCAATGATATGTTTATTATTTTAAATAGATGATATGAAACCCAACCTTCATGAATTTAGGGACACTGGAGTTACAAAATTTTCATGTCACCTAATTTCTAAATGTTGGATAAGATTTGTTCCATTCTTGCCCTTCCTCTTCCATTTTTTTTAAATTATCCTTCTTGTATTGTATCCTTTCAGCATGTTGAAGGTTTAATTATATAATTGGTAGGTAAATAAAAATAAATTAAGTAGGAAAATCAACTACCGGTTGAGACACCAGTGTTTGTTGGCTGAACTGAAGATTGGTGACCTTATGCAACAATCTGACCTTTTTATTTCAAGGTTTGCATCTTTGATGGATTTAGTAGCAAAACCATTTCATCTTTGTAGGGTCATCCTGAACCAGTGAGTTATATTTGCTGGGATGGTACTGGTAATGCCTTGGCATCTGTGAGTCCAAATTTGGTGAAGATTTGGTCTCTAAGCTCAGGACAGTGCATTCATGAATTCAGCTCCAGTGGGAACCAACTTTATTCTTGTGTTTTTCATCCAAGTTATTCAACTTTATTGGTGATTGGAGGAATGTCGGTAAGCTTTTGTTCACTATCTGTTGTATTGAATACGTGGATTCTAATCCAGACTTCTGGACTGCATGTGCATCAGACCCATGGCAAACCTGCACCCTTTCACTCCAAATAACGCAAATTATCCTCAACACATTGCTTCCCCTGGAAAGAAACATCCTGTCCTTATCCCACTGTGCTGGGTTGGGCTCATGGATCAAATGACACCATTAGGCTCCAACAAAAACTAGAAATTCAATAAATTCATTTAGAATTATAGATTATGGTCTACGTTGAGTTTTCATTAGGTTTCCTTTAACTCTTACAATCAGATCCTATTGATCGTCACCTCACCTAATCATAAATTGAAAAAACTTTGTATGGTTTGTGTTTTCATTTTTTTGTTTCCAATTTAGATTACAAAATTACCACTCTGTTTCCTATTTTAAATAATCTGTACAGGAAAAAGTGAAAATATGAAACAAAAAGTTGTTTTCAGTATTTCTTGTATAAATTTTTGAAAATAAAAAACGTGATGATAGTTTTGTAATTAAAATTAAAAATAGAGAATGAAATAAGGAAATGGAAACAAAAGCCAAATGGTTCCTTAGGCATCTGGTTTGGGGGGTTTTATAACAGCACTAACTAGTAGCCATTTTTTGAAATTTTAACATGATAACATTGTTGGCTTGATCAGTGAATGAGCTGTCCAACTCCCAATGTTCATCCAAATTCTGGTAAAATGTACACCAAATTTTGCCTCTGGTATCCTTCCCTTCACTTTCATTAAACTTGGATCGAGAGTATTTAGTATTATGAATTGAGTCATATGTCTTCCATGAAATACCGAACTTATATGATTGTGAGGCTGGTTAGCTAATTCTGGAAATAAGAATTTTCTATGCCTCAAACCATCAAAAGATAAAAATGAATGTTTAAGTTGGTAAATTTTGTTAGATGTTGAATCATTCTCCTATAATGTGACCTTTATGTTGGTCTTTCAATTCCTTAAGCATCATAATTGTGTTCATCAGTTGCGAATTCACTGTTTTTTTTCATCTTTTAATGTGGTCTGCAGTCCTTAGAGTTATGGAACATGGCCGAGAACAAAAGCATGACAATTGCTGCGCATGACAGTATAATATCTGCTTTGGCTCAGTCGCCTGTCACTGGAATGGTTGCCTCTGCAAGTCATGACTATCATGTAAAGCTTTGGAAATAAATTCTTGATTTTAGGTTCTAATATCGTCTGTATTCTTTGTTAGTAGTCCTTTAATCTCAAAGAATTAAGAGATATATATCGAAAGCAAAATGGGGTGGGTATCTTGAGGTTGTTCCTTCTTTTTTCTGAGATAGTAATGTAGTTTAAAGTTGTAACTCATACAAACTATTCATGCCCCTTACCATTATATCAACACTAATGGTTTTATCTGAATGTAGACATTCCAATAAGGTATACCAGACTAGTACATAATACAACTTTGCATTTTGAATCCTAAGCACTGCAAATTAGCCACTGCACTAATCTGCAATGCAGTTTTTATTTATATGTTTAATGTCTAGTTTCTATTATTCAGTTAGTCTCTAAGTTATTAGAAATTTTTTAAGCGAGTTCCTTCTCAAATAGTTTACGGACTACCTAAATAGTTCAACCTAATATTTAATATATTTTTCATTAGTTTAAATCTTGCAACTAGTACTCATTGATCAGTTGTAATATTATCGCAGCAAATAGTGGTCATCCTCTAAAACGCAATAGCGTGATGATGTAGAGCAGGATGAACTAGACGAAGACCGGTACATTCATTTATAATAGAATATTTCAATTATTAAACATTTGAAAATTGATGAATAAATATTTTTTATTGTTTGTTTTATTCCATGTGCGTATTTATGTTATTAATTTGAAATGTATTTTTACTTTAGGATTTATTGATTGATTGTTTGCATGTCAATTGATTTCATTAATTCTGGTCCGCGCTAGCTCTCATGTTTCACCCGTGCGTATAATTTTATGAAAAACTATTGTTGAATTCTTCTTTCCAATTGATGTTATATAAGCTTATCCATTATTTTGTGTCACATGAATGTGACTAATTGCTAGTCCTATTAATTTTTACCTAACAATTGGATAGAGATTTCTACTAAGAGGCATTTGATAATTTACGTGAGGGGTTCCATGCAAGTATGAATCAACTTGGTAGGCATATGGTTTGATACAACGTTTCTGCTTTGCTTTATGTTTCCAATCAAGTAACTACTCCACTTCATTTTAAACATAGTTATTTAAATTTGATAGTCCTTTTCTGCTAATGTGAACATTTAACTCTTCAAATAAAATGATAAGCTTTAATTATCTTTTAATTTATTCTAGACCAATTGTGCAATAGAATTTAGGGGATTTCATTTTAACTTAATTATCTTTCCATTATTCCTCTATTAATGCGATACCTATGACATTTTATTATATCAACTGATTGCATTAACAGCACATCAATTAGGAAAATGTATGTTATAACCTCAAGACATACCCTCTAGTCAAAATAACTATACCAAATTATGATGGTAGAACATCTACTGATATTTTAGTTACAGATAAACATTCCGTCATATACTTGAAAAGAAATGAATCACAGTTAATAGTAGTCAAACATCACTTAATTAGCAAGTTTCAAAATGCTCGAGAGAAGATTTAAAAATAGATGGGAGGACCATTAATTAGCATCTTTTAGGAGAGTGGAGTGTAACTTCATAATATTAACGAGTAAAAGAACAACAAATGCTAAATTAATCATAAATATTTGTTTGTCACATTTGAAATAACATAGCTTCTAGACCTGGTTAGCCACCTATTATGAAGAGAGGGAAAATAAACTTAATTACCTAACACATTTGAAATAACATAAGGTTCATCTATACACCAAAGATTTTCACTTCAAAACTTTCTATTAATGTTACATAAAACCTGATATGATCAGTATGTGGCTTCATATAAGATGGTATTTGATCGTGATGAGTTGAATAGTATACTTATGAATCTTCTAACACTTGCATAAATATTGAAACGAGATCGAAGGGGTTGTGATGCCAAAGTCAATAATAAAAGAAAGCGAGGGTGGTATCATGAATTACGAATAAGGGAATAATTGCGTAATAAATGCGTACATTTGTTGTTTTTGAGGAGGGTATTTATATTGAAGGCTGTTGTATGATGGTAATGATGTGAGTGTCAAGTACTTTTGTAGGTTTTTTTTTGTGACATGGTTGTTGACATGTCTGTCTACATGGACGGTCCTACATGTCTGTCTACATGGTTGTCTTGCCTTAGGTCTAGTACCCCGTTTGCATACTGAACGAGCTCCCTTATTGTCTTTGGTATAGTATGTTGTCCAAGTACGATGTAGGACTCGAAATTATATCTAGATCATATGCCCCTCAGTCCAAGGCGTTGCTAGAGCATCATCTTGAACTTTTCTCTAGATGATGTCGTGATGGATGAAATGCAGTCAATTATATTGGACTTCCAATTCTAGGTTGCATAGCTTCTTTAAATGCTCATTAATGATAGGGGCTACCTTTCTGCCAAGTGCCACCTTTTTATTTGTGAATTTGAAATTTTGGCGGTTACATCATTCCCCACCCTAGCCGAAATGCATTAATGAGGAAATGTGTTAGAGTAATGATTGTCCCTGACTATTTACCATTTTCCCCTAGTTCAATCTTCCTATAAATGCGCGTGTTAAGGGATAAGCTTGATTTTTGAAAGGGACATAACCAATTGTTGTCGCTAAGGGATGAGCTTGATCATTAAAGAACTTTTAATAGAAGTGGTCATTTCATTGATAGTGGGGTGTACCTCGTTAAAACCTTTCCAAAGGGAAACCTAGTGGATAAAATCCTTGGAGTTGGACGGAGTACGTACTACTACATATTAGTTTCAACTATAAAAAATACACCCCATTTCCTGGGGATTTCAGTCTTGTCTAGGTGTTCCAATTTGTAAGCCATTCCTTTATCTACATTCTCGATTTTGTACAACCCCTTCTAGTTCAGGGCTAATTTCCCTTAATAAGCATTTTTGTTGCAGATATTTGTTCACCTAAGGATGAAGTTACTAGTGTTAAAACTCCTTTTACCATCGTTTTGTTATATTGGTGTGCTACCATTGCTTTAGTTGTTTGATTATAGATAAACGTCGCCTCTTTTACTTAATGGATCAAATCCAATTCTTCCCTTATTATGCCATCATTTATTTCTTCAAAAGTATTATATACCTTCTATGTGGGTTGACCAATTTCCACCAGGATTATTTCCTTAACGTCGTATGCCAATTTGAATGGGGTTTCATTTATGGGAGTGTGAGGTCATTCTGTATGCCCAAAGGACGTGATCTAGTTCTTCTGCCCATCTTTCTTTGGCTTCCTTCAGAAAAAGGGCCAGCGGTTGGATGAAGTAAAAAGTTCTTCAGCCGGGGCATCATGAAAATTGACATACTTTTGGTAGGCTTCACATTTCTTAACATAATTCATGGTGTTCTCCCTTATTCTTGGCCACCAGTACCCCGCTCTTTAACAACTATCTAGCGAGACTCCGATCTCCAAGGTGATGCCCACAACTTCCCCCGTGTACCTCAGTCATGACATACTCTACCTCTTTAGGCTTTAGGCATCACAATAGTGGGGTAGCGAATCCTCTTCTATATACGACATCATTGACGATGGTGAAATGGAAAACATCATTTTGAACTTTCTTCTAAAGGAAGGGGTATGTAGGAACTATCCCATTTTTTAGGAAATCTATGATTTTGGTTAACTAAGATGAGCTAGACAGTGCCACTACAACTTTCACCTTCTCATGGATGCTTGGATTGGGGTGACACCCCTAAAATTTAGGGGTGATTTTTTTTTTCGATCCAAAATTTATTTGTATGTAGAGTGAACATGACATAGAAAATATTAAGTCACTTCCCTGGATCTTACAATAACCTATCTCATATATGAAGATGTGAGAAGGTATCAGAGTACGCAAGATATATTCATGTAGTACCATTACGATCCCGATTGATATAGTCGATTAATCCATGTATAAATCAAAGGCCCTAATCGATTACAGGGCACGAATTAATCGATTACCATTCCATAATCGATTACAGAACAAGGGATAATCGATTACAGAGCTCCTGGAAATGGCACAATGAACCAGGTGTTATACCTAATCGATTACAACATTCAGAGTAATCGATTACATTGTTCATGTTTGGTGTGTAATCGATTATAATGTTAATCCTAATCGATTACCAAGTTCCTGGAATCTATGCTAATCGATTAGAGAGTTGGGAGTAATCGATTACAGAGCTCCTGGAATTTATGTAGTGCATCAGGTATCCCACCTATTCGATTACAGGGACTATTCTAATCGATTACAGGACTTTGGTTAGTTCATAATCGATTACAGCACTCAGTGTAATCGATTACCTTAAAAACAGAGGCCCTATAATCGATTAGGTCAGTGGAGCTAATCGATTACACCCTGCCTTTATGCAGAAATTATGCAGATTTTATAAGAAAAATGAACTTCTCACATACCTAAACCTATGCAAATGATATTAGAATGCTACCAAATTTTGACACCATTTATAACACACCATTTATGACGTGTGGCCACCAGCCGCACTCAAAAATTCCTAGAAACGAGGAATTTATGCGCATAAACGCATTTGGCTCATTTCAAGGCATTTGGAGGCAACATGGGGGGTCTATTCTTGGTATAATCATCCCATTCCAACTTACACAAGTCATAAATCATACGTTTGAGCTATTGGAATCATTATCTACCATTCATAGTCTATAAAACTCATTTTCACCCATTAGGTTCACTAATCATGCATGAAAATCATTTGAATTTCAACATATTCAAGCTTATCATAATGCATGCTCTATAAAACACAAAATCTAGATAAACCCCCATGCATTAACCAATTCTATCAACATAACACGTATTCCCATTATCCACCCATTGTCAAGGTCACCAATGAAAATGAGCCATACAATACAAGGGTTTCATTTTCCTACATGACCTCCCAAAATCATTATCCTATATTTATCATGTATACCAATTCATGGCTACACAAAATGACAATTACATCTATTTACATCACAAGGTCTAAATCAAGCTATAAATTCAAACATTAGCCGGCCAAGGCATTCTTTACCAAAATAGGCTTCCTTCACACCCCTTCTCCACACAAGAGCTCCAAAGGCAAGCTCTACAACACAGGAGTTAAAAAGATATACCACATGGAGAGTGATTATACTTTCTCAATGATGAAAATCTACAATTGTGATAATATATGAATGCAATATAAACACTCCTCCTTAAGAAAAATTCATTCAACACCAAATCAATCATTCATCAAATTCATTGAACATATATATCCATTTAGGTTCATAAGAATACATCAACCATTAACCCGCTTACAGTTGGTATTAAATAGGGAGTTCCATCTACTCTTCACATAATCTCCTCAACAGGATGTCACTCTATGCCATGCTCCAATGGCTAATGCACATGCTAGTGTTTTAAAGATGCATATGCATGGATCCGATCTTTATTCCAATAATGATCTCAACCACTTAAATTAAGTATCATCACGTCGGTTTCCCGCCCCGCAAGGGGTACTCCCTTCATGGGACCCCGCAAGGTCATTTACTACAATTTCCTATCGTCATCATGTCGGGTACTCCCTTCGTGGAACCCCACAAGGTTATATATTCATCATCATCATAACATCATTATCACTCCGGGATACACCCTTCGTGGCACCCCGTAAGGTGATTCATTCAACAACAATTACCATAACTATTTCATCACTCCGGGATACACCCTTCGTGGCACCCCGCAAGGTTATTCATTTTATAAATGCACTTATGCATGCCATGCTGTATATATATATATATATATATATATATATATATATATATATACATATATATATGCATAGATGCTCATGCATACCTCAATCTTATGAGGATTTTCTTACCCTCTTATCTATGGTACAACTCGTAGTTAATCACAAGGTTTATTCCACATAATTAAACATATATGTTCCAATTATCATATACAGGAATCATCCTAGCCAAGGCTTTCAAACATTCATCACATATTACACTACTCATAGCCTCATTAAGGCTTCAATCCACAATCAATCATTTTAAGCATCAAATTTAATTTCACATTACAACCATATGATATCACATTCATTCGAGTAAACATGCCACATCACATCATCATATACATTATCATCATACATGTTCTCATACATTTAGAAAATACACCCCGTCTCCTACCTCAAGAGAAGTAGACTTCCGGGGTTGATGTTCCCGCTTCACCCGTGTTATCAAGTCCTACACCAATCATTATAGGACCACATTAATTATTCATTCAAAGGCCATTTCAATATACATATACATATCTATGTACACATGATTTTCATCATATGGAAGCTATTCATGGATTTTTTTTATTTACCCATTTAGGCTTTGGGAATTCCTTCCCTTGAATCACCATTCATTATTACCAAGGTAACAACCCAAGTTAATTAGAGTTCCACCTACATTAATTTCCCACCAACATGTGGTGAGTTTTCATTTACAACTTGTAGCCATCATTATGAAACATTATTAATTGCAATCACTACATCCTTTATAACACCCTTTTTTTTATCATTAATTACTAATCCCTTTATATTTACATATTCCCCCAAATCCAAAGTTAGGGTTTCCACCAAACCCACCAACCTTCATAAATACTCATTAACCTCCATCTTCTCCCCACCATAATTGTAACTACCCCATTAATTATTCATAAGGCTCACATTTGTGTCTACCCATCTTAGGGTTCCCACATTTGGAGTTTCTCTCAACAACCCACATACATTAAATGCTTTCTTAACACCCAAACTACCACTATTTGTTCATATACATGGAAAAATGGTAATGATCTTACCTTAGGAGAAGAAAAGAGTGGGTTTGTAAGAGAGGAGAAGGACCACACGAAAATAAAAGAAGGGAGGGAAAAGAGACTTCAAGCTCCAAGTCTTCCTTGAGCCTCTTGAAGAAATGACAATGGAGGGGGAAAATGTATCTCTTTTTAGCTTAGGGTTTTAGGGGAAAATGAAGGGAGATAATGAGAAAGAAGAAGAAGTGTTTTGTTTTTCCCTCTTGAATAGAAACCAGCGTGACTTTTTGAGAGTGAAGAGGTGAGAATTTCTAATTTCTAACCCAATTCTTAATTGTTTTCCGTTTTATAACAAACAGGCTCTTAGTTCAGGCTCAATACATATTCTAAAAATTATTCCGAATACATATTTGAATTCCCAATAATATTATCTACAGCCTTGACCAACGGCATCTCAATCGGAGATACTTGGTCCGACACCCATATTTTATCAGGGTCAGTTTTCAGCTTATCCGGTCACAATAACTCACTAACAGTCTCCAGAAATCTTAATTAAATTATTTCTAGCATTCTGGGATATTAATTACTCCACATCTAATTATTCAATATTTATTTTCTTAATTTAACTTTCTATTTTAAAAATTCAGGGTGTTACAATCCACCCCACCTTAAAAGAAATTTCGTCCCCGAAATTTGACATACCGGATTCGAATGCGTGAGGATACCGTTCACGAATATCATCCTTGCGTTCCCAGGTGAGTGTCTCTACGTTCCCATGCTTCCACGCTACCTTCACCAATGGTACCATTTTATTCCACAACCTCTTCATGGAATACTCAACGATACGAACCGAAACGGGAGGGACGGACAAGTCATCCCACACATCAACATCATCAATAGAGATCACGTACAAAGGATCATGAATATACTTCCTTAATTGCGACACGTGGAACATATTATGTAGGTTTGCAAGCTGTGGAGGGAGCGCAATTCGATAAGCGACATCTCCAATCCGCTCCAAGATCTCATAGGGTCCGATGAATTTAGGGCTTAATTTTCTGCTCTTCAAAGCTCTACCAATACCCTTGTCACGCGAGACTCGTAAGAACACATGATCGCCAACTTGAAATTCAAGTGGCTTCCTTCTCTTGTCATAATAGCTTTTCTGCCGGTCTTGAGCGACTTTCATCTTCTCTCGGATCATCTTGATCTGTTCAGTAGTTTCCTTAACAATCTCAGGCCCTAAGGCCAAGTTCTCACCAACTTCAAGCCAACATAAAGGGGTTCGATACCTCCTTCCATATAACGCCTTATATGGTGCCATGCTGATACTAGAATGAAAACACTTATTGTAGGTGAATTCGATAAGAGGCAAATATTTCTCCCACGAACCGCCGTGCTCCAAAACGCAAGCACGTAGCAAGTCCTCAAGACTCTGAATAGTCCTCTCAGATTATCCATCAGTCTGAGGATGGTACGCCGAACTCAGCTTCAATTTTGAACCCATTGCTTCATGTAAGCTTCCCCAAAATCGGGAAGTGAATCGGGGGTCACGATCAGACACAATACTTGATGGCACACCATGTAACCTCACAATCTCCTAAATGTATAGCTGTGCCAAATCCTGCAAGGAACTCTTCATACTGATCGACAAAAAATGTGCACTCTTTGTCAAACGATCCACAATCACCCAGATTCCATCACATCTGGACCTCGTCCTTGGTAATCCAGACACAAAGTCCATGACAATTGCATCCCACTTCCAAACGGGGTTATCAAGTGGTCTCAAAGTACCCGAAGGTCTCTGATGTTCTACCTTCGCCTTCTGACAAGTAAGGCACGTAGCTACAAAATTGGCAACATCACGCTTCATTCCGAGCCACCAAAAATTCTTCTTTACATCTTGGTACATCTTGGTTGCGCCAGGGTGAATGCTAAAAATGCTTTTATGTGCTTCCTCAAGCACCGTGTGTCTCAAATCTCCAAATGAAGGTACATACACATGACCTTTTACTCGCCATAAGCCATCAACACCTTCCACAAGGAATAAATTTTTCCCATCGTCTTGAGATCTTCTCATCTCCTATAAGTAATCATCATCCCCTTGTTTCTCCTTTACAAGCTCTAAAAACTCATTGTATATCTTTAAGGTAGCAAAACATAGTTTCTTGGGAGATTGAATCTCGGTCCCAACATTTAAATTCTGAAATTCTTCAATTATTTCAAATTCTTTGACCATCATGGCTGAGACATGTAAGGATTTCCGACTAAGAGCATCAGCAACAACATTAGCTTTTCCCGGATGGTACATCAATTTAAAATCGTAGTCCTTCAGGAATTCCATCCACCTCCTCTGACGCATATTTAATTCTTTTTGATCAAAGAGATATTTCAAGCTTTTGTGGTCACTAAAGACCACAAACTTCAAACCATAGAGATAATGACGCCAAATCTTTAAAGCGAACACAACCACCACCAACTCCAAATCGTGAGTCGGGTAGTTAACTTCATGAGGTCTCAACTAGCGTGAAGCATAAGCTATAACACATTCCTTCTGCATCAAAACACATCCAAGTCCATGCTTAGAAGCATCACAATACGCCATAAAGTCTTCTTGTAAATCAGGCAATGCCAAGATAGGCGCAAAAGTTAGCCTCATCTTTAACTCTTCAAAGCATCTCTCACATTTAACCGTCCATACAAAAGGTTGGTTCTTCCTTGTCAAGTTCGTCAAAGGTTTAGCAAGACGAGAAAAACCTTCGATCAACCTCCGATAATAACCAGCAAGTCCAAGGAAACTCCTAATTTTCGTAACCGATGCAGGTCTAGGCCATGCCATAACGGCTTCAACCTTGGAAGGATCCACTGAAACACTATCTTCGGATATCACATGTCCAAGAAATTGGACCCTCGTCAACCAGAATTCACATTTAGAGAGCTTAGCGTACAACTGATTCTCTCTAAGAATATTCAACACCACTTTCAAATGTTCCTCGTGTTCCGCACGGCTCTTGGAATACACTAGGATGTCATCGATGAATACCACAACGAAGCGATCTAGGTATTCGTGAAAGATGCGGTTCATGTAACTCATGAACACCGCTGGAGCATTAGTCACTCCCAATGGCATTACAACATACTCATAATGGCCAT
The DNA here is from genome assembly GCA_037962975.1 of Clitoria ternatea. Taxonomy (NCBI): domain Eukaryota; kingdom Viridiplantae; phylum Streptophyta; class Magnoliopsida; order Fabales; family Fabaceae; genus Clitoria; species Clitoria ternatea. The sequence continues at coordinate 15,425,958 of CM075672.1, read as the reverse complement.
ATCGCGTCCTAAACGCAATCTTCAGAATGTCTTCGGTTCTCACCCGAATTTGATGGTAACCAGAACGCAAATCAATCTTTGAAAACACTAACGCACCCCTTAATTGATCCAGCAGATCATCAATACGAGGTAAAGGATACCTATTCTTTATTGTCAGCTTGTTCAATTGGCGGTAGTCAACACATAACCGCATGGTTCCATCTTTCTTCTTGACCAATAAAACAAGAGCTCCCCAGGGTGACACACTGGGTCGAACAAACTCCTTCTCAAGTAGCTCCTCAACTTGCTTCTTGAGTTCAGCCAACTCCATAGAAGACATCCTATAAGGAGCGATAGACACCGGTTCCGCACCAGGTACAAGATCGATAGCAAACTCAACCTCCCGTGGAGGTGGTAAACCGGGTATCTCCTCAGGAAACACATCCAAGAATTCTGACACCACAAGGATGTTAAGGGGATCGAGACCATTTGTCCCATCGGTAAGAGATAATAATATACATAGCTGAGCTATACCTTGCACATCGAATTGTCCCACATCAAAAGAAGGGAAAATAACGGTCCGTCGCTGACAGTCAACCAAAACCTTATTGGCGGAGAGCTAATCCATACCAAGTATGATCTTTAATCCCTTTATATGCAAGCAAATAAAAGACACAACAAATCTTCTCCCTTCTAGGAGCATATCAACATTATTACACCGGTTAACCGATCTGAGACAAGTACCGGTTGGGGTGGTAACCACTAGGGCATTTTTCATTAAACACACCGGTAACCTCAATCGCCGAACACAATCCTCGGATATAAAAGAGTGAGTCGCACCCGAATCATAAATAATATGAACTGAATGTCTGAGAATTTCACACTTACTTTCAACTAAATTATCTGCTTGTGCTGCTTCCTCACCAGTCACAGCGAACACCCTTCCGGCATTTGGTTGAAGATTTCCACCATTATTCCTGTTTCCATCACGAGCACCATTGCCATTTCCTCGACCGTTGCCATGCCTTCCACCATTATAGCCACCTCGGCCACCATTTCGGCCGCCATTGTTTCCATTACCACGGCCCCGACCACCATTGTGGCCTCCGCGGTTTACATGAGCGGGTACATTAGCACGGTTAGGAGTATTAGCTTGCATATGAGCCCGCCTTGTAAGCAAAGGACATGCGGGATGAATATGTCCTACTTGATCGCAATTAAAGCAAACCATGTCATCCCGTTGGGTACACTCACGAACATGGTGAGATCCTCCACACCTATAGCATCTCGGCCCATTGACATTTACATTGCCCCGGCCAAAGGTGTTACCATGTCCACCGCCCCTAGCTTGGACATTAGAATGAGCACCTATCTGAAAACATCCTCTTCTGAAATTTCCTTGCCTCTTGAAACTAGAAGATTGACCCTTCAACTTACAGTCAAATTTGGAATGTTGCGGGGGAGCATGTTCTTCATAAATGCGACACTTATTCACAAGTACCGTGAAGCTTCAGATTTCTTGGTGACATATGGCCCTTTGAATATCAGGGTGTAGACCGTTCTCAAACTTCATACATTTCAAGGCTTCAGTTCCCTCTCGTTGATAAGGAGGGTAGAATTCACAGAGTTCTTCGAATTTAGAAGCATACTTTTCCACCGTCATTGTGCCTTGTTTGAGTTCCATGAACTCGAGCTCCTTCTTACTCTTGTAGCTTTCAGGCACATACTTCCTCATGAGTTCATATTTAAAATTTTCCCAAGTCAAGGGAATAACAGCAGCATTCATTCTACTCTTGGTGAGTCTCCACCAAGTCTCCACTTCATCTCTCAGTATGAAAACAGCATACTCCACTTTCTGGAGCTCATTGCACTCAAAACTATCGAAGATTCGCTCAACATCTCGGATCCAAACATAGGCTTGCTCAGGCCTGAATCCACCATGAAACTCTGATTGTTTCCGCTTCAAGAACATGTCAAGGCCTTGAGTACCTTGAACAGCAGGAGCAGGTTGTCTTTCCGCTTCTTGTCTATCACGGTTTTGCGACTCAAGGAGGTCCACAAAACGATTCAAAGCTCTAGCTATAGCGTCATCGTTATCTTGATGACGATGGGCCATCTCAATATCTATAATCATAACATGAGATTTAACTAACATCAGTAAACTCATTCATAAAACTTCTCTATAGTCTCATACTATAGTTCTTCATCATAAAATTAAGTTATGGCCCTCCATCATGGAGTCCAATATCAACCAATCCACATTAAAGCTTATAAAAAGCACATCATTATATCTTAGAGTCACATGCATTCATATAATTATAAGAATTCATCATTGAGGGAGAATAGTGTGAAGAAAGCTTGGCCGGACTTATAGCAATCACATTCAATCCATAATCAATTCATACATAGTCAAACAACAATGGCAATCATTCATCAATTGCATATCATGTTCTAATAATAATAACAACTAATAACAGTAATACAAAGTAAATAATGCTCTGATACCAGGTTATGACGCCCCTAAAATTTGGGGGGTAATTTTTTTTTTCGATCCAAAATTTATTTGTATGTAGAGTGAACATGACATAGAAAATATTAAGTCACTTCCCCGGATCTTACAATAACCTATCTCATATATGAAGATATGAGAAGGTATCAGAGTATGCAAGATATATTCATGTAGTACCATTACGATCCCGATTGATATAGTCGATTAATCCATGTACAAATCAAAGGCCCTAATCAATTACGGGGCATGAATTAATCGATTACCATTCCATAATCGATTACAGAACAATCGATTACAGAGCTCCTGAAAATGGCACAATGAACCAGGTGTTATACCTAATCGATTACAACATTCAGAGTAATCGATTACATTGTTCATGTTGGGTCCGTAATCGATTATAATGTTAATCCTAATCGATTACCAAGTTCCTAGAATCTATGCTAATCGATTAGAGAGTTGGGAGTAATCGATTACAGAGCTCCTGGAATTTATGTAGTGCATCAGGTATGCCTCCTATTTGATTACAGGGACTATTCTAATCGATTACAGGACTTCGGTTAGTTCATAATCGATTACAGCACTCAGTGTAATTGATTACCTTAAAAATAGAGGCCCTATAATCAATTAGGTTAGTGGAGCTAATCGATTACACCCTGCTTTTATGCAGAAATTATGCAGATTTTATAAGAGAAATGAACTTCTCACATACCTAAACCTATGCAAATGATATTAGAATGCTACCAAATTTTGACACCATTTATAACACACCATTTATGACGTGTGGCCACCGGCCACACTCAAAAATTCCTAGAAATGAGGAATTTATGCGCATAAACGCATTTGGCTCATTTCAAGGCATTTAGAGGCAACATAGGGGGTCTATTCTTGGTATAATCGTCCCATTCCAACTTACACAAGTCACAAATCATATGTTTGAGCTATTGGAATCATTATCTACCATTCATAGTCCATAAAACTCATTTTCACCCATTAGGTTCCCTAATCATGCATGAAAATCATTTGAATTTCAACATATTCAAGCTTATCATAATGCATGCTCTATAAAACACAAAATCAAAATAAACCCCCATGCATTAACCAATTCTATCAACATAACACATATTCCCATTATCCAATCATTGTCAAGGTCACCAATGAAAATGAGCCATACAATACAAGGGTCTCATTTTCCTACATGACCTCCCAAAATCATTATCCCATATTTATTATCTATACCAATTTATGGCTACACAAAATGACAATTACATCCATTTACATCACAAGGTCTAAATCAAGCTATAAATTCAAACATTAGCCGGCCAAGGCATTCTTTACCAAAATAGGCTTCCTTCACACCCCTTCTCCACACAAGAGCTCCATAGGCAAGGCCTACAACACAGGAGTTAAAAAGATATACCACATGGAGAGTGAGTGAAACATCCTAAATTTAGAATGAAAACAACCCGGAACAAAAACAATTTTTCGAAATTGAATAAACCAAATAGACCATAAAGCAACCGGGTAACAAAAGAAATAAGAGAAGGGAAGGCAAGAGAAAATAAAACCGATTCGAGAGGGCATACAGCGTAAGAAGGAAACACTCAACGAAGCCCAAAACCAGCAATTCACTCGGTTAAGCGAGAAACCATACACTTGAGGGAAACAGCTCCAATCGCTCGGGCGAGGCACGAATCGCTTAAGCGGTGACAACACAAGGTCTTCCCAAGTCCACACTCGCTGGAGCGAGTACCTTGATCGCTGGGGCGAGAAGCCACACTCGGCTATCCAGACGATCGGAATTCAGAGTTATCCTTCAACTCATTCACTCGGAAAATGATAGCTAACTCACTCGGCACGCCACAACCTATTCGCTCGGATTATTTATATCGTCCGCTCAGAATTCATCAAAGGGATTTCTCTCAGAATCCTTATGAGTAGCCCCTACTCGGAAAGAGCCCAACACGAGTCACCAGCATACAACACAGGTCTATACACAATCATACACTCGGAATATCCATTATCTTAACATTATATATATATATATATTCACCAATACTTATAATTCCATACAAGTAACCCATATCTATAATTCTCCTAATCAATCTTTATAAACAAATATGCTTAATCGTCATTTTACATAAGAGCCGGCCAAGGCTACACTGACTAAACATAATGAATACAATATAAGCACTCCACAATCGGGGTACACCACACTCAGACTTGAGGCCCTGTCAGCACTTCCGAGCCCGATCTGCACATACTGAAAAATGGTGTAGGGGTGAGCTTTCACATATACAATGACAGCTATTGGCTCGGCTTAGCATACATATTCCCTTTCAACATACTCTATCTATCTGCAACAATACTAGCATTCACTAACATTTAATAAAGCATCTACACAAATCACTAGTCGGATTACTCAAGTCATTCATGGTCATCTAACTCCTACTATTCATAACAACATACCCCTTAACAATAACATCAATAATACTTAGCCTCAGCGTCAAACACACACACAAATCCAGTCGGAATTCCTTAATAGCATTCACAGATTTTAAGGAGTGTGTTTCTCTCATCAATGATGCACCTACCTATATGCATGCGGATCCGACTTAACAATAACTCTCAGTTACAGATCCCTTTTCTGGCCCCTCGTCTGATAACCCTTACCGTGTGGTACCGGTCTCCCATGGACGTCTCGAGACTTAACTCTAGCTCCCACGGCTACCACGGGTCCTCTCAGAATCTAGCCAAGGGTCTGTAGCTGGAAATCATTTCATTGGGTTCCTGACCTTCCACAGGTCACCCTCTATTCATAAATGCAACCTCATGCATGTCACGGTAGTCATCCACACTCAGCAAGTTCATCTTAAGCAATTCATATCGTATCCACCCAGAAGTCAACAATAGACCACACAATGTGCTTGACATTCTCATTACAATTAACATGCAATTCATACATTAACTCCACAACATCACCAATGTCATCATACATCTCTAGGACAGCCATAGTCATACACCACCCAACTAATAATTATCATTCATTCAGACTCCACTCAGCAGCACGCACAATATATATATATATATATATCAAACAACACATCCTGAACGCATGCATGTGGGTACGAAATAATCAACAGGACTCTACTAACACACATATACGATATCCAATGATCAACAGTCAAACACCTCACAGGGTCATCATAATCATAATCATACAAACACATAAGGTAATACGTTCACTCGGACCGTCCAGAAACTATGCATTTGACATGCAGAGCGCCCCCTACCTGGGATGAAGATTCCAAAGGCTCCAAGGGCTTGCAGCTCCAGTCGGTTGCTCCGCTCAGCCCATTCACTCGTTCTCAATGGAGCGACCCTGCATCAGTCATCCACCATTACACCTAGCTTTGGAGGAACTCCAAGCCACTCCCACTCTTAAACGGTTCTGCATGCAAGATTAGCGGGGAGACCCAAGCCCCCAGGGCACCACATTGACCTTCCACTCGGTCCAGTGGGGATTTCCAAGCTTCCGAGACGCCTAGTTCTCTGCTCGCTCTCTTGAGCAGCTCCAATCACACGTTGGTGAACGCTCCAACCTTCTTGAAGCTCTTCGTGGTGTAGATCTTCACTGAGACTCGGCAGCCTCGAGCAAGGAGAGGAAGAAAGAGGGAAGTCGACGGAGGAGCCATGGGGAAGAAGACTGGTTGTATGCAGAGGGAATGCACACCCTCACCCTCTCTGGCTCGTCGAGTCAAGAAGGAGGACTCTGATCCTCAGCCTCCATGGTTACGAGCTCACGGTGTAGAGAGCAGAGAAGAAAGAAGAAGAAAAGGAGAATGAAGAGCGAAGAAGAAGGGAAGAAGAGAGGACAGAAAGAAGAGAAGTCTGAAAGGGAAAAATGAATGATAGGGTAGCCCAGTAGCCCATATACGCATGCACGGAGAGAAGGGGAAGTGGGGTGGGAAAGCGTGAAGCAGTACACCAATCACAATCAGCCAGCAATTATTAATTAATCACTCTTAACCAGTCATTATTTCTTAAGTTGAGTTAATTAAGTTAATTATAATTATTAAATAATTTTCCCACCTTGCAATTATTATTTCAATGATTTATTTTCATTCGGCAATTAATTATTAAATCGGGATGTTACAGTTTTCCCCCTCTCAAAAGAATTTCGTCCTCGAAATTCAAACACATGCTTAGCCTCACTGAACCACTCGGAAAATCACTACCATACCACAATAAGCAATTACACATCTATGTACCTCAAGTATTCATCCATTGCTTAAATTCCAGTCGGTAAAATTGGCTTCCAAAGTAATTTACCGACCGCTCCACCCATAAAACCGAGACATCATTCTTAACACATTTCCACTCGGAAGTGTCACCATTGACTCGGAATAACATTCCTTTCTTTCACTCAGACTACCTCAACAAACAGATCAGAATACCACAGTCATGCTCCGACTGCAACTCTTCACTTCTCAACGTTCCCGACTGCTTCATAATTTCTAATCAGCATAAATAAAACAGCTCTTTATAGTCTTCATTACATTCGGGATTCCATTTCCCACGTAGTTACCCCCATTCAACTCTATCAGTTCACCCTAGCCATTGACACTTTCCAGTTCGTTGGCCGCTCGGCCTTACACTCCCAACACCGATCGACATATTTACACCATCGGGTTCCCCGACCCAATGAGTCACTCGGCATGACAAAGAGCTCACACAAAGCATAGGCTCGACATTGGGTCGCATGGGACACATTCTAGATGTTATTCAACCAATTGGGAAGAATCTAGTCGGTAAACAACATTACTGACTCCCTATAATACCCACTACCGACCAATTTATCTCAGATTAAGCTCTCGGATTTCCAAAATTTCAACCACAAAATTTCTTTCTTAACCAAAATGAACACTCAAACGAGTTCCCATATGCTTCAATTGGCACACTTGCCTAGATTTGCCTTGTATAGGCACCACACTCGGTTCTAACATCTCAGATTCTTAACCATTCCTTTGGCTAACTTCATGCCTATAACCCACGAATGTCACTCGGCCCTCTCACTCGAAAGTATCAATCGAGGTTTTAAGGGCAGTTCTCATCCGGAAATCCTTCCACTTGTAAAATTTACTCGTAAATCAAGCCTACCTCGAAACCAACCCGAGTCCAAGCCCAGCAGTCCCAAACGCTGATCTGAGTACGATTTCAAATAAATCCTTTTCTTGGATATCTACTCCTCTTGGAGATCCTTCACTCGGAGACTTTCTATTTACCAGATTTCCACTCGGAATTCAGGCTTATTCCAACATAAATCTGAGTTCAGACTCAACAGCTCAACATCACCCGAACACAGCTTTGAATAAGTTTACCGCTCGGTATTTACTCCCCCTTGGGTAATTCACTCGAAAACTTGCACACTCGAAGTTCCATTTGCCGACCAGAAGTACTTTTCTCCTGGATAGAGATCACTTGGTGGAACATCACACGGGTATTAGGAATTCTACACTCGATGCCTTTCCACTCAGAACCGCTCCACACGGTACCATCCACTCGGAAGTGGTACACTTCGAGACACTTCACCCGAAATTCACACAACTCGGATATTTCACTTTGATTTTGCCTAACACAGAAGTGCCATTCGAACACAGCTCCTTATTGATGACCCAAACGATGCTTCACTCGGAATATCATAATTTTCGCTCAGCAGTTCTTTCTCCCAGAAGGATTTCACTCGGAACCATCTCCACCCTCACACACTCGGAACATACTAATCTTTACCGAGCAATCCTCACCTTACCGAACACCTTGGCTCAAGGTCCAGGTTTCCTTATTAAACTTACAGTACCACTCGGCTAACTTATAAAACTCTAATTTTAGTGGTAAATTTGATCACCCTTCTTATTTCAATAACCAATCGTCCCTTTAGTAGCCGTTCCGCACTCAACAACCTCTAATCCTCTCGGAGGCAACATGACAAGTTTAAGCAGTCCTCATTTTGATACATAGCCACTTATGATCCACTTAATACAACTCCTCTCTTTACTCGGGGCAACCTAAAAGACTCACCATCACCATAAGCAGCTACAACTTCACCTGCCCGACTCATGAATTGCTGCATCCATCTTATAGGATGACGTCTCATTCCTATAGGGTTACAACAATTACACAGTCACTGCAACATGTACGCTGCCACAATGCTTACGGCATGAAGAGTCATCTCAGGACAGCATGACTCACACTGACCTGATTCACTCAACTAATACTAATTCACACGGTAATTAATGGCAGTTCACATACACATTAGAAGCAGTACATCTACATCAACATTATGCATCACACAGGGTACATCATACAACAACAAGCATGAAAATCATTTATCATTTCTGTAAAACTGGATGACGGCAATACAACAATCGGCTTCTAGCCAACACCGAGTAAATATTTCCTCTAAATCTTATTCATCACAAAATCATGGCTCAGATTAAATTCTCAATTCTCAGCTATATAATGACATCACTCATTCAGCTTCATACAATTCAGTCCGGATTAGTAATTCACAATCACATGTTGTCATAACACACTGCGGACTCGGCAACGGCACTAGTGTACATACAGGCACTCAATCGGATTTTATACCAATTATTCATGGCTATAACATTGTTCACTACAGCATGCACCATAACCATAACCACACATTGCACTCAACAATAGCATCATTATATATATATATATATGTGTTCATCCGATCGGACTTACTCAAATCAATTCCAAACTACATTAAGGATTTCATTCACAATATCATATCCAATCGGGAGTTGCTCAATAACGTACATTCTCAATTATGACACCACATTACACTCGGTAACAGTATCGGTACATACATATTCATTCAGTCGGAATCCACTTGTACGTCATCATCTAGTCAGGGTTCATTCAAATCATTCAAATCCATGCAAACCATGTTAGTCTCCCTAACAACGTTCTCACACGCACCGACCAACTCACTCAGCTTATACTTACTCACAAGAATTAATGGCAATTCACATGCATATATAAGCACATATTCACATCAACATTATCATGATGCACCACGTAGGGCACGTCACACAGCAACAATCATGTAATATAATTTACCCCTACGGTAAAATAGTATAATGGCTACAGGCTTCCGACTTACACAAAAGTCGTACACCTCTTCATTACTCATAAGTTAGCGCAACTCTCCTGATGACATTCGTCAAGTAGCAGTTACTATCACCCCAAAATGGTATAATAACAGTCGGTTTCCGACCATTACCGCGTAATTACTTCTTTCTTAGATCTTATCCACCTTAAACCATACAGTATCATATATATATGTATATATGTATACGTGTGTACCAACATTCAATGCATACACGCTATCATTCAACCAGAACACATTCAAGCATCATTCAATCAGAATCTATCCAGCCAGCTCTCGGCTATATCACTTACATTATTTATAATCCATATAATCACAGCCATAGGCTCACTTTGCACTTTGCGACAGCATCAACACATATATATGTTCAATCATCCAATCGAAATATCAAATTCACACTCGGCCATACAATTCATATCATTCACCACAGCATGCATTACAGCCACAACATCATATCGCACCCGACCATAACATTAATATACATACATTCATTCAATCGGATTCCATTCAATCATGTTATTCTAAATAACATTCCACATATTCATGTAATTCATATTGAGCTCAACATCCATTATAGTGTGCACACATTCCTTTCACCCGGATTTAAAAGGGACTCCTCACTCGGAAATACTCAGTCACCCTTCACTCAGGAAATACTTAACAGTTATTACTCTAAGGGTATCAGGATCGATTCCCACTCGGTATCACCCGTCCTCTTCACTCATTCTCACTCGGCAACTATAATCTCTCCTACTCTGGTTTTCCCACTAAGTCAAGACTCACTCGGATTTTCTAGCTACTTAATGATTTATTATAATGGATCCACTCAGAGTCGTAGGTGTCATCTTCTGGTCGGTAAACTCTCGCTCGGCATCACACTGTCTCATTCACTCGGGATTACCTAGGTTTCCTTTCACTCGGAGGGAGTCACTAACTCTCTTCCCACGTCAACACTCGTCTCCATTTTTTACTTATAGTTAAACTAATCTCTCACACACAATAAATACGCATACATATATTACTCAAATCTTCATATACAGTATATGAGTTCACGTAACATAGAGGGTGTAATTAATTACAGGCACCAAATTATGTCTTCTACTCCAAAGGGTTCAGGTTCAAGTAAAAGGAACTAAGGCTAACACATTTCTTGTATCTCAAATCATATATTATTCATTCATCACACGTTCAAATTCCTCAACAAGGCACAGGCATACAACCACACCATTCATATACCATATCATCAAACACATACAATACCGATTAAGTTAGGGCATACAATCAATCGGACCAGGAGGGAAATGACCTCCTATTCACAAATCAATGTCACAATAATGATGACCACTCGGTCATACTGCATACAACCGCTTACACTTGGTAAGTATACCTTGGCCTTGGACCTTTCGGTCTGCTCTGATACCAAAATGAAACATCCTAAATTTAGAATGAAAACAACCCGGAACAAAAACAATTTTTCGAAATTGAATAAACCAAATAGACCATAAAGCAACCGGGTAACAAAAGAAATAAGAGAAGGGAAGGCAAGAGAAAATAAAACCGATTCGAGAGGGCATACAGCGGAAGAAGGAAACACTCAGCGAAGCCCAAAACCAGCAATTCACTCGGTTAAGCGAGAACCCATACACTTGAGCGAAGCAGCTCCAATCGCTCGGGCGAGGCACGAATCGCTTAAGCGGTGACAACACAAGGTCTTCCCAAGTCCACACTCGCTGGAGCGAGTACCTTGATCGCTGGGGCGAGAAGCCACACTCGGCTATCCAGACGATCGGAATTCAGAGTTATCCTTCAACTTATTCACTCGGAAAATGATAGCTAACTCACTCGGCACGCCACAACCTATTCGCTCGGATTATTTATATCGTCCGCTCAGAATTCATCAAAGGGATTTCTCTCAGAATCCTAGCCCCTACTCGGAAAGAGCCCAACACGAGTCACCAGCATACAACACAGGTCTATACACAATCATACACTCAGAATATCCATTATCTTAACATTATATATATATATATTCACCAATGCTTACAATTCCATACAAGTAACCCATATCTATAATTCTCCTAATCAATCTTTATAAACAAATATGCTTAATCGTCATTTTACATAAGAGCCGGCCAAGGCTACACTGACTAAACATAATGAATACAATATAAGCACTCCACAATCGGGGTACACCACACTCGGACTTGAGGCCCTGTCAGCACTTCCGAGCCCGATCTGCACATACTGAAAAATGGTGTAGGGGTGAGCTTTCACATATACAATGACAGCTATTGGCTCGGCTTAGCATACATATTCCCTTTTAACATACTCTATCTATCTGCAACAATACTAGCATTCACTAACATTTAATAAAGCATCTACACAAATCATTAGTCAGATTACTCAAGTCATTCATGGTCATCTAACTCCTACTATTCACAACAACATACCCCTTAACAATAACATCAATAATACTTAGCCTCAGCGTCAAACACACACACAAATCCAGTCGGAATTCCTTAATAGCATTCACAGATTTTAAGGAGTGTGTTTCTCTCGTCAATGATGCACCTACCTATATGCATGCAGATCTGACTTAACAATAACTCTCAGTTACAGATCCCTTTTCTGGCCCCTCGTCTGATAACCCTTACCGTGTGGTACCGGTCTCCCATGGACGTCTCGAGACTTAACTCTAGCTCCCACGGCTACCACGGGTCCTCTCAGAATCTAGCCAAGGGTCTGTAGCTGGAAATCATCTCATTGGGTTCCTGACCTTCCACAGGTCACCCTCTATTCATAAATGCAACCTCATGCATGTCACGGTAGTCATCCACACTCAGCAAGTTCATCTTAAGCAATTCATATCGTATCCACCCGGAAGTCAACAATAGACCACACAATGTGCTTGACATTCTCATTATAATTAACATGCCATTCATACATTAACTCCACAACATCACCAATGTCATCATACATCTCTATGACAGCCATAGTCATACACCACCCAGCTAATAATTATCATTCATTCGGACTCCACTCAGCAGCACGCACAATATATATATATATATCAAACAGCACATCCTGAACGCATGCATGTGGGTACGAAATAATCAACAGGACTCTACTAACACACATATACGATATCCAATGATCAACAGTCAAACACCTCACAGGGTCATCATAATCATAATCATACAAACACATAAGGTAATACATTCAGTCGGACCGTCCAGAAACTATGCATTTGACATGCAGAGCGCCCCCTACCTGGGATGAAGATTCCAAAGGCTCCAAGGGCTTGCAGCTCCAGTCGGTTGCTCCGCTCAGCCCATTCACTCGTTCTCAATGGAGCGACCCTGCATCAGTCATCCACCATTACACCTGGCTTTGGAGGAACTCCAAGCCACTCCCACTCTTAAACGGTTCTGCATGCAAGATTAGCGGGGAGACCCAAGCCCCCAGGGCACCACATTGACCTTCCACTCGGTCCAGTGGGGATTTCCAAGCTTCCGAGACGCCTAGTTCTCTGGTCGCTCTCTTGAGCAGCTCCAATCACACGTTGGTGAACGCTCCAACCTTCTTGAAGCTCTTCGTGGTGTAGATCTTCACTGAGACTCGGCAGCCTCGAGCAAGGAGAGGGAGAAAGAGGGAAGTCGACGGAGGAGCCATGGGGAAGAAGACTGGTTGCATGCAGAGGGAATGCACACCCTCACCCTCTCTGGCTCGTCGAGTCAAGAAGGAGGACTCTGATCCTTAGCCTCCATAGTTACGAGCTCACGGTGTAGAGAGCAGAGAAGAAAGAAGAAGAAAAGGAGAATGAAGAGCGAAGAAGAAGGGAAGAAGAGAGGACAGAAAGAAGAGAAGTCTGAAAGGGAAAAATGAATGATAGGGTGGCCCAGTAGCCCATATATGCATGCACGGAGAGAAGGGGAAGTGGGGTGGGAAAGCGTGAAGCAGTACACCAATCACAATCAGCCAGCAATTATTAATTAATCACTCTTAACCAGTCATTATTTCTTAAGTTGAGTTAATTAAGTTAATTATAATTATTAAATAATTTTCCCACCTTGCAATTATTATTTCAATGATTTATTTTCATTCAGAAATTAATTATTAAATCGGGATGTTACAGTGAGTATACTTTCTCAATAATGAAAATCTACAATTGTGATAATATATACATGAATGCAATATAAACACTCCTCCTTAAGAAAAATTCATTCAACACCAAATCAATCATTCATCAAATTCATTGAACATATATATCCATTTAGGTTCATAAGAATACATCAACCATTAACCCACTTACAGTTGGTATTAAATAGGGAGGTCCATCTACTCTTTACACAATCTCCTCAACAGGATGTCACTCTATGCCATGCTCCTATGGCTAATGCACATGCTAGTGTTTTAAAGATGCATATGCACGGATCCGATCTTTATTCCAATAGTGATCTTAACCACTTAAATTAAGTATCATCACGTCAATTTCCCACCTCGCAAGGGATACTCCCTTCATGGGACCTTACAAGGTCATTTATTACAATTTCCTATCGTCATCACGTCGGGTACTCCCTTCATGGAACCCCGCAAGGTTATATATTCATCATCATCATAACATCATCATCACTCCAGGATACACCCTTCATGGCACCCCGCAATGTGATTCATTTAACAACAATTACCATAACGAATTCATCATTTCGGGATACACTCTATATGGCACCCTGCAAGGTGATTCAGTTCACAAGTATAATAATATGCTCATCATTTAGGGATACACCCTTCGTGGAACCCCGCAAGGTTATTCATTTTATAAATGCACTTATGCATGCCATGCTGTATATATATATATATATATATATGCATAGATGCTCATGCATACCTCAATCTCATGAGGATTTTCTTACCCTCTCATCTATGGTACAACTCATAGTTAATCACAAGGTTTATTCCACATAATTAAACATATATTTTCGAATCATCATATACAAGAATCATCCTAGCCAAGGATTTCAAACATTCATCACATATTATACTACTCATAGCCTCATTAAGGCTTCAATCCATAATCAATCATTTTAAGCATCAAATTTAATTTCACATTATAACCATATGATATCATATTCATTCGAGTAAATATGCCAGATCACATCATCATATACATTATCATCATACAGGTTCCCATACATTTAGAAAATACACCCTTCTCCTACCTCAAGAGAAGTAGACTTCCGGGGTTGATGTTCCCACTTCACCCATGTTATCAAGTCCTACACCAATCATTATAGGACCACATCAATTATTCATTCAAAGGTCATTTCAATATACACATACATATCTATGTACACATGATTTTCATCATGTGGAAGCTATTCATGGATTTTCTTTATTTACCCATTTAGGCTTCGGGAATTCCTTCCCTTGAATCATCATTCATTATTACCAAGGTAACAACCCAAGTTAATTAGAGTTCCACCTACATTAATTTCCCACCAACATTTGGTGAGTTTTTATTTACAACTTGTAGCCATCATTATGAAACATTATTAATTGCAATCACTACATCCTTTATAACACCCCTTTTTTATCATTAATTATTAATCCCTTTATAGTTACATATTACCCTAAATCCAAAGTTAGGGTTTCCACCAAACCCACCAACCTTCATAAATACTCATTAACCTCTATCTTCTCCCCACCATAATTGTAACTACCCCATTAATTATTCATAAGGCTCATATTTGTGTCTACCCATCTTAGGGTTCCCACATTTGGAGTTTCTCTCAACAACCCACATACATTAAATGCTTTCTTAACACCCAAACTACCACTATTTGTTCATATACATGGAAAAATGGTAATGATCTTACCTTAGGAGAAGAAAAGAGTGGGTTTGCAAGAGAGGAGAAGGACCACACGAAAATAAAAGAAGGGAGGGAGAAGAGACTTCAAGCTCTAAGTCTTCCTTAAGCCTCTTGAAGAAATGACAATGGAGGGGGAAAATGTATCTCCTTTTAGCTTAGGGTTTTAGGGGAAAATGAAGGGAGATAATGAGAAAGAAGAGGAAGTGTTTTGTTTTTCCCTCTTGAATAGAAACCAGCGTGACTTTTTGAGAGTGAAAAGGTAAGAATTTCTAATTTCTAACCCAATTCTTAATTCTTTTCTATTTTATAACAAACAGGCTCTTAGTCCGGGCTCAATACATATTCTAAAAATTATTCCGATTACATATTCGAATTCCCAATAATATTATCTACAGCCCTCACTAACGGCATCTCAATCGGAGATACTTGGTCCGACACCCATATTTTATCAGGGTTAGTTTTCAGCTTATCCGGTCACAATAACTCACTAACAGTCTCCGAAAATCTTAATTAAATTATTTCTAGCATTTTGGGATATTAATTACTCCACATCTAATTATTCAATATTTATTTTCTTAATTTAACTTTCTATTTTAAAAATTCAGGGTGTTACAATTGGTAAGTATACTTTGAATTCTAGAGCTTGTTCCTGGCTTTTTGGTATTTTTGAGCTATGAGAGTACACTGGCTCTTACGTTTTCTTATTGAGGGACATGCTTGAAATTTGTCTTCTTAAACTGTTCTAGCAAATCCTTCACCTTTACAAGGTACTGTTATAGGACAGGCTCTTTAGCTTGATACTCCCTTTTTACTTGGGAGACTATTAGTTGACAATCAGCGGATGACGATTTTTGTGGCTTCAACATCAAGCGTAACTTTAATCCGATGATGCACTCTTTATACTCTACTTGGTTCTTTGATGTTTCAAAATTAAAACAAAAGGAAGTCTCGGTGATCAAAGCATCTTCGCTTTCCAAGATCACGACTCCAAACCCTTTACTATTATGTGGTAATTATGATTCATCGGTAAATTAAGATCTACTGAAAATAGATAATTTAACGGATGGTGTTGGACCCACTACGTCAAATTAGATATTTAATGGGTCTAGAATAATGAGGGATTTATTATGGCTATGATGGTATATTCAAAATAATTTTTGGTGTTGAGGAGATATTTGTTCGAACACGATGTATGTTAATAAACGGAGAAATTACAAACGAAATAGAAACTAAGAAAACTCCAAAATCCTCTTTTTATTCTCCTCATTGTCATGACCCTCTTTCCTCTCTCTTCACACTCTCTTTTACCCATTGGATAAAGGGGTTTGGTTGACTTATGGACAAAAGCAAAAAAGGTAAGCTATGGACCATTGGGTAATACCTAATTTTTCATTTTCCCCTCCTTTATTTCTTCAATTTTTGGTCATTTCTCCCCCTCACTCATTCTTCTTAATTTTTTCTTCTTCTTCCTCCTTTCACCAAGGAAAAATCGTCCACACCCCTCTATCACACCCCAATTTTTTGGACCGGATCCCGATGTAATCAAGATAAATAATTAATAAAAATGCAAGTAAATTCTTCGCGTTTAAAATAATCTCAAAAACACCTCCATGATTACATCAAAACCCGAACCATAGAAAACCAAAGAGTGAGATATGAAAATTTACAAACTGGATCGCTAATCAAAATGCCCACATACATATACAAAATAATTTGAGTTTACAGCGGAAGAGGAATATGTATACGGGGCACCCGCCTAGTTGCATATATGGAAATATGGAAAAGGCTCAAGCAATCATACAATTTCATAATATAAGCCTATTATTCCATAATCGACCACACACCTAAATCATAATCTTACATCATCAATTGTAAGTAACCTCAACATGAGGTATCAATCATTAAATCGGAATATGAGTCATCCAATTCCTAGCATACTTACATCCCCTATGCCTCAAATATGTATATGATCACTAATCACATTCCATAGTTGACATCACACATCATCAAAGTGGTATCATTTCAAATATCACTATCATCAATATACATTGATATACTTATATGTTTATAAATCACTATTTATCAACATCATTATACATAAATCAATTATTACATCGTGTTTGACAAAAGCTGCTGGCCAAGGCATTCCATTACCACTAGTTACCTTCTTCAAAAGCTTAACCTGAAAAACCTAAACTCATCCCATGGCAAACCTACACCATAATGCTAAAAAGGAGACAACATGGGAGAGTGAGTTATACATTCAAAATGAAAAATATAAATACATTATGATCATGTATACATGTATACAACATCATGTGTGCTTTACAATTAAATCATCAAGTATTAAGCAACCATCATCAAGATATCATCTTAGGCATACAAGCCTTATTATTCACAATTCATGTCAAGCACAAGCACAAGCACAAGCACATAGCCCTTTATGCCATGTACCTATGGCTAATGCATATGTCAACTGTTGAATGCATATGTAATGGATCCATTTCAATCACCCATGCGTACATGGTTTCTCAAGTGATCGCAACCACTTATAATCAGTCTCATAGTGGTTTCCCGCCACGTATGAGGTACTCCCTTTTCATAATCCCGTAAGACTTTCTCCGTGATCGCAACCACGTTTCATTCATTTCACATTGGTTTCCCGCTACGCATGGGGTACTCCCTTCATAGAATCCCACAGGATCTTTCTCATTTCAATGTACTCGTGATCGTAACCACCTCCATTCATTCACATATTGGTTTCCCGCCATGCGCGGGGTACTCTCTTCATATAGTCCCGCAAGACCATTCACTGTGATCGCAACCACATAATCAATGCTATGCTATGCCATGAATGAAATAATGCAATAATGCATATGCCAAATCTTAACCTCGCAAGGATTTCTCACCCTCTCACTTAGGGGTATACTATATATATTTAGTTTTGTCATCATTGGCATACAATTAATCACAAGCCCCTCAAGGCACAACATTCATATTTCCATAAATCCCCACATGAAAACCAACAAGGCATCTCAGAACATATATTAATCAATCATCATTGCATCTCAAACATATAAGTCAATGCTTGCATTAGTCATAATAGCATCACAATCATCAATGATAATCATCACCACTTATTCAAGGGCATGTTCAATAACAACATCCCTTTTCATTCAACATTATCATTTATCATTCAAACCTGTGGCATCATCCACTTTTAATCATCATTGTAACGCCCCAAAAATTAGGGGTGAAGTCTAAATTAACATCCTGGATCTATGATAAACCTCTCTCATATATGGAGATATGAGAAGGTGAATTAAAAATGATTCGTGAGAAATTTTCAATTAAAAATAGCGGAAGAATCAATTAAATTGATGTTGCATGAGTCGATTTAAAGAGAATGGATTTCATGAGGTTTAATAGTTCATAATATGTCCAAAGTATTTTTAAGATAATACAAGAAGAAGATTTGATGCAAAGGGAAGTGAAAATAATTAAAACAAGACAATTGGGAGGATCAGGGGCTTCTCGCTCAAGCAGATGCCCTACTCGCTTGAGCGAGTTTAGTGGCCCACGGTTGGGCGGAACCAACCAGCGCGCTTGAGCGAAGAAGAGAAAAGCATCAAGTGCCAATCTCGCTTGAGCGAGCTCCGCTTCGCTTCAGCGAGCTCCGCTTCGCTTGAGCGAGATCGTTCCAGGAGCATCAGGCACTGAATTCGCTTAGGTGAGACACGACCGCTTAAGCGAAAAAGGGGCAGTACCTTACTGTCCAATTTTTGCTCGAGCGAGGCTAGGCTCGCCTGGGCAAAAATTATCCAGAATCAATTTTTCCCTTGCTCGCTTGAGCGAACCTCCAAACACTGACCATTCGCTCAAGCGAAAATGGTCCAGTAGCTATTCAACCAACACTCGCTCGGGCGAGGCCTTACCCGCCTGAGTGAAATAACTCCAGTAACCAAACCTCTGATTCCAGGAGATTTCGCTTGGGCGAAATTGTCATTCGCTTGGGCGAATCTAGACCAGAGACCTTACCCCTGATTCATGAAGATCTCGCTTGAGCGAGATTGCCACTCGCTTGAGCGAGTTATGCAGAACAAGCGAAAATCATGGGGATTTCACACAACATGACATATCAAACTTCATTTCGTACCATTTTAGCCTATACCAACATATTAAATACATTCAATCATCCATTTAAAACTACATCCCATTATTTATATTCATCAAGGTCCATTTTTAACCATCTAATGCATGACATTTGAAATCATTTTTCTCATAAACTTCATAAAATACTACAAGTTATGAAGCACACCATCCATTCATGAAAACTTAACATCAACAAACATCATAATTCATCATCTTACATTATTTGGGTCATTAATGAAAATTGGCCATACACTCCAAGGTCCAATTTTCCTACATGACCCTTAAAATCATCAAGCTATAATCTAGATGGTAAAATAAGCATACATATACACTATATGCTATACAAAAATCTAGATTTGCCGGCCAAGGCGCTTCTTATACACCTATTTACCTCATTCCACAAAATGTACTTCAAAAGATTTACTCCACCCATGAGTGTTCTGCATCACAAGTCTAAAAAGTGGACAACATAGGAGAGTGAGTCATACATTCCAAAAGAATGAATATGAATACCATGTGATCATATGTATATGTATCACAACATGTATACTTGCATTCACATACAACTCATCATCAACTATCATCATAAAATACAATCATCTTTGTTAATCAAGCAAGTATAAAATCACATACATGATCAAGTCCTTCAACAATTGGACTATTACATATTTCATCATCTTGCACACATTATTATTTGGTATTCACATCTTTTATGTTGTCTTAATATATCCTCTCACCCATAACACATCCATCATCACATCTCATCACCTTTGGCATACTTCCTTACTATATGTAAATGCTCTTAAGCTAATGCATATGCACAAATCAATATTTCAACAATTGTAGATCTGACTGTGGGAATATAAACACCAATTGTGGGATTCAAGTATGATCATCTAACCATGCTCCTACTGCAGTAGTAAAATGTGTACACTTATCATTAAATTGCATGCATTTCACCAATCTTTTACTGGTACCAAACCACATCGCCCATTTGCAACATCGGTCATTTTCACCATGACCGCGGTATACAACATAATCAATATATGGTGTTGCAGGCCAACCATGAGTCTTATCATGGCAGCTGTGATCCAATGGACCACTAGGACACCTGCTCATCAAGAGCCACCCCCGACAAGGGTCAACCATATGTGGCTCCCCGCAACACAACATGGGCAGCTTCGTGACTTACACACCGAGTCATAGGGGAAACAACAAATTGCTCGTGTACAGAGCCGCCCTCCCACTGGGCCAACCAGAGGGATCCCCTAAAATTCCAATACCGACAGCTATGCAGTATGCCATGGATACAAATGCCAATCATATGCATTTCTCACTCTATGCATCCTATACATGCCACTCATCAATCATCATCACCAACATCACCACAAGGTTTTTAGTGGATTTATTATTGTTGGTTATTATCATTAGTTTAAACTTTTGTGTGGTATTTTCAATAGTCCTCCTTCACATCATTTAATTCCATCATCAACACCATGACATCAATCTTTCACTATTAATCAAGGCATGCTATTCATTCACACCCATTGTCAATCAAACATCATCAACACTCATTTCATATTTATGGTGAACATGAGTATAACATCATATTATCAAACAATCCACACCACCATATAACACACCATGATTATTCTAAATGCATCAAAGCATGTTGCCAAAACATATCATTAACATCATACACAACATTACAATTCTTTATAACATTTCAAGTAAGGCAAACATGCATATTGTCTCATATGACAATCAAATACTATTCAACTCATGCATTTAGAACATAAAGACTCCTCTTCTACCTCAAGAGAAGAATTCCGATTGATACGACGTTCCTATCTCGTCGTTCGGAATAGGTCCTACATTAATATACACATAGAATCAAAATCAATCACCCATTCAAGACACAACTTCAACTCTAATTAACCATTATTATATCTACAATTTCATAACATGTACAAGACATGTTATAGACATCATTCCATCATTTGTTAGGCTTTGAGAATTCCTTCCCGTCAAGCCACATTCATTATATCTAAGGCCACAAACAACCATAGCCCAACATTCCTAAAATTAGTCCATTTACCAACATTCATATTCTCAAAATTATACATTTCGTCTCAAAATGCATTATCCACTTCACATTTGTCATTTTCCCCAAATCTTAAAAGTTAGGGTTTCCACTAAAACCCAACCATATTCATTTAATGCATCATAACTCTCATATCCTTCCAACCATACCTTTATCTACCATATTTATTTCATTCAAATCTTGCATTTATAACAACCCACTTTAGCGTTTCCATATTTAAGGCCTCCATTAAATACCCCATTCACCTACATTACTCCCCCAAGCTATAATAACTCATAACCAATGTATTAACCCATCCAAAAATGGTGAGAGAAGCTTACCTCACCCAAGAACAAAAATGGTTCCAAGAGGGGGGGAGGGGATGTAAAAATAGAGAAGAGAGGAAGACTTCAAGCTTGATGATTTCCCTCAAGCTCAAACCAAACGAAAATGGTGGAGGAAGAAGGAGACACCACTTTGTCTTGGGTTTTAGGAGAAGAAGATAAGAAATGAATGAAGGTGGAAATAAGAGAGAAGAAGAAGTGAACTGTTTGCCAATTCACTCAGCAAGTTCACGAAAAGAGAAGGGAAAAATTGGGCTTTTTCCTTTATTTTTAATCCTCTCATTAAAAGATTCATCGTTTTATGACAAACAGGATCTATGTTTGGGCTCAATACTTTATCTGAAAATTATTCTGAATACATATTCAGGCTCCCAATAATATTCTTAACAACCCTGACCAATATCATCCCAATCAGAGATACTTAGTCTGACACCCATATTTTAATCGGGTCAGTTTTTAGCTTATTCGGTCCCATTAAATTACTAACAGTCCCCAAAAATCTTAATTTAATTAATTCTAATATTTTAGGACATTAAATAATCTATATTCCATTATTTAATATTTATTTCCTTAATTAATTCTCTATTTTAAAATTTGGGATGTTACAATCATCAACATCATATCAAATTCATTGATTTACATAACCCATTGCCATTCAGTCGCCCCCTCATTAATTTCATTATCATACAAGGTGTGACATATAACCACAACATTTACTTTTCATTATCAATCGTCATAAGACATTATTATTGGTGGAACATTCATGTTCTCATAACATGATTTAGGCATATACATATTTTGCCAATACATTAGATCAACATTAAACACCATCAAACACACCACAATACCCCTAATATAATCTCTTGATTTTACATAATAAAAAGGGGTTTTGGATAATAATAGGCTCATGACAATTTCCATATTAAGACATGGGAAGGGTTTATTCTTAGTCTTAAAAATAGGGGGACATGTCACAAACATCACTTATTTGTCCTAATATGACAATCATAAAAAGTTGGGTTCAAAACCCTCTTAAATGTGAATTTTACAATGCAATGGGTCTGGTGTTTTAGGCCTAATAAGAGTTAGAAAACTCAAATTAAGGTAAGACAAATTTTTGCACCTCCGTAACATTATTATGTACAACTTTCATGAAGAATTCAGAGGCTAAAAATGTCATTAAGGTATCCAAATGTGCCAAAAACAGCAAGGGAAAAGCAGCAGTTGGAAATTTCTAATAGTGGCAATTCCACTGGAAGTGGAATCCACTGTTTCCACCACCCAAAATGGCCAGTTCTTCAAGTTTTGAGGCAGAATGATCCACTGGCAGTGGGAAATTGCCACTGGTCGTGGATCTCACTGTTGTAGATACCATTTTACAGCTTTTTGGCCCTTATGTTTTTGCCAACTTTGGGACCCCTTTTCACTAGGCTATTCAACTCCAATTTGCATAAAATTTTATACACAACTAATCTACCCTATTATCAATTATGTGGAAAAGTTTCAAGCCAAAATTCCATCCCAATCAAAATCTAAGCTATAGGGTAGTTTTATGTATATTTTTGATATTTTACATGACATGCTAGCTAAGTTTTGGTCCAAACTCTCTATGAACTCATATTCATATATATATATATATATATATATATGTGTGTGTGTGTGTGTGTGTGTGTGACTTGCTCCAACAAGTCTTACCCCATAATTAATTTCCTAGATCAAAGTGTGTGTCAATAGCATTTCAAGCCCTTTTTGGTTAAACCAAGCATGTCATTAATCAAAGTCACATGGAATTCTCAATTCACAAGACATATACATATTTCAACCCCTCATGGGTTATTCATCAACAACACATCACTCCCATCAAAGGGACACTAAATATTCATCATCAATATATATATACATATATCATTCTCAATAGCCAACAATTTGCCACACACATCATTTCACTATAAACATGGCAAGACAAGCATGAGTACTATCACATACATTAATCACTAATCATTCTACTCATGCATTTGGAATGTAAACTCCTTTCCTACCTCGAGAGAGGAACCACAATTTGAATGCTTCGATCATTCCACATCATCATCCGGAATACGATCTACACAACCTACATACATTCATACAATCATTAGGCCATCTCAAGGCATTCCTTACAATTCCAAATAATGATTTACATATTGTAAGGCTTGTGAACAAGTTCTAAACTTTCCAAAACACCAATTTATACGCTTGTGTTAGGCTTCAGGAATTTCTTTTACTAAAACCAAGATTTTCTAAGCCTTAAAAGGGTCAACCAAACCCAACAACAATAATATCACATCCCTTATCAATATGGCATATAAATCATCATATAAATTATCCATTTGCCATCATTGTCACTCAAATTCATTATAAGCCATCTTAGCTTCATTCAAGGCCATCAATAATTCATAAATTTCAAGTGGCACATATCATGGCCTAAGGCCACATCAAATCCTCATCAAACTCTAATAACCTCAAATATTAACACCAATGATTTCAATCATATTTTCTATTCCCAAACACTCTCATGACAACCAACTCATTAATTTTCACCATCCTTTCCCAAAAGCCTCAAATTATTCACTCTTAAAGGGTGCATATACAAATTGACAAGCATCAATTTCAACGATTCTCATACATCATCACAATCTCAATATCATCATCAAAGTGCCTATCAATTGTAAACAGCACATAATGTTACCAATGGTCATCTACCTTATGGTTTGGGTTTCATATGCATATACCATCATACATAACATCATGAACCTAGTTCAAATTTTTCATCATTCAAATAGCATTAACTTAGCTAAAAAATTCATCAACATCAATACTCTATTCCAATACCTCTAAAAACTCATTTCTTCATGTAAAATCATTCTAAGGCATCCAACATCATCAATTTCACTAATTTTGCCAAAACCCCCAAAATTCAACACTTAGGGTTTTTCTCTAAAATCACTAAATCAACAACTATTTTCCACCATTTCCATGAGTCCTCAAAACACAATAATGCCTCATCTAGTTATATCACAAAAGCATAATCAAAATCATTTCTCAAGACATTCAAGCCTAGGGTTTCCATCATTCTCATCAAGACCCATAATACCCAATACCAATATTCCAAGCTTAAGGATCATAAAAACCATAAATAAAGCAAGATGGGTTCAAAACCTTACCTCAATTCCATGCATCATGCCCAAAAATGAAAAATGAGAGGAGGAAGAAGAAGGAGATGCCCCAAGCTTTGCCTCCATGCCCAATATAAATCCATGAGAATCAAAAAATTTGAGTGGAGAATGGTTATAGAGGAAGGTGGTCACAGTTTGCTATGGAGGAGGGGAGGAGAAGAAGAAACAAAATGGATGGAGAGAAGAAGAAGAGTTCATGGTGATTGAGGGAAAAAGAGAGGAAAAATGTAAAAATTAGACATTGTCCAATAATTAAAAGAGTGTCCTTTTATGTATTTGTCTTTTGGTCCATAAGTCCATTAACCATTATGCAAAAGAGTGAAAAGGAGAGTGGAAAAAAAGTGGACGGTGGAAATAAGGGGGAAAAATAGGATTTGTCATTTTCTTTTAATTCTATTTTGGCTTGTATATTTCCTGTTTAATAACATACACTGTGTCCAATTAATTATTTCCTTAATACCAAAAGTTATTCTAACTATACCACCATAACCACAATAATTTTCTAAGTATTCTAGACCCATCAAATATTCAATTTGACCAAGTGGGTCCCACACTATCCATTAAATCACCCAGTTTTGGTAATTTTCAATTTACCGATAATTCACCTCTAATGTCTAATTAATTTTCCCACAATTATTGGACATAAATAATTAATTATCATTATCTAATGAATTTATTTTTTTTCCAAAATTTGGGATGTTACAATCCTATAACGCCCCGGTTGCTTTTCAGGAACGAACGACTCTCCCCACAAACCAACACGAGACCTTTCAGTGTGTTTTTGTCCTTACACACATACTTCCGGGGAACTTCCCAGGAGGTCACCCATCCCAGAATTACTCCAAGTTAAGCATGCTTAACCTTGGAGTCCTTAAGTGATGGACCACTGAAAAGGCTAATGCATTTGTTGGTATAGGTAGTACGAATTCATTCCTTTAAGCTATCCTCGACTATATAGTCCTATACCTATACAGTCTTTGGATCCCTCTCATTCTGGTATGTATTCGGTTCATTCATATGTCCCTTCCACTGGAAGCCTGCCAGGAGCCGCTCCTTGTCCGTGCCTATACACCGGCGATCACTCCCCGCCCTTAACAGTGCCTGGGATGTCACATTCCCTGCTAGAAGCCTGCCAAGAACCGGTCCTTGTCAGTGCCTATGCATTGGCGATCACTTCCTGTCCTCAATAGCATTGGGATGTCACATGCCCACCAGCTTCCGCCTGGTTCATCCCCGAACCATACCATACTAAGAGAGGCTAAGCTCTGATACCACTCTAACGCCCTGGCTGCTTTTCAGGAATGAACGAATCTCCCTACAAACCAACACGAGACCTTTCAATGTGTTTTTGTCCTCACACACACTTCCCAGAAACTTCCCAAGAGGTCACCCATCCCAGAATTACTCCAACTTAAGCACGCTTAACCTTAGAGTCCTTAAGTGACGGGCCACCAAAAAGGCTAATGCATTTGTTGGTATAGGTAGTACAAATTCATTCCTTTAAGCTATCCTTGACTGTATAGTCCCATACCTATACAATCGTTGGATCCCTCTCATTTTGTTATGTAGTCGGTTCATTCATGTGTCCCTCCCACTGGAAGCCTGCCAGGAGCCGCTCCTTATCCGTGCCTATGTACCGGCGATCACTCCCCGCCCTCAATAGTGCCCAGGATGTCACATTCCCTGCTAGAAGCCTACCAGGAGCTGCTCCTTGTCCGTGCCCATGCACCGGAAATCACTCCCCGCCCTCAACAGCGTTGGGATGTCACACCCTCTACCTCCATTTTCTTGCAAAATCATTACTAAGGCTTGGATTTGTAAAGCATATTTTTGACTTTGGGACCAAGCTTGGCTCATTATCTCTTCTCCTCCCTTCATTTTTGTTTTTCACATAGCCTTGGAATTAGAGGTGTGTGTCCATGGCAATTATTGATTTTTCTTGGTAGTTTTAAGGTTCTTGAAGCATTATAATGGATTATTAAGTATTGTTTTGATGGATAAATGCATTTGGAACCCAACCCTAGACTAGATGACCATTGTAAATTGTTGTTGTTATGTTAATGATTTGAATGAGATATTGAGAGCTTAAGGATGCTTGAAATGGGTTATTTGAATGATTAAAATTAAAGATTGGTGGGTTAAGTGAAAACCCTAAGATTTGTGGAATTAGGACTTTTGGCAAAGCTTGTGAAATTTGGAATTTAATTACCATGAGACTATCTTTATATGTAGAGATGCATTTTTGAATGTGTCATGATGAATGTTGGTGTTGAAAAATTAAGAGGCCAAAGAAGAATGTTAGTGATATACGTGTGGGAATTGATAGTAGTGTATTTTAATAGTGATGGTATGAATAAGGTTGATATATAGTGTTTTGAGACATTGAAAACCTACTAAGGGTGTTGGGTAAGTTTTGTAGGTGTTGGTAATTTAGGTGTTGTGTCATGACCCTTTAAATATAATGAATTTTGATTAATGGAAAGGAGTTCCTGAAACTTAATGGATGGGAAAATAAGGCCTATGAATATTTACAACATGATAAGAATTATGTGTATATATATATATATTTATTTGTATAACAAGAATTGAGAATAATGTTTGAATGAGTAATTGATGTGCTCCTACAATTAATTGATGTAGAGTTTGATAATTCTTGTGAAGCGAGATCATCTAACCCGGAGGAGTATATTTTCTAAATGCATGATCACTTGTATGTTGATAATATATATATATATTGATACATATTTTCATGTTTTTCCTTGAATGGATATACTACCTCTTGTATGTGATATAAATTGAGATTGACTCATATTGATGATTGGATGTTGGTTTGACACATTTGATGAGAGTATATTTATTGACATGCTCTTGGATTTCCATGTGTGGATTGACATTGATATGAATCCTTGGTTAGTATAATCTTGAACACTATAAGTGGTATGCCTTGGAGAATGTTATATATGATTGTGGGCCACTAACTATAATGTTAAGTGCAAATTATACCCCTAAGTGAGAGGGTGAGGAATCCTTGTGAAGCTGAGGCTAGCATGTGCATTATTGTATTCATAACATACATGGCATAGCATTTTATATGTGGTTACGATCACATGACAAATTGAAACAATAAAGGTCTTGCGGGATCTTGAGAAAAAAGGACCCTTGCGTGGGGGACTAGTATTCGAATGACTATAAGTGGTTGTGATCACTTGACATATTGAAATGATAAAGGTCATGCAGGATCTAATAAAAAATGGACCCTTGCGTGGGGGACATATATTTGATTGATTATAAGTGGTTGCAATCACTTGATGTGTTGAGATAATAGAGGTCTTGCAGGATCTTGTGGAAAGCACCCTTGCGGGGGATAAAATGCTTAAGCAATTATGCATGGTTGCAATGATTTAATAAAACATGTATGCATGTGTTATGAGAAAATGTTAAAAACCCAGATCCGTTGCATGTGCATTTAGTCATATGACATATGCACTAGCCATAGAGACATGACATTTATGTTGGAGAAGATGAAGAAAGATGACACACTATTGAGATTGTTAATTAAGATAGAAAACCCACTCTTGGTCACTAACTAATTATGTGTTGTTGTTGGTGTGACCTCTTTATGTTCCTTATGGATTGTGACAATGTATGTAGTAATATTATGATTTGGTGACTTGACTCTACTTAGGAATGTCCTTGTTATGTATAAATATGTGTGCTAAATGGAAGTTGATAAGATATGTGACATTACTATTGATTGAACTCCCTTGATAGGAGGATATGTTAACTTGCATTTATATATATTTATGTTATCACAATTTGATTGTTAATCCATCATTGAGAGAATATGCTCACTATCCATGTTGTCTACTTGTTAGCTCTTGTGTTGTAGGGAATGACCATGGAGTAGAGTTCTTCAAGAGATGAGGTATGGTGTGAAGGAAGAATTGGTATAGATGCCTTGGTCGACATGTTTTTGGACTAATAGTGTTTGTACATCCCTTTTTGGAAATGTTGTAGTGACATTATTTTGTATAGTTATACTATAGTTAATGCCTTATGTGTATGATGATGATTGGATATTTATGACTTGACATCCTAGAATGGTAATCGATACATTAGGATCATTTGAATGAGCTTATGAACATTTTTTATCACCAAGTAATGTATGATGATGCTTGACATTGAATTTATTAGCCATTTTGATGACATTGATACTTTTGTTGAAGAAAATTCATGGGTGGATGAATTATTAAAGTATCAGATTATGATCATAAAGTTTATGCATGATTTAGAAGTATATTTGATGATTTAATGATGCTTGGAGTTGCTATAATAAGGGCTTAATGGATTGATGTTATGTCCTTTTACGTTTTACGCCATAATAGGATTGATTCTTGATGGTTTTGTGCATAAAAAGGTCTAGGCATTGCATGATCTAAGGTTCCAAGGCATGGCATGATTGAGAAATGGATTTTTAAGTACCAGGGAGTGATCCATGGCCAGTTTATCACACTATTTTAGAAATTACGCAAGTTGGGTCATAGAACCAGAGAGTTCCATGGCCTGTGGGAATTTCCCACGGCCAGTGGTTTTTCCTGTTTTGAAAAATTTAAAATTCAGGGCATTGAAGCAGTGAGTTCCACGGCCAGGGGAATTTCCCACTACTAGGGGAAATGCCCAGAGTGGTTTTTCACGTGTTTTCTTGCCATGGTCTTGTACCTCTTGGTTCTCTATGCGTAGTACTTCAATCCTTCATCCATGATTACTTATTGTGCACCTCTTTGACATGTTTTCACTAAAATTTAGCAATCAATTTGGGTATTCTTAAATCTTTTCTCATATCCACTCATACTCGAATTAACTTACATGTTCTGCAAACCCTTGAATGGAGTGGTGATTATGCAATCGATTGTCCAAAGATGACATTTGTTTAAATCACATACCTTCTCATATTTTCATATATGAGATAAGTCTTTAAAAAGGTTAGGGTAAATTATTAGAGTATTTAATTGTGGTGTTCTTCTTCTTCCATTGATCATTTTTAAATCGTGAAAAATTTATCCTCGTTTTCATTACCTAAATATTAATATCTTTAACTTTAATTACCGGATTAAGGGCGCCACACCTGGTCTCAAGCTTGACCAAAATTAGGGAAATGCTAACATATCTTTTAAAATCTAAAAGGCTTCTTCTCATTATAGAGTCCACTCGAATGTTTTCTCCTTCTGTAACTTGTACAATGGAAGTGATCGATGTGTTATTTTTGGCATGAACCGGGATAAGGCAACTATCTTTCCATGCATAGCTTGTACCTTTTTAAGAGCATTTGAGCTTTTCATCTACATGATTTCTCTACACTTCTTGGGATTGGGTTGATTTCCCTATGTGTTAGTATGAAACCGAGGAATCTCCCTACAGGCTCTGAAGTTGCATTTTAGAGGGTTTAAGCGCATATTTCACTAGAAAAGTCTATTAAACATATTATTTAAAGTCGCGACATGATTTCAGCCAGCTGGTATTTTGGCAATTATGTCGTCAATATAAACCTCCATAGTTTTTCCATTAATCATGTGAAAGACAGTATTCATCATCCTTTGGTAAGTAAGACTTGCATACTTTAATTCAAAAGGCATCATCTTGTAATAAAAGACTCCCCAATCATTAACAAAAGCAGTCTTATTCTAATCCTTGACATGCATTGGGATCTAGTTGTATCCTGAGCATACGTCCATGAACAATAATAATTGGTACCCTAAAGAGTTGTCGACGAGCTTATCGATATAAGAGAAGGGATAGGGGTCCTTAGGGCACGCTTTGTTCAAGTCTGTGAAGTCAGTACAAATTCTTTATTTATCGTTCGGTTATTTACCATTACAACATTTGACATTTAGGAGGTGCAATGGACTTCACCGATAAAACATATCTTTAAGAGCTCATTAGTTGCTTCAGAAGCTGCCGCCTACTTTTCAGGGCCAAGTTGTCTTTGTTAGAACCAAGTCTGCTTCATAAAGGACTTTAGAGATTTTAGATATTATTTAAAGGCCCCTAGATTTGTTAATAACACACAACAAGACCTTTGATTAAATAAAATCTACCTACGTCTTATTTAACCTTTCTATATGAGTATTTCAGGTTACAAAGTCTGTGATACATGTTATATTTGAAAGAGGGAGTCCATCACTTAAAGTTTGCTTTGAATAATGCAAAATATTTTAAGACCGAGTCTGTATGGGACTAAATCATTTTTTTATCCAAGTCTGTCCCAACTCAAGTCTGTTATAAGGCAATGTTCAAGAGAAAATCTACTAGGTGTGCCTATTCAAGACTTAGGACTACTGAGTCACGCTCCTTGATGATGCATAATTTATCCTTAATTCCTTGCTTTAAATGTGTATAATTTGCCATTGCTAATTGTGTAATATTATGCATTTTAATACATTTTCATAATTCAAGCTTTATTTAATATTTGATCTTAAAATGAATTAGGCGATAATCTTTAAATGGAAATAATAAATCTTACTTGATTCCCCTTATATTGTAGTGAATAATTGAGGTTGCAATTGGGAAATTATGAAATTGAGCATCAGGGCTGACGCGTAGCGCCAGTACCACGCGTAGCATAAGACCTTAAGAGCTGACGCGTAGCGTCAAGCCTACGCGTAGCGTCAACAGTGACGAGGATCCCATTAACAGGCTGTGTGCAACTTCAGAAGTGGGGGATTTATTTATATTAAACACATATTGGCCAATCCATTACAGACATACGGCACTATCTCAATGGGGAACATGCAGCATAAGTGTCTAAGCATTATTGAAGAATTATTGGAGAAAATAATGTATTCTGAGTCAGCAAACCTCACGCGTAGCCTTACAACTACGCGTAGCGTGGAAGCAAATTCGCAACCCTGATGCGTAGCATCCTGCTGACGCGCAGCGTCAGCAGGAGACCTTTACCTTTGCTTTCACTATAAATAGGACCAATGCCAAAGGCTTCAAACACACCATTCCTCCAGCATATTCATTTGGAGTAACAGAGGTACAAAGCCTCTAGGAGGAAATTCTTCTCTCCTATTCCGGGTTTGATCTTTCTTATTTTTAGTTTGTTTTAATTATGGAGGGCTAAAACCCTTAGATTGATTTTCTTGGAGGTTAATGTAATGTTATTTTTTGAGGTTTTGATTTTTAATACATTTCCTTGTTATTAATCTCTTCATAATTCTAGCTTAAATATTTAATGTCTATATTGTTTAATTAAGTTGTATGCTTAATCAATTTAATTATACAGTTAGAATTAAATAAGAATTATATTAAGATAGATTAAGAAATATACATGCTTAATGAATGTTTCAAAATCAATCTTGATAGTTGTGGTTTGCTTAATTCCATAACATTGAAGTTAGATTATGTATGTAGGCGATGTTCTATATATGTTCAATAATTCCTAGAATTTAAAATCTTGACTCCTTTTGCTTAATTAGGATGCTTGATTAAAATCTTCATTTGTTTTATTCAAATGAAAGTAAAGGAATTATGAATTAAAAGACGCTTAGTTGATTAATTCAAATTGAACTAAGAGATCAATAATAAGGAAAATGTATAGAATTCTTTTCAATTCTAAGGATAAAATAAATTACAATACTCCAAGAAAATCAATCGTTTGTTAATTATTTGTTTCATATTTATTCTATATTCTAGTATTCTATATTAATTCTTTTGTGACAATCAAACAAACCCCTCATTGTATGTTTGTTGAACTGTTGTTTGTAAAAATAAATTTTGTTTGTTAGATTTTAGTTTCTTAAAATTAGTTTAAGATTTGATTTTCCTAAATTTTTGTGTTGATCCTTGAGAGAACGACCTAGGTTGACACCCTAGTACTACATTAATTAATTTTTATGTACTAATTAATTTGACGGGGCCACAACAACCACACGCCACTCCTTATTAGTTTCACTTTTGGACTCAAGACGCACATCTCTCTCTCTCTCTCTCTCTCTCTCTCTCTCTCTCCCTCTCTCTTTCACACATACACACACAACTTGATCCATACTTCAAGCAATCAGACTTTAGACCCTTGGTGTATGAAAACGTTATTCTGACTCTACATTGATCTATCTAACCAAGGATATTTTGGAGATGCCCCAGACCTAGCTTCATTCAAAGCAAAATTGCTCTTATCACTAAAATGGACAAGAAGATAAATTCTTTAAAAAACCAAGGCTCGCATGAAGAAGAAATCGAAGAAGCTACTCTGCACTAATCAAAAAGCTGATAAAGATCAGTACTTGAGTCAGAATGCTTTAAAAGGTCAACTAAGCCTATTTTCTAAAAGTTCATGATAGTTGATACCCAATAAAAGACTTTTGCTCTGTAATACCTAAGGCACTCTATTTTAGTGCAACTTTTGAAAATCCTCAAATTAGACCTTTGTCTTTTTCTCAACTCTTGAGTCTGTACGCTCAAACGACTATCTCTTCTTAATAGAACAATAACGCCTATCTGAAATGGCCTATAAATGAGAAGAGATCTCAGACCTTGAAAATTAGGAACCAATAGTGAACAAAATGTATCTTTTCAAAAAAAAAGACTCTCATTTTCATTCTTACATCTATTTCTTGCAGACTTAGTCTTTGGTTTTCAACTTAGTGTGTATCAATTCTTAAGTTCATATTTTGTAGACTAAGTTACCAAAACATAAACATATCTTAATCACTTCTTATGTCAAAGTCTGGTGTGTTACCAATCTTAGTTTCTCGTAGGAAACAGTTTGGCCTGATGAGGGTTTAGAAAGAATACTTAGGTGTTAAGCTAGACGTGGTTGGAGTCAACAATACTTGAGGCACGAGGTGCTACTTGTAAAAAGACGTTATAACATAGTAAAAATCTTTTAAGTCTGTAGGTTCTGGACATAACTTCATCGTTTAGAAGTAAACCAATATAAATCTGTTGTGCCTTTTTCTCTCTATCCCTTATCTTCTTAAGTTTTAATCTTGTTTGTTAAAGTTCGTTGCCTTTTCTATTTAAAAGGGTTCTTTTCCACAAAAAGAATTACAGACTTATTCAACCCCTCTTCTAAGTCTATCTCTGAACCATCAATCTTTTTCTTCATGACATTGGTTTCACATTAGGGAACACTGCCAATTTATGGCATCAAAAAATAGGATCCATCTCTGGCATATTTGTCGTTGTGTAAGCAAATAAGTCACTGTTAGATAATAAAAGTGTTTCTATCTTTTTACGTACTTTGACACTCAAATTTTGCCCCAAATTTGTTCACCATTCCATTATTGCCCCTACCTACAATTAAACAGCCTCATCCTTAGGTTCTAGATGAGTCGGATATCCCTTTCATCTTTGGAGTCAGCTTTTGGGTCCAAAGAGCCATTCTTTACCTTCTTGTGATAAACACAACAATCATATGGACTTTTGATGATTTTCAAAACTAACATTTCACTTTATATGAGGACCTTTTTTACATTAATGACAATACATATATATATATATATATATATATATTTCAAAACTAATATAGATAATGCCATTAAATAAGGTACAAATAAATTAGTTAACTTAAGTTAACTGACATTACAAAATATACAAGTCAGAAAATGCCTAAGTTAAATGCTTGTGCCTTGGCGTAGGAACTTTAGTGCCTAGTGTACAAACGCTTGTGAAGGTTGGCATGGAACAGGAAGTGGGCATTTGGATGCTAACAATCAGCATATGGACGTTGGTGAAGTAGACATGGTCTGATTATGATGGGTTATAGCATATGGGTTTAAAGTAAAACTAGTATATAAACTCTTGGTATCTATGGTGCACCTGATTATGAGCATATTTCTAGCATGGATGGTAGTGTATGCACGCGTAGAGGATGAAGGCACATGATACTTGAAATGTTACCTATCATGGACTCACGCCCATGGGCGTGCATACATGTGATGTAGATGGATGCATGATTATTGAGCATGGCTTTGGGCATATAAGGTAGCGTTTGTACACATATGAGACCTGATGCTAATAAGAGTATCCGTACAGGCCAGCGTGAGAGTGGCAATTGGCATATGTCGTGTAGCTTGGTGAGACGTGAAGCATGAAGTTGGCATGGTTTTTGGGTAACATGTGAACGTTGCATACGCCAGGGGGCTTGGTTGTGCATCATGGGTAGCACAAGTCAGCGTATGAACACTGTGGCCCTAGAACATAGCACTTGACTTAGTTCATGCTCCCTTGTGCCTTACTTGAAATATACAAAATACAACACCTTCCAACGTACTAACGTTAGTTAAAATATAGTATATTAGGGTTCAAAAATACTGATGGTTTAGAGAACATACTTAGAAGGTGGTTGAATAAGTCTGTTCACCTTTTCAAACCAAAAAGTGATATATAAATACTATTATATTATGTGCAACGACTAGACTTTCGAGAGGCAGAAAGCGTGATACTTTGATTGACCGGGTGTATTTTCGCCAAACTTTTACTATTGATTTTAACAATAATAATGTACTATACTTTTGATAGTAAAAAGTAAGAGAGAAAGAGACAATATACAAGCGATTTATACTGGTTGACCTACAACTCAGAGACTACATCCAGTACTTTCAAATCTGAAGGATTTCCATTATGTAAAAATATTTTACACAAATAGCCCAGACCGAACCTACGAGTATTATTGACTCCAGCCACTTCTGGCTTAAGCACAACCTGTGCTTCAAGTATTCTTGTCACCGGTCACTCCTGGCCGCAAGTATCTTGACTTCGGCGACTCCTGGCCTAAGCACACCCTGTGCTTCAGAGTATTCTTTTGTACGCACCCACTCCTGGGGCAGACCCAAGTATTATTTTATAAGCCACTACTGGCTTAAATCCTGAGTATTCTTTCAAAAGCCTCTCCAGGCCAGGGTATTTCCCGATAGGTCTACTAGACCTGTATTTACAAAAGATAGAAAGAATTAAAACAAGATAAGCCTTCTTCTTTTCACGACTTATAAACGACTAGAGCTTGTGAGTCTTCTATTCTTTTCATCACACTATTTTTGTGTGATAAGCTCATTTATCTCACTAGCTCTCTCTTTCTCTTCTCTTTTCATATGACTCTCCATTCTTATTTTGTAATTTCTTTTCTTTTCTTGAGTCATATGATGCTCACAATTGTTCATACAAGCTCTTATTACCGTGTCTTGTATTTTTCTCCTTTCTCATAATGTGAGTTATCCTTCTTACTCTCTTGTGTTCATCAATCTGCTCCCGCTCTTCATAAATGTTTTTCTCTCTTCTAATATTTCCTTTGTTCTTCTAGAGAGCTACATCGGAGAAGAGACTTCATTTATATAGACTTATCTTATTGAGCTCAGGAAGAGGCTTGTTAATTATATAGCCATTAAGAGAGTTGTTGTATAAGAGTTACAAGTCTTTCTTGATAGAGTTACACAAAGGGTAAGAACTTTTGTTGTCAGAGAGAGATGTTCTGTACATGCAACATAAAAATACGAGCTTTGAGGAGTGTGCAGTCGTAGATGAAGTAGATGTAGCACTAGTTTCACCAAGAAGGAAAACTTTGATTCAGAGAATCTCTGAATGCGTGAGATAGAGGTGAAACTTAGTTGCTTTTCAAACTAAATTAAAATCCACCTTGTTTAGTTAATCTTCCTTTTTGCAAATCTTTTCAATAAGCTTTTGATGGAGATGACTTGTGACCGTTGATGTTTTATGTACCAGACCATTTCTGAGTTGATTCAAGATAAGGAGACAGAGTCTGATGTTTTTATATTTTCTGAAGCTTGAGATGATACTGTTTGAGTCTGGGTCTGGTAAGTTACTCAGCTGAGAAAATTTCTTTTGGAGCGTAATGCCAGACCTTTTAGATTCTTCTTTTGTCTTGGATTGAAGAGTTCAAGTTATGATTAAGTCTTCCAAACTTTTGATGTGTAAGCTTTCTATGCGTAGGCTCCCCCTTTCTTTTGTAGTTTAGGCATTTTCCTGAAACACTTAAATACCCATATCAAGTGATAACAAACATCTTCATTTAAGTTAGAATTCTTAATGTTAGTTATCAACAAATCTCATGAGTTATGGTTAAATGATTTGACATTTTCTAGACTTTTCTTCAACAAATACATATTTTAAGTATTTCTTAAATTAAACTAAAAATACAAATAAATCATAAAATGAATAAAATCCTAACTTTACTAAATATTTTCTATTTCTGCTTCTAAATTCATAAATACATACTGTTAATTGGGCAAAAATAATGGAAAGTAACCCGAATAAATAAGCCTTTTCAGGGTTTATCATATCCCTAAACCTAAGACTTGTTTGTCCTCAAGCAAAAACTCAATTCTTAATCAATGAACTGGGTTTATTTTTCATACCAAGCCAAACCTGCATAAGTCCAACTGCAATGCATAAATGATAAACCTCTCAAATGATCCATAATAATCTGAATACAATCCCTAAGAGTGGAAGCTACGATGATGATGCTTCAATAACTCACAAGTTAAGTGTATCACTCTACACTCAAGTGTTTCAGGTTCATAATTATGTATATTCACTTGCAAAACAACATGTAAGCATAGGCTTGCAACTTCTCTAGGCAATCATACATATAAGCAAATGCACATGGATCAGAAAAGACTTTATTGGCTTGTAATGTGGTTAAGTTACAAGATCTATTTTTTTTTTGGTAAATGCAAGGGTAATTGATATACTTCACTGCAGATGTCTTGCCTTTACTTTATTCCCTTCTTTTTCTTTTCCTTACAACTATTTTTTTCAGAGAATGATGAAGGGTATTTGAACTCTTAGTGCTTATTCTTATTAACATTTTTAGATTTTCCTCAATTTTTTCTCAGAGCTTTGCTCTTTTTAACTTTTTCTTTTGTCCTTTTGAACTATCTTTTCTTTTTCTTTTGCATCTTTTTGCACCTTCATCATTCTTTTACAAAAACTTTTTTAGATTGCCTATTTCTAGAGTATGCCTTTATTTTGCTGAGGGGTAGAAGACTATGAAGGCTCTATAGTCTCTGCTACTGAGATGAACAAGGTGCTTTATAGAAAGTCCAACCCAGCAAGCAAGATCTTTGGGTCTCTCCTTCCTAAGGTGAAAATGCTTTACTTGCTAATGAAGCAAATCTTCTACCCTATGAAGAGTACCAAAGATATGGTGACTAAGCTGGACAAATTTTGTATGCTTTAGTTGTAGAAGGTCAGTCTGCCCAACATAATTATGACCTATATGATTTGTTCTATTGGGAAAAACTAGAAGATTCCTTACCCAGCTATCTTGGCTAAGATCTTTGCTTTGGATAATGTTCCTTCACAAACTGTTTAAGACATGATCTTCAATAGCTCTTTGGTAACCAAGTTTCCCACCTTCTCTCCTCTCATGTACAAGACTATGCAAAAGTCTTTTGCAGGGTCTGCTTCTAAGAAGAAGATACCTAAAGAACTAGAAAGGCCTAAGTCTGCAACGAAGAAGGCCAGGACTATAAAAACTAAGACATTTTAGCGTGAAGAGTCTGCTTCACCCGTAAAGGTCATCCCCATCTCATTTTCCAAGGGCTCTCTCTCAAAGACTCCTGTGTCTGTTGATCAACTACTTGCTATAGTAGTGGAATCATCAGACTCTGATGATCAAAGGACCATTAGGCATATGCTAAAATCCTCTCAAGTGTAGAAGACATTCCCTCTTCCTATCTGTATTTATATGTTGATGTAGGTTTTGATAATGACATAATAAATGAAGATATATAAAGGATGCTGTGCAAAGCGATTAATTAGAAGCAATTCAAGTTTATATAGATCAAGAAATCAATAATTAAATGCATAAGAATTGATGAAGTCCAAAGATATGATTCAAGGCATTCTTAGAAGTTTAAAACAAGAGAAATAATTATTCAAGTGCCAAAGAATCAAGAACCATGAGCCAAACGTATCAAAATGCATCAAAATTCAAGGAAATAGGACCAGGAAAGCCAGGAATGGATTCAAGAGCTATAGGAATCGATTCATGTTGAATTTTATAAAGAGGAATCGATTCAAGAGCTATAGGAATCGATTCATGTTGAATTTTACAAAGAGGAATCGATTCAAGAGCTATAGGAATCGATTCATGTTGAATTTTACAAAGAGGAATCGATTCAAGAGCTATAGGAATCGATTCATATTGAATTTTACAAAGAGGAATCGATTCAAAGAGCCAAGGAATCGATTCATGGGGCTAGGAATCAATTCCCCCCTGAAGGAATTGATTCATACATTATTTACCTGCTAGGAATCAATTCATTATGTGCAGGAATCGATTCATGCAGCTAGGAATTGATTCCCCTTGCCAGGAATTGATTCACTCGCTATTTTTGATGGAAAAATGGCCTGAAGGAATCGATTCATCACTAGAATCATGCGCTGAATCATGGAAAACATCAGTATGCATTTTTCGAAGCTCAAACTGTGTTGATTTCTCTCGAGACTCAAATTGAAACGGCGATTATATTAGTTAAGGCAGACAATCACCTTCTCCAAGTCAGAAATCAAGCACGTAGGAAACATGAGGCAGACAAAATTCAAATTAATTTCCTAAATTGAGGATCAGAGGTTGAAAGAAACCATGCTACGTTGCCTATAAATAGAGAAGGAACTGAAGGCAGAAACACACCAACAACAAGCAATTCTTTCCTTCCTCTCTCACGCTGCTCTCTTTATTTTTCTCTCGTTTCTCTCTGTTTCTCAATTGCTCTCTCTTTTTATTATTTGGCAAATTATTTTGAGAGTGAGTTTTATGAGCAAAATTATTTTTAAGAGCTAAACTTGAATATTATTTCTTGAGAAAGAAAAATCATTTTGAGTGCTAAAATTTGCATATTATTTTCTAAGAGAGGAAAATAATTTTTATGTGCTAAATTTGCATATTCTTTCTTAGAAAGGAAAATATTCTCAAGTGCTTTAATTTGTATATCCACTCTTTGGAGAGTTATCTTTGTACACCTAAACGCCAAAAATTCTAGAGGTTTGGGTTGGGGTTTCAACCTTATAATTATGAGATTGAGAGATTGGGTGGGGTGCCCTTGTACTTGTGAGAATTGGGTTCTTGAGTATGGGACACTAGTAAGCCACAATTGCTCAAAGTTGTATCTCTAATCTCTAATAGTGGAAATCCTCTAAGTGGGTTGCTTAGAGGCGAGACGTACACCGGTGTGGTGGAACTCGTATATATCGGTTTGCAAATCTCTCTTCCCTAAACTCATTTAAATTTATGCACTTAACTTGCTTGCTCATTTTATTGTGTTCATAACTTGATTAATTAACTCCTTCATTGTTGCTAATTAATTTGGTTATTAAAACTAAGTTCATATTCTATTAAGTTGTTAATTACTTAGAATATTTGTTTTAAGTAATATTCTTGAACTATCCTTTAAATCTTTCTAAGTACCAAAAATAATGTTGTGATTAATTTGTTACTTAAATATTACTTTATCTCTTAAGTGAACTTATTTGCCATATACTTAGTGCTTATCAATTTGCCTTGTGTATAAGTTGTTATCAAATTTACTATCTTCATTAAGCATAATTATTAAAGAATCAATTTCAAAAAGTATTCCAAGTAAAATTTTTAATACTCAATTCACCCCCCCTCTTGAGTAATTGAGGCCACTTGTTTAACAAGACTATCAAGTCTACAAGAATCAATGATCCTAAGTACACCTGGAACAAGTTTGAGAAGTTTCCAACCAAGAAGTAGATGATCTACTTTATCAAGGTATCATTAAGATGTAGGCGTTTGTCAACACTGAAAGGTGGTCTATGTATGATTGGGTTGAAAGGAACCGTGCTCTGCACAAGCTACACATTGAGCAAGTGGAGAAAGAGAAGAAGAAGGAAAAACTGAAGGAGAAGCTTGAGTCTGCATCTATTTCAAACTCAGAGTCTGCCTCTA
Source organism: Clitoria ternatea (assembly GCA_037962975.1). Lineage (NCBI taxonomy): Eukaryota > Viridiplantae > Streptophyta > Magnoliopsida > Fabales > Fabaceae > Clitoria > Clitoria ternatea. The sequence continues at coordinate 15,384,683 of CM075672.1, read as the reverse complement.
AAGACTTAATTAAGCTTGTCTTTCTCATCCATCCTCTCTCTCCTCCTAAATCTTCTCAACCCATTATACTTGAACTCCTTTCTACCCAAATTCCTTCCTCATCTTCTCACCAAACACCCAAGACCTCCACTTCAATCCCTCAAACCAACAAAGGAAAAACACCAGACCCCTCTACCCCTGTACCTCAAACTTCTCACCCCTCAGACCCAACCTCCCTAAAATGATTTATCCCATCTTATCTCACCCCAGACCTTGCACCAAACCAAATAGTACCATACCCATCACCCTTATTACCTCAGGCCTAGAACACATCATCCATACTAGACTTGTGGTAGATCCTGCACAACAAGGTTTCCACAAAGTTGAGGTCTTTACTAACCCCCACTTTCCCTCTCCCATGCCTCTTAAAGATGCTCTGCTCAACACCCCTCTTACCTCTCCTAAAGACCATGCCATGTTTTATAATATAAGTTTGGAGTAACAGAGGATTAGGTTTTCTCAAGAACAGGGAACGTTTCTTCAATCTCCTAGTGATCTTTATTCAGGGTTTATGTTGCCCAGCAAGAAGATTTGGATAACACCAAACAAACTCTACCCATCAGTTCACATCTGCCAAAAGGATAAATGGAAGTAACCTTTCCCTCACAAGTCTAGCTCCTTCAAGCTACCTTAGTATGAGCCCAGACCTAAGAAACTATCCAAGGCTACTCTCAAGCGTCTACTGACTGCCCATAAACCTATAGAAAACCATGCCTGGGATATGTAGAATTTCATCTTGTGCTTCATTGGTAATGAATGCAATTGCTCATTCTCTAAAGAGGACTCTTTTTTAGTTGGATTCTTTTGGAATGTCAGAGGTAGAGTTTTTAAAGAGAAGCTCTTTTCTTACCCTTGTCTTGGAGACCTCCTACCTCGTTCCAGTTGCCCTCCCCTTATGATCTTTATTACATCCCCTCATTTCCTATGCTTTTAGTACGGGTGTCTTCTTGTAGTCTCTCAACACGTTTCAGACTCTATCTTTCTGACACTCCATAAGTGTACAGGTTTATTGCATAATATAAAAAATATTATCTCCCCAAGGATCGTGTTCTCAAGTACTTAGAATAATGATCCTATCTATCTAAACATGCAAGAATAGAGATTATATGCAAAGAAATAAAAAACAAAGTAATTAAAAAGTGTAAATCAGAAGTTCTCCAGGAATGAAATCAATTAAAACGTATCTTGGAATTTTCGGGTTACAAATTACTTTGTAAAGGTGTTTAGAGATTTTACCTTATCTCTTACTCTCGAGTTTACCAGGACCAACCCCCTAAAGTTCTAACTTTCTCTTTTCAGAGTTCTATTAGGCTACTTAGTCATCAAATAAATTGTCATTTAATGACCCACCAAGTAATAACTCAGAAATCAAACATACTATCACCTTATCTAAATCTAAGCTAAAACTCAAACATCAAATTGTCATCTTATTTGGAAACTAAGTTATAAAGAATAGTGAAAGTCTTGAATTCATACAACAATCAAAAAGGTTTACTTTTTAGTTTATTCCTTAATTAAATTATTATGAAAACTTTGATCCTTAAAAAATTGAATAAACTTCTCTGTTTAGGCCATCCTAGATTCAATCTTAGGTTCAATTCAATCTTAGGTTTAATTTTTGAATTAGATTAAGTAGGTTCACCTTTCAGTCCATCCCTAGAATTAATTAAAGATAGCTCATACCTATGTCTAGGACAATAAGTAAATAAGGCAATCAAGAATTAAAGGTAAACATAAATTTCATTGATAAGGCAATAAAAGTTTCACCAATTATATTACAAATCATACCCTAAATCCCAAGAACAAGGATTCTAGCCACTTATGGTAAACAAAGAATCACAAAGGTTTATTGAATCCATACAACTCATAAAACAAGGATTACAAAGATTCAAACTAAAGGTATACCATGAATTTAAAACAAACCACAAGATATGAAGAGTCTTCAATTCTTCGTTCCCTAAGCATTCTCCTCTTTAAGAATCCTTGAAAAGAGTCCTCTTAAGTCACCCTTTATGCCTATATAAATGCCTCTAATTCCTAAAGAGTGAATCCCCCAAAATAAAGCCCTTCTACCCCTTTAAATAGAAGGAAAAATGTAACAACCATGGGCCAGACACGAACCATGGCCGTGGTACCCACCACAACCTAGCCATGGTTAGCTCTAGACCTTCTTAACTTGATTTATAGCCCAATTGCTCCATGGCCATGGTTCCCACCAGTGCTTGGTCATGAAGTACACTATCTAGAGCTTTGTTTTTCGATGATTTTGGCACGCGGTTGCTTCGTTATGCATTGATTTCCATATTTAGTCTAGAAAAAGTCCAAAAAGGCCTTCAAACCTATGATTTTTACAAAACTAGCAAACCAAGTAGCACAAGCAGGAAAAGAGCAAATATGATAGGGATTTAGGGGGATTTTGTACAATTTATCCTAAAAATGCCTACAAAATGCAACCTAAAATGATGTGTTTTAGATACACAGCACTTTCAAAACCTTTTGCTTCGCCCTGAGTTTAGAGCCAGATGATTTTGTGATGTCCCTACCTTTTATTGATATTAAAAGGGGAAAAAGAGTCCGTTAGTCTTTTATAGGTTTTTAAGTCAAGTGTGTTAGTTTATTTTAAGTCGAGTCTATAATTTTATTTCTTTTGAGCCCTGTAATTACATCTTTTCTTACTAATAAAAATGTTGTTATCAAAAGATTCTAGTCTGTCTCTTATTTTTTTTTACTTTGAAGATTATATGCTCTGATCATTATTAGTCGGCTTTGTCATCAATCTTCTATGTTTTGCTTTGATTATTTATGTTATGCTCTAATCATCTTTTGAGTACGCTTTGATCAATCTTTCATGCTCTAATCAATTTGCTGACTGCTTTGATAATTAATAAAAGTCTGTATTGCATATTTGCTTTGATTATTGCTTAAGTCATCAGTTCTGTATGAGCTCTGATTCTTCCTGAGTCTACTTTAATCTCAATTTGTTGAAATGCATATATGTCTTTATTCTTTGATCTCCTTCAAATTCTTTGATACTATGACATCATGTGAAGTCTGATGATCTGTTGGTCTTTCTCTAGAATATTTTGTTTATCATAAACTCTATTTAATAAAAGACTTGATGTTTGTCATCAACACATAGGGGTAGATTATTAAAACCAAGTCTGTTTCATAAAGGACTTTAAAGATTTTAGATATTATTTAAAGACCTCAAGATTTGTTAATAACACATATCAAGGCCTTTGATTAAATATAGTCTGCCTACGTGTTATTTAACCTCTCTATTTGAGTATTTTAGGTTACAAAGTCTATGATGCATATGTTATAAATGAAAAGGGGGGAGTCCATCATTTAAAGTCTAGTTTGAGCAACGTAAAATATATTAAGACCGATTCTGTGTGGGACTAAATCATTTTTTATCTAAGTTGGTCCTAGCTCAAGTCTATTACAAGGAAACATTCAAGAGAAAATCTATCAAATATGCCCATTCTCAACTTAGGACTATTGAGTCACGCTCCTCATCAATTTCACTTTTCAGACTCAGTATGCACATCTCTCTCTCTTACACACAACTTCATCTATAATCAGACTTCAAACCCTTAGTGTATGAAATTATTATTCTGACTTTGTATCGATCTACCTAAGGACATTTTGAAGATGCCCTAGACCTAGCTTCATTCAAAGCTAAATTGCTCTTATCACTAAAATACACAAGAAGATAAATTCTTCAGAAAACCAAGGATCGCATGAAGAAGAAATCGAGGAAGCTACTCTACACTAATCGAAGAAACCAAGGAGTAGTACTTGAGTCAGAATGCTTTAGAAGGTCAACCAAGCCTGTTTTGTAAAAGTTCATGATAGTTAATACTCGATAAAAGACTTTTTCTTTGTAAACCCGAGGCACTTTCTTTTAGTGCAACTTCTGAAAATCCTCAAATCTGACCTTTGTCTTCCTCTCAACTCATGAATCTACACGCTCAAATAACTATCTCTTCTCAATAGAACAGTAACGTCTATCTGAAATGGCCTATAAATAAGAAAAGATCTCAGACCTGGAAGATAAAGAACCAAGCGTGAACAAAGTATATCTTTTCAAAAATAGAGACTTTTATTTTCATTCTTACATCTGCTTCTTGCAAACTTGGTCTTTGTTTTTTAACTTAGTGCGTATCAGTTCTTAAGTTACCAAATCATAAACACATCTTAATCACTTTCTGTGTCAAAGTCTAGTGTGTTACCAGTCTTAGTTTGTTATGGAAAACAGTTTGGCCTGAAAAGGCTTTAGAAAGAATACTTGGGTTTGAGCCAGGAGTGGCTTATTGAAAGAATACTTAGGTGTTAAGCTAGAAGTGGCTGGAGTCAATAACAATTGAAGCATAAGAGGTGCTATTTGTAAAAATACGTTTTTACATAGTGAAAATCCTTTAAGTTTGAAGGTACTAGATGTAGCTTCATTGTTTGGAAGTAAACCAGTATAAATCTGTTGTGCCTTTTTTCTCTATCCCTTATCTTCTTAAGTTTTAATCTCTTTTGTTAACGTTTACTGTCTTTTCTATTTAAAAAGGTTTTTTTCCATAAAAACAGTTATAGACTTATTCAATCCCCCTTCTAAGTCTATTTCTGAACCGTCAGTCTTTTTCTTCGTGACATTAGTTTCACATTAGAGAACACTGCTAATTTGTGGCATCAAAAAATGAGATCCGTATATCTTTCGTTGTCTAAGAAAATAAGTCACTGTTAGATAAAAAAGTGTTTCTATCTCTTTACATATTTCAACACTCAAATTTCCACCAAATTTGTTCACCATTCCATTATTGCCCCTACCTGTAATTGAACAGCCTCATCCTTAGGTTATGGACAAGTTGGATGGTCCTTTTCATCTTGGAAGTTGGCTCGTGGGTCGAATGAACCATCCCCACCTTCTTGTGATAAATACAATAATCATATGGACTTTTGCTAAATTCTTGTTTTACGATAAAACTGTTAAACCTCTTGTATCATTGCCTAGGAGACTACTTCAACCTATACAAAGATCTCTATAATTTATAGACACGGTCTTCCTTTCCTTGAATAATAAATCCCTCTAATTGAGTCCTTAAGATATTTTCCTCTAGCTTTCTATGTAAGAAAGAAGTCCTCAGATGTAATTTCTCCAACTCAAACTTATGATTTACTACCAGTGCTATTAAAACACAGATAGAAGTGTGTTTGACAATAAAAGAGAAAATCTCATGATAATCAATATCTTCTTTTTGATTGTAGCCTTTAGCAACTAAATAAGCCTTATATCTTAATGCTTCAATCCCTGGAATTCCATACTTTTTCTTAAAGATTCATTTGTAGTAAACATGTCTCCTCTTAGGTAACTTGACTGGCTTCCATGTATGATTCCTATGAAGAGATTCCATTTCCTCTCCTATAGCTAAAATCCTTTGAGCAAATTCACTGTATTGATAACTTGTTTGTAAGTGGTTAGTTTTAAAGTATCAACTTCTTTTACTACTTGCAAAGCATTAGCAACCATGTCCTCAAAACTATACCTCCAAGGAGGTCAAAATTTTCTACAAGTTCTTTATGCAACTATAGTGTTTGACGGTGCTTGCTCTGCTACTAACTATTAATGAGAATCTGCTACATTATGAGGTGTCTAAGTCACTTCAAACACCCTATTAGTGTCACTTATCCGAGTCTCTTCAGACAGCTCTGCATCAGCATGTTCTTCTAAAACTTCAAACGCCTGATCATCAACAAAAATTATTTGAGGCATTTCACCAATTTGTATTCTATTTAGAGTAGCAACAAACTCTATTTGTTTTGCGACATCATCAACCTTTCCTGAAATCACAGGATTTTTTCTTGGATGAACCAAATAGACTTCATCAAATAAAACATCTCTACTAAAAACAATCTTCTTTCCAAATGTTGACCAAATTCTATAGTCTTTCACCCCATCTCCATAACATATAAAAAATCATTTTTCTTAGATCTAGGCTCTAACTTACCTTCACCAACATGATAATAAGTTCGACAACCAAATACTCTAAGAAAAGAATAATTAGCAAGTGTATATGACCATACCTCAATGGGAGTTTTGAGTTCCATAGAAGTAGAAGGATAGCAATTGATGAGATAACATGTATTTATTATCTCAGCCTAAAAACTTCTATTTAAGTTAACATTGGAAAGCATACAATGAGATATTTCCAACAATGTTTTATTCAGATGCTCAACAACACCATTTTGTTATGAAGTGTTTCTAACGATGTAATTCTTAGCTATGTCTTAGTTTCTGGACAATGATTTCTAACATGAAAAACTAAAGAAACTAAATTTAAGATAGTAAAACCTTAAAAGATGTACAAGCTGCTCATTCTACTTCATCTCATAACCACACAAGAATCTTTTCTAATTTCCATTACTCCACCTTTAGTATTGCACTTGAACCCCTTGGAATCTATGACACCCATATATATCAAATTTTTCTATAAGCATAGAACATGACAAACTTCAATGAATGTTCTAACACCAACTATCTGACATGGTGCGTCATTACCTATCAAGACTTTTCCTTTAAAATTCTTTTAATATGAATTAACCAATTTCTATTCAAACACATATGATAAGAACAACCAAAATCAAGCATTCACTTTTCTTCAAAATGTAGATTCTTATTAATAATAAAGAGTACTAATTTACTTTTAGATGAGGACCCTTCTTACATAGTTACAACCTTTGATTTTATCTTCTTTATCTTGGGAAAATTTTTCTTCCAATGCCAAGGTTCCTTAAAGTAATTACAAATGTCCTTCAGATCTTCCTTGGACTTCTTCTTACCTTTATTTTTTTCTTTTTTATGATTCTTGAAAGAATTCATTATCACTAAACTTGCATCAAAATTTCCTTCACCATTTTAGACACCTTATGAAGAAGCTTCTTCATGTGTAAACTTGACTTAACCTCTTTCAAGGTAATGCTCTCTTCTTTCCTAATGCTAAGAGAACTAACAACTTTCTCATATAAAGGTGGTAGAGACATAATCAGAATCATCGTAACATCTTCATCTTTGATCTTAACTTTGATATCTTGAAGTCCAATCAAGAATGAATTAAAGTCATCCATATTACCTTTCAAAGATTCACATTCCTTTATTTGAAGATTAAACAAACATTATTTCAAAAGCAGCTTCTTGCAAATTGACTTAGTCATAAACAACTTCTCCAATTTTAGCCATAAGCCTATAACTGTCTATTCTTCAGTAACCTCGTAAAGAACTTCATTAGAGAGGGATAACAGAATCAATGAATAAGCTTTCTTTTCTTGTTCTACAAGATCATTCTTGATGACATATGTAACATCCTAAAACTTTAAAAATAAATAAATTAGGATGAATATAAATTAAAAATATTTAATTATAAATTTTTAGAGTTGAAATAGACACCAAAACTAATTAATTGGACAATTTCAAAATCAGAATGTTGGAGTGAAAGTATATTCATTAAAGAAAGTTTTTCTTGAGACATTGAATATCGCTAATGAATTTCTGGAGTTAGTTAAAACTCGACAAATGGATGATGAATACTTGTTTGAGATGAAAGAATTCTAAGCCGGTGGAAAGAACCTGTTTTTGTTTGAAGGTTTGGATGGTATATGGCAGGTAAAAGGACATGTTTATATTCCACCTAGAAGTAATAAGAGAGAAGTTATGTTGGAAGAAGCTCATAAAAGTGTGTTTAGTACACACCCTGGTGCTGTAAAGATGTATCAAGATTTAAAGAAAAATTTCTAGTGGCCCGATATGAAGCGGGATGTGGCTAATCATGTGGCTGCTTGCCTTGTGTGTTAAAAGGCTAAGGTTAAATAACAAAAACCATCTAGTGTACTTAGACATCTTGATATCCTGGTTTGGAAATAGGACAACATTGCTATGGATTTTGTCTTTGGTTTTCCTATGACATGTACTAGAAATGATGCTATATAGGTGACTGTTGACCGTTTGATAAAGTATGCTCACTTCTTGCCCACTAATATGAAAAACCCATTGGAGAAATTGGCATAAACTTACATAAAGGAAATTATTAGATTACATGGTGTACCCTCATGCATTGTATCTGATTGTGATCCATGGTTTACTTCCCGATTTTGGGGAACCTTACATCAAGAGTTAGGTTCTAAGCTCAAGCTTAGCTCAACTTATTATCCATAAACTGAGAGCCAATCTGAACAAAATATTCAAAGCCTAGAAGATTTGTTACGAGCTTATGTATTGAAGCATAGAGGTTGTTGGGAAAGATTTCTCTTATTGATTGGACTTACCTACAACAATAGCTACCACAATACTATTGGTATGGCTCCATATGAGGCATTGTATGGTAGGAAAATTAGAATGCCTCTCTGTTGGCTATAAAATAATGAAATTTTAGCATTAGGGCAGAAAATCATTATTGAGACTAATGAAAAAATTAGAATGATCCAGGAATATATGAAAATTACTCAAGATTGTCAGAAGAGCTATTATGATAAGAGAAGGAAGCCGCTTGAATTTCAAGTTAACAATCATGTATTCCTAAAAGTTCATTGGACCGTTTGGGGTTCTGGAGAGAATTGGTGAGATGGCTTATAGAATTACACTTCTTCCATACTTGGCGAATCTACACAATGTGTTTCATGTTTCACAGTTACAAAAGTACATGCATGATCCTTCACATGTCGTTGCCCGTGATGATGTTGAAATAAGAGAAAATTTATCCGTTCCTCCTATTTCTCCTAAGATAATGGAACATTCTGTTAAGAAGTTACAAAATAAGTTGATTCCCTTGGTAAAGGTAGAATGGAAGCATGTTGATGTTGTAACAACTACCTGGGAGCGTGAGGATGACATGCAAAAACGCTATCTTGAGATCTTCAAATCAGGTGTGTGAATTTTGGGGACAAAATTCTTTTAAGGTAGGGTGAATTGTAACATCACAAAATTTTAAAATTTATAATAATCAAAGTGAAATAATTAATTAAATAATTAAAAATAATTAATTAAGGTCTGAAAATTTTAAAAATAAATAAATTAGGATGAATGTGAATTAAAAATATTTAATTATAAATTTTGAGAGCTGAAATGGACACTAAAACTAATTAATTAAAATATCAACGTTAGACCAACTCTTTTTCTTTTCCTCGTCGTTGGTCAGGCTGATAGAGAATATTCTTAGAAGTACGAGGGTATTTTTGAAAAAAATTTGGGCGTGTGTCGGGCCCGTATAGAGATCCTGTTGCCTAAAGATTGATAAAATTAAAAAGAAATAGTTTTTTTTCGGAGAATGGGTATCATGTAATAGCTTGTTGGGGAAAATAGAAAGATAGAAACCCTCTCCTCATTCTTCATTTTCACGTGTTCCACTTTTTCTCTCATACCCTTTCATCTTTTCTTCTCCTTCACTACAACAAAGTCATTGAACCTTACACTCCCCTTGTCTTTTCTATCAATTTCAAACCACACACTAGTTAGGAGGACATTGTACTACATGAAACTCTCCTCTCTATTTTGTTTTTCTCTTTCGTACCCTCTTTGGTTCTCTTGCTTTTTGGGTTTGAGGTAAATTCTCACTATTTTTTATGATTCTTGAACCCCTGGGTATGGTTTTAGGTGTTGGAAAGAGTAAATTTTATGTTTGGGTCTGTTAGAGAACTCATTTGGAGGCCAAACAATAAGGTAGGTGACGACAATGTATGGTTTTGTGAGGGTGAATTGGTGTATATGAAAATTAGGATTTATGGAGGAGGAAAATGTGATGAATTAGCTATATTGATAAGTTTAATTTAAATCCTAAAAAAGATTATGGAAAACCTAATTCTAAAAATTGGGGAAAATATATATATTCATTTATGGAAAGATAATATTATGCTTGGAAATAGGTTGTAGTTGGTGAAATTCAAATTATTGATAATTAGAGATGAAGTTGATAACAGTTCTAGTATGAAAACCTTTGTAACTATGAGGAACTGGATAATATAAACTTGGAAAAATTTTAGGAATTGTTTTAGAGACTATAAGATCAAAATAATGTTTATGGAATTTTATAATAAAGTTTAGGAATTTTTAATAAGCTTTATATTTGGGTTTGACCCTTAAAATGTTAGAAAAAATGATTATGAGAAAAGAATTCTTATATTTGAATATAAATAAAATTTATATGTCTATAAAATTATTTAAGATCAAGTTCATAATTATTTATATTTTTTAATGTTTAAGCTTGGTGTTATAGGCATATAATTATAATTCTATGTTTACATAAATGTAGGAATCAATGCCGTTAAAGTAGCAGAACCCTCAAATTACAACGCCTACTTCATGAGGTAGGAGGGGGTAACATAGTTTAAATGCATGATATTATCCATTTAATGGTCTATGTATAATGTAGTATAACATGTTTACCTTATTGGAATATGTGTTTCTATATAAGATGTTAATATATGTTGTTTGGCAAATATGCGATGACATACATTTACACTTGTATGGTATGCTTATGAATAATGGGAGACATTGATGGTATTTAATACATTATATAATGGTATCTTATAAATGAACTTTATAAGTTAGTCCTGTGTTACCACTGTGTGTATGCGAATGATAAAAATGGAAATTGGTGATAGAAAATACATGCCTTGGATTATAAAATAATATTAGGCCTTGAGGGGCCTTGATACATATATGTTTGGAAATTGTTGTATGTCACTAACTCTATATGTGAAAGTATAGTGAAACCCACCAAGTATAGGTGGTCTTAGTAACAAATGAATTGTGGATAAGTGACATTTTTAGGATGCACAGTGTGAGGTTACATTGATTGGCATTGCATCCATGACATATTATAGCTGCCTAGTTTGGGATGTTAGGGTCTCAATAAACAGGCCCAGTGGGAGAGTTGCCCTGTGCACAGGCTTTTTTTGTTAAATATCCTAGTGATTCCGGTGTTAGAATCACGAAGCTGTTTATAGTTGAGTACAAGGCTCCTATGTGGCAAGCCCAGTGGAGGACGACTTAGTGATGAGCAAGTGACCCCGTCGTCTCTTTATGGAGCACGACTCCCTTGATGTGTGTTCAGGGGAGGCCCGCAACACTTTGGCAAATGAGGCCTTGATATAACATATTGTCACTAAAGGTGACTGTAGTGTTGTATATGGGCTGGACGGTTTGGTAACTATAAAATAATAATTGAGCATATGCTAATGTATAAGTATACAGTTTTTAGTACTACAATAGGTACATAATAGTACACTTATGTATAAAATCCATATGATGATATTTTATTATTCCCACAGTTGAATTCGTAATTAATGAGATTACTCATGTACATGTGCATTGGCTTAAAAGCACGTGCATATAGTGCGGTTGATATACCAATGAATAGGAGCCCGTGGTACACTACGCCAGAAATGGGTTTTTACAGCGTTTTCGCACTGCCTTTTACAACATTTTTAAATGCTATTGTTTTACATGTGGTAATAGGTGGAAATGTTTGACAGCGTTTGTGAAAATGCTGTAAAAGATGTACAATTATAGCGTTTCAAAAAACACGGAAATGCCGTAATATGTAATACTTTCTAAAGCATTTTTTAATGCAAACGCAGTAATAGAGTTATACTATTTACAGTGTTTTATTTTTAAAATACTGTTATTGAATTAGTTTACTATAACATTTTAAGTTTTCATGCCCAAATGCTTTAATAACATTATACTTTTTACAACATTTCTTCATTTAATTTCAAATGCTGTCACATACTTTATTATAAGTCACTCTTTTATGGCACTTCCTTGCCATTATAAATGCTATGAAAATATTTTTAATTTTAAATATTTTTTCTTTATTCAAATTTCTATTAATTATACACATTCAAATTAAGAAGTGAATACATGATAATATTACCCAATTCACAAGTTAAAACTTAGTTGATAAATATAACTAATTATTAACTTTCATATTGGTCAACATTCCTATATAATGTAAATATACATATTGTTTTTTGCATACAAACTCATACACATTGGTACATGTGGTTCAATTTTAGGACGATAATATGAACAGAACTGCACTTACATATCAAAACTACATGGTCATGGTCATGTTCATGTACCACATTGCATAATTTATATTTACTATTATTATAAAGAGAATAACTATTAGAAAGCATTTCAAATTTTATATCAATCTTTCTATAGTGTTTATAATTGAATTTGAAAGTGTGACCTTACGTACAATTACAAAAAATCTCTCTATTAACAGTGTCTTTAGATTAAGAATTTCTCAATCAATCCCATTAAGTTTTGATTAATTAAATGGACAGATGTAGCTAGAATGGTAGAAGGTTTGACAACTTTGATCATATTTATGCGTGCATCTATAGTAGTTCTTGAAAATTAGGTACACAATGATACTTGAGGATAAATTCAGGTTTCTTACTGAGATAGAATTGTACTAAAAATTTCTTACTAATTGATTTAGCCATCAATGATACTTAAGGATAAATTTAGGTTTCTTGTTAAGCCCTTCATGCTTACCTAAATTTCTCAAGCCACTTTAAATTTCTATAATATAAGAAGGTTTTTTAAATTCCCCTTAGCTAGTTGATGGAAATACTAAACTTATTGTCCCCCATTCAAAAAAAGCCATGATTTACATATTTTAATATTAACGTGTTCCTAAAAAAATAATAACCTATTTGATTAGATTAATTAAAGATTAATGTATAACAATAAGAAAAGGCACCCAATAACTAGGAAAAATAACAACAAACACAACCACATAAATATTATCAAAGAAAAGAATTAAAAAAAAACAATAATAACACCAATACAACAAATGCAAAAACCTGATGAGAAAAGGAAAGAACCTTGATAATGGCGCGCTGAAGTAGATTACCGTAAGCACAACATTTAAAAATAATTAAAAATAATTAAAAAAAGCCATCAGTGTAGCGTTCTATTAATGAGCAAAGTACCTTGATGATTACTAACGCTGAACTCCAAAGTGAGTAATAAAAAATTACTTTCTGAACTCCAAAGTGGGTATTAACATTTTGTTGAAAGCAGAGTGAAAAGGGGCGCTCAAAGAGATGAAAAAGTGAAGTTGAAGCGGCACACAGATGAAAGTAAAAAAGTTGGAACCCACAACGTTTTGTTAAAAAAATACGAAAATGCTATAATTTTAATACACTATTATAGCGTTTGTTTTTAAAAACACGAAAATGCCATAAATATAGATACTTATTACATCATTTTCCTACCTAAATGCTGTTACTTTATTAAAATAATTATTATAATAAAATTTTAAAGCATTTTCTTACATAAATGTTGTTAATATATCTAATCTATTATAGTATTTTAGAGTAAAAATGCTATAAAATAACTCATCATTATTTTTTAATACCATTTATTAATATAAATGCTTTAATATAAGTGTTATAATATCCTATTTTTGGCATAGTGTAGAGAATGTTGTCCGATGAGGATAATGGTTTTGAAGGAAACTAGCCTAAATGTTAATGGTCAATTGATAATGAGATGTTATAATGTTAACTACGATTATGAATGATAATGGGTTGAGCATGATTTGGATTGTTAAGATGACAATGTAGTTATGTTTACCAAAACAATTACATTTTTAATTACCTATGCTTATATTTGATGTTAGCATGATGTGAAGTTGTGTCGTGTTTCCATTGGGAAAACTATGTTTATGCATACATGTATATATACTATTTAATGTATGATAATCATTTATTTGGGAAATGTTGCTCACCTCCTCGCTATTTTTTTAGTTATGTGAAGTAGGTCTTACTTGTAGGCTTGGTCTATTTTGAAGCGCTTGGAAAGAGGTAATGGTGGAGTAATAGTGACTAGGCTTGGTCGGCATAACTTTTGGTTTTGTGGTTGATACTTATGATGTTGTTAATTTTTGATATGGTATTAGTGATGTTTTGGTATTGATACAAAGCTAGTCTTGGTAACACCTTGTAATGGATTTCATAATATGGAAGTGTTGATGGATCATATTAGTCAAGTTTGTATGTGACCAATTTATAATTTGAATTGATGTTAAAAAATGCCAAAGACATAAATTTGATAAGGTTATGTTGATTATATTATATGCATGATGCTTGATATTCATATGTATATGGTTATATGTAAAAAATATGGAAATTTTGTAGTATGCTAATATGTAATTGTATGCTTTAGCTTGGAATTTGTTTATTTACTGGTAGTATGATGGAGAGGTTGGTAGTAGTTGCTTGAAGTCTAATTCATGAAAGAATTTGTATGCTTTAATCGTTTATGTTTCTAAACTCATGTTCTACTTATTATTTTAATAACGCATGAATACCAATGAAGGTAAAAGTAATATATATGAATAATTATTTGTAAAGATTTTATAGACAATAAGAAATATAGTCTTTTCTGCTACGCACTAGTAATTGACCCTCTCATGTCGTCGTCATATATGAGGAGGGTGTGAATTTAATCGATCTTTATTTAATTAATTTTTTCTTGTGGCTTTCCGGATTAATTCTTGTTCATGAGAAATTTATCCATAATTTTATGAATATTATTTATTATTTATTTTATAATTCGGGCATCACAACATCCGTAAGTTTTAAAATAAAGGCGTCCAAACTCTTTGCTCATTCAATCGAGCAAGCATCTTGATATACTAAAGATTAAAATTGTTTTTTCTATTGAACTTTTCAAACTTTGATGTTGTTCATCGTCTTAGGTAAATTCACATAAATCCTAAATCTTGATTGCTCTTGATACTAGTTTGTTGGGTAAAATGATAAGAGAACTTTATTCCTGCAACAAACATAACAAAAACTAGCAGTCGGAAAAGAGAAGAAAACTAGAGGACAAAAAATGCAAAAACAAACACACAAACAAAGAGAAAGACAACAAGGACACAGACAAGATTAACGTGGTTCACCCTAAGACTTCAAGGACTACATTCACAACTCCACTAAGATAATGAAAATAGATTGCAAAGGAATTATGACTTCTGCATTCAAATAATAGATCCAAGATCTAACTCATGCAACTTTAGACCGCTTGTTAGTGCAACTCAGGCACCCCGACTCCAGAACTCAAACACCTCTATGAAACTCTCTTACAGTCTTAATAAAAGCTCCATACTCTCTCCTATTTTACAGACTTTTCAACTATATACGTTTCACTAAGATTGTCACACCCCGATTTCCATATCTCAGATCTGATGTAATTAAGATAATTAATTTAATAAAAGTATGAATGAATTTTTCACGTTTTGAAAGGGGTTTAACACTTGAACAATTACATCAAGACCCAAACCATAGAAAATGAAGAGTGAAAGTTTAAAAGTTTTTAATAAACTGGATCGATAAGGAATAGCCCAATTTGGTATACGATATAATAGAGTTACAACGGAAAGGTTCGTATACCAGGCGTAAGCCTCGTCTCAAATATAAAGATATAAAAGAGTACCCATAAATTAGGAAGGAAGTGCAGAAATCAAAATTTGGACCACTCGCTCAAGCGAGCCATAACTCACTTAAGCGAAAATAACACCACTCGCTTGGGCGAGACAGGGTTCGCCCAAGTGAACCACTTAGTACAAACAGACCCTTCCATTCACTTGAGCGAGCACCAGCCGCTTAAGCAAAATTACTCCAGTACATAAAATATACACCACTCGCTTGAGCGAGCCACCCTCGCTCGAGTGAATTTCATCCAGTAACCAATGTTAATTATTTTGCTCGGACGAGACATGCTTATCTAAGCAAAAAGCGTCCAGAACCATGTTCACTTTTCCTCGCTTGAGCAAGATCATCAAAGAACAGACCTCTCTTATCCTTGCTCAAGCGAAACCCAAATCGCTTGAGCAAAAAATGACTAGAAGCCAACCATCAATGGCACGCGGGTTTCGCTTGGGGCGAGAATCATGTCGACTGGGCAAGATTATTTGTTGTTTCCTAAAAACTAAATTTTTCAAGTTTTCAAGGGATCACAATCAATCCTAAATGACAATTTGGTCCAAAACACCATTGAAAACACCTTTCGACAATCATTTGGGACTTGCTCCACCAAGTCCCATCTATCACTTTTGATCCTAAATCATCAAATATAAATTTACCATTTTATGCTCATTCTAACATAACCTAACGTACCAATTTAACATAAAGGCCTACTTAGCCACTACTACACATACACACAAGTTCCAATTGAGCAATATGACCTGTTGACACACTCTATCCAGATTAAATGTCGATACGCGGGAATATGGCTATCCACTTCCTGAATCCAATCATACATTGTACGTATATTATTATTGTTTCATTTTTATCATCAATCAACTTAATTCAAAGAAACCAAATTGTTATAATTAGGTCATACAAGTCATATAGGCCTAATTTTTTCCATAGGACCTACCAAAAGGTCACACAATTCAACTCAATAGTTATACAATCAAAACGTACGAGCGTTTAATATTTATATACAACGCCAGCCACGACCCTAAGCTCCTACTTCCATATTTACCTTCCTTTAAAATACCCCGCCTCCAAAAGACTTAGGTTTCCAAGGAACCTACATCAACCTTTGAAAAATGGCAACCAAGAGGTGAGTAACATAAACCAAATGAATTACTCCATACATTATGATAATATGTACTTACACATCCATAAAATACACATCACAAGTACACTACATGATTCAACATGTCAATAGCATCATTATAAATCATTGCAACCATTCACTTAAGTTAGTTCACCATATCAACAATCTCCTTTAATTCCTTAATTTTCTCATAACCAACATACTCGGTATATCACCGGCTATATGCAAATGCTCTTATGGTTAATACATATGTTCAAATGAATCAATGAATTGTCCGAATCCAACTGTGGGAATATAACATCTTAAATGTGTGGGTTAAGCAAAGGTGTGTTACTATGCCCCTACTGCAATAGTAAATATGTACACTTATATTTTAACTTTTTGCATGCATAATCATAACATTTTATTGGTACTAAACTGCTATCGCCCCCTTGTAGCACTAGTCACCCTATGACTTGTGGATTCAACAATATGGCCACAACTGCCACAAGTGCTACGAGCCCCTCCCGAACACACATTGAGAGAGTCGTTTCCCATTAGAAATCACGAGGATACTCGCTCATCATAGAGCCGTCCACCACCGGGCCCACCACGTAGGGTGCCTCATCACTAAACTACGGACAACTTCATGATTCGAATGAATCACTAGGGAACAACATAAATCACCCATGCACTGGGTCGCCCTCCCACTGGGCCCGCCTAGTGGAACCTTTAACATTCCACATAGACAACGTATAATATACCATAGATGCAAATGTCAATCAATGCATATCTTACACTATGTATCCTAAGAACCACTCCATATCCAACATTACTACCAATACTTAGTGGATTTCAACATCCATATTAATAACCACCAACATACACCATAGGATTTCATTTATATCAATTGTTAGTGGCAAACATAGTTCATTAATTTCTTCCACACACACATTATGGATGTCATACAAACCCCCATTGTTGCATCTAAACAAACAATCACAAGTCATGTATCATTCAATTTACAATACCACCCCAATCTTTCCAAATGCATTCAACTCATACATAATACTCAACATTTCATCCAATTAATACAAGGGATCATATCCATGCAAACATACATAAAACAAAAATGGATGAATTTATGAATTTAGAGAATGTTACCCCCTCCTACCTTAGGAGAAGTAGTAATCGACGCGGTTTGAAGGTCCTACTTTGCCAATTAGGTCGTTTCCTACATTACATAACGTGTCATATACAATTATTCTCTATCTTAACCACCAAGATTTAAATACTTTTAGTTTAACTATATAGTGTTCATGCTACTTACACTTTAATACCATTTTTATTTCATTATTCCACCATAACCACCAGGGTCTATGTGCTCATATTCACTATTTTGCATTCTAGACTTAAGATCATCAAAGGGTTCATTCATGCATAACCATTTCTCATCATCATTCTCACTTTTCATCATTAATATCACCCAATCACCAAGGGTAAACCTCTATCTACCCATATTTCTCATTTTCCCAAATTCTAGATGCTAGGGTTTCACCAAAACCTAATAACCATTTTTGTGTACCACTATGCACACACACACAATACTACACTAAAATCTCACACCCCGCCTTAAGGCTTGTCTAGAATGGCTTCTAAACAACACCCATTCATGTAATGCTCCCAAAAACCATAACCTAGGGCTTAAAGCTCTTAAAAATAAAAGAAAGAGCTTACCACAAGAAAAAGAAGAAGAACCCTTAGGAGAGTGAAGAAGAGTGATGAAAATGAGAGAGGGAAAGAGATGAAAGCCTCACACCTCAACCTTCTCCTTGCTTGAAGAGGAAAACAAAAATAGGGAGGAGAGGAGACACACCCACTTGGTTTTTCTTGAGAAGAAGAAGAAGTAGAAGAAGAAGAATTAGAAGAAGAAGAAGAAGTAGTAGTAGAAGAAGAAGAAGTAGAAGAAAGAGTGTTTTGAGAGGGAGAGTGAGAGTGACGGGAATGTAGAGACGAAAAGGAAGAATTTTGTTTTAAAACTTAACTATTCATTAAAATTTTCCTGTTTTACAACAAACAGGATCCCCATTCAGGCCCAATACTTCATCCAAAAATTATTCCGAATACATATTCGGATTCTCGATATCATTGTCTATCACCCTGACCAATGGTGTCTCAATCAGAGATACTTGGTCTGATACTCATATTTTAATCGAGTCAAAATCTCAGCTTTTTAGGCTACAATAAATTATTAGTAGTTATAAAAATTGTCAATTAAATTATACCAATCTCCCAAGGAATTAATTAATTGAAGTATATTTATTCTTTTTGATTTAATATTTTTATCAATTTTCGGGATGTTACAATCATATAAAAGTTTTCTTAAAGATTGTGCCTAAGAGAGCTATAAGAACCCTATTTATTGAGTTCTCCAAAAACATAAAGCCAACAACTTTATAACAAAAAGTTGATAACCTAAAACAGAAACTATTACACTTTAAAATATAGAGGTTCTAGACATTTCTTATATAGTTCCAAAAGTCAAGGATGAGTAAAATAAAATTTGGTGACTACAACGCATGATATTTTCATGGTGCAATGATAGTGAGGTGTAAAAGGAATACTAGCTATTGAAGCCATGTAGAATTTGGAAGGTACTTGGCTAACAAATTTGAATGAGCTTGAGTTACTCAAGCTCTTTATGAAAATTTATATTCAGTTGATGGCCCAATGGTTCTTTATTCTTTAAATTTTTTCCTTCTATAAGTACTCAAGTTGTGGCAATATAAGGTGATTTTCCTTCTTCGAAAGAGACAAAAGAAAATTCTTTATTTAATGTGGGTGGTTTTAAGGCCCCCACGATGGAGATTGGTTGCAAGCTATCTTATACCAAACATAATAAGGAACAATACACTACTATGGAAAAGGCCTTTATCAATAGTTTCGTTACTGCTATGGTAGCGGTTCAGGCATAGAAAATGAAGACGCTGATAACAATGTCAGCACTCGTATCACCGACATTTCCTATGTATTGTCAGTGGTTATAAGCAGAACCACAAACAATGGTTATCAACATACACAAACGCATGGCCTAGCTTTGTCTCTAAATTTAACCACATTTCCTTAATTTCTTAGCACTATATGTGAAGCTAAATTTACAACCATAAATTGGTGATGTGTTTATGCAATATTAATGGTCAATAGATGTAAATTCTAGCAATAAGACAACATTTTTCAAATATTAAATTATTTAAGTTCAATAGACAAGGGGGATAGACAGAGAAAACAAAGGACTTACCTTTCTTGTTACTAGCAGTGGATGAAGGTTTGAATGAATGATATAAGGAAGGTCCAGCCAATGCCTTCATACACAAAGAAACATACAACAAGAATATGGAACTCGGAAGAAGGATAAGGGAAGAAGAAAATATGGAGATGAAGAAAATATATAGTTGTACTTCATCACTTTAGAGTTGGGATCCATTACATATTATTGATAAAATAAAGCATTATCTAAATATATGGAATGGGAGACACTTTTCTTATGCAAGTAGGCTTACAATTGACAAATTAGTTCTTGAGGATATTCCTTTATACTGCATGTAAACAAATGATCTCTCATTTACTATGTTTCGAATCCACTGGAAGGAAGCTTCATTGCATTGGTTGGCATTGTAACACCCTGAAAATAGGGTAAATTTTTCACGATTCTAAAAATCATTAATTAATGAAGAAATAAAGTGGTGAAGCTTTAATCAACACCCTGGATCTATAAAGAACCTATCTCATATATAAAGATATGAGAAGGTGAGTTAAAAATGAATCATGAAGATCTCTCAATTAGAGACAGCGGAAAAATCTTTCATATTGATGTTATATGATTGGATTTAAAGAAGAGGGATTTTGTGAGATTTAGTGGTTCAAAATATGTCAAATACACCTGTATGGTGATGCAAGAAGAAGCTATGATGCAAGGGAAAACTAAAGTAATTAAGGCAATCATGAGCGAAATGCCTCACTCGCTTGAGCGAGTTAAACAACCCACGCCTGGGCGGAACCAGCAAGCGAGCTTGAACGAGGGGAGAAAATGCATCAGGTACAAATCTCGCTTGAGCGAGCTTAGCTTGCCTGAGTGAGATCATTCCAGTGGTAATTGGCCTCTCTTTTGCTTGGACGAGACATCCTCCCCCAAGCGAAATTGCTCCAGAAACCATCACCATGCTCGCTCGCTTGAGCGAGGCACGCTCGCCTGAGTGAAAAAGGGACAGAACCTCCCTGCCCATATTTTGCTCGAGCAAGGCCAGGCCCGCCTGAGCAAAATTCATCCAGTAAGCACCTACCTGATATGCACGTGAGTGAGACACCAGCTCGCGTTAGTGAATTTGGGCCAAAGGCCACCCCTCTGATACAGGGAATTCTCGCTTGAGCGAGGATCCATCTCGCTTGAGTAAGATTATCAGATCATGCATAGAAACATGGAAAATATCATAACCTAACATACAAAAACTCATCCTAAGCAAAATTGATCAAAATTAACATATCATATACATCATATTAAGCATTTAAAACTTGTTTCAAGTAATCATACTCAATAATTTCCATTTCTATTCATGAATCATATCATAATCAAACTTATCACCTTATATACTTTATAAAACACAAAATCTTAAGAAGTATTTCATTCATTCATCAACTTTAGCAGCATTCCACATTATGTTTGACATCCATACATTGTCAAGGTCATTAATGAAAATCAGCCATACATACAAGGGTCTAATTTTTCTACATGGCCTCCAAAATCATCATTCATCACATTAAATTACAAAATTGAGCATATACACATCACATACTCTACAAATGACAATATGTCGGCCAAGGCTCACCCAAATTCCTTCCATATTTACTTTCATCAATACTTGACCTCTAAAAGAGTAGGATTTACATCATACCTATATCAAACTTAAAAATGGCAACTAGGGGGTAAGTAACATAATCCAAACGTATCAAAGTCTTACATTATGATGACACTTATACATGCCTACATATAATACATTTCTCAAGAAACATCACAAGTTTTGTTCACATACTATATCATATCATTTCAATATGTTACGTATTTGAAGCAATACATCCACAACACACATATCCAAATCATTGACATTCTCAATAACGTCATCATACACACAATGTTAGTACCACATTTCTTTCCTCTTTATTTATCAATCATCCATCGCCTCCACGGGCTATCAACTAGGCATATCTCCGACTATATGCAAATGCTCTTATAGCTAATGCATATGCACAAAGGAATTATTATCAAATGTGGATCCGACTGTGGGAAACATCAACATACCAAATATGGGTCAAGCCTAGATGTGATACTATGCCCCTACTGTAGTAGAAAAATATGTACACATATACCTGAATTCATGCATGCTTAATAACATATTTTACTGGTACCAAACCGCTCTCTCCCCTATGTAGCACTAGTCACCTCATGACTTGCGGATCAACATCGAGGTTGTTTGGTATAAAGTTGAGTTAACGAAGTTTAGAAAACTGGGGTTTTGTAAATGGAGTTTAGAAAACTGAGGTTTTGTAAATGGGGTTTTGTTTGGTTGATAGTTGAATTAAAGTGAGTTGAGTTGTAGTGATTTTGTTTAGTTTGTAGTAGAATTGGGTTTGAGAAATGGTAGTTGAGAGTGAAATTACTTAAAAGGGTATAAATTTTAATATATATAATTTATGTGTATATTTGTTTATATTGATATTAAATGTATAATATAAAACCAAAAAAATTAAATTTAATAATACATATTTAATAAATGAATGAATATATTAAACATTAATTAATGTAAAATTTTTTATATATAATAAAACCAATTAATTAATGTGATTAATTTTATATATTATGAAATAAGAATATATTTGATTGTTTTTATCATAGTATTAAAGGTTATAAGGTACGTTAATTATATATTTTAAAATTAAATGTAATAAATTGGTTTATTATTTTCTCAATTAAAAACCCCAACATATATTAAAAATAACAAAGTTACAACACAATGATAAACATTACTGATTATTAAATTGTGCATAAAAAAGTTGGTCCCTAATTGAATCACGAATTATATTCATAGCCGGTGATGAGGTTGTGTCAACTTTATCATTCGGTGCAAACTGAGAATTATTTTCTTGGGCCATATAGCTATCTTCATTTATGCTATCAAAATCAATATCTGGTAGACTACATCTTCGAATGAAGTTGTGTATCGTCATTGTGGCACATACTAGTTTAACTTGAGTCTCGTAGGTGAATTTTGACATAAACCTAAGATTTACAAACCTACTCTTCCATACCCTAAAACTTCGCTCAATCGTGCACCTTAAACTGGAGTGGAAATAATTAAAAACCTCACTGTGATTTCAAAAATCACGTGCACGTCTAAAATCTAGGAGATGATATCTTTCATTTCTGTATGGAGCCAAGTATCCCATTGACATTGGATATCCACTATCAACCACATAGTATTTACCTATTTGAGAAATTAATGAAACACATTAGCCTAATGATGAGAACCTTAGCATGTATACAACAAACAATATGCAATGAGTCAATGACATGTAAAAGTCAAATAATTTGAATTCTAACCTGTGGGAGGGTGTGGGAAATTGTAAGTTGGGTTTGTAAGTGCGTCCTTAAATACACGTGCATCATGGGTAGATCCTTCCTAACCTGGCAAACAAATATGAAACACATGTCCCAATCACACACGGCCATGACATTTTGCAAGGTAAAACCTTTTCTACCGATGAACCTTATATTATCGGTTGAGAGCACTACACATGGGACATGCGTTCCATCAATTGCTCCAATACAATCTTTGAAATATGGCTAATATCTCTTATCTTCGTGAAATTTCAGGGGCACGTGTTGGAAGGTTGGATCTAATGGCTTTATCATATCAACTGAGAATTCCAAACATGCTTCTAAGACACGGTGAAAATTTCTACTCACTTTTTCACCTGAATGCTGGAACTTTTCTTGAATAACTCTATTACCGACCCCATGTCCAATCATATGTAAGAACATGGCGACCATTTCATGGATGCCCATATTTCTGGATGACGTTAACCCGTGGTTGGCTAATTCCTCGCACAATAAAAATAAGACATCTTTACTCATCCTAAGCATTTCGTGACATCTAGTGTCATTACCGCTGATAAGCTTTTGTACCCATGCATGCCCTGTTAGTTGACTTGTCCTATATGGTTCCTTACATATATATTTAATAACATATTCCCTGTAAATATTTGTTGAACAACCTACCAATGCTAAGTTAATGCTGGTCACCTGATCATCATTTAATCCTGTATCCTCATCAGATGATGACATAATCGCTTATCACCTAGTCAAGATAAACACATTTCTATGTAAGACAAGTCATGCACATTTGAACCCTGAACACATTAACACAGACATCAACATTGATAAGTAAATCATTAACATAACACTACTTGCATCATTCAATATTTACCAATATACACAATGCATTACCATCTAAAATGAACACAACATAATGTTTAAATAATGCATCCCTGTAGAGTATCACAACAAACGTAATTCAATAAGTAAAGCATACAACTATCAACCACAATACAACCTATACATAGTAAAGCATACAAATCCTTAAACACATTACAAATGTCCAAAACTCATGACATGTCCCTGAGTAAACCACGTAAACAACATTTATGCTCCCATGGGGTCTTTAAACGTACAAACCACTCTCGAATTTCTTTATCTCTCAGAACTGCTAGGCACTTGTAAAAGACGTCTTCGTCATTACAGAACTCAGGTAGCGAGCGCACTATATCAAGGCACCTCTCAATAGAACTGCCATCCTGGTTGGTTTTGGCCACAACTGTAGAGGTATGGGAACTAACAGCCTGAGCCACCTAATTCATTGATTCCTGTATCACTGTAACACTATCCCTCCTGCTCCTTTTAGGTTGTTTCCCTCTACCTCTTGCCCTATGCCTTTTATCCCCACTTCTGGCTGATGGATTTGACTGGGAGTCTTAGTTCAGATAAATACCACCTAGTCCCATACTACCCGTGCCCCCAGTACTAACCCCCTCAGCACCTATGGTGCGATCCTTACTATCACCTGATCCCTCACTCCTATCCTGTGAATTCGGTATGCTGCCAACCTGTATCTCAGGACACTTCCATCCTGCATACCTTCGTCAAACTCAAGAATATATTCATTCCTAAAAACAGGGGGCGGTATAATGCCCGATGATGGTGCCCAAGCATATTCACTGGTTGCCACATTGTCTTTAAACAATTGTGTTAGCTCATGGGCATGGGCCAACCCTCATAACGGTACTTCCCATAGGCTGGGTTTTCCTGTGGATAAATCATAAGTTTCAGTCATCCTAGATATATATGAAAATAACACTAATCAAATTATATCAGTGATTAAACACCTACCCTCTCCTTAGCATCCCACCATTCATCATCGGCTATAAATGTGTGCCTCTGACTGTCCCATCCTAAGCCCGTTGTATGTTTAAACAAATTGTACCATGCCACCCATTCTTTCCTTAGATTATCCCACTTGTTTTTGAATTGATCCTTACTGTAGTGTCTGTTACACTTTATATTAAAATAACACTCCAAACCCTCCCACCCTTTCTTTGTTAGGGAGGTACCCTTACGCTCCCCATTCCTAATTTGTTCCAAAGCATCATCCACAAAAACTTTTACAGCATAACAATCCTAATAAGCCTTTACAGACTATATGGGTGCCTTCCCCTTGTCCCTGTTCCGGGTAGACATGCTACACAATACAATTTGTCATAACATTGCACAAGAAAATACAATTACAAACATTTTATGCATAACCTTAACCTTATATAATTGCACAATATTTACATGCATCTAAGACACTTAATAAGTTACTTTTACCCTTAATCCGTAGGGTTTAGGGTTTAACCTTAAAACCATAAACAAATACAAACCCTAAACACAAAGCCAACTAATTTAATTTTAAACTCTAAACAAACTTTAACCTTAAACACTAAACCCATTAGTTTTATCCATAACCTTTTAACCCTAAACTTTAACCCTAAACAATACAACCCCTAAATAAATTCATTTCATCCCTAAACCCTAAATAGATAATATATTATCCATAAACTCTTCATAAAATAATTTTAACCCTACACCATTAAATTAAAACTTACATATGTGTTTAGAAAATTCATGTTATATTATTTTTAGATTTACACCTTAAAAAGTCATATGTGACTTACATCAAATTAAATGGTTATTTAAACTTTAAATAAATTTAAGTATATTCATTTTAAGAACCAATCCAAAACAAGGCATGATTGATTGATTTGGTTAATTGTATGAAATTTATTAATAAAAGAAGTATAAAATGAGCTATATTATTTGTATAATACTATTTATGCAATAAAAGCATACAATATGTTTTACTATCTCTTATTATTATATCTATCTTATCTTGCACAAATTAAAAATGACTTTCATTTTGCTTCCATAAGTAAATTAAGTTATAGTAAAAGAATTTAAATGTGAACTTTTTTTTAAAAATGTGGTTCAACACAAATCTAGACTTAATTTCGTTATAACTAACGGTTACATGCTACGAACCCATTATTTACGCAATATAATTTAAATTTTCGCATTACTCATCATTATTTACGCAATGTAAGTTAAATTATCACATATACGCCAAGGCTTACAAATTCTTAAGCATTACTCATCGTTATTCGTCGTTCATTAGCTTAACAACTAAAATTAATCTACACAAATATTAAAATCTAAACTATAATTAACTTTAAAAATTAACTTTAAAAATACAAAACTAAACTAAATTACCTAATCTAACATGCCTTCATTAGCAAAATCAACCTTATATAATTGGAACATTAACCTTACATTTTTCATCCCTAAACAACATACAAGCAACACTTTACATGAATAAACTAACATATAAACCAACTCAATACACATAAACCAACCCTAAACATAACAAAATAGATATATCATTTCAAAAAAAAATCAAAATAAAAAACAGGGCACTTCTACCATACACCAAGCAACACCAACACACCCATGCACCATACCCAACTTCAGTAGTTTCACCTCATCACCACCGTCAATCCCAAAAAGCCATCATCCATCATCACTACCAGCAAGCACCACCAGCTACACCACCAGCAACTACCAACAGCCACCACCAACAGCCACACCACCAGCCACCTAGCCCAAACCCAACCCCATGCCCGAGCCCAACCCAACCGCAAGCCCGAACCCAACCCAGGCTTGAAGCCAAGCCAAGCCAAGCCAACCTGTCCCTCCCCCCACCATCCTACGACCAATGACCCTATCCCACCACCACCCAAACCACCCCCAACCCGAGGCCAAAACCCAACAAACCCTCTACCCACAACCTAACCCGAACCCTACACCTTACCCAACCCCACCCCAAATGGCCACGAACCCACGGCCAACATCCCACCCCCACCAACACCCAATAACCACCACCCATAACCCCCCTTCCCGAAGCCTTTCCCCAACCCCATCATCCTCGAAACCCCAACGACACTCCCTAAGCCCCACCCCAAACAACATCCCAACCCCACCCCAAACATCATCCCAACCCCACCAGCCACCCTACGACCCAATAAACACCCACCCCACTCCCTGAACCCAGCCCCAAAATGAAACACAAACCACCCACAGCCCCTTCCCTAAACCAACACCCTACACCCTACACCCAAAAACCCACAGTCCCAGTCCTGATCCCATCCCCAAAACCCAATATTGCAAATGAAAAAAACCAGAGAAACTGAGAGAGAAAGACCAAAACAGATCGGGGTTGTATTACCTCAAGAGCGGTGGAGGATTTTCTCCTTCTTCAGATCGGAGGTGGTGTCGTCCCAGCTGTAGATCGGAGAAGAAGGTGGTGCCGTCGTTCACTAGATCTGAGGAGATCAGGAAGGGCCACGTCTTATAGCTGTCGGAGGGCTATTATGGACTTTTACCAAACGCTGTTGATCCGAGGGAGGTCGCAGCTCCTTTTACCCAATACGCGTTAATCCCAACCTAACGGCATTAGTAGCCATGGAACAAAGCGACGAGAACAACCCAAACAAAGAAGGTGGCCAACGGAGACTCAGCGACAGAAAAAACCAGCTTTAACGGCATGGAGAGTCAAACCAAATAGCCTAGTCATGGCCTTACTTACCAAAATGCTACAGGCCCCTCCCGAACACACATCGAGAGAGCTGTGCCCCGTCAGACATCGAGGTAACTTACTCATCACAGAGCCGCCCGCCCACTGGCCTTGACACATAGGGTGCCTCGTCACCAAACTATGGACAGCTTCGTGATTCCCAGAATCACTAGGGAAATACAATAATATACCTGTGCACTTGGTCGCCCTCCCACTGGGCCCGCCTAGTGGAACCCCTAACATTCCACATAGACAGCGTATGATATGCCATGGATGTAAATGCCAATCACTGTATTCTCACTCTATGCATCCTATCATGCGACTTCACATTCAATAATTTACCACAACCACTTAGTGGATTTCGTATACTTATCATTCTCTACCACCACCAACATTCATTGGATTTCATACACACTATTAGTTAGTGGCAATCAACATTTATTAGTTCACACATTATGGGATATTCAACCACATACCAATCAATACAACCATGGTCTCAAGCCATTCATAACAAATTCATTAACGTGAATCAAAACAACACCATACTCATTATCCTAAAAGCATATGCCACATAACATCAACCATTCTAAATGCATTTTAATCATAAAATCATTATATCATCCACTCAAGCCAATCTATCATAACACAATCATATCTATATATTCACATCCTCAATGGATGAAATCATGCATTTAGAAATGTTACCCCTTCCTACCTCAAGTGAAGTAGTAATCAACGCGGTTTGATGGTCCTGCCTCATCAATGGGGTTGTTTCCTACATTATACAATATACCACACAATTATTCTCTATTCAAACCACCAAGATTCAAGTGCTCTTAATTAACTACTTGGTGTTTTATGCCTTTTTAATTCTCAAGCCTTACTTATTTCCTTTAATCCACCATAACCACTATAGGTTAGATGCCCAAATTCATTATTATGCATTTAAGGCTAAACCCATTCATGGGTTTCCACATTAATGGTTCTCAACCACCATTGTCAACCATTCACCATCATTATTGGTTATTACTCATCATAAATAACCATTCCCATTATTAAATACATTCTCTTAGCATTAATAAATACTCTTCTACACATATTTTTTATTTCCCCCAAATTATAGGGTTAGGGTTTCTCTAAAACCCAACAATCATCATCAATGTCCATCATCTTTCACCATATTAAATGCCATTTTCATGTACCCCACCATGCCCTCATAAAACTCATATTAAATACACCTCACCTTAGGGTTTCTCATCATAAATTCTTCCCACTCATAACCCACATGCATTAAACTCTCTCCCAATAACCATTACCCAAAACCTAAGACTAGAGCTAAAGAAAATAGAGAGGAAATCTTACCTCAAGCAAAAGGGAGTGAGCTCCAAGAATGGGAGAGAGGGAGAACAAAAATTGAGAGGGAGAGGGAGAGCTTCAAAGCACCACAAGCTTCTCCACCCAAGCTAGGAGAAAAACAAAATATGGAGGAGAAAAGGCACACCACCACTTTGTGGGTTTTAGAGAATGGAAGAGGAAGAAGTAGAAGAAGAGTAGAAGATGAAAGGAGAAGAGAAAAGAATGAACATGCCAAGAAAGAGGAAACCAACATGAATAAGAGGAGAAAAAAAGAGTTTTAGAGTTTTTAATTTTAACCCCTCACTTAACTCCTCTGTTTTAAATCAAACAGGATCTCTGTTCGGGCTCAATACTTTATCTAAAAATTATTCCGAATATATATATCCAGACTCCCATTATTATTCCAAATAGCCCTGACCAATATCATCCCAATCGGAGATACTTGGTCTGACACCCATATTTTAATCGGGTCTAATTTTAACTTATAAAACCCCCAATAAATTATGAATAATCCCTAAAAATCTTAATTTATTTATTTTGAATATTTTGGGATATTAACTTACTCACATATAATCGTTTAGTATTTATTCCCAATATTTCATCATTTATATAAAATTAGGGGTGTTACAATTGTTAAACCCTAAATACTGTTGGGTCTTTTAATTGGCAAGTGCACCAATCGTTTGTAGTTTTCAAATTTAGATATCGTTCCACTGAGATTAAAAGTTCTAGTAATTCACAGTAATTCTTATTTACTATGGTAAATTTATCAAAACTTATTCATAAAAGAATGCTTTATAAACAATTTATACAATATTCATAAAATTTAACGATTGATTTGTTCATAAGGTAAAAAAATGATAAAGATAAAATCTATCTAGAAAGTTGAGATGTAATTAAGAAGAATTCAGATACTTGAGGTAAAAACATAGATTGACAAATTATGTTGGAATTAGGATCCTCGCACTAAAATATAATGAAATAATTACAAACATACATATTTAATTATCAAGTTCATGTTAGTGCAGCTTAAAATCATTATAACTGATCCCTCATGATATAAATTCTAAGTAGTCACCGTAAAGTCTGATCCCCCGTGAGGTTTCTCAGTAAAAACTTGTATTAAGTACTGGCCTTATAGCAACAATAATCACCAACTCTATTCTTAGTAATTGGCATATTAAGGGTATTTCAACTTTTACTTTCATTAAAACAGATTTTAATACGGCATGAATAATCATTCTCCCGTTTGACATTCACACTAATAAAACAAGTTTCAATAAAAATTTAGTTACACATGGTAAAAGTAAAAACAACACTTACAGAGTTTGACATTACGAGGATTTGGAAACACTTCATGATACAAGAGCTCACAATACTACACAACACTCTCAAGTATCTAGAAATTACTCCAACCTTACAAAATCACAAAAGAACACTTAAACTCGAGTGAAAAGAGAGAAAAGAAGTTCTGAATTGAAGATGGGATGCCTTGGAAGTGTGGAGAATGGCCCTATTTATAGGGCTGAGGAAGGGTCCTGGCTCGTAGCATCAGGTTCCTGACTCAACTACCATTAAACACGTTATTAAGTGGCCATGATTAAGATTAATTAAATCCAATAATGCCCAGACAATGGTTCCATATGTCTCCCAATTCGTCTTGACATTTTGCTTGATTGGATTTGCCATTATTTGGCCTTTTGACTAAGTGCTTGTCCACCTGGAAATGGAGTCCACGTAGCTCTAACGTTACGCGTGGCTGTGACATGTAGCGTCAGCATCAAAATTTCCCACGGTATGCGTGGTGTTGATGCTATGCATCAGCTTTCCAGTTCTTCAATTTTCTCTTGATTTTCTTTAATTTTTTCACTACAAAACTAGAGAAAATTGATCAAGGCAGATTATTTCCAATAACATCCATTTATTGAATTAAAAACATAAATTTATTACAATTTAAACTAATTTTATTTAAAATAACACATTTTTTATTATGAAAATAACAGTAAATTTGAGGACTAACAAATACCCCTAACTTGAGACCTTGCTTGCCCTCGAGTAAAAGAAAGAAAAATCAAAATAAAATTAAGTCTGAAAATTTATTGCAAAAAGTGATTTACAATTTTACCAATAAAAATGAGGAATCTTATGTAACTAAGGCTTAAAGATAAATTTTTACAATGTCATACCAATAAATCAAGCTTATTTCAAGGTTTACCTCACAAGTGTTTATCTCTGTGAAAAGGAACCTGTCAATCTCAATCGATCATAAAATCAAACAAATTCAATTATGATTTTCATCTTGTCAATGGTCATTTATAGAGAGTCACACAAAAGTCACAAGGTCTTTTTAAGGGTTGTAATGAGGCTTGAGTTACAAGAAATTATGGTTTTTCTTGGATTTCAAACACCTGAAATAATAAAAGAGCATTTCACAATTTCTTTTAGGGTGCTTTTCTTGACCCAAAATTCTTATTTCCCTTTTTGATGATGATAAATACCTCTAACTTGATTCTTTTCACTATTTTTGATTTTGCATATATCAACTTGATTCTTTTCATTTTTTTAAAAGAATTAAGTTGTTAAATTTTCACTCCCCATTTTTGTAAGAACACTGAAAATATTTTCTTTTAAATTATTTTATGCTCTTTCATTCAATCAAGTAAAGGGAATGGTAAAGATTAATTAAGAGTTAAGGGTACCGAGGAAACTATTTTAAGATCAAAATTGGCTATCAAAGGATAAATATATTTTTACCATGGTAGGCTTTTTGGCCCTAGTTTCTTGTGTTTACCAAAGAATTTGCCTTGATCATGCTCTTGGATCCTCTGTACAACAACACAAGTCAAAGAATTAAGCAAAATTAATTTGAAAGAAGTTATATCGAAACCCTCAAGTGTTTAAAGGTCTCTTAGCTCATCAGGTTTTTGAAATTAGCTTAATAATTGATAAGCTCATTGTAATCAGTTTTACCTAAATGCCTTAGTTATAAAAAGATTTTTCTCATTTTAGAATTGGCTTATTGTTCAAAACTTTAAGCGCATAAATTTTTCAGAATGTATTTTTCACAAAAAATAAAGAAAATAAAATTAACCATACAAATTAAAAATCAAACCACACAAATAAAAATAAACCATAATATAATCCCAAAATCAAAATATACTAAATATCAAACCAAAAACTAAATAAAATGTATGAAAAATGATAAAAGTGCAGAAAATATAAGATAACACCATTAGACCTCCATGTGGTCATCCTCATCATCTCCTTCCTCATCAGCATCACCCCCAGTATCAGTATATGCTCCAGACGGTCCACCAGCCTAAGGGTATATGGGCAAATCACCAGGCCAAGCCACATGGGCTGCAAAGTCAGCTAGTGTCATAAATGGTGCTCCCTCTCCCTGAATCCTATACTGATAGTAAGAATCATGAAGATGTGTATTAGCTCAGTGAGAAGTAGCCATCATCTGCATCATATGTTGATGCTCTATGCTCATCCTAGTGAATCCCTCAGTGATAGCATCAGTAGATAGTGGATGGGCTGGTCTCCTACGTCTCGGTCTGGGCTGAGCCTCCGGCTCCAAAGGTGGAAGCTCGCACTGCTGAACAAAGTAATCTCTATTTACTGAGACCTTGGGGACTCTCCCTAAAGAACTAGTAAACTCTGGTGATGACACAACAACTCCTTGCCTCCTTAGTAAGGCAGAAATGATGAGAGGTAAAGGAACAGGGTGATTCACCTTATACCTGAGGGCATAAAGGTGAATCTTCTCAGATATAAGCTTAGCAATATCAATGGTATGGCCTTGAAGAATGGAGTAGAGAAGGCAGCATCGATCAATTAGGAGAGAAGAAAGGTGGGTAATAGGAGTGATGTTATGAAGCATAAGGTACATCCATGCCTGAGCTATAGGGGTTAGTTGGATCTTAAGGAGGTTCGATGGAGTTCTTCCAACCTTACTAAGGTTAAAGAAGATTTCATCTTTACTCAAGAAATGAGCAACCTGATCCAGGAAGTATCCTAGATCACCATCCTTAATGGCAACCTTGTTTCTGTTTTCCTTCCAGAAACAAGTGTCGCTTTTGGGAGTAGGCTCCCAAGGATTACCCAGTAAGGTACTAATAGTGTCCCTGTCATAAGTGATGTGCCGACCCCTCACCAAGCTCGTCCTTTACTGGCTGATGTTCGCTGAGTCCTAGTGTGTCCTGTAAGCATTAGCATAAAACTCCATAACCAAGATGGGATCCCCCTCAGTAGGTAGAGAAAATAGGGGTCCCCATCTCCTTCTCTGTATCTCATCTTGCAGCTCAGGATAATCTCCAGCACTGAGATCAATGACCCTCTCCCAGATGAGTCTCTGGCCCTTGATCTGATGGAATCTCACCCACTTGGCGCCGATCCTGAATCTGGTGGGATCTCAGGGTCCCAACTGCTCCTCACCTTAAAGATTAGGATCTCCAGAGGTGGTATCAGTATCTATAGTTTTCCTATGTCTTTTGGGACCAATGATGGGCATAGACTTCTTCGGTGCCATCTGCAGAAGAAAATTTACCAAATTCAAACCCACATCAAACTATTTTAAACTAAATCATACATATTTTTTATTTTTATTTTTATATTTTGACAAATAAATCAAGCAAAACATCAAAAAATTTAACATGCATATTTTTGGATTTTTTTAAAGTATAATACACACATCATATATAATTTTATGAATGAAATAAAATTCACACAACATGCAATTTTGCATACAAACTTAGAAAATTACAATTCACACATATTTACAAAATTTAACAAATTTATTTATTTTTAGGCAAGAAAGTATAACAAACATACAATTTAAGAAATTTTATTAATTTAAAAGAAAAACAAACAAACAAACAAACATACAAAAAAATGGGATAGAATTTTTATTTATTTATTTATGTATTTTCAAAATAAAATAGAAAACAATATATACATTAAATAAAAAATAAAACACAAAAATTAACAAAAATCCAAAACAGGGACTGATGCTACGCGTGGGTTGGGCGCTACGCGTTAGGTTGTTCTTCCCACACTATGCGTCACTAGGACACTACGCGTGGGCTTACAGGTTCAGAAACTGCAAAATAGGAGTTGTGCTACAGCAACCCCTCCAAACCACATTCAATCCATTTATTGACCTATTTCTAATAGCAATCAATCCCAGTGGTTATCTAATTCTATCCCTAACTGCATGTAATTCTAAAATTGAAAATTGAAAATCAAATGAACCAAGGAAAGGGAGAAGATTACTTACTTGAAATCCTTGAGAGATGAAGAAAATTTTGAAGATTGACATTGCTTGAGAGGTTTGGAATTCTGAGAAGTAGGGTTTCTGAGGCAGAGAGGGAAATTTAGGTTGTTAAAACCTAAATTGGGCCTCTCTGGTTCAGTTTTAAAAACTGAACGTGGGCCTTGACGCTACGCATGACTGGGACGCTACATGTCAAGTTAAAAATTTACCTCCAAGTTACGCGCCAGTGAGACGCTACGCGTGGGGTTATGTTTTTCAAAATTTAAAATTTTAATTCTTAAAACCCTTTTTCTTTCAGTTTTAAAAACCTCTTTATTAAAAATCTAGTTAAAATTAAATTCTATAAAACAAACATTTTTAATTTTTTTTATATAAATTAACAATGAAAAGAAATAATGGGTTGTCTCCCATTGAGCGCCTGATTTACTGTCTCTAGCTTGACATCCTGCACATCACAGATTAGTTAAATAACAAATGGTAGTGAGTCTGTCGATCTCACCACCCAGATATGGTTTCAATCTTTTCCCATTAACCATCCAACTTCTTTTGGAAGTTGGATCTTTAATTTCAACTGCTCCATAAGATTTAACTTCCTTAATTACAAATGGATCTGACCAGTTAGATTTCAATTTACCAGGAAACAATCTTAATCTTGAATTAAATAATAAAACTTGCTGACCTGGTGTGAAGTGTCTATTTTTAATTTTCTTGTCATGGTAAGCTTTCACTTTATTTTTATAACTTCTAGATGACTCATAAGCATTGTTTATCATTTCCTCCAACTCAAGTAATTACAATTTTCTTTTGTCAGCTGCCATATTTGGATCAAAGTTGAGGAATTTTAAGGCCCAATATGCTTTATGTTTCATCTCTACTTGAAGGTGACAAGCTTTTCCATAGACCATTTGGAAAGGAGAAAGGCCAATAGGAGTCTTGAATGCAATTCTGTATGCCCAGAGTGCATCATCAAGCTTTTGTGACCAATCTTTTCTAGAGGAAGACACAGTCTTTTCTAAAATTCTTTTCACTTCACGATTTGAAATTTTAGCCTATCCGTTGGTTTGTGGATGATATACTATATCCACTTTATGTCTCACTCCATAATGTTGTAACACCTTCTGAAGAACTTTGTTACAAAAGTGTAAACTTCCATCAATGATTATAGTTCTTGGTGTTTGAAACCTGCAGAAAATGTTTTTCTTCAAGAAATTCACTACAGTTTTGGTATCAGCATTAGGTGAAGCGATTGCTTCTACCCATTTTGAAACATAATCAACTGCCAAAAGGATATATTGATTGAATTGAGAGTAAGGAAAAAGTCCCATAAAATAAATACCCCAACAATCAAATACCTCAACCTCTTGAATGTTTGTGAGAGGCATTTCTTGTCTCACATTAACATTACATGTTCTTTGGCAGTTATCACAAGCTTGCATAAATGAATGAGAATCCTTAAAAATGTAAGGCCAATACAAACCTGATTGAAGAATTTTTACAGTAGTTCTTTCTCCATTAAAATGTCCTCCATAAGGTGATTTGTGATAATGCCAGAACACATCTTTCTTTTCCTAATCGGGTACACAACGACATAGCAAATTATCCACACCAATTTTGAATAGATAAGGGTCATCCCAAACAAAGTATTTTGCATCTTTAAAAAAAAATTCTTTGCTGCCATGTTAAATCATTTGGAAGAATTCCCGCTGCTTTAAAATTGGCCATATCAGCAAACCATGGCCGTTTTGTTATTTCAGAAATTCTTCCAAGATGTCTTTTTCTTTGTCAGTAACCTCATCATTCATCAATCTAGAAAGATAGTTAGCGACCATATTTTCACTACCCTTTTTATCTTTGATTTTAAGATCATATTCTTGAAGGAGCAGAATCCATCGGATTAACCGAGGTTTAGAATTAGTTTTGGTCAAAAGGTACTTGATTGCAGCATGATTAGTAAAAATAATTATTTTTGATCCAATCAAGTATGATCTAAATTTTTCTAAGGCATACACTATGGCTAGTAATTCTTTTTCAGTAGTTGCATAATTTATTTGATTTTCATTTAAAACTTTACTAGCATAGTATATAACTCTAAAAACTTTTTCATATCTTTGACCAAAAATGGCTCCCACAGCATAATCACTTGCATCGCA
The DNA here is from genome assembly GCA_037962975.1 of Clitoria ternatea. Taxonomy (NCBI): domain Eukaryota; kingdom Viridiplantae; phylum Streptophyta; class Magnoliopsida; order Fabales; family Fabaceae; genus Clitoria; species Clitoria ternatea. The sequence goes on along the minus strand of CM075672.1, from coordinate 15,347,981 downwards.
CATAAGTTCAAAGGGTAAATTCCAATTTGGAGCAACAATTACAAGGGCAGAAACTAATTTTTCTTTCAATGAATTAAAAGCTTTAAGACATGCCTCATCAAACTTGAATTCAACATCTTTATTTAAAAGATTTGTTAAAGGTTTAGCAATTCTTGAAAAATCTTAAATAAACCTTCTATAGAATCCAACATGTCCTAAAAAACTTCTAATACCTTTTACATTTATAGGGGGTGGGAGTTTAGAGATTATCTCAATCTTGGCTTGGTCTACTTCAATATCTTTAGAAGAAATTTTGTGACCGAGTACAATTCCTTCTTTCACCATGAACTGACATTTCTCCCAATTTAGCACCAAATTTGTTTCAATACACCGCCTCAGTACGATGTCCAAGTTAGTTAGACATAATTCAAATGAATTCCCAAAGACTGAGAAATCATCCATGAAAATCTCAATGCTCTTTTCAATTAGATCTGCAAAAATAGCAAACATGCATCTCTGAAAAGTAGTAGGTGCATTATATAATCCGAAAGACATCTTCCTATAAGCAAATATGGCAAAAGGACATGTAAAAGCAGTCTTTTCCTGATCAAGAGGGTCAACAACAATTTGATCCAGAATATCCATTAAGAAAACAATAGTAAGCCTGTCTAGAAAATCTTTCAAGCATTTGATCCATAAAAGGGAGTGGAAAATGATCTTTTCTTGTTGCTTGATTTAATTTTCTATAATCAATACACATTCTCCAACTGGTGACAGTTCTTGTTGGGATTAATTCATTTTTATCATTAACAATTACTCTCATACCACCTTTTTTTGGAACAACTTGTATAGGACTTACCCATGCACTATCAAAAATGGGATAGATAATGGGCTCGTTTGTTTAAACTTATTTTAAGAGATAAGTGCTTTTTTAATTAAAAAACACTTATTTTAAATTTTGACGTGTTTGTTTAAAGTTTCAAAAATAAGCAGAAGTTAAAAATAAGCTGATTTCAACTTATTTTAAGAAGCAACTCTGATCTGCTTATTAAAAAAGTGATTATAAAAAAAGCACTTTTTATAATCACTTTTTTAATAAGATTAAACAAACGGGCCCAATACCTGCTTTCAGCAATTTCAAAACCTCCTTCTTATTGGTTACCTTTTTCGTGGTTGGATTGAGGCGCCTTTGAGGTTGAGCAACAGGTTTAAAATAATCCTCCAATAAAATCTTATGCATGCAGTATGATGGACTTATACCTTTCAGATCTTTAAGTGTCTATTCGATTGCTTCTTGATTTCTTTTCAACACTTCTACCAGCTTTTCTTCTTCTGTTTCACTTAACAAATTACTAATAATTACAGGTTTTAGATTACCTTTTTTCAAAAAGATATACTTTAGGTTGGAAGGTAGCACTTTCAATTCAGGCCTCTGGATTTCTTCAATAGGTACTTCTTGAATTTCTTTAATTTTTCTTGATTTAAGGGAAATTTCTTTCCCTTGATCAAGGTCTTTAAGATACTTGTCTACCTATTTTTCTTCTTCCTCACTCAAACATTCTAGAGTTAGTTAATAACTTATTTAGAGGGTTAGAAATTGACATACCTTTGGATATGGAAAGGTAAACTTCATCGAGAACATCCACCTTAAAATAGTCTTGTTTCAAGTTAGGATGTTTCATGGCTTTGAAAACATCAAAGTTCACCTCTTCATCATGTACTTTTACTGCTAGTTTCCCATGATCCACATCAATGAGTACCCTAGCAGTCTTCATAAATGGTCTTTCTAAGATCAGGGGGACTTCAGTATCCTCTTCTATGTCTAAAACCACAAAGTCAACAGGGAAGTAGAACTTGTCAACTTTTACAAGTACATCTTCCACAATACCGTAGGGTCTCTTGATTGATCTATCAGCCAATTGTAGAGTCATTTTTGTTCTCTGAGGATCAAGATCACCAATTCGCTTCATCATACTTCGAGGCATTAGATTAATGCTAGCCCCTAAGTCTAACAACGCCTTCCCAATATTTAACCTCGAATGAAGACGGGAATGGTGAAACTTCCAGGGTCTTTTGACTTTTCTGACATGTTATATTACAAAATAGCACTGCAACCTGCTTCAAGTTCAACAATTTCCTCATTATACCTCTTGTTTTTGGTAAGCAATTCTTTCATAAACTTTGCATATGTTGGCATCTCTTCCAACGCCTCAGAAAATGGGATATTTATGTGTAATTTCTTAAATATTTCAAGGAATCTTTTGTATTCCTTTTCCTTATCCTTCTTTGATGGTGCATGTGGATAAGGTAGATCCTTAGCTGGAGGTATCTGACCCAAATACTGATTTTTTTATTTTTTATTTTTTATTTTTTGGATTTTTTTGTTTTTCTTTTTCATGATTTTCTTCATTTTTTTCTTCATTCTCTTTTTCATTTTTTCTTCTTTTTCTTTTTTTTCTTTTCTTCTTCTTTTTCTTTACAATCATTTCCTACAACTTTTCCACTTCTTATAAAAATAGCCTTACGTTGTTCTCTTGGATTTTGAGTATTTGTAGAAAAACCAAAGCTTTTCATGTCGGCTACTTCTTTTGCTAACTGTCCCAATTGCATATCCGACACTTTACGTGCGGCTTCATTGGTTTGCATATATTGTAGCAATTGTTGGATAGATTCCTCTATCCTAGTTAGCCTTGCTGTTTGATCAGATTGTGGTTGTTGTTGTTTGAATTGATTGTTAGGAGGTCTGTTGGAAAGTCCAACATCTTGTTTCCACCCAAGATTCTGATTCTGCCAACCCTGCAGGTAATTGTTAGGAAAAGAATTACCAAAATTGATAGGAAAGGTACCTAAAGGTATTCTTTGGTGAATCAAGAAATTGGATTGTTCTTGATCATTTCCATCAGGGGCACAGTAACCACATGGTTGTTCGCCCATGCAATGTACACATTGTTTCAATTGAGCGGGTGGTGGTGATGATACTTGAGCAATTTAAAGTTTTTCTAATTGTTTGCTCATTGCCTCCATTTATTGTGTTAGTAATTTTTACTAAGCTAAAACTGCATCATTTACTCCCAACTCAAGCATACCTGGTTTCCTTGATGTACTACCTCTTTCATGCTTGGCTTGACGGTCACTAGTTGACATAGACTCCATGACAGATATTACCTCTTCAACAGTTTTGTTCATTAAAGAACCACTTGTACATGCATCTAACATCATCTTGAACTGAGGTAATAAACCATGATAAATGGTTCTTACCTTCCCAGTATAATCCAAATTATGGTTTGGACATTTCCTAAGAAGCACTTTGAATCTTTCCCATGCTTCACCAAGTGATTCACCGTGATTTTGTGAAAAAGAATGTATGGCTATCACCGCTTCAAAATATTTTGAAGGTGAATAAATCTTTCCAAAAATTTTGTTTCAACATCAGACCAGTATGCAAAACTACCGGGTGGACAACATTTAAACCATTCTTTAGCTTTCCCAATCAAAGAAAAAGGAAACAATCTCATGTAAACAGATTCTTCTTGATTGGGTTTGAAACCAATTGTGTTGCATAACTCATAAAAAATAGTTAAATGTTCATATGGTTCCTCATTATTTAAACCAGCAAATTGATTATTTTGAATAATTTAGAGTAGCTGGTTTAATTTCTACAGCAGCAATAGGTCCTTGGTACATCCTTAAAACACAGGCTGGTCCAATGATAGCAGCAAACTGTCCCAATGTTCTTCTTTGTTTAGCAGCCGTATTTGAATTTTCAAATTTTTTAAAAGAAGATGAAGAAGACGTTTTTGTTTTTTTAGATTTTAAAGCATTAAGTTTCTTTACAAACTTCTCGATCTCAGGATCAAAGAACACTTTCCCTACAGAAAATCGAGTTTGTATAAACAAACTAAATATAGAAAGTTAGTGTAATAATGTTAAGAAAAATGAATGAATATAAAATTGAAAATTTAACTAAGGTAAAAAAATATTTTACCATGGTAATTAAAAATTTATTGTTTTACTAAATCAATTCAATTCCCCGGCAGCGGCGCCAGAAAACTTGTTAAACCTTGAATACTGTTGGGTCTTTTAATTGGCAAGTGCACCAATCGTTTATAGTTTTCAAATTTAGATATCGTTTCACTGAGATTGAAAGTTCCAGTAATTTACAGTAATTCTTATTTACTATGGTAAATTTATCAAAACTTATTCACAAAAGAATGCTTTATAAACAATTTATACAATATTCACAAAATTTGACTATTGATTTGTTCATAAGGTAAAAAGATGATAAAGATAAAATCTATCTAGAAAGTTGAGATGTAATTCAGATACTTGAGGTAAAAACACAGATTGATAAATTATGTTGAAATTAGGATCCTCGCACTAAAATATAATGAAATAATTATAAATATACATATTTAATTATCAAGTTCATGTTAGTGTAGCTTAAAATCATTATAACCGATCCCTCGTGACATAAATTCTAAGTAGTCACCGTAAAGTCCGATCCCTCGTGAGCTTTCTCAGTAAAAACTTGCATTAAGTACTGGCCTTATAGCAACAATAATCACCAACTCTATTCCTAATAATTGGCATATTAAGGGTATTTCAACTTTTACTTTCATTAAAACAAATTTTAATACGACTTGAATAATTATTCTCCCGTTTGACATTCACACTAATAAAACAAGTTTCAATACGCATGAAAATCATTCTTCCATTTGACATTCACACTAATAAAAGATTGAAATACTGAAATGTACTTGAATCATAAATAAGTAGAGGTCATAATTACAACATCATATAATAGATTGATTCACCAAATTCCAACATAAATAATTTAGTTACACATGGTAAAAGTAAAAACAACACTTACAGAGTTTGACATTACGAGGATTTGGAAACACTTCATGATACAAGAGCTCACAATACTACACAACACTATCAAGTATCTAGAAATTACTCTAACCTTACAAACTTATAAAAGAACACTCAAACTCAAGTGAAAAGAAAGAAAAGAAGTTCTGAATTGAAGATGGGATGCCTTGGAAGTGTGGAGAATGTCCCTATTTATAGGGCTGAGGAAGGGTCCTGACGCGTAGTGTCAGGTTGCTGACTCAGCCACCATTAAACATGTGATTAAGTGGCCATGTTTAAGATTAATTAAATCTAATAATGCCCAGAAAATGGTTCCACATGTCTCCCAATTCGGCTTGGCATTTTGCTATTTTGCTGTTAACCAAGTGGCCTCAATTACTCAAGAGGGGGTGAATTGAGTATTAAAAAATATCGTTGGAATGCTTTTTAAATTAATTCTTTTGTGATCAATTTAATAAATATGAATAATACACAAAAGAACAAGTAATAATATCAAATTAATAACGAAGTTATTTTAACACTTAGAAAGTAATAATTAATTTTAACACAATTAATTCAAGATTATTACTTAGATTATTTAACAAATTAATCTAAATAATTAATTAAGCAATTTATATCAAGTTAATGGTGTACTTAAATATCCAAGCAAATTAAATCTCAATAATAAAGGAGTTTAAGGATGAGAGATTTGCAAACCGATATAACGAGTTCCACCACACCGGTGTACGTCTCGCCTTCAAGCAACCCACTTGAAGGATTCTACTATTGAGAATTTGAGATACAAGCTTTGAGCAATTACAGCTTCTTAGTGTGCCACACTCAAGAACTTAATCCTCACAAGCAAAAGGGCAACCCATCCAATCTCACAATCTCTTAATTACAAGGTTGAAACCCAACCCAAAATCTCTCAGAATTTGTGAATGTGATTTTACAAGTGTGACTCTCTCAATAGAGTAGATATACAAATTTTAATCACTTGAAAAATACTTTTCTTCTCTTAGAAAAGGATATGCAAAATTTAGCACTCAAAAATATTTTTCTCACAATATAACTCTCAAAAATTATTTACAAAGAAAAGAGGCAGAGAGCTTAAACTTAGAGAGAATAAGAGAGCAAGAAAGAAAGCAAGGGAATTTTGTTGCTTGGTGTTGTGTCTTCTGCCTTCAGTTTCCTCTCTATTTATAGGCAAAGGAGCATGGTTTCTTTCAACCTCCGATCCTCAATTTAGGCAATTAATTTGAATTTTGTCTGCCTCCATGTTTCCTGTGTGCGTGATTTCTGGCTTGGAGAAAGAGATTGTCTGCCTCAATTAATGCAACGCCATTTCAATTTGAGTCTCAAGAGAAATTAGAGAAATCAGTGCAGTTTGAGTTTCTGAAAATGCGTATTGATGTTTTCCATGATTCAGCGCATGATTCCAATGATGAATCGATTCCTCCAGGCTCTTTTTCCATCAAAAACAATGAGTGAATCAATTCCTGGCAAGGAGAATCGATTCCTACATAGCATGAATCGATTCTTTGTTGCATGAATCAATTCCTTGGGTGATTAATGTGCATGAATTGATTCCTATAGGGGGAATCGATTCCCAGCCCCCTGAATCGATTCCTTGAGTTCTTGAATCGATTCCTCTGTGCAAAATTCAACATGAATCGATTCCTACTGCTCCTGAATCGGTTCCTGGCTTTCCTGGACTTATTTCCATGAATTTTTTTGATGCATTTTGATACATTTTTTATCACATGGCTCATGGCTCTTGATTCCTTTGATTCTTTGGCAATTGAATAATTATTTCTCTTATTTTAAACTTCTATGAACGCCTTGAATCATTTCTTTGGACTTCATCAATTCTTAATTCTTTATTTCTTGACCTGGTTTAACTTGATCTTCATGATTTTTGATTAATTGCTTGTACAACATCCTTTGTATTTATCAATTAAATTTCTTGATCCTTTAATTGTTTGTCTTTCATCAAAACCTATTTCAACATACAAATACATTCTCCCCTTTTTGATGATGACAATAATTGTTCATCTCTTGGGATGTTAGTTTCATAACAGTTATATTTTCAAAGTATAGAACTCCCCCTATCAAATTTAATTATAATTTTCATGCATTAGTATACCACTTGTTAATGTGGACATACCCAAGGAAGACCCTCACACTACATTGGAGAAAGGACTTGAAGCATATAGAGGTCCCCTCACAAGGGCCAAGACCAAACGGGCCAAAGAGAGCATCCATAAAGCCCTTTTCTCTTTTCTCTCTTCTAGTGGGCCTAAGCCCAATAAGGAACCTATGAGGATCTATATGTACTTTGCTTGTAATATACTTTCTAAATAGTTTCTCTAGGTTTATAGGATAGCTTTGGGCCTTACAAGGTCAAATGGGCCACTTTTGGGCCTTGTACTTTTCCTTTTGGGCCATGTATAGGCCATTTGCTCATCTTTTCTCTTAATGGGCCTTGGAGTCATGCTCAAGCCCACTCTTCTAGTCCTTGGCCGAAATCCTCCATGGCCTATATAAGGGCTTCTCCTTTTGTAAACAAGCACCATTAATTCATTTGCAAAATTTGAGAGCACTTAAGTGTTTCCTAGTGAGAGATTCTCCTCCTTCTCTCTAGAATTTGAGAGCTCTCTCAAGCTCTTATCTAAGGGGTTTCTCCCTCCCTTGGTGGTGAGTGGAGTTATCTTCCTCCATCTTAGGAAGTGGCCTCCAACCTTTCCCTCTCCTTTTTTCCAAGCCTTCCTCCATTGTCCACCTTCTCTCCTTCCATTTCCACTCTCTTTTCCTTTATTTTTGCGTCACACTCCTATAGCTTTAGGCTTAGAGTTTCGGTTTCATTGCCTTGAAGAAGAAGTCATCAAGCTTACCTTGAAGGAAGATAGGAGAAAGAGCCCTAGATCCATCCCTCTTCAAGAAAGTGCATGAAGAGCCTACATCATGTGGTATCATTGAGCCTTGGGAGGTTCTTTTCTTCTTCTCTTCCATTTTAATTTTCGGTTTTCACTTCTTTTGCTGGCTGGAATTCTGTTTCTTAGTCATTCATATGCCTTATTAATGCCATGTTAGCATAGAAAAAATCATAAAAATCTTGGTTCTTTTGAGTTTTTGTGATAGTTTCTTTGAGGTTTCAATCTTTGCATCTTGTAATGGTCATTTTCGGTTAGCAATTGTTACCATTCTGTTTTGGTTTCTAAAATTTCAGAATTGGCACATGTTAAATTCGGTTGTTAGGTGGTTAGGTAGTTGTAACATGTTAGTTAATTGTTAGTTGTTAGTTAGAGCCAATTTAGGAAGTTAGTTAAGTGCCATGTGGAACCTTTTCTAGAGTTCTAAGCAGTTAATTGCTTCTTCCTTTTTAGTGTGCAAAAACCGTGTGGAGTAGGGGCAATTCAAGCATCTTGATTAGCTCCTACAAAGGTTCCATTCTTGTTGGGAGGTCTCACATTAAAGACACTCCAAAGTCAACTCAATTTGTAGGATTGTTAGTTTCTATTCTTAGTTTGATTCTAGGTTTAATTTTGTTGCACTATTAGGATATCTCTTTTACATTCCTATTATCATCTTGTTTGCATCAAAATACAAAACTTTTCAAAAAGAAATTTAGTCACCTCCTATACTTCAATTTAGGAGAAGGTTGCATAATTTCCCTTAAGCAAGAAGCATTAATTGAACTTGTTAATACCATTTGTGCATTTCGGTTTTGGTATTATAAGCTTGGTGTTGTGACCTTGAAATCTTGTGAGGCAATAAGAAAAGAAAAGTATCAAAAGAAAAGACAAGTATCAAAAGAAAAGAAAAATACAAACATAGAAAAAAAAGGAGTATTGAAAAGAAAGCCTCATTGCCAAGTTGAATTTGAGACACCAAACATCATCACCAAATTTCGAAATTACCAATACCAAAAGAAAAGTATTTCATTACTTGACATTTCTAAGACTTGTTCATTAAGACTTCTTTACTCATTCTTGCAACTCTAGAGTTTCTAGGCTAGGTTATACCTTAAACTTTGTTTCTTGTATTTGTTTTCTTGTTTGTCTTGTTTTGTCAATTTCAATTCTATTCCAAGTTAGCTTTCATTCTTTTGAACTTTTATTTGCTTTTAGAGTATTGTCATTCGGAGTTAATTGTTGAACCTTCATTCGATTCCATTTGAGTAGCCTTTATTTCTTAAGCCTTTTTAGTTTTGTCATTTTTGCTTCTTAAAGTTTTGTCTTGAGTTTGTATTCTTTTGGACTTCTAAGATCACTCCATTTCGTCATTAAGTGAGGGTAGCATATTGAAACACTTGAGATTGGTGTGGAAATTGATTGAGCTTGATAATCTCTAAGAGAAGGCATACACTTGAGAGATACACTTTTAAGAGGTTTAAAATTTTCTTTGTGATTTCCATTAACCAAATCTTGTTTGGAGTTGTTGTTTTGTTCTCTTGCTAGGTAAAATTGGAGCTTATACATCAAGAAGGACTTGTGAAGACACTTGTAAAGGAGGCAAAAGCTTTGTAACTAGTAGAACTTAGGCAAAGTTTTTTCAATTCTTAGGCTTTGTGTAGTAGGATTTTTTGTCTTGTATTTTGGACACAACAAGGACATTGGACTTTTTGGACATTATAACTTTCCTTTTGCTTAGTAAATTTTGAATTAGGATAGTGCATGTGCATTTGTTTGTTAACTACTTTTAGTTAATTGGTTAGAGTTAGTTAGAAGTTACAACTATAATTAGTTAGTTAGTTGGTAGTTAGTTGAGTGTCTTAACTAATTGGTTAGTGGTTGGAACTAATTCTAGTTGTCATAACTAATTGTTAGTTGAGTTAACTAATAGATAACCGAATTAGTTAGGTAGTTATAGTGGTTAGACTTTGTTACAACTTCCATAACTAATTAACTACTTTTGGTTAAGGTTGTTAAGACTTGGTTAGTTAGTTGAACTAATTTTGTTAGGTTAACTCCTTCTTAAAACCGAATTTGGTTAGGCTTGTCTAGGGTTAGTTAATCACTAGCAACATCTAGGACAACCATAATCAAACTTAGGTTAAGGATAACTTAGGATTTACATAAGCAACATAGGACTAACCTAGTTAAAGACAACCTAGGACATTGTTTTTCCCTTAGGATAGAAACCTAGTATTGATATTTTAGGATTGTTGAGGTGTTTTTTTCACTTGTATTGCATTCATCTTCCTCGACTAGCTTGTCTTTACATACTTTGTTTTTGTCTTACATTTCTTTGTCAACATTAAAAGATGTCATCTAGTGATAGGGAAAACAAAAGCATGCTTCATAACATAATGGATAGCTTAAACACCATTAATGCTAGGCTAAACAATCTTGAGCATAATGAACCCCCTAGAACTAGGCATAGACAACGAAATCAAAGACATAACACTAGTGATAATGAGGAAGAAACAAGACAAAGAAGGCACCATGACCATAGAAGGGATGACATAGGCTTAAGAGAGGTAAAATTAGAAATTCCCCCATTCAATGGAAAGAGTGACATTGAAGCTTACTTAGAGTGGGAGATGAGGGTAGAACAAATATTCAACTCTCATCAAATAAAAGATGATAAAAAAGTTAGGATTGCAACTCTTTCTTTCCAAAATTATGCCCTAGTTTGGTGGACCCAAATTTGTAAGGAGAGAAAAAGAGACAACTTCCCTCCCATAGATGATTAGGTAGACTTAAAAGCTCTCCTTAGAAAAAGATATGTTCCTAACTATTATAGGGGTGAACTATTAGCAAAACTTAATAGGCTCACCCAAGGCTCTAAATGTGTAGAAGATTACTATAAAGCCTTAGAGATAGCCATGATTAGAGCCAATCTAGAAGAGGATGAGGAAACCCTAATGCATAGGTTCTTACATGGGCTTAATAGGAACATCAAAAATAGGGTGGAACTTCTTCCACATGTGGATATAGAAGAGTTACTCCACCAATGCACCAAAGTAGAAAACCAATTAAAGGAAAGAGAATCCTATAGTGGGGATAACAATAGAGCCTATAAGTCAAAATGGGTAGAAAATAAGGGTAAGTTTGAGAGAAACCCTAGAGAGCGAGAAGTGGGCACTTCCTCCTCTAAACCCCAAAGTGAGTTACACAAAAATGGCAAAGTCTTTCGCAATCAACATGATAAGCATGATCCATCATCAAAACCACAATCCTCTAGATCTTCTTCCATCAAATGTTTTAAGTGCCTTGGAAGAGGACATATTGCTTCGGACTGTCCAACAAAAAGAACAATGATTTTAAAAACCAATGGAACCTACTCAAGTCAATCAGAGTCTAATTCTGATTCTCACTATTCAAGTGATGACTCTAGTAGTGATTCCAGTGACAGTGAGCACATTTTAGGGGATGATGGTGAGTTGTACATGATTAGAAGATTGCTTGGTAGTCATGTAAAACTCGATGACACAACACAAAGAGAGAACATCTTTTATACAAGATGTTACATTAATGACAAATTATGTTCTCTCATTGTGGATAGTGGGAGTTGTGCAAATGTTGCAAGCCAAAGACTAGTCAAAAAGATGGGATTAGAGCTTATAGATCACCCAAGTCCCTATAAATTACAATGGTTAAATGAAAAAAGGGAAATGGTAGTCAATAAGCAAGTTCTCATAAATTTCACCATAGGTACATATAGAGATGAAGTTAAATGTGATGTAGTACCTATGGAAGCAACCCATATACTATTAGGAAGGCCTTGGCAATTTGATAGAAAGGTCCTTCATGAGGGGTTCACTAACACCCTCACATTTAAACTAGATGGTAAGAAGATAGTATTACATCCTCTAACTCCACAACAAGTAGCCAAAGACCAAATCCAAATAAAAGCTAAGAGAGAAAAAGAGTTAGGATCTTCTTCCCATGTGAGTTTAGAAAAACCAAAGAAAAACAAAAAAGACAATAAAGGGAAAGGAGTTATTGTCTATAATGACTCCCAACCTAATCTCTTTGCAACTAAATATGATGTGAAACATGCCATGTTTTCACAAAAACATTGCTTGATCATATATCCAAAAGATATCCCTAACACTTTCTTGTGTTCAATGGGCACCTATCCTCCCCCCTTGCCCAAAGGGATACAAAATATCTTGCAAGAATTTAACGACCTCTTCCCAAAAGACATTCCAAAAGGGTTACCTCCTATTAGAGGCATTGAGCATCAAATAGACCTTATTCCTGGGGCTAGTTTGCCAAATAGACCGGCCTATAGATGCAACCCTAAGGAAAGTTTAGAAATATAAAATCAAGTGAATGAACTACTTTCCAAAGGTTGGATTAGAGAAAGTTTAAGCCCTTGCGCATTACCGGTTTTACTTGTACCCAAGAAAGATGGTTCATGGAGAATGTGTACGGATTGTAGAGCCATTAATAACATCACCATCAAGTATAGGCATCCCATACCTAGGCTTGATGACATGTTAGATGAGCTTAGTGGATCTACAATCTTCTCCAAGATTGATCTTAAAAGTGGCTACCACCAAATTAGAATAAAAGAGGGAGATGAATGGAAAGCCGCTTTTAAAACCAAGCTTGGCCTATATGAGTGGTTAGTGATGCCTTTCGGCCTAACTAATGCACCAAGTACCTTCATGAGACTTATGAACCATGTTTTAAGGGATTTCATAGGGCATTTTGTTGTGGTTTACTTTGATGACATTCTTGTGTACTCAAAGTCCATGACCTCCCATCTAATCCACCTAAGACAAGTTATGCTTGCCTTGAGAACAAACAATCTTTATGCTAACTTTGAAAAATGTTCTTTTGGCATGGATACCATTGTCTTTCTTGGTTTTGTAGTTAGTTCTAGAGGTGTTGAGGTAGATCACTCTAAGGTTAAGGCAATCCAAGATTGGCCTACACCTAAAAATGTGAGTGAAGTAAGAAGTTTCCATGGTCTCGCAAGTTTCTATAGGAGATTTGTGAAAGATTTTTCAACCCTAGCCTCCCCTCTAAATGAGTTGGTCAAAAAGAATGTTTCTTTTATATGGGGGCTTAGGCAAGAAAAAGCCTTTCAAGATCTCAAAGATAGGCTCACTCATGCTCCAATTTTAAAACTTCCAAATTTTTCTAAAACCTTTGAGCTTGAGTGTGATGCATCAAATGTGGGCATAGGAGCTGTGATTTTACAAGAAGGTCACCCCATTGCTTTCTTTAGTGAAAAACTTAATGGGGCAACTATTAACTATCCCACATACGATAAGGAATTTTATGCCTTAATTAGAGCCCTACAAACTTGGGAGCACTACTTAATCCCAAAAGAATTTGTGATACATAGTGATCACCAATCTTTGAAATTCATCAAAGGGCAACATAAGTTAAACAAAAGGTATGCTAAGTGGGTTGAGTATTTGGAACAATTTCCTTATGTCATCAAGTATAAGAATGGAAAAACCAATACTGTGGCTAATGCTTTATCTAGGAGGCACTCTTTACTTACCTCTCTAGGAGCCAAAGTTATTGGGCTTGATGAAATTAGGTCTTTGTACCCAAATGATCTTGACTTTTCAAAAATCTTTAACTCATTTTCCACTTCTACATCTCATCAGGGCTTCTATATTTTAGATGGCTATCTTTCTAAAACCAATAGACTTTGTATTCCAAGAAGCTCTTTAAGAGATCTACTACTTAGGGAGAGTCATGAGGGAGGACTCATGGGTCATTTTGGAAGAGATAAGACTTTGTCTATATTACATGAACACTTCTATTGGCCCAAAATGAAAAAAGATGTTCAAAAACATTGCTCTAGGTGTATTGTTTGTAGAAAGGCTAAATCAAAACTATCACCTAGTGGTTTATATACTCCCTTGCCAACACCTAGTGCACCTTGGATTGATATATCAATGGACTTTGTGTTAGGCCTGCCTAAGACCCAAAGGGGAATGGATTCTATCTTTGTGGTTGTGGATAGGTTTAGCAAGATGGCTCACTTCATCCCTTGCCATAAGGTTGATGATGCTAGTCATATTGCTAAGATCTTCTTTAAAGAGGTTGTGCGATTACATGGTGTACCCAAAACCATTGTTTCTGATAGGGACACCAAATTCCTAAGCCATTTTTGGAAAACTTTTTGGTCAAGGCTAGGAACACAACTCCTCTTTTCCACAACTTGTCATCCTCAAATGGATGGCCAAACAGAGGTAGTAAACAGGACCCTCTCACAACTTCTTAGGGTCTTAGTACACAAAAATGTAAAATCTTGGGATGAGTGTTTACCCTACATTGAGTTTGCATATAATAGGGTACAACACTCCACAACCAAGCATAGTCCATTTGAGGTTGTATATGGTTTTAACCCTCTCACACCCTTGGACCTTTTGCCCATTGAGGTTTCTGACTCTGTCCTTCATATGGATGGAGAGGCAAAGGCCCAATTTATCAAAGATTTTCATAAGAAGGTTAGACACCAAATACAAACTAAAAATGAACATTATGCTCGTTGTGTAAATAAACAAAGAAAGGAGATCACCTTTGAGGTTGGAGATTGGGTATGGCTACACCTTCGAAAGGAACGCTTTCCCAATTTGAGAAAATCCAAACTCAACCCTAGAGGTGATGGGCCTTTTCAAATTCTCAAGAAAATTAATAATAATGCTTATGTCCTAGATCTACCAGGCGATTATGGTGTGAGTGCTTCTTTTAATATAACTGATTTGTCTCCCTTTGATATAGATGATGAGGATGATGCCTTTGATTTGAGGACAAATCCTTTTGAAGAGGGGGAGCATAATGTGGACATACCCAAGGAAGACCCTCACACTACATTGGAGAAAGGACTTGAAGCATATAGAGGTCCCCTCACAAGGGCCAAGACCAAACGGGCCAAAGAGAGCATCCATAAAGCCCTTTTCTCTTTTCTCTCTTCTAGTGGGCCTAAGCCCAATAAGGAACCTATGAGGATCTATATGTACTTTGCTTGTAATATACTTCCTAAATAGTTTCTCTAGGTTTATAGGATAGCTTTGGGCCTTACAAGGTCAAATGGGCCACTTTTGGGCCTTCTACTTTTCCTTTTGGGCCATGTATAGGCCATTTGCTCATCTTTTCTCTTAATGGGCCTTGGAGTCATGCTCAAGCCCACTCTTCTAGTCCTTGGCTGAAATCCTCCATGGCCTATATAAGGGCTTCTCCTTTTGTAAACAAGCACCATTAATTCATTTGCAAAATTTGAGAGCACTTAAGTGTTTCCTAGTGAGAGATTCTCCTCCTTCTCTCTAGAATTTGAGAGCTCTCTTAAGCTCTTATCCAAGGGGTTTCTCCCTCCCTTGGTGGTGAGTGGAGTTATCTTCCTCCATCTTAGGAAGTGGCCTTCAACCTTTCCCTCTCCTCTTTTCCAAGCCTTCCTCCATTGTCCACCTTCTCGCCTTCCATTTCCACTCTCTTTTCCTTTATTTTTGCGTCACACTCCTATAGCTTTAGGCTTAGAGTTTCGGTTTCATTGCCTTGAAGAAGAAGTCATCAAGCTTACCTTGAAGGAAGATAGGAGAAAGAGCCCTAGATCCATCCCTCTTCAAGAAAGTGCATGAAGAGCCTACATCACTTGTAATGACATATTATCAATAGATACTACTTGTTATAAAGAAATATTTTATAAAGTTTCCCCTTAATCATGCAATTTAACAAGGATAGATAAAGATGTTGAATTTAGATTTTATCTCCCCCTTTGGCATCATCAAAAAATAAAGAAATAAAAAGAGAGATTAAACAAACAACGAAAGTTTATTAAACAAGATACATGCAAAGATGGATACAACAAAGACTAACTTAAGGATTAAAAAATTAGAACTCAGAAAATTGTTGAGAGAGTTCATTGTAATGGATAGTCATGTTGTCTTCTATTTGATCAAAACGCGCATTCATATTGTTCTCTATTCCATCAATGCGAGAAGTCATCCCGTCAAAGCGAGCATTTATTGCATCAAAGCGGGTATCAAAGTGAGAGGTCAACCTATTGAAGAAAGCATCATTTGGATTTATAGGAGGTAGTGGAAATGCTTGTTGTTGAGGTTGATCATCATTGTCATCACTGCTTTGTGCATGTGGAGGTGAGTATTGCCATGCACCATCTTGGTTATGCTAACCCATTTTTGAGAGATGGGTGCTCCTTATTTTACCTTTGTGCCCCACTGCTTCCTTTACTTCATTTGAAAGATCAACATTGAAATGCTTGAGAAGCTTGGTGAATAAAACATCATAAGGAAGTTTTGTGAGTCTTTTAAAGTCAATCATATGATTGCAAATAAGTTTGGTCTAATTTATCTCTTTTTCATGGAGCATAGCCTAAAGAATAAAAGTTTGGTTCTCACTTACTCTAGCATTGTTTAACCCTTTTGGAAGAATGATTTTGACCAAGAAGTAGTGCAGAAGACGGTGATCAATGTTTAGCTCCCTAACGGTGCTTTTGGAAACAGAAGATAAATTAAGAAAAGCACGAGCATCAATAGAATTATATTCCCAATCGGGAGAAGGTTTAAAGCCAAAGAAATCAATATTGTTGATTGGAAGCTTCCCGACTTGATGAAGAACATTATCATCAAGGGTAATGGTTACCCCTTTGATTTTGGCTAGGCAGCGTCCATTAGAGATCCTTAAGGTTGAGTAGAAGGCTCTAATTAACTCAGGATAAATATGATTTTCTTCAAGCGCGACAAACTCCAAAAGATTTTTTTGCCTAAGCATGTTGAGTACAGGAAAATCATGTTCGTTAAAGAGCGGAACATCAAGCCAATGAGCAGGTATGAGGAGTCGTTCTGAATATTTTTTAAGGTACCTCTCAAGTTGCATTTGATTATCAAAAAATCTTGAGAGATCATTGATATTTGATAAAGAGCTAGCTTCTCCTCTTCTTTTCTTCCTGTTTTGGGATGAGGAGGCCATGTTTTGAAGGAGATAGAAGAAACAGAGAGGTTTTTAGAGAATAGAAATAAGGACTGGAAGTGGCAAGGAGTGTTGTGAGGAAAACGTAGAAATCACGTCAATTTATAGAAGAACCAGCGTGATGAATCGATTCTTTAAAGGAGGAATCGATTCATCTTGTATAAGGCATGACGCGTGAATTGATTCAGTGTAGGAGGAATTGATTCATCTTGCATTATGATACGTGAATCGATTCATTAAAGAGGGGAATCGATTCCTCTATGTTATTAAGTGCAGATTTGAAAGAAAAAGGGTCAAAGCATTGGAAAAGGAATTTTTGTCTAATTATTCACGAGATAAGTTTTGGGAAAAGCATGCTGGAGCTTTGTTGGAGTCATGAGAAGAGAATGGAGTGAAGTGAAAAAGGATCACAAGGTTCCATTTGGTCAAGACTTCAAGCACAATTTCATCTCTTGATTATGGTGTCACGTGAAGGAATATATGCATAGGGAATTGTCCTTTGTTTTATTGCTCACGTGAAAGGTATTTGAAAGACACAAGATTTTTATTTTTCTGAAGGTTTTGCAGGAGAAAAGCTTTGACTAAGTAGAGAATTTGTCAATTTGATTTGAAGGCAAATTCTAAAAGCCTTGTAGAGAGTTCTCGAGAAAGCTTTTGGGAGTGGTAATGTTTATTATATAACTTTGCCTCCTGATGGTGTCATGGTGTAACGTGAAGGGCTTTTTAAAATTTTTGCAATTTGCCAATGATTTTATTTCATAAAAGTATCAAGAAATCAAAGGCCAATTTGCATTTGTTTTTGAGATCATGTGGTTCATTAGAGATTATTTTGTTCAATAAATATGTTTAATTTAAGTAGATGATTTTTGGGGACTTAAAAATAAAACAAGAGATTTATGGTTTATTGAAAACGTGAGTTTCTTAAGGTAATATACATATCTCAAGTAAATTAATATTTTTTAAAAAATATGAAGATTTATGAAACATAATAAATCTTTAAGTTAAAGACTAAAATATGTTCAAGATAAAAATATTTAAGAGAATGAAAAATGAATTTTTTTTTGTTATCAAAAAATTTCTAAAATGCCTAACTCCCTTCTAATGTTTATAAATTGCTCTTTTAGAAGGGGTTTAGTGAAAATGTACGCCAATTGTTTAGAAGTTTCAACATACTCAAGAACACAATCTTCTTTTAAAACGTGATCTTGTATGAAATGGTGACGGATTTCTATATGTTTTGTCCGTGAATGCATAACTGGATTTTTGGAGATATTTATGGAGCTGGTGTTGTCACATTTAATGGGTATCTGGTCTAGAACAACACTAAAATTAAGAAGTTGTTGTCTCATCCATAGGATTTGAGCACAACAACTTCCAGCTGCAACATATTCTGCTTCAGCTGTGGATAACGCGACACTTACTTGCTTCTTGCTATGCTAAGAAACAAAAGAACTTCCAAGCAAATGACAAGTACCATTGGTACCTTTTCTATCTAATTTGCAATCAGCAAAATCAGAATTAGAATATCCTACAAGAACACATTCAGTACCTTTGGGATACCATAAACCAATATTTTGAGTACCTAAAAGATATTTTAAAATTCTTTTTATGGTAGTGAGATGTGATTCTTTAGGACATGTCTGATATCTTACACACATACAAACAGCAAACATTATGTCTGGTCTACTTATGGTTAGATAGAGTAAAGATCCAATCATACCGCTATACTTAGTTAGTTTAACATCTTTACCTTTCTCATCTTTATCCAAGTAGCATGATGTGCTCATAGGTGTGACAATTTTATTTGCCTTGTCCATGTTGAATTTTCTTAGTAATTCCTTACAATATTTAGACTGACTAATGAATGTTCCTTCTTTAATTTTCTTAATTTGCAATCCAAGGAAGAATGTGAGTTCTCCCATCATAGACATCTCAAATTCGTCCTGCATTATCTTCGCAAACTCTTTGCAGGGTGATTCATTAGTAGCACCAAATATAATATCATCCACATATACTTGTACCAAAAGTATGTCTTTTTTTTGTGCTTGATAAATAGTGTTGTATCAACTTTTCGTCTTTTGAAATTGTTTTCTAGAAGAAATTTGCTCAATCTTTCATACCAAGCTCTTGGAGCTTATTTCAAACCATACAAGGCTTTTCTTAGTTTGAAAACATGATTTGGAAATTGATAGTTTTCAAAACTGGGAGATTGATCAACATACACTTCTTCTTGAATGTATCCATTCAAGAATGCACTTTTGACATCCATTTGATACAATTTGAAATCTTTACAACATGCATAAGCTAGTAATAACCTAATGTCTTCTAACGTAGCTACGGGAGCATATGTTTCTTCATAATCTATACCTTCTTCCTGATTATATCCTTTAACAACTAGCCTAGCTTTGTTTCTAGTGATTATTCCATTTTCATCAAGCTTGTTTCTAAATACCCATTTGGTTCCTATTATTTGGTGATCATTGGGTCTTGGCACTAATTCCCAAACTTCATTTCTTTCAAATTGATTTAGTTCTTCTTGCATGGCCAACATCCAATGTTCATCAATAATAGCTTCATCAATAGTTTTAGGCTCAATTTCTGAAACAAAAGCTAAATGATTAAACGTGTTAAATGTACGACGAGTACTTACACCCTTATTGATATCACCTATGACATTTTCCAAGGGGTGATTCTTCATGGTGATTCACTCCTTTTGTTGAGATTCATCATTTTGTGTTGTATCTTCTTCATTTTTGATTTCTTCTTTATCATCCAAGTTCATTTCTTGGAAGGTACCTACAAGGTCATCAATTTCCTTTCTCAGAGGATTTTGGTTAAGTTCATCAAATTTGACGTGTATAGACTCTTCAATTATACAAGTTCATTTGTTAAAGAGTCGATATGTTTTACTAATAGATGAATAACCTAAGAATATTGCTTCATCAGATTTTGCATCAAATTTGCTGAGATTATCCTTTCCATTGTTCAAAACAAAGTATTTGCATCCAAATACATGAAAATAAGAGATATTTGGTTTTCTTCCTTTATAGAGCTCATAGGGGGTTTTCTTTAATATAGGTCTTATCAAACATCGATTCATAACATGGCAAGCAGTATTTACTGCATCGGCCCAAAAATGTTTCGCAATATTACTTTCATTCAACATAGTTCTTACGAGCTCCGCTAAAGATCGATTTTTCCTTTCAACTACTCCATTTTGTTGTGGAGTTCTTGGAGCTGAAAAATTATGTTCAATGCCAAATTTTTCACAAAATTTTTTAAAAGATTGGTTTTCAAATTCTCCCCCATGATCTGTTCGAATGGATGCTATTTTCAAATTTTGTTTATTTTGGATGATCTTGGCAAGTTTCTTAAATGTAGGATATGCTTTATTTTTATGAGTAAGAAACAAAGCCCATGTATACCTAGAATAATCATCCATAATCACAAGACAATAATAATTTCCACCAAAACTTTTAATATTTAAAGGTCCAAATAAATCCATGTGTAAAAGCTCTAAAGGTCTATTTGTTGAAATAACATTTTTTGCTTGAAAAGAAACCTTTACTTGTTTTCCCTTTTGACATGCGTCACAAAATTTCTTTTCAAATTTAGTTTTAGTAAACCAAATACTAAATCTTTCGAAACAAGTTTGTTTAAATGATCTATATGAATATGAGCAATTCTTCTATGCCATAGCCATGATTCATCCTCTTTAGTTATGAAGCATTGCACATCATTTGAAGCAAGACAATCAAGATTAATCATGTAAATATTATTGATTCTTTGACCAATGAACTTTACTTCCTTGTTTAGCTTATTTTCAATTATGCAACAATTTGATTCAAAGACAATTTTATATCCTTTTTCACATAATTGACTAATACTAAGCAAGTTATGTTTAAGTCCTTCAACATATAATACATCATTTATTGAAGTAGAGGAGTTTTTACCAATGTTACCGATTCCAAGTATTCTTCCTCTTGTGTTATCTCCATAAGTAACAGAACCTTTGTTTCGATGAGTAAATGATATAAACTTACTTTTGTCTCCAGTCATATGCTTTGAACACTCACTATCCAAGTACCAATGGGTGTTACTTGCTTTAAAGCATACCTACAAAACAAGTCAAGTTAGAGAACTTGGTACCCATTTTATGTTGGGTCCTTGTAGGTTAGTTTGTGAAAATGTTCCCTTAGGAACCCATACTTTTCTTACAACTTTTGGTCCTAATCTTCTAACATTACAATTGTAAGAATTGTGACCTTTAAGACCACAGTGATTATATTTCATGAAAGGTGTAGATGATTTACTAGGTGGTACAAAGAAATTTTTGTAATGTTTCTCCTTCTTGTAAGCATGTGATCCTTGATTATAACCTAATCCAGTTTTATTAAACATGCAACGTTGTTTTCCAAGAAGTGCATTTAAATTATCTCTACCGTTGATAAATTTCTCAAGCGTCTTATTTAAATCTAACACTTTCTTTTCAAGTGTGTCACATTTCTTAGCAAATTCACAGGGTTTCGTCTTAGAGCATGCTTGTTCTTTTACTACTTCCATTTTTAAAAGTTCATTTTCTTTACAAACCTCCATAAGATGCATCTCAATAGTATCAATGGTTTTCCCTGATAAATTATGTTTATTAGAAACATTTATAAATTTATCATACAATTCTTCAAGAGCATCAAGTAGTTTTTCTTTATCTAAGTCATGAAAATTTACCTCATCATCTACATCTTGGTGGTTGTCCATGAGGCAAAGTTTGCTTCTTTATTTTTGGATTCGTCTGAGCTACTTATCTCATTTTCATCTCATGCGATATATGCTCTTCTTTTCCCTTTTCTTTCTTTGTTTTTCTTCTTTAGGTTTGGGCAATCTGCTTTAAAGTGCCATTCCTTTCCACATTCAAAACAAGTAGGTGAGGAATTATTTTCTTTAGAGATAGGTTTCTTACCTTTATTTGTGAAGCTCTTTTGGAAGCGTTTGTTCCTCATGAGTTTCCCAAGACGCTTCATGAATAGTCCTAGCTCTTCGTCCTCATCAAGATCACTCTTGGATTCATTTTCATCTATTGAGGTGGCCTTGAGAGCTATCCCTTTCTTCTTTGAGGCTTTTTCTTCTTCCTCTGCATGTTTTAAATCTTTCAACTCTTGTACTTATTCTTGTAGTTTACTGATAAGTGTTCATTGAGTATTGATTTCATGCTTCAATTTAACCCATTTTGATAAAAATTCAACTGAATTTGTACATAATTGAGCATGAAGACTCTTATGAAAAATTCTTTGTAAAAAGGCAAACTCTTCAAACTCTTAAGAAAAGTTGCTTCAAAATCCTTAACAAGTTACACGAATTCAAGAGGGCCAAGTTGAGCAATGATGATTCCTAGTCACAAGAATCCACAGCATGAAGAAATAAGCATCAAGTCTCCTCACGCTTAAGCGTGAAGAAAGAGACGCTTTGGCGAGGGACACAATGGTAAAATAAGCATCAGAACCTTTCCACGCTTAAGTGCAGAAGGGGGCGCTTGAGCGTGAAAGCCAAGAAGAGGAACCCACACTTGAGCATGACTGAGCGTGACAAGGAAGCATCAGACTTTCTCCTCACGCTTGAGCTTAGACACTACATGCTTGAGCGTGAGCCCGAGCATGCTTGAGCGTGAATCTGGGCGTGACCAAGTGTAGGTAACACAGGAACTACAAGAAGGCATCAGGTTCCTCACACTTGAGCGTGACCATTAAGCTCAAGCGTGACTCATGCAGTATGGAGTTTGTAATTTAATATTGACCAATAGTGCGATGCCTACTCAACCACCTTGAAGTGTTTCTGCATGTCTCTGAATATTCCTTCATGGGCATTATGCAAGTGGGCAAAGGAAGCTGAAGCATAATCACTATAAATCTAGCAGAAAAGATCATTGGAAGACATCTCCTTCATATCATCAAACACATCTCCTGCATCCCACCATTCATTCTGTAATCATTTCTAAATTTTCTTAAGTGAAAATGCATAACATGAGTAACTAATTTTACTTTATTGGGATTGGTTGTAATTAATTCAAACCTAAAGTAATGTTGTTATAAGTTTTTATGTATGTTAATAAGATTTAATACTTTCTGCATTTCATTCTGCCATTAATGCCTGAAGATACTTGATCACTATTTTCTTGTTTTAAGTTTTTTTAAGTATACTGGGAAGTAACTTTTGAGAGCAGATCTGAATAAAATACTCATTGTGGGTAGCTGACCAGGGATGGCATCTAACGCAATGAACATCGAAACAATCGATTGGTAATGCTGGAATGGTTTCAAAGTGACCAAGGGATCAGTAGTTTGAAATCATTCTTATGAATTTTGTAGTCGAGGGATTGATACAAATGACTTTGATTGTGACGTAGAAATTATCATTTCAAGTTACATACATGCAAATTTATTTAGCTTACGAAAGGTGTGATGCGATGAAACCAATCCCAGTTTTCCAAATTTGATTTCTACCAAAACATCTTACTATCATTATTTTCATTCAACACTTGTTGTTTATTTTGTATTCAATCTTTTGCACAACAAAATCAAAATAAATCTTTTGTCAAAATCAATTCAAGAACTAAGATCTTCAAACCAACACCTCCTCAATAGAACGACATCTATACTATACTACAATCACTGTGTTTAAACTTAGCACAAACATTCCATTGAGTTCAATTATACAAACTTGATTCTCTTTCCTTGAACATTGCACTTCTTTATATGATCTATAAAAATCACTTACCATTTACCAAACAATGTGGCAAGGGACATATCATTTATATTGGGAGATTGCTTGATGGCCGTAACAAGAGGTTGCTATTCACTAGTAAGACTTTTTAGAACTTTATGGATAAGTTCCTTGTTAGTGTAAGATTTACCAAGAGTAATAATATGATTAACAATCAAAGTAAATCTCTTTTGTAGTTCTAAGACCGTCTCAATAGAATTCATTCTAAAACTTTTGTATTGGCTAGTTAATGTACTAATCTTAGAATCCTTAACATCGCTAGTTCCTTCATGAGTTATTTGAAGGGTATCCCACATATCTTTGGTAGATTTACATGTTACTACTCTAAAAAATTAACCGGGACCTAAAGCTAGAGTGATTAGATTCTTGGCTTTATAATTATACTGTACTTTCTTTTCTTCATCACTAGTCCAATCATCCATGGGTTTTTCTATTTGTTTACCATCAACAATATGCATAGGTGTAAAAAGACCATTTTCAATAGCATTCCAAACTCTTAGATCAATTGATTGAACAAAAATTTTCATTTTTTCTTTCCAAAAAGCATAACCTTCCCTATTAAAAGCAGGAGGTCGATTTGTAGTACCACCCTCAGGAAAAAGGTTTAAAGAATTTGAGCCAATTCATTCTCTTGAAGCTGTTAAGCTTGATTTACCAAGAGTCAAGCTATGATACCACTTGTTAACCAAGTGGCCTCAATTACTCAAGAGGGGGGGTGAATTGTGTTAGCCAAGGCCTCGATACTCAAGAGGGGGGGTGAATTGAGTATTTCAAATTTTCGCGCGGAATCCCTTTCAAAATGGTTAGTAGTACACAAATGATGCAAGATAAAGGATATAACAATTATGAAGCACATGTCATACTAAAGTATTTTGAGTTGAATGAACTATATTCAAGAACTGATTTTGATAAGCAAGTTATTAGTTTAGGTAATTCTTGAAACACTTAACATGCTATAATTAATTTCAACATAAGTATAACTTGAACAACTTCTAACAAATTAATTAAGCATGATAGTTTTACCAATTTGTTAACACCAATATTTTTCTTCCTCAATAATTAAATCCAACAATGTTTAAGACATTTAATTCAAGGATTTAATTTAATCTAACTTCAACAATGTTAACCAATATAGTTTGCAACTTATAGTATGCACTTAGTCCAATTTAATTAGGAATGATACAATGAATCAAGTGAGCAATTTAAGTGCACAAATTAAATGAGTTTAGGGAAGAGAGAATTTGTAAACCGATATAACGAGTTCCACCACACCGGTGTACGTCTCGCCTTCAAGCAACCCACTTGAAGGATTTCCACTATTGGAGATTAGAGATACAACTTTGAGCAATCGCAGCTTCCTAGTGTCCCACACTCAAGAACCCAATCCTCACAAGTACAAGGGCACCCCACCCAATCTCTCAATCTCACAATTACAAGGTTGAACCCTCAACCCAAACCTCTAAGGGATTTTGGTGTTTTAATGGTTACAATGATAACTCTCTAACTAGAGTGGATACACAATTTAAAGCTCACACAAAAATAGTAACTCTCAAAGAGAGGATATACAAATTTAGCTCACCCAAGATAACTTCCTTTCTAACTCTCAATTAACTCTTAAAGAGGAATTATGCAAGTTAATAAATAAAGAGAGAGCAAGTAGAAGAGCAAGAAGCAAGGAGGAATAAGTAAGCAAATGGAAGTGCTTCAAATGCTTGGGACAAATTTTGCCTTCACCTCCTTCTCTATTTATTGATGGGAAAAACAACAATACACAACTAAAGTGTCAAAGTACGCAGCGGATATAATTTTCCTAAACTTGCAAGAATCTGTGAGGAGCAACAACAATATGGCAGCAACACAATAATAATCACCACAAGAACACAACAATTATTTACGTGAGAAAACCCTCTCAATTTGAGAGATAAAAACTCACGGGCACAAGCCAGTAATCAAGCTCCACTATGATCAAATTAAGGGTACAAAAGAGTCTCAGAATACTGCACAAGTTCAAGCATACTACCAGCGAATACAACAAACCAACTAGGCTTTCAAATAGAGAACAAGAAGCTGAAAAACTCACAAACTCGTGCTACTGTTCAAGCACGATATCTCCCAGACTGGAACTCTAAACCACGATCCCAACGGTCAGTACCTAGAACCGCATCTCAGGAACAGCATACCAAAATTTTAGCCCGATCCAACGGTTGAGAAATCGGCAATGGTAGTTTTCCCGAAGCATAAGGAACTCTGCTCATATATGTCTTCTCAGCTTCATCTGAAGGACTCTGATTAACACTCAGTTTAAAATGAGCTGCAAGAGGAGTACTCACTGCTTTAGCATTTTCCATGTTGAAACGCTCCAACACCTTTTCAATGTAGTGCTCTTGAGATAGCCAAAGCTTCTTCTCTTTTCTGTGACGGGTGATGCTTATACCAAGAATCTTCTTAGCAGCTCCCATGTCTTTCATGGCAAATGACTCGCCAGGTCCTTCTTTAACCTGTCAATTCTGGAAATATTTTTCCCTACAATAAGTATGTCATCAACATACAATAACATAATAATGAAGTCATCATCAGAAAACTTTTTGACAAAGACACAATGGTCAGAAGTAGTCTTCCTATAGCCTTGATCATGCATAAAGGACTCAAACTTCTTATACCATTGTCTAGGAGCCTGCTTCAAACCATATAAGCTCTTTCTCAGCCTACACACATAGTCTTCCTTGCCTTCAACAAGAAAACCATCAGGTTGCTTCATATAAATCTCTTCCTCCAAATTACCATGAAGGAAAGCTGTCTTCACATCCATCTGCTCAACCTCCAAATCAAGAGTAGCAGCTAAACTCAGCACAATTCTGATGGATGACATTTTCACTACTGGTGAGAAAATCTCATTGAAGTCAACACCCTTTCTCTGCCTGAAGCCTTTCACCACTAATCTAGCTTTGTACCTCGGAGATGTAGAATTACTCTCTTGTTTCACCTTGAAGATCCACCTGTTCTCTAAGGCCCTCTTGCCCTTAGGCAACTTCACCAGGTCATAAGTGTGATTATCATGCAAGGATTTCATCTCATCCCTCATTGCATCCAGCCACTTTTGCTTTTCTTCACTCTCAATGGCCTCTTCAAAACACTCAGGTTCTCCCTCGTCAGTCAACAACACATAATCTCTTGAATTATACCTTGTAGAAGGTTGTCTCGGCCTACTGGATCTCCTGGGTTGAACTTGTGGTATTTCATCAAGATTATCATCGGGTACCATATCATGTTCCTCCTGAACATCATCAACAGGTACGTCAAATCCATCTCCAACATGCTGATCATCAACATCACTATGTTGCTCATCATTCTGAGCATCAGTATCGGTATTCTCCAGATTGTGAACAGGCAACCGCATCGGATTACCATCAGTCAGATCACTGCCTTTATCCGGTGTCGTCTTCTCCACTTTGTCAATATCTTCAATGGTTTGGTCCTCCATGAACTGCACATCACGGCTTCTAACAAGCTTCTTCTCAACAGGATCATACAACCTGTAGCCAAATTCATCTTGACCATAACCAATAAAGATACACTGTCTTGTCTTCACATCCAACTTGGATCTTTCATCCTTTGGAACATGAACATACGCCTTGCAACCAAAGACACGCAAATGACCATAGCTAGCATTCTTGCCAAACCAAATATTGTCTGGCACCTCAGCATTCAAAACAACTGTAGGACTGAGATTAATAACATGTACTGCTGTAAGCAATGCCTCACCCCAGAAATGTTTAGGCAACTTTGCTTCAGAAAGCATACACCTAACTCTTTCAACCAAAGTCCTGTTCATCCTCTCTGCTAGACCATTCAACTGAGGAGTTTTAGGAGGAGTCTTTTCATGTATGATACCCTGCTGCTTGCAATAGACATCAAAGGGTCCACAGTACTCACCACCATTGTCAGTACGAATGCATTTCAGCTTCTTGCCTGACTGCCTCTCCACCAAAGCATGAAACTCTTTGAACTTTTCAAGCACTTGGTCCTTTCTTTGCAGTGTATAGACCCACAGCTTCCTAGAACAGTCATCAATAAAGGTAACAAAGTAAAGTGCGCCACTGAATGACTTTACCTTCAACGGGCCACAAACATCAGAATACACCAATTCAAGCAACTCTGACTTTCTAGAGGGAGGATGCTTCTTGAAGGATACTCTGGTTTGTTTACCAGCCATGCAATGAGAACATTTCTCCAACTCTGCACTCTTCAATCCGAAAAGAACATCCTTTTTAGCTAAGCAGTTAAGCCATTTTTCACTGATATGACCAAGCCTTCGATGCCACAAGGATGCTTCCATATACACATTATTTACTGTGTCTCTAGCAACCAA
Source organism: Clitoria ternatea (assembly GCA_037962975.1). Lineage (NCBI taxonomy): Eukaryota > Viridiplantae > Streptophyta > Magnoliopsida > Fabales > Fabaceae > Clitoria > Clitoria ternatea. The sequence continues at coordinate 15,320,102 of CM075672.1, read as the reverse complement.
AGCTTTAGTCCAATACAGTTTAGAATTTTTCTCCCCTCTAGCCATAACCAAGTTACCTCTAGTGAGTCTCCATTTACCAGAACCAAAGTGATTATCATAACCACAATCATCAAGCAACGGTACAGATATCAGATTAAAACGAACATCTGGAGCATGTTTGACTCCTTTAAGAAACAACTGCATTCCCATGTTGGTTTGTAGACAAACATCACCAACACCAATCACCTTAGACACACCATCATTACCCATCTTCAACACTCCAAAGTCACCAGAAGTGTAAGATGTAAAGAAATCCTTCTTTGGTGTAACATGCAGTGTGGCACCACTATCAACTATCCACATGCTCTCATCTGATACAAGATTAACTGACTTATGGTCACTAAGAATAATAAGATCACCACAAGTAGCAGTAGCAACATGATCATCATTATGCTCATTCACTTTCTGCTTACCCTTCTTATCTTTATTCTCCCTTTTCCACCGAAAACAGTTCTTCTGTATGTGCCCCATTTTGTGACAATAATTACACTCTATATTCTTGTATCTGGACTTGGACTTACTCCTGCTCTTCTCTCTACCAGTCTTCGGTTCTTTTTTCTGACTTCTCCCCATATTTTCTGTGAAAAATACCTAAGGCTGAGATGAAGAACCCTGTGCCTTCCTTCTCATCTCTTCATTAAGAGCACCACTCTTTGCCATTTGCAAAGAAACAACACCATTAGGGGCCGAGTTCGTGATTGAAACTCGAAATGTCTCCCAAGACTCAGGTAAAGTATTCAGTAGCCATAGTCCCAAAACTTCATCATCAAATTTGATACCCATTCCAGACAATTGATCTAGGAGCCCTTGAAACTCATTCAAGTGATCAGAAATGGAAGAACTCTCCATGTATCTCAAATTCATCAGACAGTTCAACAAATACAATTTATTGTTCCCTGATTTAGAGGCATACAAAGACTCGATCTTTTCCCACAAAGTTCTTGCATGTGTCTCATTGGCAATGTGATTATAAACATTGTCTTCTACAAATTGCCGAATAAAACCACATACCTGTTGGTGTTCAAAGTCCCACTCTTCTTCAGACATGGAATCTGGCTTTTGTATAGCAAAGACAGGAAGATGCATTTTCTTTACAAATAGCAAGTCTTTCATCTTGCCCTTCCACAAGTGATAATTAGTACCATTCAAAGCAACCATTTTTGTATTCGCCTCCATCATTCAAACAAGTAATATATATAGCTCCAACCAAGGAGCTCTGATACCACTGTGATGGGAAAAACAACAATACACAACTAAAGTGTCAAAGTACGCAGCGGATATAATTTTCCCAAACTTGCAAGAATCTGTGAGGAGCAACAACAATATGGCAGCAACACAATAATAATCACCACAAGAACACAACAATTATTTACGTGAGAAAACCCTCTCAATTTGAGAGATAAAAACTCACGGGCACAAGCCAGTAATCAAGCTCCACTATGATCAAATTAAGGGTACAAAAGAGTCTCAGAATACTGCACAAGTTCAAGCATACTACCAGTGAATACAACAAACCAACTAGGCTTTCAAATAGAGAACAAGAAGCTGAAAAACTCACAAACTCGTGCTACTATTCAAGCACGATATCTCCCAGACTGGAACTCTAAACCACGATCCCAACGGTCAGTACCTAGAACCGCATCTCAGGAACAGAATATCAAAATGTTAGCCCGATCCAACGGTTGAGAAATCGGCAATGGTAGTTTTCCCGAAGCTGGTCAGAATTCCTGCGAACTGGAATAGGGTCTCGGTCTGGACACTATTTCTCCACCTACAGATGTCAAACTGAAAATCTGAACGGTGAGAATGTAGAGGAGGATGTTGAGAACACACTCTCAAAGTTTCAGGCCGATCCAACGGTGGAATTGACGGGGATCGTTGACGGAAGTACACTGGTCTAGAGACTCTGCACTCGTTTCTCTCTTCTTTTCTCTCTCTCTATGGCTGCGGATTTGTCACAAAATGAAGCCCTCTCTATCTCAATTTTCTGACTCCTCTCTTCCCCAATTAGGTCACTAAGTGGGCTTAAAGTAATTGGGCCTTTGGACACATAGTTGGGAGCCCAACCCAACACATCTCCCCCCTCACAACTATGTGGAGGTGACCGCCAATCCGGCGATCTCGCAACAATACTCAAATTTTCCTCTTGGTAGTGCCTTAGTCATCATATCAGCACCATTATCATCAGTATGAACTTTAGCCAACTCCAACAACTTAGCATCCAAAACATCACGTATCCAATGATACCGCACATCAATATGTTTGGATCTAGAATGGAATGTTGGATTCTTACCAAGATGGATAGCACTTTGATTATCACAGAGCAACAAGTACTTGTCCTGCACAAAACCAAGCTCCCACAAGAATTTCTTCACCCATAGCAACTCCTTGCACGCTTCAGTAAGTGCAATGAACTCTGCCTCCGTAGTAGACAATGCTACACACTTTTGCAACCTTGATTGCCAAGCCACAGCTCCCTCTGCAAACTTAATCAAATAGCCCGAAGTGGACTTTCTGGAATCAATGTCTCCAGCCATATCTGAGTCAGAGTAACCCACCAAAGTAGGCTTATCACCTCCAAAACAAAGCTTCAAACCACTAGTACCACGATGATACCTTAAAATCCATTTCACAGCATTCCAATGCTCTCTACCTGGATTTGATAAAAATCTGCTGACTGTACCAACAGCATGTGCAATATCAGGTCTTGTACATACCATTGCATACATCAAACTACCCACTGTAGATGCATAAGGAACTCTGCTCATATATGTCTTCTCAGCTTCATCTGAAGGACTCTGATTAACACTCAGTTTAAAATGAGCTGCAAGAGGAGTACTCACTGCTTTAGCATTTTCCATGTTGAAACGCTCCAACACCTTTTCAATGTAGTGCTCCTGAGATAGCCAAAGCTTCTTCTCTTTTCTGTGACGGGTGATGCTTATACCAAGAATCTTCTTAGCAGCTCCCATGTCTTTCATGGCAAATGACTCGCCCAGGTCCTTCTTTAACCTGTCAATTCTGGAAATATTTTTCCCTACAATAAGTATGTCATCAACATACAATAACATAATAATGAAGTCATCATCAGAAAACTTTTTGACAAAGACACAATGGTCAGAAGTAGTCTTCCTATAGCCTTGATCATGCATAAAGGACTCAAACTTCTTATACCATTGTCTAGGAGCCTGCTTCAAACCATATAAGCTCTTTCTCAGCCTACACACATAGTCTTCCTTGCCTTCAACAAGAAAACCATCAGGTTGCTTCATATAAATCTCTTCCTCCAAATTACCATGAAGGAAAGCTGTCTTCACATCCATCTGCTCAACCTCCAAATCAAGAGTAGCAGCTAAACTCAGCACAATTCTGATGGATGACATTTTCACTACTGGTGAGAAAATCTCATTGAAGTCAACACCCTTTCTCTGCCTGAAGCCTTTCACCACTAATCTAGCTTTGTACCTCGGAGATGTAGAATTACTCTCTTGTTTCACCTTGAAGATCCACCTGTTCTCTAAGGCCCTCTTGCCCTTAGGCAACTTCACCAGGTCATAAGTGTGATTATCATGCAAGGATTTCATCTCATCCCTCATTGCATCCAGCCACTTTTGCTTTTCTTCACTCTCAATGGCCTCTTCAAAACACTCAGGTTCTCCCTCGTCGGTCAACAACACATAATCTCTTGAATTATACCTTGTAGAAGGTTGTCTCGGCCTACTGGATCTCCTGGGTTGAACTTGTGGTATTTCATCAAGATTATCATCGGGTACCATATCATGTTCCTCCTGAACATCATCAACAGGTACGTCAAATCCATCTCCAACATGCTGATCATCAACATCACTATGTTGCTCATCATTCTGAGCATCAGTATCGGTATTCTCCAGATTGTGAACAGGCAACCGCATCAAATTACCATCAGTCAGATCACTGCCTTTATCCGGTGTCGTCTTCTCCACTTTGTCAATATCTTCAATGGTTTGGTCCTCCATGAACTGCACATCACGGCTTCTAACAAGCTTCTTCTCAACAGGATCATACAACCTGTAGCCAAATTCATCTTGACCATAACCAATAAAGATACACTGTCTTGTCTTCACATCCAACTTGGATCTTTCATCCTTTGGAACATGAACATACGCCTTGCAACCAAAGACACGCAAATGACCATAGCTAGCATTCTTGCCAAACCAAATATTGTCTGGCACCTCAGCATTCAAAACAACTGTAGGACTGAGATTAATAACATGTACTGCTGTAAGCAATGCCTCACCCCAGAAATGTTTAGGCAACTTTGCTTCAGAAAGCATACACCTAACTCTTTCAACCAAAGTCCTGTTCATCCTCTCTGCTAGACCATTCAACTGAGGAGTTTTAGGAGGAGTCTTTTCATGTATGATACCCTGCTGCTTGCAATAGACATCAAAGGGTCCACAGTACTCACCACCATTGTCAGTACGAATGCATTTCAGCTTCTTGCCTGACTGCCTCTCCACCAAAGCATGAAACTCTTTGAACTTTTCAAGCACTTGGTCCTTTCTTTGCAGTGTATAGACCCACAGCTTCCTAGAACAGTCATCAATAAAGGTAACAAAGTAAAGTGCGCCACTGAATGACTTTACCTTCAACGGGCCACAAACATCAGAATGCACCAATTCAAGCAACTCTGACTTTCTAGAGGGAGGATGCTTCTTGAAGGATACTCTGGTTTGTTTACCAACCATGCAATGAGAACATTTCTCCAACTCTGCACTCTTCAATTCGAAAAGAACATCCTTTTTAGCTAAGCAGTTAAGCCATTTTTCACTGATATGACCAAGCCTTCGATGCCACAAGGATGCTTCCATATACATATTATTCACTGTGTCTCTAGCAACCAAAGCTTTAGTCCAATACAGTTTAGAATTTTTCTCCCCTCTAGCCATAACCAAGTTACCTCTAGTGAGTCTCCATTTACCAGAACCAAAGTGATTATCATAACCACAATCATCAAGCAACGATACAGATATCAGATTAAAACGAACATCTGGAGCATGTTTGACTCCTTTAAGAAACAACTGCATTCCCATGTTGGTTTGTAGACAAACATCACCAACACCAATCACCTTAGACACACCATCATTACCCATCTTCAACACTCCAAAGTCACCAGAAGTGTAAGATGTAAAGAAATCCTTCTTTGGTGTAACATGCAGTGTGGCACCACTATCAACTATCCACATGCTCTCATCTGATACAAGATTAACTGACTTATGGTCACTGAGAATAATAAGATCACCACAAGTAGCAGTAGCAACATGATCATCATTATGCTCATTCACTTTCTGCTTACCCTTCTTATCTTTATTCTCCATTTTCCACCGAAAACAGTTCTTCTGTATGTGCCCCATTTTGTGACAATAATTACACTCTATATTCTTGTATCTGGACTTGGACTTACTCCTGCTCTTCTCTCTACCAGTCTTCGGTTCCTTTTTCTGACTTCTCCCCCTATTTTCTGTGAAAAATACCTCAGGCTGAGATGAAGAACCCTGTGCCTTCCTTCTCATCTCTTCATTAAGAGCACCACTCTTTGCCATTTGCAAAGAAACAACACCATTAGGGGCCGAGTTCGTGATTAAAACTCGAAATGTCTCCCAAGACTCAGGTAAAGTATTCAGTAGCCATAGTCCCAAAACTTCATCATCAAATTTGATACCCATTCCAGACAATTGATCTAGGAGCCCTTGAAACTCATTCAAGTGATCAGAAATGGAAGAACTCTCCCTGTATCTCAAATTCATCAGACAGTTCAACAAATACAATTTATTGTTCCCTGATTTAGAGGCATACAAAGACTCGATCTTTTCCCACAAAGTTCTTGCATGTGTCTCATTGGCAATGTGATTATAAACATTGTCTTCTACAAATTGCCGAATAAAACCACATACCTGTTGGTGTTCAAAGTCCCACTCTTCTTCAGACATGGAATCTGGCTTTTGTATAGCAAAGACAGGAAGATGCATTTTCTTTACAAATAGCAAGTCTTTCATCTTGCCCTTCCACAAGTGATAATTAGTACCATTCAAAGCAACCATTTTTGTATTCGCCTCCATCATTCAAACAAGTAATATATATAGCTCCAACCAAGGAGCTCTGATACCACTGTGATGGGAAAAACAACAATACACAACTAAAGTGTCAAAGTACGCAGCGGATATAATTTTCCCAAACTTGCAAGAATCTGTGAGGAGCAACAACAATATGGCAGCAACACAATAATAATCACCACAAGAACACAACAATTATTTACGTGAGAAAACCCTCTCAATTTGAGAGATAAAAACTCACGGGCACAAGCCAGTAATCAAGCTCCACTATGATCAAATTAAGGGTACAAAAGAGTCTCAGAATACTGCACAAGTTCAAGCATACTACCAGCGAATACAACAAACCAACTAGGCTTTCAAATAGAGAACAAGAAGCTGAAAAACTCACAAACTCGTGCTACTGTTCAAGCACGATATCTCCCAGACTGGAACTCTAAACCACGATCCCAACGGTCAGTACCTCGAACCGCATCTCAGGAACAGCATACCAAAATTTTAGCCCGATCCAACGGTTGAGGAATCGGCAATGGTAGTTTTCCCGAAGCTGGTCAGAATTCCTGCGAACTGGAATAGGGTCTCGGTCTGGACACGATTTCTCCACCTACAGATGTAAAACTGAAAATCGGAACGGTGAGAATGTAGAGGAGGATGTTTAGAACACACTCTCAAAGGTTCAGGCCGATCCAACGGTGGAATTGACGGGGATCGTTGACGGAAGTACACTGGTCTAGAGACTCTACACTCTTTTCTCTCTTCTTTTCTCTCTCTCTATGGCTGCGGATTTGTCACAAAATGAAGCCCTCTCTATCTCAATTTTCTGACTCCTCTCTTCCCCAATTAGGTCACTAAGTGGGCTTGAAGTAATTGGGCCTTTGGACACATAGTTGGGAGCCCAACCCAACATTTATAGGCTCCAATGGCATGGCATGTTCAAATTTGAATTCCTCCATCACATGGCTTTGCATTATTTAATTCCTTGGGAGCTTGAACTTGGAGCATGCTTGTCTCAATTCAAAATGGCATTGCAATTCCAATGAGCTTTTAGTGTCTCCAAGAAAAACATGGCATGTGCATGAAGAAGCATGTTTGTCTTAATTTAAATTAATTCCATTTCCAATAAGACACATGCATGTGGAGAGGGACAAAGTGTGAAGCATTGTCTTGGATCTTCCAATTTGTGTTGCACAATGTTTCCCTTTGAATTTTGAATGTTTCTGCGCATGATTTTGTTCCTGACAGCCGTGTGAATCGATTCTTATGACATATGAATCGATTCATGTCATTAAAATAAAGTTACTGGGCAAATCACAACGTGTAAATCGATTCTTTGCAAGGGTGAATCGATTCATTCAATGAAAAATGCTTCCTGGGCACTTTGAGAACGCATGAATCGATTCCATGGAATAGTGAATCGATTCAGTGATGAGTTTTGCACATCCTGGGCCATTCAATTCGTATGAATCGATTCATATTATGCTTGAATCGATTCATGCACCTGATTCTCCAATTTTGGTGCATTATTCATCCCTTTTTGGAACCCTTTTGCATATACTTTGGTTCCTTTGATTCTTAGGCACTTTGATGATCATTTTCCACTTGATTTAAGCCACTTAAAATGTCTTGAAACATTTCTTTGTAATTCATCAATTTTCCATCATCAAACATAATTATTTCGTCCATAATTATATATGTTTGATCTTGATTCTTCATTTATTGTGTCATTATCAAAACCTACATCAACATAAAAATACAAATTGAGTATTAAAAATTTTAATTGGAATGCTTTTGAAATTAATTCTTTTGTAATCAATTTAATAAATGTGAATAATACACAAAAGAACAAGTAATAATGTCAAATTAATTATGAAGTTATTTTAACACTTAGAAAGTAATAATTAATTTTAACATAATTAATTCAAGAATATTACTTAGATTATTTTAACAAATTAATCTAAATAATTAATTAAGCAATTTATATCAAGTTAATGGTGTACTTAAATATCCAAGCAAATTAAATCTCAATAATAAAGGAGTTTAAAGAGATTTGCAAACTGATATAACGAGTTCCACTACACCGGTGTACGTCTCGCCTTCAAGCAACCTACTTAAAGGATTCCACTATTGAGAATTTGAGATACAAGCTTTGAGCAATTACAGCTTCTTAGTGTGCCACACTCAAGAACTTAATCCTCACAAGCAAAAGGGCAACCTACCCAATCTCACAATCTCTCAATTACAAGGTTGAAACCCAACCCAAAATCTCTCAGAATTTGTGAATGTGATTTTACAAGTGTGACTCTCTCAATAGAGTGGATATACAAATTTTAATCACTTGAAAAACATTTTTCTTCTCTTAGAAAAGGATATGCAAAATTTAGCACTCAAAAGTATTTTTCTCATAATATAACTCTCAAAAATTATTTGCAAAGAGAAGAGACAGAGAGCTTAAACTTAGAGAGAATAAGAGAGCAAGAAGGAAAGCAAGGGAATTTCGTTGCTTAGTGTTGTGTCTTCTGCCTTCAGTTTCCTCTCTATTTATAGGCAAAGAAGCATGGGTTCTTTCAACCTTCGATCCTCAATTTAGGCAATTAATTTGAATTTTATCTGCCTCCATGTTTCCTGCGTGCTTGATTTCTGGCTTGGAGAAAGAGATTGTCTGCCTCAATTAATGCAACGCCGTTTCAATTTAAGTCTCGAGAGAAATCAGAGAAATCAGCGCAGTTTGAGTTTCTGAAAACATGTATTGATGTTTTCCATGATTCAGTGCATGATTCCATTGATGAATCGATTCCTCCAGGCTATTTTTCCATCAAAATAGCGAGTGAATCGATTCTTGGCTGTTAACCAAGTGGCCTCAATTACTCAAGAGGTGGGGTGAATTGAGTATTAAAAATTTTTCTTAGAATGCTTTTAAATTTGATTCTTTAATAACAATGCTTGAAAAAGATAATTAATAATGTACCAAACAATATAAGAGTATAAATATTTCAAGTGAATTCTAACAATTTAGTAAGTAATTTATATGAGCAAATATAAGAGAGTGTAGGGATAGAGAGATTTGCAAACTGATATAATGAGTTCCACCACCCCGGTGTAGGTCTCGCCTTCAAGCAACCCACTTGAAGGATTCCACTATGAAATTAAAGATTACAACTTTGAGCAATTGAAGCTTCCTAGTGTCCCACACTCAAGAGTCCAATTCCCACAAGTACAAGGGTAACCCACCTAATCTCTCAATCTCACAATCTTACAAGGTTGAAACCCAACCCAAACTATAGGATTTTTGGTGTTTAAGTGTACAAGGATAATTCTCCAAAAGAGTTGAGGTACAAGTTAAAGCTTTCTCAAAATGATAACTCTCAAAGAGAGGATATGCAAGTTTTAGCACTCAAATTATTTTGCTCACTAAGTAACTCTCAAAAGTAATTTGCCAAAATAGAAACAGAGAGTAATTTGCCAAGAATTGAAGAACAAAGAAGGAGAAGCAATGTGATTTTCGTATGAATGCTTGGTGTGTTTTTGGCCTTCAGCTTCTCTTCTATTTATAGGCAAGGGCACATGCAATTTGTCCAATTTTTAATTCCTTAGAAGCATGAATCCACAAAACATTCCATGTTTTGAGTTCCTTGTTTTCATGCACAAGTTTCCTGACCTTTATTCTGTGAATTTACAGCTGGAATATTTGAATTTTAAGGCACAAGGAGGTTTCCTGAAAATCCTGCAAGTTTGTCAGAATTCAAAATTTGAAATTCAAATTTACAATGAATGAATCTATTCATGAATCTATTTATTTAGTGCATTTGGGCTTAAAATAATGTATAAATCTATTCACATAAAATATGAATCGATTCATTCCTTCAAAATTGATGTTTCTGGGAAAATGTTTTCGCATGAATCTATTCAATATGGTGTGAATCGATTCAATTAATTAAAAAAACACATCCTGGGCATTTTAATTTCGCATGAATTGATTCAGGGCTGGGATGAATCAATTCAATCACCAAAATTTCACATCCTGGGCATTTTGTTTCGTATAAATCGATTTGGGGCTAGGATGAATCGATTCAATCACCAAAATTTCACATCCTGGGCATTTTGTTTTGTATGAATCGATTTAGGAAGGAGCATGAATTGATTCATCATGTTGATACTCCATTTCCATGTGCTTTTCATTTCTTTTGATGAGTCAATGCATATGGCTTTGTTCTTTTGGACCCTTAGGCACTTTGATGGTTTTATTTCACTAAATTTGAGCTTTTTTAAATGCCTTGAACCTTTCTTTTGGAGTTTGTCATTTTTGCATCATCAAACATAATTAATTATGTTTGATCTTGAATCTTGTTTGTCATTATCAAAACCTGTTGCAACATATAAACACATTCTCCCCCTTTTTGATGATGATAACAATTGTTCATCTCTAGGGGTGTTAGTTTCATAATAGTTTATAATGCAAGTTTTTGACAAACAATAAGAGTCCCCCTATCTATTGCAGTTTGATACCATTTTTATTATGTAAGGTATTTGCCATATAATGCTCCCCCTTAATTACGTAATATGTACTATAAATGATTTATATAATTAAGGCAAATAATCATATAATGATAACCATTCAAGATACCAAGAGAAGTGATAAAGATAAACATACAAATGAGATTTCTCTCCCCCTTTGGCATCATCAAAAACTTAAGGATTATAGTAAAAACATGAGAATAATCTTATTGAATGATTTAAAGATAGATGATAAAGTAAACAAAGTAATTTAAGAGATACAATAAGTTCTAGCTTTATGGATTGAAAAATTTGAACTCTGAGAATTGTTGATTGAGTTCATTATATTGAGTGGTCATTGAATCCTCCATTTGGTTGAAGCGGGCATTCATATTTTTCTTAAGTTATCAAACCGAGCATTTTTCGCATCAAAGCGACTATCAAAGTGGGTAGTCAACCTATTGAAGAACTCATCATTAAGGTTTGGAGGAGGTGCATGTTCTTGAGGTTGAGTTTCATGCTCAGAACGCGCTTCATCTTCACTAAGTGTGTTTGGAGGGGAGTAATGCCATTCTTCATTTTGAAAGGTCCATCCCATTTTGGTGAGATGTGGTCCACTAATTAATCCTTTTGAACCAACTAACTCCTTGACTTCATTTGATAGATCAACGTTAAAATGATAAAGGAGTTTAGTGATTAAGACAAAATATGGAAGGCGGGTAAGTTTTTGAGCATCAATCATATGTTGCTTTATTAGTGCAATCCAATTGATTTCTTTTTGGTGCAACATAGCCCAAAGTAAGATGATTTGTTACTCACTTACCCTTGCGTTGTTACTTTCTTTAGGAAGTAGTATTTTCACCAAGCAATAATGAAGGAGTTGGTGCTCTATATCCATTTGACCCACTGTACTTGTTGCGGTGGAAGAAAGGCTTAGAAAGGTTCTTGCCTCTAGAGGATTGTAATTCCATTCCGGCATGGGCCTCTTTCCTCTAAATTCACTGTTGCTTAGTAGAAGTCGTCCTATGAGATGAAGAATGTGGTCATCAAGGTTGATGGTGACTCTTTTTACCTTGGCTATGTAACAATTGTTGGTGACTTTCAGAGTGGAGTAGAAGACTCTAATTAATTCCGGATAAATGAAATTTTCTTGAAGGGTAGCAAATTCACCAAGATTTTGTTGTTGGAGAATTTCAAAGAAGGTGAAGTTGTCATGGAAGAGTTGATAATCAAGCCAATGAGAGGTAATAAGAGACTTCTCAGAAAAGTATTCTAGATATCTAGAGAGTTGGTTTTGTGTGATGAATAATCTAGATATATCAGTGGTTTATGGAGCAGAGGATGCAGCAATGTCAGCTCTTCTTTTTCTTCTTGGATTGGAAGAAGAAGCCATGGATTTTGAAGGTTTTTAGTGGAAGAAAAATATTAAGGAGGTTTCAAGAAAGAGAGATGGAAAGTGAGTAGAGAGACTTTAAGAGTCAGGTGCTCTTTTTATAGGAAAAGAGAGGCTATGCTTGATTAATATTTTAAGAATCAGAGAGTTTGGCCCATCATCAGCGTATGAATCGGTTCATAATGTGTAGGAATCGATTCATTTTTGTTCAAACAAGGGTTTTTTGAGTCAGGGGCACACGTGAACCGATTCAGTCTGGGTGGAATCGATTCATTAAGCAAAATTTTGGCAATTTTGGGCACTGTATCTCTTGTGAATCGATTCACCTTATATGGGAATCGATTCATTTTATTGATTTTGCCTAGTTTGGACGAGAAAGCTCACGAGAAGGAATAATGTGCTTGGGAAATCAACTTTTGTCATTTAGCTCTATTGAAGTCTTATGAATTGTATAGAGATTTGGCATTTAAAGTCACGAGAATGGGAAAAGCACATGCCTTTGTCTCTTTTTGAATTTTGAATTCAAATTTTGAATTTGAATTTTGAATTCAAATTTCAAGCTTTTTGGTGTCTCTTGTTTATGCAAATATAAAATGATCTAATTAATGGTATATGGAGACTCAAGAGATATTGATCAAGATTTCAATCTAGAGAATTTATAGGAGAGGCTAATTTTGCAAGAGATTTATCAATTTGCCAATGATTTTGTTGGTATGGAAATTTCACCAAAAAATCAAGGTTTATTTGACAATTTATTTTAGAGATCTTTGTGATGCCTAAGAGATTATTTTGTTCAAAAATATGTCCAAATTTCTTTAGCAAATATTTTGTTAGAAAATCAATTTGAGATAGATAAACAAGTAAGCATTGATTTAATCATATGATTTAAAATATGCAAACTATTTTTTGTGGCCAAGAAAAGAATTTATCAAAGATTGATTTAGAAATTTTTCAAGAAGGAATTTTATTTCTCAAAATAAGAATTGATTTAGTGATTTTGAGATATAGTAATTAAAAGAAAATCCTTTTTAAGAGGTATCATCAAGACATTTTGTCAAAAATTTCAAAGATTTAAGGTTTTAAAATATTTTTAAAAATACTTTAAATAATATTTGTTATATCCAAAATTCCTAACTCCCTCCTAATTTTTATAAATTGTTCTTTAGCGAGGGGTTTTGTAAAAATATCTGCCAATTGTTTGGAAGTATCAACATATTCAAGAACATAATCTCCCTTCAAAACATGATCTCTTATAAAGTGGTGACAGATTTCTATGGGTTTGGTCCTAGAGTGCATTACTAGATTTTTTGAGATGTTGATTACACTAGTATCGTCACACTTAATAAGAATTTGTTCTAAGATAATACCAAAGTCAAGAAGTTATTATCTCATCCATAGAATTTGAGCACAACAACTGCCAGCTGCAACATATTCTACCTCAGTTGTTGATAATGCGACGCTGACTTGTTTCTTGCTATGCCAAGAGACAAGGGAACTACCAAGTAAATGACAAGTACCGCTTGTGCTTTTTCTATCTAATTTACAGCCTGCGAAATCGGAGTCAGAATAGCCAATTAAATAACATTCGGCACCTTTTGGGTACCATAATCCAACATTTTGAGTACCCACTAGATATTTCAAAATTCTTTTTATGGCAGTGAGATGAGATTCTTTAGGACATGCTTGATATCTAGCACACATACATACAGCAAACATAATATTGGGTCTACTAGCTGTTAAGTAAAGTAAGGAGCCTATCATACCTCGGTATTTAGTTATTTCAATGTCCTTACCCTTCTCATCTTTGTCTAAGTAGCAAGATGTACTCATGGGTGCAGCTATTTCACTTGCCTTGTCCATTTCGAACCTTTTCAGTAGTTCTTTGCAATATTTCGTTTGACTAATGAAAGTCCCTTCTTTAGTTTGCTTAATTTGTAGCCCAAGGAAGAATGTAAGTTCTCCCATCATCGACATTTCGAATTCATCTTGCATAATCTTAGCAACCTCTTGACAAAGAATTTCGTTAGTAGCACCGAATATTATGTCATCAACATAAACTTGTACCAAAAGTATGTCATTTCTTTTGTGCTTGATAAATAGTGTAGTATTAACTTTTCCTCTTTCAAAATTGTTTTCTAAAAGAAATTTGCTCAATCTTTCATACCAAGCTCTTGGAGCTTGTTTCAAACCATATAAGGCTTTTCTTAGTTTGAAAACATGATTTGGAAATTGATAATTTTCAAAGCCAGGAGGTTGATCAACATACACTTCTTCTTAAATGTATCCATTCAAGAAGGCACTTTTGACATCCATTTGATACAATTTAAAGTCTTTACAACATGCAAAGGCTAATAACAATCTAATAGCTTCTAGCCTAGCTACAGGAGCATATGTTTCTTCATAGTCTATACCTTCTTCTTGGTTATATCCCTGAGCAACTAGCCTAGCTTTATTTCTGGTGATTATTCCATTTTCATCAAGTTTGTTCATAAATACCCATTTGGTTCCTATTATTTGGTGATCATTGGATCTTGGCACTAGTTCCCAAACTTCATTTCTTTCAAATTGGTTTAGTTCTTCTTGCATGGCCAACATCCAATGTTCATCAATAATAGCTTCATTAATAGTTTTAGGCTCAATTTGTGAAACAAAAGCTAGATGATTGCATGCATTTCTAATAGCGTTTCGAGTACTTACACCTTTTGTTATTTCGCCTATGACATTGTCCAAGGAGTGATTCTTTACGGTGATTCACTCTTTTTGTTGAGGTTCGTCATTTTGGGTTGTATCTCCTTCAATTTTGTTTTCTTCTTTATCTTTCATGTTCATTTCTTAAAAGGTACCTGCAAGATCATTAATTTGCTTTCTCAGAGGATTTTGGTTAAGTTCATCAAATTTGACGTGTATAGACTCTTCAATTGTACAAGTTCGTTTGTTAAAGAGTCGATATGCTTTACTTGTAGATGAATAACATAAGAATATCGCTTCATCAGATTTTGCATCGAATTTGCTGAAATTATCCTTTCCATTGTTTAAAACAAAACATTTGCATCCAAATACATGAAAATAAGAAATATTTGGTTTTCTTCCTTTATAAAGCTCAAAGGGGGTTTTCTTTAATCTAGGCCTTATCAAACATCGATTCATAACATGGCAAGCAGTATTTACCGCATCAGCCCAAAAGTGTTTCACAATATTACTTTCATTCAACATAGTTCTTGTGATCTCCGCTAAAGATCAATTTTTCCTTTCAACTATTCCATTTTGTTGTGGAGTTCTTGAAGCCGAAAAATTATGTTCAATGCCAAACTTTTCGTAAAACTTTTCAAAGGATTGGTTTTCAAATTCTCCCCCATGATCTGTTCGAATGGATGCTATTTTCAAATTTTGTTGGTTTTGGATGATCTTGGCAAGTTTCTTAAATGCATGATATGCTTCACGTTTATAAGTAAGAAACAAAGTCCATGTATATCTAGAACAATCATCCACAATCACAAGACCATAATAGTTTCCACTAAAACTTTTAATTTTTGAAGGACCAAATAAATCCATATGTAAAAGTTGTAAAGGTCTAGTTGTTGAAACAACATTTTTTGCTTGAAAAGAAACCTTTACTTGTTTTCCCTTTTGACACGCGTCACAAAATTTATTTTTGAATTTCAATTTTGGTAAACCAATTACTAAATCTTTTGAAACGAGTTTGTTTAAATGGTCTATATGAATATGAGCAATTCTTCTATGTCATAGCCATGATTCATCCTCTTTAGTTATGAAGCATTGCACATCATTTGAAGCAAGACAATCAAGATTAATCATATAAATATTATCGATTCTTTGACCAGTAAACTTTACTTCCTCGTTTAGCTTATTTTCAATTATGCAACAATTTGATTCGAATACAATTTTATATCCTTTATCACATAATTGACTAATACAAAGAAAACTATGTTTGAGTCCTTCAACATACAATACATCATTTATCGAAGTAGAAGAGCTTTTACTAATGTTATCGATTCAAAGTATTCTTCCTTTTGTGTTGTCTCCATAAGTGACAAAACCTTTGTTTTGAGGAGTAAATTATATAAACTTACTTTTGTCTCCCGTCATATGTTTTGAACACTCACTATCCAAGTACTAATGAGTGTTACTTGCCTTAAAGCATACCTACAAAACAAGTCAAGTTAGAGAGCTTGGTACCCATTTTATGTTGGGTCCTTATAGGTTAGTTTGTGAAAATGTTCCCTTAGGAACCCATACTTTTCTCACAACTTTTGGTCCTAATTTTCTAACATTGCAATTGTAAGAATTATGACCTTTAAAACCGTAATGATTACATTTTATGAAATGTGTAGATGATTTACTAGGTGGTAAGAAATTTTTGTAATGTTTTTCCTTTTTGTAAGCATGTGATCCTTGATTATAACCTAATCCAGTTTTGTTAAACATGCAACGTTGTTTTCCAAGAAGTGCTTTTAAATTATCCCTACCGTTGGTAAATTTTTCAAGCGTCATGTTTAAATCTAATACTTTCTTTTCAACTATATCACATTTCTTAACAAATTCACAAGGTTTGGTCCTAGAGCATGCTTGTACTTTTACTACTTCTAATTTTAAAAGTTCATTTTTTTACAAGCCTCCATAAGATGCATTTCAAGAGTATCAATGGTTTTTCTTGATAACTTATGCTTATTAGAAACTTTTATAAATTTATCATACAATTCTTCAAGAGTATCAAGTAGTTCTTCTTTATTTAGATCATGGAAATTTACCTCATCATCTTCATCTCGGAGGTTGGCCATGAGGCAAAGGTTTGATTCTTCATTTTCTGATTCGTCCGAGCTACTTATTTCATTTTCATCCCATACGATATATGTTCTTCTTTTCCCTTTCCTTTCTTTGTTTTTCTTCTTTAGATTTGGGCAATCTGCCTTAAAGTGTCCTTCCTTTCCACATTCGAAACAAGTATGTGAAGAATTATTTTCTTTAGAGATAGGTTTCTCACCTTTATGTGTGAAGCTTTTTTGGAAGCGTTTGTTCCTCATAAGTTTCCCAAAATGCTTCATGAATAATCCTAGCTCTTCATCCTCATCAAGATCACTTTCGGATTCATCTTTATCCATTGAAGTGGCCTTGAAAGCTACCCCTTTCTTTTTTGAGGCTTTTTCTTCTTCCTCCGCTTGTTTCAAATCTTTCAACTCTTGTTCTTGTTCTTGTAGTTTACCAAACAAAGTGGCAAGAAACATTTCATTTATATTGGGAGATTGCTTGATGGTCATAACAAGAGGTTGCCATTCCCTAGTAAGACTTTTTAGAACTTTGTGGATAAGTTCCTTATTAGTGTAAGATTTACCAAGTGTAATAAGATGATTAATAATCAAAGTAAATCTTTTTTGAAGTTCTAAAATAGATTCATTGGAACTCATTCTAAAATTTTCATATTGACTAGTTAAAGTGTTAATTTTAGAATCCTTAACATCACTAGTTCTTTCATGAGTTATTTGAAGGGTATCCCACATATCCTTAGCAAATTTACATGTAACTACTCTAAAAAATTCATCGAGACCTAAGGCTAAGGTGAAAAGATTTTTTGCTTTATAATTATATTGTACTTTCTTTTCTTCCTCACTTGTCCAATCATCCATTGGTTTTTCAACTTGTTTATCATTAACGATATGCATAGGTACAAAAAGACCATTTTCAATAGCATTCCATACTTTTAAATTAATTGATTGTACGAAAATTTTTATCCTTTCTTTCCAAAAAGCGTAACCCTCTCCATTGAAAATGGGAGGTCTATTTGTGGTACCACCATCGGGAAAAAGGTTTAGAGAATTTAAGGCCATTTGTTCTCTTGAAGCTGTTAAGCTTAATCTACCAAGAGTCAAGCTCTGATACCACTTGTTAACCAAGTGGCCTCAAGTACTCAAGAGGGGGGTGAATTGAGTATTAAAATTTTTTCTTAGAATGCTTTTAAATTTGATTCTTTAATAACAATGCTTGAAGAAGATAACTAATAATGTACCAAACAATATAATAGTATAAATATTTCAAATGAATTCTAATAATTTAGTAAGCAATTTATATGAGCAAATATAAGAGAGTGTAGGGATAGAGAGATTTACAAACCGATATAATGAGTTCCACCACCCCGGTGTACGTCTTGCCTTCAAGCAACCAACTTGAAGGATTCCACTATGAAATTAGAGATTACAACTTTGAGCAATTGAAGCTTCCTAGTGTCTCACACTCAAGAGTCCAATTCCCACAAGTACAAGGGTAACCCACCCAATCTCTCAATCTCATAGTCTTACAAGGTTGAAACCCAACCCAAACTATAGGTTTTTTAGTGTTTAAGTGTACAAGGATAATTCTCCAAAAGAGTGGATGTACAAGTTAAAGCTTTCTCAAAATGATAACTCTCAAAGAGAGGATATGCAAGTTTTAGCACTTAGAAATTATTTTGCTCACTAAGTAACTCTCAAAAGTAATTTGCCAAAATAGAAACAGAGAGTAATTTGCCAAGAATTAAAGAACAAAGAAGGAGAAGCAATGTGATTTTTGTATGAATGCTTGGTGTGTTTTTGGCCTTCAGCTTCTCTTCTATTTATAGGCAAGGGCACATGCAATTTGTCCAATTTTTAATTCCTTAGAAGCCTGAATCCACAAAACATTCCATGTTTTAAGTTCTTTGTTTCCATGCACAAGTTTCCTGACCTTGATTCTGTGAATTTGCAGCTGGAATATTTGAATTTTAAGGCATAAGGAGGTTTCCTGAAAAATCCTGCAAGTTTGTCAGAATTCAAAATTTGAAATTCAAATTTACACTGAATGAATCTATTCATGAATATATCCATTTAGTGCATTTGGGCTTAAAATAACGTATGAATCTATTCACATAAAATATGAATCGATTCATTCCTTCAAAATTGATGTTTCTGGGAAAATGTTTTCACTTGAATCGATTCAATGTGGTGTGAATCGATTCAATTTAAAAAAATACATCCTGGGCATTTTAATTTTGCATGAATTGATTCGGGGCTAGGATGAATCGATTCAATCACCAAAATTTCACATCCTGGGCATTTTGTTTGGTATGAATCGATTTGGGGCTGGGATGAATCGATTCAATCACCAAAATTTCATATCCTGGGCATTCTATTTCGTATGAATCAATTTGGGAAGGAGCATGAATCGATTCATCATGCTGATACTTCATTTCTATGTGCTTTTTGTTCCTTTTGATGAGTCAATGCATATGGCTTTGTTCTTTTGGACCTTTAGGCACTTTGATGGTTTTATTTCACTAAATTTGAGTTTCTTTAAATGCCTTGAACCTTTCTTTTAGAGTTCGTTATTTTTTCATCATCAAACATAATTAATTATGTTTGATCTTGAATCTTGTTTGTCATTATCAAAACTTGTTGCAACATATAAACACACTGGCAAGGAAAATCGATTCCTACATAGCATGAATCGATTCTTTGTTGCATGAATCGATTCCCTCGGTGATTAATATGCATGAATCGATTCCTACAGGGGGAATCGATTCCCAGCTCCCTAAATCGATTCCTTGAGTTCTTGAATCGATTCCTCTGTGAAAAATTCAACATGAATCGATTCTTACTGCTCCTGAATCGATTCCTGGCTTTCCTGGACCTGTTTCCTTGATTTTTTTAATTCATTTTGATACGTGTTTTGATCACATGGTTCTTGATCCCTTTGATTCTTTGGCAATTGAAATTATTTCTCTTGTTTTAAACTTCTATGAATGCCTTGAATTATTTCTTTGGACTTCATCAATTCTTAATTCTTGATTTCTTGACCCGATTCAACTTGATCTTCATGATTTTTGATTAATTGCTTGTACAACATCCTTTGTATTTATCAATTAAATTTCTTGATTCTTCAATTATTTGTTATTCATCAAAACCTATTTTAACATACAAATACATTTGCTTGATTGGATTGCCCATTATTTGGCCTTTTGACTGAGTGCTTGTATGCCAAAAATAGGTTTTTACGACGTTTTTGCACTGCATTTCATAGCATTTTTAAATGTTATTGTTTCGCATGTGGTAATAGGTGGAAGCGTTTGACAGCATTTACAGAAATGCTATAAAAGATGTACAATTACAGTGTTTCAAAAAACACGGAAACGCTGTAATATGTAATACTTTCTAAAGCGTTTTGTAACGTAAACGCCGTAATAGAGTTATACTACCTACAATATTTTATTTTTAAAATGCTATTATTGAGTTAGTTTACTATAACATTTTAATTTTTCATTCCCAAATGCTGTTATTGAGTTAGTTTACTACAACATTTTAATTTTTCATGCTCAAATATTGTAATAACATTATACTTTTTACAATATTTCTTTATTTAATTTTAAATGTTGCAAACTTTATTATGAGTCACTCTTTTATGACACTTTCTTGCCATTATAAATGCTATGAAAATATTTTTATTTTTAAATATTTTTTCTTTATGCAAATTTCTATTAACTATACATATTCAATTTAAAAAAGTGAATACATAATAATATTACCCAATTCACAAGTTGAAAATTAGTTGATAAATATAACTAATTAACTTTCACATTGGTAAACATTTCTAAATAACATCTCTTTGTAATAAAAATATACATATTGCTTTTTGTACACAAACTCATACACATTGCCTTTAGCACACAAACATATACTTCATTGCCAATCAAGTTATATATATATCCAAAGAAAAAGAAATGAGAGTTTCCTAATCATAAATCAAATAAGTACAACCTTCAAAAAATTTATAAGCATTTTATGGTCAATCATATGTTCCCAAAATATGACCATTAGCTACTCATGATAATGAAATTAATTAAGTATATTGCTAATAATATGGCGAGCCCAATCTTCCTTCACTTCATTTAGTTGCTCATTGGAATAGGTACGACATCTATAGTCAAGGAAATACTGCAAGACAAAACGTTAGTATATATGAGCACACATACTAACTGAAATTACAATATTTACATTCTTAACATAATGGTAGTCGTAACCAAACATAAGGCAACACATATCATCTCATGCATAAACACAAGGCAACACAATGGTAGTCCTAGCTAAACACAAGCAACACATATATATCATGTCATGCAATCTTATTTAAAGAACCAAAACTTAAAACCTAAAGGCTAACAAGAAACAAATTAATAGCATCCAAAGACTAATTCCTACCCTTACATAAAATCCTAAGTCCAAATATAAAATTTTCTTAAGCCTCCTAAAGTTCTTTCTATGTCAAGGAAACACAATGGTAGTCCTAGCTAAACACAAGGCAACACAAATCATGTCATACAATCTTATTTAAAGAACCAAAACTTAAAACACAAAGGCTAACAAGAAACAAATTAATAGCATCCAAGGGCTAATTCCTACCTAACATAAAATCTCAAGTCCAAATATACAAATTTCTTAAGCCTTCTAAAGTTCTTTTCATGTCAAGGAAACATAATGGTAGTCCTAGCTATAAACAAGGTAACACAAACCATGTCATATAATCTTATTTAAAGAACCAAAACTTAAAACCTAAAGGCTAACAAGAAACAAATTAATAGCATTCAAAGACCAATTTCAATCAAAGCATAATTTAAAACTATATATATCAACCGTGTAACATCCTGAATTTTTAAAATAGAAAGTAAATTAAGGAAATAAATATTGAATAATTAAATATGGGTTAATTGATATCCCAAAATGCTAGATATAATTTAAATAAGATTTTTGGAAACTGTTAGTGAGTTATTGTGACAGGATAAGTTGAAAACTGACCCGGATAAAATAGGGGTGTCAGACCAAGTATCTCCGACTGAGATGCCGTTGGTCAAGGCTATAGATAAAATTGTTGGGAATCCGAATATGTATTTGGAATAATTTTTAGAATAAGTATTGAGCTCGAATAGTGAGCCTGTTTATTTAAAAATGGGAGACTTTAAGTGCAAGATTAAAAATCAAAATAAAAACCTCACCATTTTCACCCTCACTCCTGTAACACTCTTCTTCTCTTACGCAAGCACACTCCCTCTTCTTCTCCTTCTAATTATTTCCCTTCATCCTTCCCCTAAAACCCTAGGCTAGAAGGAGACACCCTTCCCTCCTCCATTGTTGTCCTTCAAGAGGCTCAAGGAGAAGCTTAGAGTTTGAACTCTCTTCCTCCTCTCCTATTTTCATGGTCATCATCCCCCACTCTTGGAACTTCTCTATTTCTTCATTTGAGGTAGGGTTCTAGTTATTTTTCAAGTATATAAACCTATTAGTATGTGTCTTTAATGTAAAGAAAGCATTTAATGTATGTAGGTTATTAGGAGAAGCATTAAATGTGGAAACCCTAAGATGGGTTGACATAAGTGTAAGCTTTATGAATAATTAATGAGGTAGTTGTAATTATGGTGGGGAGAAGAAGGAGGTTAATGAGTATTTATGAAGGTTGGTGGGTTTGGTGGAAACCCTAATTTTGAATTTTGGGGGAAATGTATAATGTAGAAGAGTATAGCATTTATTGAAGGGGTTAGCATTTATTGAAGGGAAGAGTGTTATAAATAAAGAGGTATTAACATTAAATGATGATTAGAGATGGTGGTTGGAAAACATAAATAAAAAACCCACTTGGTGTGAGTTAATTATAAGTGTGGCAAATGGGATAACCTAACAAATTAGGTTGTAGCCCTTGATAATAATGAATAGTGATTTAAGGGAAGGAATTCCCGAAGCCTAAGTAAGCGAATGAATAAACCTATAATAACTTCTACATGATAATAACCATGTGTACATAGATATGTATGTGTATATTGAAATGGAATTTGAATGAATAATTGATGTGGTCCTATAATGATTGATGTAGGACTTGATAATACAGGTGAAGCGAAAACATCAAACCCGGAAGTATACTTCTCTTAAGGTAGGAGAGGGGTGTATTTTCTAAATGCATGAGAATTGTGATGATAATGTATATATTAATGTAATATGGCATGTTTTCTTGGATAAATGTGATATTGTGCTTACGTGATAAGAATTGTGTATGGTGTTTTGAAATGAGTGTTTATATGATGAAGCCTAAATAAGGCTATGAATGGTATATTATGTGATGATGTACTATTGATTTCATATATGACATGATGAGTACCTAAAATCTTTGGTTGGAATGGTTCTTAACTATAAGGATTGATGTTTATGTATGAATTTATGGATAATAATGTGGTTGAGTATGAATATACCCTAGATGAAAGGGTAAGATAATCCTAATGAGGTTGAGGCATGCATGAGCATTGCATACATGGCATGGCATACATATCATGATGATGTTGATAAGTGGTTGTGATCACTTGATGTTGGAAATATAAAAGGGCTTGCGAGTTCCTGTGATTATTGGACCGGTGGTTGCGATCACCTGGTGCTTGAAATGAAAGGCCCTGTGGGACCATCGAGATTGAGTTCCCATGGTTGCGATCATGAGGTGGGAGTACCCCTTGCGAGGCGGGAAACCTTTATGAAATGTTGAACGTGGTTGCGATCATGAGAAAGCACCTTGCGAGGCTGCTAGAGGGAGTACCCCTTGCGAGGCGGGAAACCATTAAGAATGATTGAATGATTATGGTGGTTACGATCACCCTTGGAAATGAAATCGGATCCGTGCATATGCATTTTAAACACTAGCATGTGCATTAGCCATAGAAGCATGGCATAAAATGATACCCTATTGATGAGGCTATGTGAGGAGTAGGCGGAACCCTTTTCTTTGAATTACTAACTTTGATTGTGATATTGGTTGATGTGATCTTGGGAAATTTGATGGATATATGTATTTAAATAAAATTGATAAATGAATGATTTGGTATTGAATGAACTTCCTTTGAGGAAGGAATATTTGTATTGCATTCATGCATATATTGTCTTAATTATCAAATTTTCATCATTGAGAAAGTATACTCACTCTCGATATGGTATATCTTTTTAGCTCTTATGTTGTTGGGCTGTACATGGAGCTTTTATGTGGAGGAGAAGTGTGAAGGAAGCCTATTTTAGTAAAGAATGCTTTGGCCGACAACATTTTGATTTCATAGTTATGTGGAATGGTTGTAATGTGTATGTTGTTCTGCATATTTTGTATAGTCTGGATTTGGAATAGATATTTGTGTGGATAATGAACACATATATATATATATATACAATGGTAATTTTAGGGGTCATGGAGGAAAATGAGAACTTTTGTGTATGGCTTATTTTCATTTATGACCCTATGAATGTATAAGGGATGAACTCATGATGAAACTTTCCCTACTTTTGATGAATGAATGAAGATTCATAGTTAAGTGTTAGTTTTGTGAAGTAAAGGAGATGACGATTTGGTTCTTGTATGCATCTAATGAATTGCAATGTAAATGTATGAATATGCTTACTTGGAACAAGTTTTAATTGACTAATAGGATGATTTTAATGTGATAAATTGAGGAAAATTGGCTTAAGTGGAGTTTTGATAGGTTGTGTTGTTCAATTTCCACGTTTCTGTAGGTTTTCTGATAATCTCACTCAAGCAAGATGGATTCCCACTCAAGCGAGAATCCCTCCTGTATGGGATTTGGTCTCTGGACAATTCTCGCTTAGGGGAGAGTGGGTCACGCTCGAGCGAGATTGTCCTAGCATCAGTGTTTGGGTTTCTGGACCATTCTCGCCCAGGCGAGAGTGGGTTTCACTCAAGCGAGATGGCCCTGGCATCAAGGGTTTGGCCTCTGGAAGATTTTCGCTTAGGCGAGGAGGGTCTCGCCCGAGCGAGGGTTAGGCAATTTAGCTACTGGCCGAATTCCGCTTGAGCGAATGGCCTTGAGGATGGTGCTCACTCAAGCGAGCGAGCGTAGGTCTGGTTCTGGACAAATTTCGCTCACGCTCGCTGGCCCTGCCCAAGCGAATCTGGTGTATCTCGCTCAAGCGAGATGGGACTCGCTTGAGTGAAGTGGTCCCTGAAACTCCTTTTCCTCTTTTCGCTCAGCCCATTCGTCCTACATGGAACCCGCTCAAGCGAGTTGGGTTCTCGCTTGAGCGAGGAGTGCCCTGATGGCCTAAAATGAAATGTTCAAATTATTTTCTCTCTTCTTCACATTAAACCTTGACCCTGCATTATTATAGGAATACTTTGGGCATAAAATTGAATCTCTTAATTTTAATGTGGCTGACCTCCTTAAACTTAATCACATAGCATTAATTTACTCAAATCCTTCCGTTGTTTTTAATTGAGCATTCCTTCATGGTTGCTCCTCTTAACTTACCTTCTCATATCTTCACATATGAGATAGGTCTCTGATAGAGACAGGGTAGTGAGAGAAAACTTCACTTATTGTGATAATTTATCTTACTGTTATTTAAATCGTGAAAAAAAATAAAAAAATTTACCCCTATTTTTGGGGTGTCATAACCTGGTATCAGAGCATTGTTCGCTCTGTATTACTATGATTAGTTGTTATTATTATTAGAACATGATATGCAATTGGTGAATGATTGTCATTGTTGTTTGACTATGTATGAATTGACTAAGGATTGAATGTGATTGTTATAAGTCCGACCAAGCTTTCTTCACACTATTCTCCCTCAATGATGAATCCTATGTTTTGTGAATGCATATGACACCATGATATGATGATATGTTTGTATGAGCTTTAATATGGATTGGTCGATATTTGACTCCATGAAGGAGGGCCATAACTTGATTTTATGATGAAGTACTATAGTAAGAGGCTATAGAAGAATTTTATGAATAAGTTTACTAATGTTAGATGAATCTTATGTTATGATTATAGATATTGAGATGGCCCGTCGTCGACAAGATAACGATGACGCTATAGCTAGAGCTTTGAACCGTTTTACGGATCTCCTTGAGTCGTAAAACCGTGATAGACAAGAAGCGGAAAGACAACCTGCTCCTGTTGTTCAAGGTACTCAGGGCCTTGACATGTTCTTGAAGTGGAAACCATCCGAGTTCCATGGTGGATTCAGGCCTGAGCAAGCCTATGTCTGGATCCGAGATGTCGAGCGGATCTTCAATAATTTCGAGTGTACTGAGCTCCAGAAAGTGGAGTATGTTGTTTTCATGCTAAGAGATGAAGCGGAGACTTGGTGGAGACTCACCAAGAGTACAATGAATGCTGCTGCTATTCCCTTGACTTGGGAAAATTTTAAATATGAACTCATGAGGAAATATGTACCCGAAAGCTACAAAAGTAAGAAGGAACTCGAGTTCATGGAACTCAAGCAAGGCACAATGACGGTGGAAGAGTATGCTTCCAAATTTGAAGAACTTTGTGAATTTTACCCTCCTTATCAACAAGAGGGAACTGAGGCCTCGAAATGTGTAAAGTTTGAGAATGGTCTACGCCCTGATATTCAAAGGGCCATTTGTCATCAGGAAATCCGAAGCTTCATGGTACTTGTGAATAAGTGCCGCATTTATGAAGAACATGCTCCCCCGCAGCATTCCAAATTTAACTCTAAATTGAAGGGTCAATCTTCTAGTTTCAAGAGGCAGGGAAATTTCAGAAGAGGACGCTTTCAGAGGGGTGCTCATTCTAATATCCAAGCTAGAGGTGGTGGACATGGTAACACTTTTGGCCAGGGTAATGTGAATACCAATAGGCCGAGATGCTATAGGTGTGGTGGTCTACACTATGTTCGTGAATGTGTGCACCGTGAGGATATGGTGTGTTATAATTGTGATCAAGTGGGACATATCCGTCCTGCCTGCCCTATGCTTGCAAGACCGGCTCCGGTACAAGCTAATACCCCTAACCGTGCAAGCACCCGCTTTTATAAACTGCGGAGGCCATAATTGTGGTCAGGGCCGTGGTAATGGAAACAATGGTGATCGAAATGGTGGCCGAGGTGGTTATAATAGTGGAAGACATGGCAACGGTCGAGGAAATGGCAACGGTGCTCGTGATGGGAACAGAAATGGTGGAAATGTTCAACCTAATGCCAAAAGAGTGTTTGCTGTGACCGGTGAGGAAGCAGCACAAGCAGATAACTTGGTTGAAAGTAAGTGTGAAATTCTTGGACATTCAGTGCATGTTATTTATGATTCGGGTGCAACCCACTCTTTTATATCTGAGGATTATGTTCAGCGATTGAGATTGCTGGTATGTTTGATGAAAAATGCCCTAGTGATTACCACCCCAACCGGTACTTGTCTCAGATCGGTTAACCAGTATGATAATGTTGATATGCTCCTAGAGGGGAGAAGATTTGTTGTGTCTTTTATTTGCTTGCCTATGAAGGGATTGGAGGTTATACTAGGAATGGATTGGCTCTCCACCAACAAAGTTTTGGTCGATTATCAACAATGGACCATCATTTTTCCTTCTTCTGATATGGGATAATTCGATGTGCAAGGTATAGCTCAACTTTGCATATTACTATCTCTTGTCGATGGGATGAGTGATCCTGATCCCCTTAGTATCCCTGTGGTGTCTGAATTCCTGGATGTGTTTCCCGAGGAGATACCCGGTTTACCACCTCCACGGGAGGTTGAGTTTGCTATCGATCTTGTACCTAGTGCAGAACCGGTGTCTACCGCTCCTTATAGGATGTCTCCTATAGAGCTGGCTGAACTCAAGAAGCAAGTTGAGGAGCTGCTTGAGAAGGAGTTTGTTCGACCCAGCGTGTCACCCTGGGGGCTCCTGTTTTATTGTTTAAGAAGAAGGATGGAACCATGCGGTTATGTGTAGACTACACCCAATTGAACAAGCTGACGATAAAGAATAGATATCCCTTACCACGTATTGATGGTCTGTTGGATCAATTAAGAGGTGCGGTGGTGTTTTCGAAGATTGATTTGCGTTCCGGTTACCATCAAATTCGGGTGAGAACCGAAGACATTTCGAAGACTGCGTTTAGGACGCGATATGGCCATTATGAGTATGTTGTAATGCCATTTGGAGTGACTAATGCTCCAGCGGTGTTCATGAGCTACATGAACCGCATCTTTCATGAATACCTAGATCGTTTTGTTGTGGTGTTCATTGATGATATCTTAGTGTATTCTAAGAGCCGTAAGGAACACGAGGAACATTTGAAAGTGGTGTTGAACATTCTTAGAGAGAACCAGTTGTATGCTAAACTCTCTAAATGCGAATTCTGGTTGACGAGCGTCCAGTTTCTTGGACATGTGATATCCGAAGATGGTGTTTCGGTGGATCCTTCCAAGGTTGAAGCCGTTATGGCATGGCCTAGACCTACGTCGGTTACGGAAATCTAGAGTTTCCTTGGACTTGCTGGTTATTATCGGAGGTTCATCGAAGGTTTTTCTTGTCTTGCTAGACCTTTGACGAACTTGACAAGGAAGAACCAACCTTTTGTATGGACGGTTGAATGTGAGAGATGTTTTGAGGAGTTAAAGATGAGGTTGACTTCTGCGCCTATTTTGGCATTGCCTGATTTACAAGAAGACTTTGTGGTGTATTGCAATGCTTCTAAGCATGGGCTGGGATGTGTGTTAATGCAGAAGGAATGTGTTATAGCTTATGCTTCACGCCAGTTGAGACCTCATGAAGTTAATTACCCGACTCACGACTTAGAGTTGGCGACGGTTGTGTTCGCTTTAAAGATTTGGTGACATTATCTCTATGGTTTGAAGTTTGTGGTCTTTAGTGACCACAAAAGCTTGAAATATCTCTTTGATCAAAAAGAATTGAATATGCGTCAGAGGAGATAGATGAAATTCCTAAAGGACTATGAATTTGAACTAAGGTACCATCCAGGAAAAGCTAATGTCGTTGTCGATGCTCTTAGTCCGAAGTCCTTGCATGTGTCAGTCATGATGGTTAAAGAATTTGAATTAATTGAGGAATTTTAGAATTTGAATGTTGGAACCGAGGTACAATCTCCCAAGAAGCTATGTTTTGCTACCTTGAAGATATGCAATGAGTTTTTAGAACTTGTAAAGGAGAAACAAGGGGGTGATGATAATTTACAAGAGATGAGAAGATCTCAAGATGATGGGAAGAATTCATTCCTTATGGAAGGTGTTGATGGTTTATGGCGAGTAAAAGGTCGGGTGTATGTGCCTTCATTCGGAGATTTGAGACACACGGTGCTTGAGGAAGCGCACAAAAGCATTTTTAGCATTCACCCTGGTGCAACCAAGATGTATCAAGATGTAAAGAAGAATTTTTGGTGGCCCGGAATAAAGCGTGATGTTGCCAACTTTGTAGCTTCGTGCCTTACTTGTCAGAAGGCGAAGGTAGAACATCAGAGACCTTCAGGTACTTTGAGGCCACTTGATATCCCCGTTTGGAAGTGGGATGCAATTTCCATGGACTTTGAGTCCGGATTGCCAAGGACGAGGTCTAGATATGATGGAATCTGGGTGATTGTGGATTGTTTGACAAAAAGTGCGCATTTTCTGCCGATCAGTATGAAGAGCTCTTTGCAGGATTTGGCACAGCTATACATTCAGGAGATTGTGAGGTTACGTGGTGTGCCATCAAGTATTGTGTCTGATCGTGACCCCCGATTCACTTCTCGATTCTGGGGAAGCTTACATGAGGCAATGGGTTCAAAATTAAAGCTAAGTTCGGTGTACCATCCTCAGACTGATGGATAATCTGAGAGGACTATTCAAAGTCTTGAGGACTTACTGCGTGCTTGTGTTTTGGAGCACGGCGGTTCGTGGGAGAAATATTTGCCTTTGATTGAATTTACCTATAACAACAGTTTTCATTCTAGTATCGGTGTGGCACCATACGAGGCGTTATATGGAAGGAGGTGTCTAACCCATTTATGTTGGCTTGAAGTTGGTGAGAACTTGGCCTTAGGGCCTGAGATTGTTGAGGAAACTACCGAACAGATCAAGATTATTTGAGAAAAGATGAAAATCGCTCAAGACCGGCAGAAGAGCTATTATGACAAGAGGAGGAAGCCACTTGAATTTCAAGTTGGCGATCATGTGTTCTTACGAGTCTCACGTGATAAGGGTATTGGAAGAGCTTTAAAGAGCAGAAAATTAAGCCCTAAATTTATTGGACCCTATGAGATCTTGGAGCGGATTGGAGATGTCGCTTATCGGATTACGCTCCCTCCACAGCTTGCAAACCTACATAATGTGTTCCACGTGTCGCAGTTAAGGAAGTATATTAATGATCCTTTGCACGTGATCTCTCTTGATGATGTTGAGGTGCGGGATGACTTATCCGTCTCTCCCGTTTCGGTGCATATTGTCGAGTATTCCGTGAAGAGGTTGCGAAATAAAATGGTACCTCTGGTGAAGGTAGCGTGGAAGCATGGAAACGTTGAGACACTCACCTGGGAATGCGAGGATGATATTCGTGAGCAGTATCCTCACGCATTCGAATCTGGTATGTCAAATTTCGAGGATGAAATTTTTTTAGGAGGGGTGGATTGTAACACCCTGAATTTTTAAAATAGAAAGTAAATTAAGGAAATAAATATTGAATAATTAAATGTGGGTTAATTGATATCCCAAAATGCTAGATATAATTTAAATAAGATTTTCGGAAACTATTAGTGAGTTATTGTGACCGGATAAGTTGAAAACTGACCAGGATAAAATAGGGGTGTCGGACCAAGTATCTCTGACTGAGATGCCGTTGGTCAGGGTTATAGATAAAATTGTTGGGATTAGAATAAGTATTGAGCTCGAACAGTGAGCCTGTTTATTTAAAAAC
This sequence comes from Clitoria ternatea, assembly GCA_037962975.1. Taxonomy (NCBI): domain Eukaryota; kingdom Viridiplantae; phylum Streptophyta; class Magnoliopsida; order Fabales; family Fabaceae; genus Clitoria; species Clitoria ternatea. Next base: position 15,289,381 of record CM075672.1, on the reverse strand, counting down.
GGGAGACTTTAAGTGCAAGATTAAAAATCAAAATGAAAACCTCACCATTTTCACTCTCACTCCCATAACACTCTTCTTCTCTTACACAAACACACTCCCTCTTCTTCTCCTTCTCATTATTTCCCTTCATCCTTCCCCTAAAACCCTAGGCTAGAAGGAGATACCCTTCCCTCCTCCATTGTTGTCCTTCAAGAGGCTCAAGGAGAAGCTTAGAGTTTGAACTCCCTTCCTCCTCTCCCATTTTCATGGTCATCATCCCCTGTAACACCCTCTGTTACACCTTAATAAATTCTAGAAAAATTCATAATAATTTTTTTTTTACTAAAGATATGTTTGTTAAAAAGAAACTATCGGAATAAATTATATACATTATTTCTGAAATACCTCAATATTATTAAAACTTTATAAAGTATTTGTACATTCATCCGAAGAAAATAAACATTAAACATTATAAGAAAGAGAGGAAACTCCATGGCCCAAGAGCAGTTGCCTAGTGACATTATTTATTCATTGGACCACGGTATTCATACCGAGCTCCCTTTCTAGAACGTGCTATATATACTGTCAATGTTCTTCGATCCTTCCCTCTGTACGAACCATTAATTTAAAACATATGAAACAAAAACATAGAGAAAGGAGTGAGAAACAGAATATAATATTCCCAAATGGGACATAAGCAATAAAGGGTTTTCACAAACTAGTATAATAATATCAATCACAATCACAAGCATAATCAATTTATGAATGTATGAATTATATGCCATATCTTCATCATAACTTATCTATATATGTGGGCCCCTTAAATTTTAATTTGCACTGGGCCAACCAGGAGTTTACACTGTTCCATAATTCCGGATAATAATAACATGAACAGCTCAACTGGCATGGAAACACTTAGAGACTAGTCAGATTGAAAAGGTTTTTATTGTGAAAGTACCCGACACTAGGGAGCTACCCCAGGTCCCCTGAAGCACCCTTTCACACCCTCTCATCCCAAGGCTCACAATTAAGCCTCCTCTAATGTATCCTCGGTTTCTATAATCCGTCCCCAGACAATATCATTTTGTTTCTCTTCAATGATTCATGATGCATGAACTACTCGCGTATTTAGTTGGTTAAGGTTTTTAGAAACTCAATTATATTATCAGGGCCTACGAATCGCGACATAGCCACCCCAGTAAACTGTACTTTTTCAACTTCTCAAATACGCATATAGAATTTTAGTACAGTTCCTTTTCAAATCACAAATCAAATCTCCTTATAAATTTGAGTTTCAAAGCCTTAAATATATTTCACAACCTTCTTTAGAAAGTTTATAGGTCAATTCAAAATCAATTTCTAAAAACTCGAATTTGGAATTATCAATCTTTAAAACCTTAGTACTTGAAAATTTTGTATAATATTTTTATACATTTAAATAATATGTATATATATATGTATATATTAAAATATTAGTAAAAAATTTATTTTTATAAAATAATTTCTCTTTCTTTTTCTTTTTAATAAACTAACTAAAAAAAATCTAAATTTTAGTAAAGATATATACATATATATTAAAATATAAAAGAGATTTCTAAAAACTTATATAGTTTTATTGAAATCTAAGAAATTTCTTAAAAGTAATTAGAATAAATATGAATAAGTAAATAAAGAAGTAGGAGATAAGTAAATTCTTATTGAATTTTAGCTTTCCGTCATGCTTGCTATATGCTCAAATTCCACAGTAAAAGATTAGCAATCATAATCAAACATTGTCAATCACAATCAAACATCAACATAAATAAATATTAACAATCATAATCAAATCAAATAATTAAGCATCAGTTATAAATATGATAATTTTAAAATTCAATGGTTATTTAAATTAATAAAGTTTGTTTTAAGTTCTATGGTCAATTCCTCGCACAGGTCTATGTAAATCCAAGATAGTCCAGTCCTTGCATAGGTCTAGTTCAGTCCATATAGGTCATAAATAGTCCAAGTCCTTGCATAGGTTCAGTCAAGTTCGTAATAGTTCAAGTCTTTGCATAGGTTCAATCCAGTCCGCATAGGTCATAATAGTTCAAGTTCTTAAATATTTTAGATATTAAGTTACACAAGATGCTTAATTTATTAATAACAATTATTATAAATTTTAAGTTAAAAATTATTATTTTAAAATAATAATATTGTTATGTTTAAAAGGAGTAGGGGACTCCTCCCAATATTCTTATGTATTTTCATATTATATCCTTAATCTCACCCCCCTTTACCTTGATTTGCTACCAAAAGTGAATTCGCTCTGCGCCTCCAAGTTCTAACAAAATATTAATACTAACTTATTTCAGTATAAGCTTAAGATGAAAATTAAGATTTCTATCAGAATGATAAATAGTAAATATGTATAGTAATAATAAATAGTAACGGTAAATGGTAAGTCATTAATAGTAACAGTAAATAGTAAATTTTGAATAGTAACAGTAAATAGTAAATTGTGAATAGTAACTTTTTGAATAGTAGTGGTAAATGGTAAATCATGAACAATAACAGTGAATAGTAAATTTTGAATAGTAACGGTAAATAGTAAATTTTGAATAGTAACGGTAAATAGTAAAAATAACACAGTAGTAATTTATTTTTACTATAGTAACTTATTCATAATAGTACTAGTATATCAATGGTTTAAGAGTGCTAAAAAAATAAACTAAAATTATAAAAAGAATATAAAAGAAAGTTATTACCTTACACCTCCAGCAGAACTTCTTTTTACCAAAAGAATTTACTCCCCACTAATTTCTTACGCACTATCTCTCTAGATTCTCTCTCTAATTTTTAGTGTGGAAATGTTGTAAATGAGCCATCTATTTATAGGAAGAAAATTTTACTATTTAAGATTATTTAATTATTTATTTTACTATTCATGATGTAAGCGATGATGTAAGCGATGATGATATAAGCGATGATGTCAGTAATGGCATTTTGGATGTTAGATGAAAGGTTAAGGGTATTTTTGTCATTCTCATAAAAAATAAATAATAAAAAAATAAAAAAAATAAAAAATAAGAAAATTCTAAAAAATTATAAATTATATAACAATCAAAAAGTTCTAAAGAACTATAATCAAATTCTTTTGAAATTTTATTTTAAATAAAAAATAACGAAATTAGGGGTGTTACACCCCCACTCTTGGAACTTCTCCATTTCTTCATTTGAGGTAGGGTTCTAGTTATTTTTCAAGTATATAAACCTATTACTATGTGTCTTCAATGTAAAGAAAGCATTTAATGTATGTAGGTTATTTGGAGAAGCATTAAATGTGGGAACCCTAAGATGGGTTGACATAAGTGTAAGCTTTATGAATAATTAATGAGGTAGTTGTAATTATGGTGGGGATAAGAAGGAGGTTAATGAGTATTTATGAAGGTTGGTGGGTTTGGTGGAAACCCTAATTTTGAATTTTAGGGGAAATCTATAATGTAGAAGAGTATAGCATTTATTGAAGGGAAGAGTGTTATAAATGAAGAGGTATTAACATTAAATGATGATTAGAGATGGTGGTTGGAAAACATAAATAAAAAACCCGCTTGGTGTGAGTTAATTATAAGTGTGGCAAATGGGATAACCTAACAAATTAGGTTGTAGCCCTTGATAATAATGAATGGTGATTTAAGGGAAGGAATTCCCGAAGCCTAAGTAAGCAAATGAATAAACCTATAATAACTTCTACATGATAATAACCATGTGTACATAGATATGTATGTGTTTATTTAAATGGACTTTGAATGAATAATTGATGTGGTCCTATAATGATTGATGTAGGACTTGATAACACGGGTGAAGCGGGAACATCAAACCCGGAAGTATACTTCTCTTAAGGTAAGAGAGGGGTGTATTTTCTAAATGCATGAGAATTGTGATGATAATGTATGTATTAATGTAATATGGCATGTTTTCTTGGATAAATGTGATATTGTGCTTACGTGATGAGAATTGTGTATGGTGTTTTAAAATGAGTGTTTATATGATAAAGCCTAAATGAGGCTATGAATGGCATATTATGTGATGATGTACTATTGATTTCATATATGACATGATGAGTACCTAAAATCTTTGGTTGGAATGGTTCTTAACTATAAGGATTGATGTTTATGTATGAATTTGTGGATAATAATGTGGTTGAGTATGAATGTACCCTAGATGAGAGGGTGAGATAATCCTAATGAGGTTGAGGCATGCATGAGCATTGTATACATGGCATGGCATGCATATCATGATGATGTTGATAAGTGGTTGCGATCACTTGATGTTGGAAATATAAAAGGGCTTGCGAGTTCCTGTGATTATTGGAGAGGTGGTTGCGATCACCTAACGCTTGAAATGAAAGGAACTACGGGACCATTGAGATTGAGTGCCCATGGTTGCGATCATGAGGCGGGAGTACCCCTTGCAAGGCGGGAAACCATTATGAAATGTTGAACGTGGTGGCGATCACGAGAAAGCACCTTGCGAGGCTGCTAGAGGGAGTACCCCTTGCGAGGCGGGAAACCATTGAGAATGATTGAATGATTATGGTGGTTGCAATCACCCGTGGAAATGAAATCGGATCCGTGCATATGCATTTTAAACACTAGCATGTGCATTAGCCATAGAAGCATGGCATAAAGTGATACCCTGTTGATGAGGCTATGTGAAGAGTAGGCGGAACCCCTTTCTTTGAATTACTAACTTTGATTGTGATATTGGTTAATGTGATCTTGGGAAATTTGATGGATATATGTATTTAAATAAAATTGATAAATGAATGATTTGGTATTGAATGAACTTCCTTTGAGGAAGGAATGTTTGTATTGCATTCATGCATATATTGTCTTAATTATCAGATTTTCATCATTGAGAAAGTATACTCACTCTCGATGTGGTATATCTTTTTAACTCTTATGTTGTAGGGCTGTACATGGAGCTTTTGTGTGGAGAAGAAGTGTGAAGGAAGCCTATTTTGGTGAAGAATGCCTTGGCCGGCAATATTTGATTTCATAGTTATGTGGAATGGTTGTAATGTGTATGATGTTCTGCATATTTTGTATAGTCTAGATTTGGAATAGATATTTGTGTGGATAACGATCATATATATATATATATACAATGGTAATTTTAGGGGTCATGGAGGAAAATGAGAACTTTTGTGTATGGCTCATTTTCATTTATGACCCTATGAATGTATAAGGGATGAACTCATGATGAAACTTTCCTTACTTTTGATGAATGAATGAAGATTCATAGTTAAGTGTTGGTTTGTGAAGTAAAGGAGATGACGATTTGGTTCTTGTATGCATCTAATGAATTGCAATGTAAATGTATGAATATGCTTACTTGGAACAAGTTTTAATTGACTAATAGGATGATTTTGATGTGATGAATTGAGGAAAATTGGCTTGAGTGGAGTTTTGATAAGTTGTATTGTTCAATTTCCACGTTTCTACAGGTTTTCAGATAATCTCGCTCAAGCGAGATGGATTCCCGCTCAAGCGAGAATCCCTCCTGTATGGGATTTGGTCTCTGGACAATTCTCGCTTAGGCGAGAGTGGGTCACGCTCGAGCGAGATTGTCCTAGCATCAGTGTTTGGGTTTCTGGACCATTCTCGCCCAAGCTAGAGTGGGTTTCGCTCAAGCGAGATGGCCCTGGCATCAGGGGTTTGGCCTCTGGAAGATTTTCGCTTAGGCGAGGAGGGTCTTGCCCGAGCGAGGTTTGGCCAATTTAGCTACTGGCCGAATTCCGCTTGAGCGAATGGCCTTGAGGATGGTGCTCGCTCAAGCGAGCAAGCATAGGTCTGGTTCTGGACAAATTTCGCTCACGCTCGCTGGCCCCGCCCAAGCGAATCTGGTGTATCTCGCTCAAGTGAGATGGGACTCGCTTGAGCGTAGTGGTCCCTGAAACTCCTTTTCCTCTTTTCGCTTAGCCCATTCGTCCTACATGGAACCCGCTCAAGCGAGTTGGGTTCTCGCTTGAGCGAGGAGTGCCCTGATGGCCTAAAATGAAATGTTTAAATTATTTTCTCTCTTCTTCACATTAAACCTTGACCCTGCATTATTATAGGAATACTTTGGGCATAAAATTGAATCTCTTAATTTTAATGTGGCTGACCTCCTTAAACTTAATCACATAGCATTAGTTTACTCAAATCCTTCCGTTGTTTTTAATTGAGCATTCCTTCATGGTTGCTCCTCTTAACTTACCTTCTCATATCTTCACATATGAGATAGGTCTCTGATAGATCCAGGGTAGTGAGAGATAACTTCACCTATTGTGATAATTTATCTTACTGCTATTTAAATCACGAAAAAAAAAATTTACCCCTATTTTTAGGGTGTCACAAACTGGAATTCACAAACCTTAATAGGAATTATCATTTGATTTTGTAAGATGATTTCCTTCATGAATCTCATAACATAATATCCACAGTCAATATCATTTCTCTAACGAGGGCACTAAAAATAAATGACAAACTTGTTAAAATAATATTTTTCTACTGGAATAATTATATGAAACCAATATATATAACTACCTCTACAATAGTCCAATTGACTGCATGTAGTTTAGATTTTGGCAATCTAATTCCTCTTTGAGCTCTATAAATAGCCATGGCACTATCATAATAGGATTTATCATTGAGTTTTCATGAAGACCAACCAACTCTAAATACATATACTAAATTAAATAAAAATTTATCTATTGAACACATCCTTCATGTTTGGGTATTCAGTAGGATCAGACTGCACTGAATTTAGAAAATATATAGTGTCCATTACAGGATTGATGACAATCAATAACCAATGTCCCCTGTAAAAGGTGAAAGTGTAAATGCTTTTCATTGTAAAAAAAATGAAATTTAGATAATAACAAAGCAAAAAATGACTGCTAAATAAATAACCATTTACACACCCTGTATTAAATAGAGCTAAAAACAACTTGTCTTTTGAGTTGAGAGCATTAACTCAAAATACAAATACCTTAAATGTAAATATAGCCAACATTTTATTAACATAAATTTGACATTCATAAAAAAGAATGAAAATAAATTTCCAAGTTAATTAATCTTCTAGTACCTAATATATACGTAAATCACAGAAGCACTTAACCACTTATGTTGAAGGATTTTATTGATTTGTTCTATCCCAATGAAATCTAAGTTGCATTCACCAAATATATCCTGGTCCATGGATATAGTGAGGGTTTTTGTTTGATCCAATTTAAGTTGAACATGCATATCCAAAAATTAACACTATTAACCAACATTTTCCACTTTGCTTGCATTCTTTTTTGGTGTTGAAATTGATCTATTTGTTTGTCGTGACCCTTTACTTTTGAGTTTGGTGCTTGTGGATATCTAAAATATAACAGAAAAAGAAATTATAACTAAATATGCAATTAAGTATAATAAAATATGTTGAAATTTATAACTTACATTTGTAATCAACCCGATTAGGTTACTTGGCCATGCTACAAATGCCCCTATTGCTTCTAGTAATGTAGTCATTTCACCATATTCATTTGGTACTGGCAATAGTGCCCTTTTCTCAATAGCAACTTCAACCATAACCTTTACATGATTGGATGGTAACGGTTTATTATGTAGTGTGTTGTGTTCTTCTCCATGATAGAGCTTTCCTTTTCCAACCATACGATGTGATGGGATTGATAAAAAAAAGGTTACACTAAGAGATTCCCTGAACCAATAACAAAAAAAATGTGTTAAATATTGTAATTATGGAAATTACCTACATACAAATAAATGGCTAGTGTAGTTGTGACTATATAGAAAAATTGAATAGCAAAGGGAGGTTTAAACTTGCAATCGTGCAACTATCATGTACACTACGTGTAGCTGCTATATGAGCTTGTTTCTCTGCAACATCTTTCTCTATTGCTTCTTTTTCTTGAAGTCTATTTTTCATATCATCTAATTCATTTGCCATTCTTTCTAATTTAGCCTCAAGGTTTGCCACAACAGTGGACATACGATCTTGTTTACTGATTTTTCTCCCTTGAAATAATCTCTATGACAAACTCCAAATCCTTGTGCCCTTACACGACCAGGATATTCTGGTTGATTGAAGGCTTTCGTAAGTATGTCATCTTTTCCATGAAAATATCGCTCCTCTTATGAAACAGATTGTGACAAGGTTTCCTAACATATAAGCACCATGAGAAATTTATGATGATAGTAAGTAAAACTAATAAAATGATAATAGTAATAAAATCCAAAATGAAATAATACTTACACATTTCTCCCATACATTAGCAACGTCTTCATCTACAATTACCCCTGATTTGTTAATACGAGCAGCCTTCCATAAAATATGATGAGGTACAGAAGTAATATCTAAATCTGCCTCCTTCAACTATATAATGAATCAATTAATTAGTTGAATTTAGAAAATAAAATACAATAGCAAAACATGGAGAGGTAATAAACACCTACCAACTTTTGCTAAAGTCTAGCATATCCCAAACGTGACTTTCTATATTTATGTATGGGGTTTGATGCACTTTGCCGATTCTTAACACTCTTAAACTATATAATCAAATGGTAAGAAAGTATTAGTGCATATATAGTTATCTCTAGCAATGAAATTTATACAAATAACGTTACCTTGAAAGCTCCAGATAGGCGTTGCACAATAAAATCACTCCACTCTTCATCAGTGATCCATTCAGCATACTTCTTTGGAGGATGTTTGCCAATTCCATCAGCATGCTTGAAATAAAATTTGGTCATTTCAGTCCTAAAATTTCTATGCAGCTTGCCAGCTTCCATACATATTCATTTTTTATGACTATCATCGATGTTAAAACATGACTGCAAATCATTCACAAATGACCAATTATTGTATTTATTCTTATATAACAAATAACTTATTGAAAACTATAGTCAAGTCTAATATAGTACCAATACATCCTTCCAAACTTGTTCTTTTAGAGGATCTAAATCTTCTTGTCTCCAATTATCAACAGTAATTGGTATAAATTGTCGAGTGATATCCCCAATATAATTAGATAGTTCTTTGCTACCAGGCTCAATTGGTAACCCCTTGTTATTCCAAGCAACCTAAGTAAAATATAAATAAATAATAATTTTTTTTACTTACAAATGAAATAGGAAGAAACAAAACTTATACAAGAACACCACCTCAATTTTTTGACGCTTGTTTCTCGCATTGATAATCTTCTTCATAATGGTAACCCTATGTTTACATTTGTTAGTATCCGTGTTGCTTCCTTCATGGGAAGGAGTGGTCATCATCCTACAATATAAACAAAGAAGTTGAGAAATTTAATTCATATGTAAAGACATGTGACAATGAAGTTAAGCAATTTAAAATTTAAATTGAATTAATACAAGTTTAAGATGATCTTTTTCTTTTCCTTGTAACAGAAAGACTTGTTGGTCTTTTATGAACATGAAATGATGGATTAATCTAAATTCCATCACCATTATCATTTCTCATGTATAATTCTTCATCCATAATTGCATCACTTTCAAGTGTCTCGGATATCCTAAGATAAGGATTATAATCAACATGAACATCCTCATCATTTTTACCATGATGGTCTTGTATTTTGTTATTTAAAAGTACAATGGAGAACTTCACATCAATAGGATCAGAAACATAAAATACTTGTTGAGCTTGAGATGCTAGAATGAAAGGTTCATCTTTATAACCCTCTTTGTTTAGATCCACTCGCATTTATCCAAACTCATCAACTTGAACACCATTGTTATTGTCAACCCATTTGCAACCAAACATAGGAACTCGGAACTTTGTGTAATCTAACTCCCATATATGTTCAATGATCCCAAAGTATGACATATCTGCATATATAGGATTTTTGTCTTTGGCACTTGACATATGCATAGATTCTGCTATGAGTGTCACGCCACTATTTTGCATAATGCTTCGATCATCTTGCTCTCTAGTGTAGAATGTGTACCCATTGATCACATAACCCCTGAAAGAAAAGACATGCAAACTTGGCCCACTTGCTAACCATTTCAATCGATCTGAAATTGAATTAGGATTTGTGACCAATTGAGTAAGAACAAAATCTTTCAACCATGATACAAAAGACCGATTATGTTATAATGTAATCCAATTTTCAGACCTAGTTAGATGAAAATGCTTAATGATCTCTTTGTGCCTTGCCACATATGGCTCAACCTCATCATCATTATGTAGAACATATAAATATGCTTGCTGCAATTCTATCTGTTATGGTCAAAATATCTTTTCCAATTGTCCCTTCCCCCATTACACGTCTTATGCCAAAGGAAACAGGTAGCCCGATTGCTACTACATTTGTAAGAAACTCAGTGCAAAACTCAACAGCTTCTTCAACTATGTATCTTTCAACTATACAACCTTCCGGTTGACTTGGACACTTCACATAACCCTTCAAGATCTTCATATATCGCTCAAAGGGATACATCCATCTCATGTAAGCTGGACCACACAATTGTGTCTCTCTAACAAGGTGAATAGTTAAATGAATCATTATATCAAAGAATGAAGGATGGAAATACATTTATCTTTGTAGTCTAGGTAACTTTACAGGATCAATGACTTTGCTACAAATTGCCTTAAAGAAGAAACATAACTTTGTGATACTTCCCCTAACTTTAGTTGGCAAAATGGATTGTATACCAATTGGTAAAAAATGCTCCATTAGAACATGACAATCATGAGATTTGAGACCTATTAGTTTCAGGTCCTTCATAGAAACAAGTTTCTTAATGTTAGAACAGAACCCCTCCGGCACTTTGATTCCATGAAGGAACTTACAAAAAATTTTCTTCTCATCTCTTGAAAGAGTATGGGCAGCTGGAGGTAGATATATCCTGCTTTTCTTTTTAATTGGCTTCAACTCTTTCCTTATTCCCATATCAACCAAGTCTAACCTTGCATTGACACTATCCTTAGTTTTCCCTCGTACATGAAGCAATGTACCAATGACACTATCACAAACATTGTTTTTAGTATGCATCACATCAAGGAAGTGTCTTAAATATAATGACTTCTAATATGGCAAGTCAAAGAATATTGACCTTTTCTTCCACCCACTAGTGACAAGCTCTTTTGAGAAAGGTTTACCAAATTTGATATTTATATCCTTTACCTTTTCAAAAGTTCATCACCTCTCAATGGTAAATTAAATCTACCTTGTTCGGTGTTCCCATCAAATGCTTTTTTCCACCACCGGTAATGATGATTTAGAGGTAGATATCTTCGATGTCTTAAGTAAACATGCTTCCTACAATGCTCCAACCACTTCCATTGTGTATCTTCCTCACATATAGGACATGCACATTTTCCTTTAACACTATATCCTAACAAATTACCATAGGCTGGAAAATCATTAATTGTACCAAACAACATTGCTTTTAAGTTAAAGCTCTCTTTCTTATGCCCATCAAACACATTGACACCTATTTCCCATATTTTCTTCAAATCTTCTATCAATGGAGACAAAAAGACATCTATATTATTTTCTGGTTGTGTGGGCCTAGAAATTAACATGGACAACATCATGTACTTACGCTTAATACATAACCATGGTGGTAGGTTATAAATCACTAATATCACTGGCCATGTACTATGAGAGCTACTTTGAACACCATGAGGATTCATACCATCAGTGGATAATACGAGAAGTAGGTTTCTTGGTTCTTCTCCAAAATCAGGGTATTCATCATTAATTTTTCTCAATTGAGGAGAATCTACTAGATGCCTAAGTATTCCATCTTTAATCCTTTCATCTTCATGCCAAGTCATGTGTTTTGCAGTTTCTTGCTCTATGAAACATGCGTCTAAACCTCGAGATTATGGGGAAATACCAGACAACCTTTGTAGGAGTTGACTCTTTCTTCTTATATCATTAGGCATTGCACTTCAGACACACATTAAATGTTGCATATTCATTTCGAAATAAAATGCAATCATTTGGACATGCATGTATCTTTTCATAGCTCATTCCAATAGACCGTAACATTTTTTGGCCTTGTACATATGACCAGGAAGCACATTACCCTCAGGCAACATATCCTTCAATAATATAAGTAACTCTGTGAAGCTTTTACCTGACCATCCATTTACTCCCTTCAAGTTATACAACTTCAACACTGTTGAAAGTCTTGTGTACTTAGAGCTACCATGATACAATGGATTTTTGGCTTCATTCACTAGTGCCTCAAACATTTGAGGACAATCTCGAAGGTCTTCTTCCAATACATTTGGAATATCTTTAGTTCTGTCTACCTCTGATATATTTTCATTAACATCATTTGTAGACCTTCTGCTATAGTCAACACTACTTCCATTAACTGTGATCTCACCGTGTCTTGTCCAACATGTATAACTTCGATCAATTCCATTGCATATTAAATGTTCTTCCATCTCCAATCTTGTAACTCGTTTTGCAAAACAACATTGTAAACAAGGGCAAATTAGTCTATTTGGATGTTTTGCATTGGCAACTACAAATTGAATAAACTCTTTCACTCCATCTTCATATTCTTTTGTCAAACGGTTGGCCAACATCCACTTTCAATCCATACTATCCTATACAACGGAGTGAATGATAAACTACTTAATATAAAAGGTTGCGATTATGTGAATCCTTGTTATTATCATAAATAGGCATGACTAACACGACTAACATTGTAGCCATGAAAGGACAATAAAAAGGTATACTACAGTCTCTAAGTGAGTTACAAAGAGAGGTTTTGGAGGAACATATGAGAAAAGAAAATTATGTGTAGTTCTAATAGAATGATGAAGTTGTCAAAGTAAGCAGCTCAGTACAAATGAAATCATCTAGCTCAAGCATAAGAGTATAAAATCAAAGACCTTATAATACTATAAGTAAACAATTAAAGTTTGAAAATTTATGTAGCATTAATATAAATTAATTAATTAATACCTGTGTATAATCAAAAATTAATAACCACACAAGATTATTTCTAGAACCCAGTAGCCCGAGCTTCAACAAAGGAACTAGAACCTTTCTTAAGTCCAATCTGTAATCAATTGACCAAAACTAACACAAAAAAGAAAATAAATAGAACGTAAAAGGAAAATAAATAACACGTAAAAGAAAATAAAAATTAAATAATCCTCGTAAGGGCCTTTTATTTACTCAAGAAGAATAACAAAAACAAATAAAATGGATGGGTTTTAAGGTGATCCCTTAAAACACGGATCTTTAGTGAGCCTAATAAAATTTAATTGTAAATTTACAAGAGTATCGATGGGGCTTTTATTTAGTATTTAAAGCCTAATAAAATTGTAAATAGATTACTTCAGATGAAGTGTTCTTTATATAGTTTACTAGCATGGATGTGACTTTTATTAATTACATTGCAGAAGTTGAAAAAGTAACATGTTTTACAATCAAATAGAAAAAGACATGTTCAACATTAATTAAATTCATTTTCTTCCATTATTTTTGTAACAAATTGTGTTTCAGAAATAATTGAGTGTTTTCTTTATTTAGTCATCTTCCTTGTACCTATATATATTATTATTTAAAGAATAGACTTCCCTTACGCATGTGATTAATAAAAGTAAAACCAAAACAAAAATCAATTTGTCTCCATATTTAGTAAGTTTGGCATTTAAATATGGACATTTATTTTCAACATTTATATACCTAAGCCTGCAATAAGGAAAAGGCACGATAATATATATTAGTAATTTAAGAGCATGTTCGATTGAAAAAATTCAAAATCATATAATAATAAAATAACATGTGATAGCCATTCTACTATGCATGTCTCTTCATTGCTACTTAATTCTGCCTCACACCCCACTAGTTTTAACCTTGTTTTCTTATCCTTATTGTATATATTTTTGTGCAGTTTTTCCTTTTGTTTCTTGATTTTCTATGTGAGAATACAGAGGAATTGGGTCTTGACAATAGGGAAAATCATGTCGGCAAAGAAACTACAAAGGTAAACGAATAGAGGTGTGGACAAAAAGTATTTTAGTTTTCCATTTAGCAATATTATCAAAAGGACCAAAAGAAAGGGGGAAAAATTTCTCATATGACCTTCCAAAATACTTCTTTATTCATCTTAATTTCAAAATCTCCTAATTTTAGAAGATTTTAAAACTTTTCCAAATTAAAGGGCAAAAATATTTATTTAACTCTTCATTTTTTTCAATCATTAATTCCCTTGTTCCCTTGATTTTTCTAGCTCTAATGAATATGATCTCTTCCCTTAGCAATATCAAAACATACTCTTAAGAATAAAAATGGCTTATTGATAATCAAAGACATAGTAATTTAGAAAGAAACATTAGTGGCCCTGCTTGCTAGTTATACATTTCAAGACCAAAATGATATATACTATTAATTTCACACATGACATTAGCTTTAATAATGGACCAAATTAAAGTGTAGGTGTACCGTGGGCCTAATTTTTCCATATTTTTGAATGCCAATTGCCAAATGGTTAAGGCTAATATCAATAGCCAAATAATTGCAAGCAGAGTTTGGTAATGGAATGAATATACTCAACTTAACCTGGGATTGTAATTTGTAAATATGCACATTATAATAATTACAAATAAGTAATAATAAAAGAAAATGATCACCATGCAACACAAACATGCAACATCATGTACTCCCCTTTTTTTCATAGATAATAATAAATATAATTATTAATTTTGTTTATTTGATAAGATTTCTTATATTCTTAACAAGACTATCTTAATAATCATGTAGGAAAGGAGGTTAATGATTTTGGTTTTGGAAACTTTAATAAAAAAGTATAATCTATCTTTGATTTTACTTTAGCTTATAATTTTAAGATTATCAATACATATTTAAAAAAATAAGAGGAACATTTAATTACATACAAGAATGAAATTTTAAGAACATAAGTTAAATCTTTTCTAATAAAGAACCTGATAAAAGATTGTGTAAGAATTGTAAAGTTATTCTTAAAAAACCTATTATATTTGTGTGTATTAAAAGATCAAAACAAAATTAGTGAAAGAAGCACATTCTAGATGGAATGACTTTGAGATAATTGATGGGGTTTTGAATAATAATGTTGCTTTATTGACCCAAGGTATGCTTTATTCTATTAATAATTGATGTCAATGAAGATAAGATATAATATGTACATTAATAAGTCCAAAGTTAAAATTCACTACATGACATCTATATTATTGGATTCAATGACAGTATAACATAAATTTATATATATAGGTGAAACCGTGGAGCAATTTCCAAGCAATCATCAAGCATTAGTGATAGGTTATGATCAGAATGAGTATTTTGGTGATAAATGTACAGAGTATGAAGCAAAATTTTGGCCCAAGTCTAGGATCATTTGGCCCAAGCCAACACCTATGTTCTAACGAATATTAATTCATTATGCTAGTAGATGGTTTTGTATTTTTCATGATTTTTTAAACTCACTCTCAAAAATTAATTAGCTAACCATTAACCAAAGTTTTCATGACAAACACATCAACATATAATTAACTATATGGATAATCTAAAACTATAATGTCTTAAATAGTCATTTTCATATAGTCACACTTCAATTTCACATAATTAAAATCAATTCAAAGCTAAAAGCAAATAACAATCATGAGGAATTATATGTAATTTATAAACGTCAGCATCATAGTATGCTTTAAACTGATGAGAAAAAATGCCATTTGATCTTAGAAAAAAGCCAAGGTACTGTAGAAGGAATTCAAATAATATATATACCTTGGATATTTGGTATTCAAGATCTCTTTTTGGCCATACTTTCTCTAGTGATATCCATCATCAACTGGAGCTTCAGATTCCTTCTCCCATGATTGTGTAGTTCTTCAGCAAAATAGAATTACACATTCAGATTAGTTTTCTAATTCTTTTCCACAACTAAAGACCAATCATATTGGAGGGTATGCAACCAATTTTATAATGCCAAACAAACAAAACGAGTCACACAAACAAATACAAAAAAAAGTAAGTTACAACATAATAATTCGTCACATGTATGCAATTGCACCAATTTGCAAAGGTCAAATAATAATAAAGTAATTACATTAAGTGTCATATTAATGAGACATAAGAAAAGGTTCCCTATTTATATTTTACATCATGCAAAATTTTATTTTATTTTTTTATATTTAACTAGCTTAATCCAAATAGGATCGTTCTCAAATGGCAAAGTTAGTTTTTTTATCAGCATTTTTAAGATTCAAATTCAAGATTATTGATTAAACTCAAACAATCATGATTAAACTCAAACAATCATTTACTTATTTACCTATTTTCATTTAGGCAACAGTAACACCAAGACAACAAATTCAAGAATCTGATGAGAAAAAGAAAGAATCTTATACCCTGAAGCATATTAACGTTATTGTAAGCGTAGCATTTAAAAAAAATAACTAAAAAATAATTGAAAAAACCATCAGCGTAAAGAGCAAGAAATAATAACCTTATACCTTGATGATGTTAGAAGGCAAGATGATGGGCACTAAAGATTAATTGCTAAAGATTGGAAAAAGGGGCGCAAGATGGTAACAAATTTTTTAATTGCTGAAGATTGGAAAAAGGGACGCTGAAACGATGGAAAGAGTGAAGCTAAAGCGGCGCGCAGATGAAAAAAAAATGAAAGTAAAAAATTGGACCTGTAACAGCGTTTTGTTAAAAAAATACGGAAATGCTATAATTTTAATACATTATTATAGCGTTTTGTTAAAAAAGACGGAAATGCTATAATTTTAATACATTATTATAGCATTTGTTTTTTAAAAACGTGGAAATGCCATAGATATAAATACTTATTATGTCATTTTCCTACCTAAATGTTGTTATTTTATTAAAATAATTACTATAATAAAATTTTAAAGCATTTTCTTACATAAATGTTGTTAATATATCTAATCTATTATAGTATTTTAGAGTGAAAATGCTATAAAATAACTAATCATTATTTTTATACCATTTATTAATATAAATACTTTAATATGAGTGTTGTAATATCCCATTTTTGTCATAGTACCTGGAAACGGAGTCCATGTAGCTCTGACGCTACGCGTGGCTATGACGCGTAGCGTCAACATTAAAATTTCCCACGCTACACGTGATGTTGATGTTAAGCGTCAGCTTTCCACTTCTTTAATTTTCTCTTGATTTTTTTTAATTTTTTCACTGCAAACCTAGAGAAAATTGATCAAGGTAGATTATTTCCAATAACATCCATTTATTGAATTAAAAACATAAATTTATTACAATTTAAACTAATTTTATTTAAAATAACACACTTTTTATTATGAAAATAACAATAAATTTGAGGACTAACAACAATCCACCCCACCTTAAAAGAAATTTCATCCCCGAAATTTACCAACCTGATTCGAATATCTCAGGATGTCGCTCTCGTATATCATCCTCTCGCTCCCATATGGTAGTAACCACATCTTCGTGCCTCCAAGATACCTTCACCAAAGGAATCAACTTGTTCCGTAATTTCTTGACGGAACGTTCCACAATAGTAACAGACACAGGAGGAATAGATAAATTCTCCCTAATTTCGACATCATCAAGGGCTACCACATGTGTAGGATCATGTATATACTTCCGCAACTGTGAGACATGGAATACATCGTACAAATTAGATAAATACGGAGGGAGAGCAATTCTATATGCCAATTCACCAATCCTTTCGAGGATTTCAATCGGTCCAATGAACTTCAGACTTAATTTCTTGCTCTTCAAAGCTCTTCCAATGCCCTTATCTCATGACACTCTCAAAAACACGTGATCGCCAACTTGAAACTCAAGTGGCTTCTGCCTCGTATCATAATAACTTTTCTGACGATCTTGGGCAGTTTTATCTTATCTTGTATCATCTTGATTTGTTTATTTGTCTCCGCAATCAACTCCAGCCCTAAAGCCAGGTTTTCACCAGTTTCAAGCCAACACAACGGAGTTCTACATTTCTGGCCATACAATGCTTTGTACGGAGCCACACCAATAGTACCATGATAACTATTATTGTATGTGAATTCAATTAGTGGTAGGAATCTTTCCTAACAACCACCATGCTCTAATACAAAAGCCCACAACAAATCTTCAAGGCTTTGAATTGCTTGCTCGGATTGTCTATCCGTTTGTTGATGATAAGCCGAACTGAGCTTCAACTTAGAACCCATTGCCTCATGCAAGCTTCCCCAAAATCGGGAAGTGAACCACAGGTTGCGATCTGACACAATACTCGAAGGTATACTATGTAGTCTTACAATCTCTTTAATGTATAATTGTGCCAACTTCTCTAAAGGACTCTTCATGTTCATGGGTAAGAAGTGAACACACTTCGTCAACCGATCAACAATCACCCATATTGTATCATTTCCAGCACGCGTCCTGGGTAACCAAGAAACAAAGTCCATAGCGATCCCATTTCCAACTAGGGATATCAAGATGTCTCAAATAACCAGATGGCTTCTGATGCTCAACCTTAACCTTTTGACAAATAAGGCAAGATGCTACAAAATTCACCATATCACGCTTCATACCGAGCCACCAGAAATTCTTCTTAAAATCGTGATACATTTTTGTGGAACCAAGGTGTACGCTTAACACACTTTTGTGAGCTTTTTCAAGTACCAACCTTCTTAAATCACCACCAAATGGAACATAAATCCGTCCCTTCATACGCCAAATGCCATCATGACCTTCCGTCAAAAATGAATTCTTCTTATTAGCTTGAGCTTCTTTCGTCTCAATCAAATACTCATCCTTCGGTTGTTGCAATTTCACGGTTTCAAGGAACACATTTGCTACCGTCAACACCTCAAGGGATACCTTTTTTGGGGTATATATTTCTATACCCACATTCAAGTTTTGAAATTACTCAATGAGCTTCATCTCTTTCACCATCATAGCAGAAACATGCAACGATTTCTGACTCAAGGCATCGGCTACCATATTTTCCTTTCTGGGATGGTATCTCAAATTAAACTCATAATCTTTCAAAAATTCTATCCATCTTCGTTGGCACATATTGAGTTCCTTCTGATCAAATAGGTATTTAAGACTCTTGTGGTCACTAAAGACCACAAACTTTGAGCCATATAAATAGTGTCCCCATAACTTCAAAGCAAAAACAACCGCCACTAATTCAAGATCATGTGTGGGGTAGTTAACCTCATGCGGTCGCAATTGTCTTGATGCATAGGCTATCACACGTTTTTTTTGCATCAACACGCAACCAAAACCAAGCTTGGAAGCATCGCAATACACTATAAAGTCATCTAATAAGTTAGGCAAGGCCAACATAGGAGCAGAAGTAAGTCTTATCTTCAACTCTTGGAAACTTCTCTCGCAATTAAGACTCTACACAAATGGTTGATTTTTACAGGTTAGCTTCGTCAAAGGCAAAGCCAAATGGGAGAAACCTTCAATAAATCTCTGGTAATAACCGGCAAGACCAAGATAACTTCTTATTTCGGTCACAGACGTCGGCCTTTCCCAAGCCATCACGGCTTCAACCTTTGATGGATCAACGGCAACACCATCTTTAGAAATGATATGTCTAAGGAATTACACCTCAGATAACCAAAATTCACACTTAGAGAGCTTTGTATACAACTCTTTCTCACGAAGGACATTCAATACAAGACGAAGATGTTCTTCATGGATCTTGAAATAGACAAGGATGTCATCAATAAACACCACCACAAATTTGTCAAGGTAGTCACGGAAAATGTGATTCACGTAATCCATGAAAATTGCAGGTGTATTTGTCACACCAAAAGGCATCACTACATATTCATAGTGGCCATAGCGAGTGTTAAAAGCAGTCTTTGGAATGTCATCGGCCTTCTGTTAGGAATCCTATTAGGGTCAGGCAGCGGAAACACAAAGGATTCCCAAGAAAAGATTGCAAACACTTATGTCTCAAAGCATTATGCTAAATTAAAATTTTAATTAGGGTTTACCTCTTGTAGACGCAGAACAAGATCCTCGATCAAAGCAATTGTAGCTTCGCCCTTAGGAGTCCACACGAGCACTCCCACCAGAAAACTAATGATCCGAATACTAGTACGGAATTTTAGTGTAATCTAATTTCTGAGCACCAACCTATGAGCATCTCATGCTCTATATATAGGCTTAGGTCTTGACCTGAGCTCTCATTAAACATTGGGCTCCTGACTCATTCTAAATGAGTTAGGCCCAAATAGTTTTATTTTCAGTCCAACTAAAATAAAACTATCCTCTGGTGGGCTTACTCTATGTGTGTGACCCTATAGGTAAAATATTCGGTTATATTAATAATAAACTATTTCATTATTAATATAAAATAAGAGCGGTATCTAGCAATACATCATTATGTCTGAATATTATTTATCATCGACATGACCTATAAGTGATAATTATTTTATATATCTATTCCTTTTGTCACGATATCTAATTGGGCCCAAGGCATGGTCGTCGTCATCCTTGTGTGGCCCAATTCATTTTACTTGATACCAGAGTAGACTTTATAGAATAAATATCTAATATTTATTCGTCCTAGCATGGCCATGCATTCTATTAGTCTCACTCCATCAAGTGGCCCATAGATATCACTCCTGTCACATAGGAGAGACAAATTCCATCTACATCACTCACATCCCTCTGTATAATTTATCTATTGCCTAATCACAATCTTTATGGTCATCTTATTACAGATAACGTTTGATTGTATTAAAACAATAAACTCCTTATGTAGGAATCGTAGTGACTTCAGGTCGAAGGACTACATACCATTATCACATTGAGAACCGTTTATGACACTCATGTAACGATCCATGCAACGTTCTCATGGTGGGTCTGTCCAGTACAACATTACTCTTAATGTGTACCCGTGTAAAGTCTTGATATCATATATCCATGATTTGTGAGATCAAATCATCAGTACATTCACACACTAATCTTAATGTATTTACATGTCCCCATGTAAATACTTGATTAGGGACGTTTTAGGAATAATTCTCATATGACCTATTATTCCAGGATAAATAGCATTTGTCTAAAACTGAAAATACTAATTTTATTAATAAGTTAAAATTGATACATTAATAGCTCGTAGTGCATACACCAACACCTTCACCCAGATATGGTGATATCCGGAATGCAAATCAATTTTTGAGAACACCACTAGATCCTTCAATTGATCCAGAAGATCATCAATGCGAGGTAAGGGATATCAGTTCTTAATGGTCAACTTGTTAAGTTATCGATAGTCCACACATAACCTCATACTTTCATCCTTCTTTCTCACCAATAAAATAGGCGCACCCCAAGGAGACACACTTGGGTGAATAAACTCTCGCTCTAACAACTCTTCAATTTGTCTCTTCAACTCGCCTAACTCCATAGGAGACATCCGATACGACACTCGAGAAACAGGTTCCGCACCAGAACAAGATCAATAGAAAACTCCACCTTTTGTTGAAGACGTAAACTAGGTACCTCATCGGGAAACACATCCAGAAATTCAGATACGACAAGGATATCCAGGGATTGAGTAGCATTTTCTCCATCCATCATGCATAGTATAACAAGAATTTGAGATATACCTTACACTTCGAAGCGCTCGATATTCAAAGAAGGAAAAGCAATGCTCCGACTCTGACAATCTACCAAGACCTTATTGGCAGACAACTAATCCATCCCCAAAATAACTTCTAAGTCCTTTATGGGCAAGCAAATAAGGGATACGACAAATCTTCGATCTTCAAGAATCATTTCAATATCATCACATCGAGTGACCGCCCGTAAACAAGTACCGGTTGATGTAGACACAATGATAGAACCTTTCATCATGCTTATTGGCAACTTCAATCGCCTCACACAATCTTCCAAAATAAATGAATGTGTTGTACCCAAATCAAATAAGACATCAACACAATTACCAAGGATTTGGTACTTACTTTGAATAAGATCACCGGCTTGTGCAGCTTCTTCACTGGTCACGGTAAAGACTCTTCCAGCAGTTTGTTGGTTATCCAAGACCATGACCATTCTGGCCACCATTACCATTACCTCAGCCATTCCCATTACCACGACCATTACCACTGATAAGTGCTTTATAACACAATAAAATAGATCTAGTTTGCTTAGGATTTTAATCATTATGCACTGTATTTCCTTTATTTATTATGATTTTTGCTTTCTTTCTACTATATTCTACTTGGGTATGTTATTTTGCAGGAATTAAGGTAATAAAGGGTCAAAAACAAGAGAAAACGACCATAAAATGATAAAGAAACAAGAAGAACAAGCCCAAAATGGAAAGAACTCTCTTTTTATGCTGAATTCTGACTCAGAATGATGAAATTCGAGTAGAATGACTCAAAAATGATCAAATCCGAGTGGAATGACTTAGAATGGAGCGTTGCCTAGTGGAATACTTCACTGTTGGAGGTGAATCCGAGTGGAAGGTTCCCTGTCAAAGCCATTCCGAGTGATAAATGCCTGACCCTGTTGGAGGTTCAATGCTGAAAAGAAATATGTCCCTGTCCGAATGCAACCAATCCGAGTAAAAAATGGACTGACCTTCAATAAATACTGTTTAGAGCTATTGTTTGAGTGAAGGGATACTGACTGAAGCAGGTCTGATTTGGGGAACAATTGCTACTTCTGGGCAAAATTGCCTCCGAGTGGAAAACTCCCGAGTGAGTTGATTCCGAGCAGAAGAAGCCACTGAATGAACACATTTAATAAAGAGATCTCTGAGTGGTTTTATTCGGAGAAACTGGCATTCTCAAGCGGAACAGGTCCTTTTTGAGTAGTTTGTTTTGGAAAAATGTCTCTTCAAGCAATGAAAGATCTGACCGAGAATGAATCACACTCAGACAGACTCAAAGTTTTATACTAAGCCCGAGTGTGATGTCTCCAAGGAAGATTATCGAGTGAGTTGGGGCAGAAAGCTGCATTTCCGAGCAAAGCAAGGCTTGGACATGGAAGAACTTCTATCAGCCAGATTCCAGAGTCTTTCAAAGTTCAAATTTCTGAGTGAAAGGTATATCCGAGTGAGTTGATTGACGACTGAAGGAAATTCCTAGTGAAAATCAACTCGCACTTCCGAATGAAGGTGTCCGAGTGCATCATTTGAATGAGTTAAGGAAGGGTCATTCTCGACTGAGTGACTATCAAGCAAATCCGAGCAAAGGTTTCTCCGAGTGGTTCAATTCCAGAGACATATCCGAGTGAAAGAAGACTTCTCGCTTGAGCGAGCCTTTCTCCGCTTGAGCGAGATTATCACAAAATGGTTTCCTTCAACAAACGCTTAAGCAAAATAAATTCTCGCTTGAGCGAAGGATGGACAGTAAGCTACTGGAGTGTTTTCGCTTAAGCGAGAAACTCTCGCTCAAGCGAAATGAAGAGAAAATTTAGCATCAGGGGTCTTCACGCTAAACACCGACCCCTCAACTCAACACCATCCCTTCCTCACAACAACAACACCGTCCAGTTCTCCATCCAGCAACCACAACACCGACTCTCCTCACAGCCCAAACACTGTCCCCTTCAACTCAACACCGACCGGTTTTCTCCTAAACACCGACCCCTTAACTCAACACCGAGCAAAGATTTCACTCGGTCTTGTGTACAAAAGGCACCTTTTCCACTCGGATTGTTTCCCACTATTGATAGATACCGACCGATCCACCAAATCCGAGTCAAAAAGAGCAAACCGACTCCATATTACCACCGAATGCCCTTGCTGACTTGGATTTCCACTATCCAAGTGGATCCTTGACTTATGGGGGGCGGCTGACAACATCCAGGCTGTCTCTCCACCGTTCCCTATAGCTGTTTAGGTGCAAGCTGTTCTTGCCAACTCCATCCAGGCTGTATCCAATGCTGATCTAGTGGGGCGGCTGACTACAAGACAAAAGGATAAGCCCCACTAGCCACCGATTATACACGTCCAAGACCTCTATAAATAGAGGGAAGGAAGAAGCATCACTGAGCAGCGTCACTTTTACTTCAATTATCTCCTTTGCACTTTAATTCCTTTTCTTTTCTCTTTTCTTTCGTTCCCTTCTCCATTTCCTTCTCGTTCTCTTTTTCTTTCCTTTTCTTTTCTTTTCTCTTTCTCTTTTTATTTTCTTTCTCTGTCCCGTTCCCATTTCTCTTTTATTTTATTTTTCTTTCCTTTATTTTAAGAGTTGTAAATTGTAAAAGTGAGTTATTTAAATTTGTAATTGGTGGAGGAATATTGCAACAAGGAAATACAGTGGTAAAAATTATTCTGAGCTTTTGGAGAAACCCGTAAGTCTTTATTTTTACCATGTCTTGTATGTTTTATTTTTCCATTATTTATATGAATTTGAATTATTTCATGAGTAGCTAAATTAATTATCTTGGGATAAAGGGGGTGTGATAATATTTTATATTAATGTTATTTTGACTTGGAATTAAATAAATTTCTGTTTTCCATTTAGTTTAAAAAATGCTTAATGCTCTTAGTAATTCCTAACAAGAACCTAAGTGATAAAACTGTATACTTGCAGGTATATTATGTAACGTCCTAGATTATTTTTACATTTATTTTTATTCAAACGATTACATTTTACAATAAATCCTCCCTTTTCCTTGAAAATTAATCGATATTTAGAGAAAAACAATATAATATGAACACAACGGATGAGAGAAAGGAAATCAGGGCGTCTCGCTTACGCGAGGCCCCTACTCGTCTAAGCGAGATTCCGGACTCTCACTTAGACGAGGTACTATTCGTTGAACGAATACCTTTCTCACATCGGATTAAACCAACATGCAACCGGACACCCAAAACTTCGCTCTAACAAATGGTCCTGTGAACCCAAGGAGTTACCATGAAAGCAAATGCAAATAACAGTGATATATTTTAAAATATAGTTTTACATCTGATCCGGTCTTAATTAAACACAACAAGTAGTTATAATAAGAAGTATTTTTATACACAAATAAGACTCTATAAAGAGTCACTCAAATTCATCCGGACCCTGGCACCGTTCTCCCCCTTGGCGCGGCTCCACGACTCCTTCCCCCTCCCTGTCTCTGGTTACTAAAAAAAAATGCAAGGGTGAGTGTTTGGCATAATAATTAATTTAGAACGGATCTTAGCAAATACACATCAATCATTACTTCTAAATAAACATACCGAAACATAGAGTATTTCATGCAGTAACTGTATTAAACCAACTACACAATTCCATCCATTTCCTCACATTCATCGCATTCATTACATACATCACATTCATTACATACATCACATTCATTACATACATCACATTCATTACATGCATCATGATCACAACTGACTCTCATACAATCTGACTCCTAGTATCCGGATACTAAAGGATTGGCCTTCAGCTGGGGGTCCTACTTGACACCCCGTGAACCCTGCTTGGTTCACTGAATCCTGCTTGACTCTCCACCTCGACCACTGGGTCCTACTTGACCACTGGGTAGCTCAACTGGGCATGAAAACCACGGGAGCCGGAAATGAGGGGCTATCATATACCGTCGGCCATCCCATACCACATAATCATTCAACAATTTACCTTTCATAATAATATCAATTTTCTCATCCCTCGGGTAGCCTGCTTGCTAACCCGAAGTCGCATAACACTGATCATTTCACATTAGATATCAATTTTCTCATCCCTCGGGTAGCCTGCTTGCTAACCCGGAGTCGCATAACACTGATTACGTCAATATTAAATATTTCAAGATCATGCATGATAACTCAACCACACACCCAATTCTCAACTCATCAATGTACACTATCATACATGCACAAGTATAAACACACACCACGTTTAGTAACATTTTCCTTAACCCGTTTATACAACCCAAGGACCTGAATTAGAAGCGAGTCCTATTCTAATTAATTATAACCCGAACACCCCCCTTACTTTGGTTCCACGCTTCGTTGATCTGCTCTCTGTGCTGATTTCTTTCCCTGAACACCGGTTCTGCAATCTCAACTCCTTCACTCAGTCTTCCGTTGCTTAGCTTACTACCTACGAATCATAAAGCATAGCTCATCACCGCAACGCCCTTAGTTCATGGACCACATCTGGACTCACACTCACCAGAGAAGTGGAGAACAGCCACGAATATAGCCATGCATGGCCCTTAACAGCTAAAGAATAAAAGAAATAAGGGAATCATAATTGGAACGGATCAGTAGACTCACCTTGAAGTCTCGATCACAGGAATGGGGTTAAATTGAAGTTCAGACACAAATGGAGTCTCACTCCAGTGCATGCAGATCAGCGTTAAGAGAGAAGAGAAAAACGAAAGAGAAGGAACAAACTGATAACAAAGGTAACTTGTGAATAATCCAGAGGGAAGGAAGAGAATCTCCATATACATATATAACTCATGGGCAAGATCGTCTTTTCCTTTATTTTATTTGTATTCTTACTAAATTTAATCAATTTCACTATTTTAAACTATTGCATGGTTATCAAATCAATTACACGTGTTTATCCCTTCAACGTCCAAGTAGTCATAATCCTCTAATAATTCGCAAGAGTATAGGTCCGATATAAATATCGGCCCCGCCGTCCTTACTTAATGTTTATACCTCGGAAATCCGAGCTACAACCCGATAGATCGGATATATCATCCGCTCTCGTCTCTTTGTCACACATACCCGTTGTTTCAGTTAGTATGAGGTTGATCCGGGCTATGACCCCGTGTGAGGCGCTCTCCCCACAACGGTAGGACCAAACCGCCTAGCCCTGCCCGCTCTTCTCCCACACTTCCGCTCTTTAACTCCGCCTGCTCGCGTTTCAGATACCGACCTCGACACCGGCTTTTCTAATCTTTGGCTCGCACAGAACAAATATTAAATAAAACTTCTAAAATATTTACTAACATCTCCCATTTCTTATAATTCTCATTAAAAACATCAGGGATGTTACATATTAGTAAATTTAAGTAATTAATAGAATCGAGAGATTTATTGTTACTGGAAAGTTTTTGAACTAAGCCTAAGTTTTTGAAATACTTTTTGTGACCTCGGTAAAACAAAGTAATCAAAATCTTTTGGGGAATTTTAAAAAAGAGATTTTTACAAAACGATAATGGGCCTTTTCTAAGGATTAAGCAGTGCTTTCCATAAGTTATGTACATTAATAGGATTCTGAGAGGAACATATTAATTAGCTTAAGGAAAATTCACCTTGGAAAACTTAATTTGATTCTTATTTATGAAAAGTTAAAATTCATTAACATAAAATAGAGTCTTGATCCCCCGAAATCCCAAGATACTCTCAACTCTGATTTTTAAGTGTCAAGTAAATTTTATTTTTGTATTTATTCATATTCTGTGCAACTTAATTTTGTGCTTTATTTTACAAAAACCTTAAAAATCAATTGTGTGGATAATTAAATTTCAATATGCTGGTACTTTGAACACAGTCCTTGTGGAGAACGATAATCTTTTATATTACGCGACATAACCTGTGCGCTTGCGGGCCTTGTCAAGTTTTTGGTACCGTTGCCGGGGACTGTTATCCCTCAAATATCGGCAATATTGAAATTCGATTAGATCATACTTGTTAATATTAGTTTTATTTTTTTGTTTTGTTTATTTCTTTTCTTTTTTATATTTTTTCTGTATTTTTATTTTTACTTATTTTTATTCTGTCTGTTATTTTGTATTTTGTTCTTTATTTTGTGTATCTATTGTTGTTTTATTTTTTGTGATTATTTGTTTTATTTGTCATTTATTTTTCTTTTTATGCGACGAAGCTGTAGTGTCGATCTAAACTTAGGATTTGACCCTGAGATAGAACGTACCCTTAGAGCTTTGAGAAAACAACAAAAACAATAAAAACAAGAAAAAGAAAAACAAATGGCAGACCAACATAGACCCTTAAGAGATTTTGCCGCTCCAAGTACAAATGGAAGAGGATCTAGCATCCTTAGACCCACAGTGGAGGCTAACAATTTTGAATTGAAGCCTTCACTACTCAATGGTTCAACAGAACCAATTCGGAGGATTACCCTCTGAAGATCCAAATCTTTATCTTCAAATCTTTCTTGAATACTGTGACACCCTGAAAATGAACGGAGCCACCAATGATGCCATTCGCTTAAGACTCTTCCCTTTCTCTTTAAGAGATAAAGCGAGAGCGTGGTTATATTCTCTTCCTGAAGGATCCATCACGACTTGGGAACAATTGTCCAGTGCTTTTATCAATAAATGGTACCCAAGAAACAAGACTGATGTGCTGAGAAAACAAATCATAAATTTTTCACAAAAAGATGATGAATCCTTATATGAAGCCTGGGAAAGATACAGGGAGTTGCTAAGAGAATGTCCTCACCATGGGATAGAAAGGTGGTTGACAATCCATATTTTCTATAATGGATTAACTTCCACATAAAAGATCTCTTTAGATGCTGCAGCTGGAGGAGCCTTCATGAGTAAAAATGTTGATGAAGCTGAGAACCTAATTGAGGAAATAGCTCAAAATACTCACCAGTGGAACTCTGAGAGAGGATTACCTGCTAAAACACCAGGTAAGTATTCTGTTCATGCTCTTTCCCTACTTTCTGCCAAAGTTGAAGCATTAACATTAAAACTCGATAAAATAGGGTCAACAGGTGCTACTAACATTGTTTGTGAAGTTTGTGGTGTTTCAGGACATGGAGCTACAAACTGCCATTTAGCAATGACCCCTAATCAAGAACAAGAAATGCATCAGGTGGATGCTATTGGAAACTATGGTGGAAATTATCAAGGTAACTACAGACCTCCACAAGGTCCACCTGGCTTCCAAAATAGGCCACCTCAATTCCAAGGTAATCAAAGTAACGACAAACCTCAACAAGGAACCTATATTCCACAAAAATCAAAGCTAGAATCCTTGATGGAGACAGTTGTAGCTACTCAACTTAAACAAAATGATGAATTCTCTGATGCAATAAAAAACTTGGCTTCAAAAGTGGACTCTCTTGCCACCCATAACAAAATACTGGAAAATCAAATTGCCCAACAAGCCTCCTATTCTCAAAGAGCACCAGGAACATTTCCTGGAAAACCAGAGGCTGGACCATCTAACCAAACCATGGCTGTCACTCTTAGGAGTGGTACTCAATATGATGGACCAGTTGATAAGACTGCTAAGGAGGAAAAGAAAGTGGATGAATCTTCATCTCATCCAGTGATTGAAGAAGAGAAACCACAAGAAAAGAAGGAGGAGGTTAAGCCATATCAACCTCCCATTCCATTTCCTCAACGCTTGGCTAAAGCAAAGTTAGACAAACAATTTGGTAAGTTTCTTGATGTTTTAAAGAAATTGTATATTAATATTCCCTTCACAGATGCTTTGCAGCAAATGCCTACATATGCGAAGTTCCTGAAGGACATTTTGTCCAACAAAAGAAGACTGGAGGAAGATGGTACAGTTGCACTTACTGAAGAGTGCAGTGCTCTAATTCAAAAGAAACTTCCACCCAAGCTCCAAGATCCAGGTAGTTTCTCTATTCCTTGCATGATTGGTGACATGAATATAGATAAAGCATTGTGTGATTTAGGAGCGAGTGTGAGTTTAATGCCATTATCTGTTGCTAAAAAGTTAGGATTGGGTGAGCTAAAACCTACTAGGATGTCTTTGCAATTAGCTGATAGATCTGTAAAATATCCTGTAGGAATTTTAGAGGATGTTCCTATTAAGATAGGAAAATTTTTTATACCTGCTGACTTTGTTGTGCTTGAAATGGATGAAGATTCTTTGGTTCCTATTATTCTAGGCAGACCATTTTTAGCAACTACAGGTGCTGTGATCAATGTCAAAAATGGTAAGTTGTCTCTAACTGTTGGAGACCAAAAGGTTGATTTTAACTTGAAAAATGTTTTAGAAAAACCTTATAATGATGTTTGTTGTACTGTGGATTTTGTCGAACAAGTGGTAAAGGAAGCAACCCTTCCTAATGACCCACTTGAAACTGTTTTCATGATTGAGCTGACAAAAACATCTGATTGCTCTAAGGCCTCACTAAAACATGATACTGAGGTCATAGGTGATAAAGTGGTAAGCCCCAATGTGAAATTAAAATCTTTACCAGCTTCATTAAGGTATGAGTTTCTTGGTCCTAATTCCACATATCCTGTGATTATTAATGCTGAATTGAATCCGTGTGAAACTGAAAAACTTTTGAAACAACTTAGGTTGTATAGAAAGGTAATAGGTTATACAATGGATGATATCAAAGGGATTAGCCCTTCTCTTTGTATGCACAGGATTACTGTAGAAGATGAAAGTAGGCCCATAGTAGAACCACTTAGGAGATTAAATCCAAAAATGCAAGAAGTGGTTAAAAAGGAAATTTTGAAATTACTTAATGCTGGAGTCATATATCCTGTTGATAGTAGTAAATGGGTAAGTCCTGTTCATGTGGTGCCTAAAAATGGGGGAATAACTGTGATTGAAAATGATAAACATAACTTGATTCCTACTAGGATTGTCTCTGGTTGGCGCATGTGCATTGATTATAGGAAGTTAAATAGCGCCACGAAAAAAGATCATTTTCCTCTCCCTTTTATTGATCAGATGCTTGAAAGACTTGCGAAACACTCTTATTTCTGTTATTTGGATGGGTATTCAGGTTTTCATCAAATTCCCATTCATCCATCTGATCAAGAAAAGACTACCTTCACTTGCCCTTATGGAACTTATGCTTATAGGCGTATGCTTTTTGGTTTGTGTAATGCACCTGCGACTTTTCAAATGCAAGCAATTTTTTCTGACCTTATTGAAAATGTGATGGAAGTCTTTATGGATGATTTTTCAGTGCATGGTTTGGATTTTGATAATTGTTTAACAAATTTGTGCCAAGTCTTGCAGCGTTGTGAAGAGACCAATCTGGTCTTAAATTGGGAAAAATGCCATTTTATGGTAAGAGAAGGCATAGTTCTTGGATACCTGGTGTCTGAGAGAGGTATAGAAGTTGATAAGGCTAAAGTGGAAGTGATTGAAAAATTTCCTCCACCTACAAATGTGAAAGGAATTCGGAGTTTTCTTGGACATGCAGGGTTTTACCGTAGGTTCATTAAAGATTTCTCCAAAATCACAAAGCCTCTTACAACTCTTCTGGGTAAGGATGTGCCTTTCAATTTTAATTCATCTTGTATGGAAGCTTTTTGCAGGATTAAGCAAGCTCTAATCTCTGCCCCCATCGTGCAACCACCTGATTGGAAACTCCCATTTGAGTTAATATGCGATACGAGTGATTACGCAGTGGGGGCTGTGTTGGGGCAACGAAAGGATAAAAAGCTCCATGTAATTCATTATGCCAGCCGAACGCTAGATGATGCTCAGGTAAATTATGCCACAACTGAAAAAGAACTGTTAGCTATTGTCTTTGCTTTTGATAAATTTAGATCTTACTTGGTAGGTTCACATATTACTATTTACACTGACCACTCTGCCATTAAGTATCTATTGAATAAAAAGGAAGCAAAGCCTAGGTTAATTAGGTGGATTCTAATATTGCAAGAATTTGACTTGGAAATTAAGGATAAGAAGGGTACCGAGAACTTGGTCGCTGACCACCTGTCTAGGTTGACATCTGAAAAAGAAGAATCAAATAATATTCCCATCAATGAATCTTTTCCGGATGAACAACTCTTGAATCTTAGTATCCAACGTGTTCCTTGGTATGCTGATTTTGTAAATTTTCTTGCATGTGGTATCTTACCTCCTGATCTTAGCTTTCAGCAAAGGAAAAAGTTTTATGCAGATGTCAAGCATTATTATTGGGATGAACCACTCCTATTCAAGTAATGTGCAGATGGTTTAATTCGAAGGTGTGTTTCACAAGATGAGGTCCATGCTATCTTTGATCATTGTCATTCTCTTTCCTGTTGAGGGCACATGAGCACCTCCAAGACAGCTGCTAAAATATTGCAAGCTGGGTTCTATTGGCCAAATACTTTTAAGGATGTACGTAAATATGTTCTAACTTATGATGCTTGCCAAAGAACAGGTAACATTGGTAAGAGACAAGAAATGCCATTGAATACCATTTTAGAAGTTGAACTGTTTGATGTATGGGGTGTTGATTTTATGGGTCCCTTTCCCTCTTCTTTTGGAAATCAATTCATATTAGTAGCAGTTGACTATGTATCAAAATGGGTGAAAGCCATTGCTTCACCCCATTCTGATGCTAAGACTGTTATTAAACTTTTCAAGAAAATAATATTTCCAAGGTTTGGGGTCCCAAAATGTGTTATAAGTGATGGAGGGTCTCATTTTATTGAGAAAACTTTTTAGACCCTTTTAAAGAAATATGGAGTTAGGCATAAGGTTGCTACACCTTATCACCCATAAACTAGTGGACAAGTTGAGGTATCCAATCAGGAAATTAAAAATATTCTTCAAAAAGTGGTGAATACATCACGTAAGGATTGGTCTATTAAGTTAGATGATTCCTTATGGGCGTATCGAACCGCATACAAAACTCCCATTGGAACCACACCTTTTAAGCTAGTATATGGGAAGCCCTTTCATTTACCTGTTGAGCTAGAATATAAATCTTTTTGGGCTGTTAAAACTCTTAACTTTGATCATAAGGCTGCAGGTGAACGTAGGTTGTTGGAATTAAATGAGCTTGAAGAACTCCGTCTAGATGCATACGAAAATGCCAGAATTTATAAAGAAAAAACCAAACAATGGCATGATCGTCACATCCAACGGAGAACATTTAATCCAGGTGATATGGTTTTACTGTTTAATTCTAGACTGAAGCTTTTTCCAGGTAAACTGAGATCCCGATGGTCGGGACCATTCAAGGTGACAAAAGTCTTTCCCTTTGGAGCTGTCGAACTATAGAGCAAGAAATCTGGTACATTTAGGGTAAATGGACAGAGAATAAAGCATTATTTGACAGGTCAACCAATACAACAAGCAAGTGACTTGGACTTGTTTGATGCTCCTGATGAGTAAATCCAAACAGTGAGAAGTCTGGCTGAAGACTTAAAACTTAGCACTGATAGGGAGGTAACCCTATAAAAAGTTGTTGTTTCATTTTAAGTTTATAAAAAAAAACAAAAAAACCAATTATGTCAAATCCTGGTTTGGGGTTACTACAGGTAAGTTTTCTTATCCTTTTATCATCCATTTTAACATTGAGGACAATGTCAAATTCTGGTTTGGGGTGGTAGATAAGAAAACTTAACTGTTTTGTTTCGTGGTGTGATTGTTATTTTATTTTGCATGTGTGTTTTCCTTGTTTTGTTTGTCATCTTGTAATTTACCATGATTGCATGATAAATTTACTTTGAACACAAGGCTAAAGTATCTAAGGACCCTAAAATTTTAAGTAAAATTTTCAAATTTGATTGTTTAAATGCCAAATCAATGTCTAAATGAACTTTATGTGATTAAAATTTTCTTTAAAAAGACTTTCCATGGTTAGACTTGAGCCAAAATGGGTTATTTATCAAACAAATTTTTTAAAAACCCATATCTTCTTGATTGAGTGAATCTCATAGTCATTAATATTCTAGAACTTGTTTTTCAACCGATTCAAAATGGTTTTTAATTATATGTCTTAGGATGATAAAGGCACAATTAGGTCTCATTCTTAAGCCTCAGAATTTTACACAATTTGACCCCTAGTTGCCCCTTTTGAGCTTAAAAGTGAAAATTTTTCCTTGAAACCTTTCATTGACTGATCTTCTCTTAATGGTGAAAAAGTTAGAAATTTAGTGGAGCAAAGAAAGAAAAAAGGACTTAAGAAAAATATGTATTGGATGCAAAGAAAAACAAGAAAAAGAAAAAAAATCAAAAGGAGGATATTGAATGAATTCCAAAAAGTCCATAAAAGATTAAAAGTTTGCTCTGTTAAATTTATGATGGTAATTTGAATCATTCATGACTGTTAAAGCCCTTTTGTATTCCATTTTTTCTTGAAATTCCTACCTTGACAATACAACCCAAGGCCACGTTACAACCTTTGAAAGACCTTTAGACTTTGACATATTTTTTATCTAAACTGTGGAGTTTCTGGTTTATTAACAAGCTTATGGTAATATTTTTTGACTATTATGATTTGAGAGATACACAAACCTTGAAATACTTGAGTGAAAATTGTGAGAAGAGTATCTAAAGTCTTGACATTGAAAATTGATTCACATAAGAAAAATAAAACTGGCATTTGAATAAATCTTTTTCTCTGTTTTGGATTCCTTAGTTTATTAAGCTTAGTGTTTTCTGTATCTTATCTTGGGAATATGGTAATTGCTTGAGGACAAGTAATGCTTTGGTTTGGGGTATTTTGATAAGTACTTTATAACACAATAAAATAGATCTAGTTTGCTTAGGATTTTAATCATTATGCACTGTATTTCCTTTATTTATTATGATTTTTGCTTTCTTTCTACTATATTCTACTTGGGTATGTTATTTTACAGGAATTAAGGTAATAAAGGGTCAAAAACAAGAGAAAAACAACCATAAAATGATAAAGAAACAAGAAGAACAAGCCCAAAGTGGAAAGAACTCTCTTTTTATACTGAATTCTGACTCAGAATGATGAAATCCGAGTAGAATGACTCAAAAATGATCAAATCCGAGTTGAATGACTCAGAATGAAGCGTTACCGAGTAGAATACTTCACTGTTGGAGGTGAATCCGAGTGGAAGGTTCCCTGTCAAAGCCATTCCAAGTGATAAATGCCTGACCCTGTTGGAGGTTCAATGCTGAAAAGAAATATGTCCCTGTCAGAGGTGAATCCGAGTGGAAGCTGTCTGAATGCAACCAATCCGAGTAAAAAACGGACTGACCTTCAATAAATACCATTCAGAGCTATTGTCCGAGTGAAGGGATGCTGACTGAAGCAGGTCTGATTTGGGGAACAACTGCTCCTTTTAGGCAAAATTGCCTCCGAGTGGAAAACTCCCGAGTGAGTTAATTCCGAGCAGAAGAAGCCACTGAATGAACACGTTTAATAAAGAGATCTCTGAGTGGTTTTATTCGGAGAAACTGGTATTCTCAAGCGGAACAAGTCCTTTCCGAGTAGTTTGTTTCAGAAAAATGTCTCTTCAAGCAATGAAAGATCCGACCGAGAATGAATCACACTCGGACAGAGTCACAGTTTCATACTAAGCTCGAGTGTAATGTCTCCAAGGAAGACTACCGAGTGAGTTAGGGCAGAAAGCTGCATTTCCGAGCAAAGTAAGGCTCGGACATGGAAGAACTTCTACCAGCCAGATTCCAGAGTCTTTCAAAGTTCAAATTTCTGAGTGAAAGGTATATCCGAGTGAGTTGATTGACGACTGAAGAAAATTCCTAGTGAAAATTAACTCAGACTTCCGAATGAAGGTGTCCGAGTGCATCATTTGAATGAGTTAAGGAAGGGTCATTCTCGGCTGAGTGACTACCAAGCAAATCCGAGCAAAGGTTTCTCCGAGTGGTTCAATTCCAGAGACATATCCGAGTGAAAGAAGACTTCTCGCTTGAGCGAGCCTTTCTTCGCTTGAGCGAGATTATCACAAAATGGTTTCCTTCAACAAACGCTTAAGCGAAATAAATTCTCGCTTGAGCGAAGGATGGACAGTGAGCTACTAGAGTGTTTTCGCTTAAGCGAGAAACTCTCGCTCAAGCAAAATGAAGAGAAAATTTAGCATCAGGGGCCTTCACGCTAAACACCGACCCCTCAACTCAACACCGTCCCTTCCTCACAGCAACAACACCGTCCAGTTCTCCATCCAGCAACCACAACACCGACTCTCCTCACAGCCCAAACACTATCCCCTCAACTCAACACCGACCGGTTTTCTCCTAAACACTGACCCCTCAACTCAACACCGAGCAAAGATTTCACTCGGTCTTGTGTACAAAAGGCACATTTTCCACTCGGATTGTTTCCCACTATTGATAGATACCGACCGATCCACCAAATCCGAGTCAAAAAGAGCAAACCGACTCCATATTGCCACCGAATGCCCTTGCTGACTTGGATTTCCACTATCCAAGTGGATCCTTGACTTATGGGGGGCGGCTGACAACATCCAGGCTGTCTCTCCACCATTCCCTATAGCTGTTTAGGTGCAAGCTGATCCTGCCAACTCCATCCAGGCTGTATCCAATGCTGATCTAGTAGGGCGGCTGACTACAAGAAAAAAGGAGAAGCCCCACTAGCCACCGATTATACACGTCCAAGACCTCTATAAATAGAGAGGAGGAAGAAGCATCACTAAGCAGCGTCACTTTTACTTCAATTATCTCCTTTGCACTTTAATTCCTTTTCTTTTCTCTTTTCTTTCATTCCCTTCTCCATTTCCTTCTCGTTCTCTTTTTCTTTTCTTTTCTTTTCTTTTCTCTTTCTTTTTTTATTTTCTTTCTCTGTCCCGTTCCCATTTCTCTTTTATTTTCTTTTTCTTTCCTTTATTTTAAGAGTTGTGAATTGTAAAAGTGAGTTATTTAAATTTGTAATTGGTGGAGGAATATTGCAACAAGGAAATACAGTGGTAAAAATTATTCTGAGCTTTTGGAGAAACCCATAAGTCTTTATTTTTACCATGTCTTGTATGTTTTATTTTTCCATTATTTATATGAATTTGAATTATTTCATGAGTAGCTAAATTAATTATCTTGGGATAAAGAGGGTGTGATAATATTTTATATTAATGTTATTTTGACTTGGAATTAAATAAATTTCTGTTTTCCATTTAGTTTAAAAAATGCTCAATGCTCTTAGTAATTCCTAACAAGAACCTAAGTGATAAAACTGTATACCTGCGGGTATATTAGTAAATTTAAGTAATTAATAGAATCGAGAGATTTATTGTTACTGGAAAGTTTTTGAACTAAGCCTAAGTTTTTGAAATACTTTTTGTGACCTCGGTAAAACCGTGAAAGTAATCAAAATCTTTTAGGGAATTTTAAAAAAGGGATTTTCACAAAATGATAATGGGCCTTTTCTAAGGATTAAGCAGCGCTTTCCATAGGTTAGGTACATTAATAGGATTCCGAGAGGAACATATTAATTAGCTTAAGGAAAATTCGCCTTGAAAAACTTAATTTGATTCTTATTTATGAAAAGTTAAAATTCATTAACATAAAATAGAGTCTTGATCCCCCGAAATCCTAAGATACTCTCAACTCTGATTTTTAAGTGTCAAGTAAATTTTATTTTTGTATTTATTCATATTCTGTGCAACTTAATTTTGTGCTTTATTTTACAAAAACCTTAAAAATCAATTTGTGGATAATTAAATTTTAATATGCTGGTACTTTGAACACAGTCCCTGTGGAGAACGATAATCTTTTATATTACGCGACATAACCCGTGCGCTTGCGGGCCTTGTTTGCCACTGTTTCTATTTTGACCACCATTGTGGCCGCCATTACCATTTCCATGACCATGGCCTCTAAAAGCACCATAGCCTCCATGGTTTGCATCATTACGCACCACCACATCCATGGCATTCAATGGATAATTAGGATGAATATGCCCCGGTTAGTTGCATCTATAACATACCACCGTCTCCTCATGATTACATTCGCGAGCCAAGTGGTTTTTGCCACACCGAAAACAACGAAGACCTTGGCTATTTGTTCACAAGAGTAGGAAAGCTCTTAATCTTTTGATGACATATAGCCTTCTTGATCTCTTGATGTAACCCATTCTCAAACTTAACGCACTTCGAAGCTTCGGTACCTTCTTATTGGAAAGAAGGGTAAAACACATATAGCTCTTCAAATTTTAAGGCATATTCCTCCATCGACATGCTTCCTTGTTTGAGCTCCATAAACTCAAACTCCTTCTTGTTCTTGTAACTCTCAGGAAAGTATTTCCTAAGGAACTCTACCTTAAAGTTCTCCTAATTCAAAGGAGCGCCATCATACACCCACAAGTAAGAATCCACCAAGATTCAGCTTCATCTCGAATCATAAATATGGCGTATTCAACTTTTTGAGCTTCCGTACACTCTATGCTAGCAAATATCCACTCCAAGTCACGGATCCAAACATAAGCATCTTCTGGTTTATAACCTGAGTGATCCAAACATTCAAATTGCATGAGTAAATTGAGAGTGATTTAATGTATGTGTTAAATACTCATGCCTGCCTTGCCATATAGTTATTGAGATGTTTAGAATGACAAGTTGATGATTATTGTGGATAATGTATGAGAATATGTTTGTTAAAGATGATGAGTTTGAATTTTGCATGATAAATAAGTTTGGAATGAAGATTTATAAGTGTGAATGTGGGAACCGGTTGTATATGCCTTTTTGATGTGTATGAAATGTTGGATATATCCAAATTTAGCTTATACTGAGAATTTCCGAGTAAGAATGCTTAGAGCAAGTTTTATGTGCCCCATATGACGTATATGACGTGTTGGATATGATTAAATTGGCCTTGAATGTGATTTCATACATTGAACTGTGAGAATTTCATTTTCTGCTTATGTACTGATATTCTCGCTCAAGCGAGATGGGATCTCGCTCAGGCGAGGATCCTCTGTATCAGTATTATGGCCTCTAGGCCAATCTCGCTTAGGCGAGCGAGCTTTCGGCTCAAGCGAGATGAATGAATGGTGAGCAGGTGAGATTCTGGACGAACCTCGCTCAAACGGGTGTGGCCGCGTTTGAGCGAGCAAGGGAGAACATTGATGCTGGATGAATTCTGTCCGAGCGGGAATCTTTGAAAATAATTTAAGATGTGGTGAATTTTCGAGTGAAATTCCGAGTGAGCTATGTCCGAGACAGGACCTTCCGAGTGAGGAAGTGGATATAATTCCGAATGAAAGGTCTTCGAGTGTGATATTCCGGGCAGTGGAGTTCCAAGTGGGAATTTTCGAGTTCAGTGTAACTCGTCCCGAGTGGAGTGCCTATGAATGTGTAATCCCGAGTGGGATGGCACCGATAAGGGTATACGGTGTAAGTTTGTCCAGAAGTACTCTGGAATAACTTTGCCCGAGTGGAAGACTTGGTTCTAGGAAACCTCACTTGAGTGAAGAAGAAAGGAAATCGGTTTCTGGAATAATATACCGAGTGAAAGACCGAACGGGTGATGGTCGGTCTTGGAATTAGTTTGCCGAGTGAAAGACCGCTCGAGAGATAAGTCGGTTTTGAAATAATTTACCGAGTGAAGACCGATCAGGTGTTGAGTCAGATTTGGAATGAATTACCGAGTGAAAGACCGTTCGAGTGATGAGTCTCTTTTAGAGTAATTTACCGAGTGAAAGACCGAGCGAGAGATGGTCGGCCTTGGAATTATTTAGCCGAGTGAAGGACCGAACGAGAGGAGTCGGTTCTGGAATAAGTTCACCAAGTGAAAAACCGAGGGTTGTGAAGCCTCGCCGACTGAGCGAGTGTGGAAAGGAAGGACGGCCTCTGGTCAGATTTCGCCTAAGTGAGTGGATACCTCGCTAAAGCAAGCGAGTGTGGCAATGCTACTGGAGTAATTTCGCCCGAGCGAGTGGCCGGGTGTGTGGTGTCTCGCTCAAGCGAGTACTCGGGAAATGGTTACTGGAACATTTTCGCCTGAGCGAAGGACCAGGCATGTAGTGTCTCGCTCAAGCGAGCAATGCAGAAAATAGATACTGGCGTGATTTCGCCCGAGCAAGCTGGGGCGCCCAAGCGAGATGGAAGTGCCTTGCTCAAGTGAATGGGTATCTCGCTTGAGCGAGTGACCCCTGATGGAATTTTCCCTTCTTTTCTCGGTTCTGATTGTATTGGGCCTTCTTCCTTTATATTGTATGATACTTAAGGGGATGTATAGGGATATATATATATATATATATATATAATTACGACATGATATGATGGATTGTTGTGTTGCCATTTTAATTATGAGATAACGGTGATGGATAATGGGTTGAAAACCACCGAATGAATGTATAATGGCATTGTTGAATAATGGGAAATATTATGACACCCTTGTGGTGGATACAAGTAATTGACTTGTACGTGAGTGAGGCAATAATGATTGATATATATATATATATATATATATATATATATTCCGAGAACACCTTGTCGTTACATGTGTGGATTAATATTATGATGTTGTTATGCCTTTCGATCTCAAGGTGTGGATTGATATGAAATGATGTGGTGACCATTGAAGTGCCTATTATATGTATGTTGTGCCTTGAGGGGCTTTGTAAATGATTATGTATGATTATTGAAATACCAAATTAAAATATACCCTTAATTGAGAGGGTGAGCTATCCTGGCGAGGTTGTTGGACACATGCATTATTGCATTGTTGCATTCATAGCATAGCATGGCATTGATATGTATTATTGTTGAATATATTACCTTACGGGGTGCCACAAAGGGTATATCCCAGAGTGAAGAGGATGTTATCCTATTATTGTTGTTGAATATATCACCTTGCGGGGTGCCACGAAGGGTATATCCCAAAGTGAAGAGGATGTTGTCCTATTGTTGTTGAATATATCACCTTGCGGGGTGTCACAAAGGGTATATCCTGGAGTGAAGAGGACGTTATCCTATTATTGTTGTTGAATATATCACCTTGTGGGGTGGCACGAAGGGTATATCCCAGAGTGAAGAGGACGTTGTCCTATTGTTGTTGAATATATCACCTTGCGGGGTGCCACGAAGGGTGTATCCCTGAGTGATGATGATAATTTAAGTGATTGTGGTTATTATTTAATTAAAAATCGGATCCGTTGCATATGCATTAAACAGTTGACATGTGCATTAGCCATAAGAGCATGGCATTTGAGATGGGATGACCACGAGTGATGAGAAACCCCTTGCGAGGAGGTATTGAGTGAAGTCTTAATGAAATGATGATGATAATTTGTGAATGCCCTTATTGATAAGTGGCAAAGTGATTGTATATGTGATTGTGTATGTGCTTGTGCTTGTTTATGATATGAATTGTGATTCATGAGGCTTGTATGTCTATTGTGATAATGAGGTGATAAATGAATGATAATTTTATGATTTTGTAGCAAAGCACACATGATGTTGTATGCATATACACATGATCACAATATATATATTATTCGTCATTTTGAATGTATAACTCACTCTCCTATGTGGCCTCCTTTTTAGACATGTGATGCAGGTTGCCATGGGATGAGTTTGGATTTTAATTAAAGCTTTGGTAAAGGTAAATAGTGGTAATGGAAGTGCCCTGGCCGGCATCATTTATGAATTCTTGTGTAATGAACCAATTGTATGTGATGATATAGATGATTTAGTGATTTTGGGTATGTATAAGATAATCCTTTGAATTTGTGGATGGTGAATATATATGTGGAATGTAAGAGATGATTTGATATGTATTAGAAGGAGTAAAATTGAATGATGTTCATTGATGATTGAGGTAGTCAGGTGAATATCCCCGAATGTATATATACATGTATGTATATATATATATATTTATCGTAGGCAATGCACGCGGTTGTGGAATGTGTATGAATGTGATAAAGTAATAGGTTTGCATGCTTGCCTAGCCTTTTCTCATATCGTCATATATGGGACTAGGTGTGTGCCCAGTATACACGTTCTTCCGCTGTAAGCTCTATTATTTTTGTATACCGTTATGGGCATTTTAGTTATCGATCAAGCTTTAGGTTATTTAATCTCACTCTTTGGTTTCCTGTGATTTAGGTCTTGATGTGATCATGGTGGTGTCTTGGAAATATTTTCAAACGCGAAAAATTTATTCGCATTTTTATTAATTATGATGATAGCTAATAGTGATTGTGTGTTAACGTTGAGCTTTATGTGCTTGAATTGTAGTCAATGATGATGGACAGGTACTGTATGTACGTATATAATGTGTTGAGGAGTAATTATGAAATATGTGTGAGAATTAGGAATGAAATTGATGAATTGTAATTAATGAGACATTATGTTGCATTTTAGGCAAAAATAAGCTAAATTACGAACTAAGTAGGTGATTTTGTGATCTGGCGGGATTTAAGACCCCCAAAGGGTATTAATAGGTTCCATATATCATTTAGGACTTGGGCATATAGGCCTTAGGTAATTTGGAACCCATTTGAATGGTTTGACGCATGGTATTTCCTAGAAATTAGATTTTATGTATTTTTGTGTATGTCTTATTCATATGACAGAATTTTGACAAATAGATTGCACCAACAAATCTAGAATATGAAAAACATGGTGCTCGGGAAGTTTCGTAGCAATCTGAGTTAAAACGGGTGAGTTAGGTAGGCCGAAAGTTTGTCAAAATGTGAAATTCTACATAATTCTAGTTGTTGTCATGATGGTAATCGATTACAACATATCTTTAATCGATTACCAACTGTCAAAAATAGGGAAATTGCATTTTGTATGCTGGTAATCAATTTACCACTTGCAATAATCGATTACCAGAGCCTAAAATTGAGATTTTTAAGCTGTTTTGAGTGGCGTAACTCTTAAGGTCCTATTATTTATTGTCGGGAACATTAAATGTGAAAGAATTTCCTCTGATTTTAAGCAGGTTCTAGGAAAAATTTGAGGAATCATTAAGGGGACGTCATAGAAAGAATTAATATTAATATCAACAAAATTAATTATACATGAGAACAAAAATTTTGCATGATAATATTTTGATTAGAGATGGTAAACAACCATAGGGATACCTTAATGAATATCAATATGTGGATAACAACATTATACCTAGGGATGACAATATGGGCTGGGCTCGCGGGCTGGCATGTAACACCCTGGTTTTCCGGACTCGAATTCCAATATGATTAACGTAATGATTAATAAAAATATGAGTAATTTTTTTTGCGTTTTAAAGTAAGTTCGATATCACACCGAAAGCCCGAATCACAGAAAACCGAAGAGTGAAATTTAATAGACTAAGACTGGATCGATAGCTAAATTCGCCCATAATGGTATACAAAAATAATAGAGTTTACAGCGGAAGAAGAATGTGTATACCGGGCATACGCCTAATCCCATATATGACGATATAAGAGAAGGCTCAACAAAGCATGCAAACCCCCAACATAAACCTATTAGATTATAACTCATTTATGCATTTACAACAGACACATGCACTGCCTAAGATATAAATATAATTATGCATATACATCCGGGGTCATGCCCTAACTATTGCCACTGCCCATAACTTATAATTAGCCTACCTATTCACCTTTTTGGAGTTAATCCAAACACTCCCATTATTAAGGTATATTATTCATGTTCAATTCCTCAAGTACTTATCAAATTGTCACTTATATACTATTATATAGGTTCACCATTTATGCATTCATGATCATCTTATACATGACCAAAATCACCAAATCATCGATATCACCATATACAATTTATTCATTACA
This sequence comes from Clitoria ternatea, assembly GCA_037962975.1. Lineage (NCBI taxonomy): Eukaryota > Viridiplantae > Streptophyta > Magnoliopsida > Fabales > Fabaceae > Clitoria > Clitoria ternatea. The sequence continues at coordinate 15,246,034 of CM075672.1, read as the reverse complement.
TAAAAATTCATAAATGATGCCGGCCAAGGCACTTCCACTACCACTATTTACCTTCCCGAAACTTTAATTTAAAATCCGAACTCATCCCATAGCAACCTACATCACAATACTAAAAAGGAGACCACATGGGAGAGTGAGTTATACATTCAAAATGACGAATATAAATACATTGTGATTATGTGTACATGCATATAATCATCATGTGTGCTTTGCATATAAAATTATTCATTCATCATTCAATCATCATCACATTGTCATAATAGGCATACAAGCCTCATGAAACACAGTTCACAACATAAGCAAGCGCAAGCATATACACAATCACATTGCCACTTAACAACAAGGGCATTCACAAATTATCATCAACAATTCATTAAATCTTTACTCAATTCTTCCTCGCAAGGGGTTTCTCATCTCTTGTGCTCATCCCATCTCAAATGCCATACACCTATGGCTAATGCATATGTCAACTGTTTAACAATGCATATGCACAGATCCAATTTCATTTCATCAGGTGATCGCAACCACCACATCATTCATTCACATAAGTTTCCCGCCTCGCAAGGGGTACTCCCTCTAGCAGCCTCGCAAGGTGCTTTCTCGTGATCGCAACCACGTTCAATAATTCATATTGGTTTCCTGCCTTGCAAAGGGTACTCCCGCCTCGTGATCGCAACCACGGGCATCATAGGAACTCGCAAGCCCTTTTTCATTTCAACAACCAGATGATCGCAACCACCGGCTCAATATCATGTCCTCATCAAGTTGGTTTCCCGCCTCGCAAGGGGTACTCCCTTCATAGAATCCCGCAGGATCTTTCATCATTGTGATCGCAACCACATATTCAATGTTATGCCATGCCATGAATACAAAATGCAATAATACATATGCCAATCAACCTCGCAAGGATGTCTCACCCTCTCATATAGGGATATATTTTAATTGGACATTTTTAATCAATAACATACAATCATTTATAAAGCCCCTCAAGGCATATCATTCATATACTTGACATCTCAATGGCCAAACTATCATTCTCATATTAATCCATGCATGGAAATCAACAAGGCATTTCAAAACATAAATTCAGCAATCAGCATTCAATCTCATATATATACATGTCAATACATGCATTAATCATAGTGGCACTACGCCCATCAATAATAACATTCTAGGGCGTGTTCAACAACAACGTCCCTTGTTATTCATCATTCATTCTTATTCATCATTAACACTTTTTCAAATTCATTGAGTTATAATAACTGATTGCTATTCAATTGTCCCCTTATTAGTTCCATCGTCAACCAAGGTGTGTCATACAATCACATCATTTACTTTTCATCAAGATTCATAATATATCAATAGAGGGGGAGCATACATGTTTTCATAAAATAGCATAGGCATACACATACCTTGCCAAGGCCTTGAGCCATTCTCCAATCACCACTAAGACACACCACACATATACCTTTAGTGAATTCGTTCGTTTTTCCATAATAATAGAGGTTTTGGGAAACCATGAGCCCATGATAACTTTCAACATTGGGACATGAGAAGAGTTCATTTTTAGTCTTAAAAATAGAGAGACATGTCATAAATATCACCTATTAGTCCTAATTTGACCACCATAAAAAGTTGGGTTTAAAACCCTCTTAAACTTGTATTTTTCAATGCAGTAGGTTTGGTATTTATGCCTAATGAGAGTTAGAAAGCTCCAATTAAAGTGAGACCAATTCTCACACCTCCATAACACAATTATCTACAACTTTCATGAAGAAGTCGGAGGCCAAAAACGTCATTAAAATGCCCAAACGGGCCAAAAACATCAAAGGTCACCTATTGGGTAAATCCCGTCGTAATCGATTACAGCTGAAACAAAACTCGTGTAATCGATTACACTCACCTTTTTAATCGATTATGCCTAAAGCTAATCAATTACGCTTAAAACAGAATGCCTGTAATTGATTACACTTACCTCCGTAATCGATTACGCCATACCAGAATGCAGAAATTGTGCAGAAAATGCATGATTTTGGGACTTCTAACCCCTCTAACTTTTTCATATCAACTCCAAATGCTACCAATTTTTGACACCAACTAAATTACATCATTTGTGACGTGTGGCCACTAGTATCACCCAAAAATTCTTAAAAATGAGGGACTTATGCACATAAATGCGTTTTAACCATTTTGAGGTACTTTTATGCAACTCAAGGGCCTATTCTCATTAGAATTGACCCACTCCAGTTTCTACAAGTTATAAACTATGCATAGAAGCTATTGGAACTATCCCATGCCATTCAATCTCATAAAACTCTATTTGGCTCAATTAGTTCCTTAATTATGCATTAATGTCAATACCTAATTTCATATTTTGAGCAATTTCTCTACCAATATAAACATTAATGCCATCAAATGGGCCTTAGCCTTTCATTACCAATATTCATTCGTAAAAATCGCATGGAATTCTAAATTCACATGGTATATGCATACTTCAACCCCTCATGGGTTATTCATCATCATATATACACATATATTATCACCAATAGACAACAATTTGCTATTCACATCATTTCACTATAATCATAGCAAGGCAAACATGAGTATCATGATATACAATAATCATTAATTATATAACTCATGCAATTTGAATGTAAACTCCTCTCCTACCTCGAGGGAAGAGATGAAATCCGAATGCACGCTCCGAAAGCTCCGCCACATAGTCTGGAACACAATCTATATACCAACATACATGCATGTGCATACATACCATTATCAAACTATCTCAGGACATCATCATAATTCTAAACAAATGCTAGCTTATCATAAAGCTCAATATCAAGTCTTAGACTTGTTAAAACACCTATTTTCATACTCGTGTTAGGCTTCGGGAATTCCTTTCCCAAAACCAAGGTTCTCTAGATCTAAAAGGGTCAACTACACCCATCAATAATTTCATATGGCATACCCAATGGTCTAAGATCTCATTAAGACACATGCTTATCTCACTAACCCCTCACATTGAACATCATATATTCATTTTCAAAATCAATTCCTTTACTCAACCATATACATGTATACTCACATACTCATATCTTCCAAACCTCAAGATTGGGTCCTCATTAAAATCTACTTAATTCAATAATCCTACCAAACATTTCCAAACATTATCTCCATCCATAAACCATCTTCATGACAACCTCATCATTAATTTCATCCTCTATGCTAAAAGCCCAAATCACCAACACTTAGGGTTTCATTAAAACTCAATGACCATTATCAATATTCATCAACCATCATCAATGGCTATCTCTCATCATTAATATCATTCTCTAACATTATTAAACATACATTCTACTCACATTTTACATTTTCCCCCAATATATTAAAGTTAGGGTTCCATTAAAACCCAACCATCACCACAAATAATCAATTCAATCTTCCCAAGACCCATTCTAAAGCATAAATCATTAATACCTATCAATTGGCCAAAAGCCCCAAATTCCTAAACCTAGGGTTTTCATCAACAACCCACAATCATTAATTCCAACCATTCATATGCATAATTTCTAACATCCTTAGGCTAACAACAATGTATCCTATTCGTTATTAACACCAATAACAATCCCCAATGGTTATCCCACCTAGGGTTTCCATCATAAATGCTTCCACTCATAACCCACATGCATTAAACTCTCTCCCAACAACCATTACCCAAAATCTAGGGCATAAAGCTCATGAAAAATAATGAGGGGCTTACCTCAACCAAGAGACAACCATGAGCTTCCAAGAGAGGGAGAGGGTGACGAAAATTTAAGGAAGAAGAGGGAGAAGCTTCTAATCTCCATTGTCATCTCTTCTAAGCTTAAAGCAAAAACCAAAATGGAGAGGGAGAAGGCACACCATAATGCTTAGGGTTTTGAAGAGAAGAAGAAGAAGAAGAGAAGGAGAAGAGATGAAGAGAAGAGAATAGAAAGAAGGAGAAGAAGTGGCGTGAAAACAAAAGAAAGTGAGGAGAGTTTGTTTTTAAGTTTTTACCTCTCATTAAAATTTTACCGTTTTATGATATACAGGACCTCTGTTCGAGCTCAATACTAAATCCAAAAATTATTCCGAAGACATATTTGGATTCCCAATAATATTCTTAACAGCCCTGACCAACGACATCTCAATCGGAGATACTTCGTCCGACACCCATATTTTAACCGGGTATAATTTTAACTCCTTAAATTTCAATAATTTATAAATATCCATAATGAATCCCAACTTAATCATTGCAATGTTTGTAGGACATAAATCAACTTATATACAATTATTTATTATTTATTCTTCTTAATTATTCATTTTTATAAATTTTGGGATGTTACATGGCATGTTTGGCCCGTTAAAACGGGCTGGGCCGGGTAGGCCAGCCTTTGAAGCCCTTTTTTTGAATATACCCGGCCCGTTTTGACCTGTCAAAAACAAGCCCGTCACGGGCCGCCTGGCGAGCCTTTATTAAAATATATATTAATATATTATATATATAATACTAATATTTGGTTGGTTGTAATTTTGATTATTTGATACAAAATTAATTTTGATGACTATTTATTATTTCCATTTAATAAAATAAATTGGATTAATTATAAAAACTTTGCTTTAGAAAGGTGAAATCTAATTTTTATTTCTATTTTTTCTTAAAAAATATTTAAAAATAGTTTAAAATTAAAATAAAAATAGCATGTATAATTCTCTTAAAAAATGGGTTAGCCCGTTTTAGCCCGCGGACCACATAGAATATAGGTCGGGTCAATGTTTTTGGCTCGTTTTCCTATTTTGCCCCAACCTGACCCGTATTTGGATGGGCCTATGCGGGCCTTGGCCCAGCCAATTTTGTCACCCCTAATTATACCATATGCATACTCAATAATATATAATTTTTATTAAATATATTTATAATATTTTTATTACTTTATAATGAGATGAAAATTATTTAATATTATTTAATGATGATTGTAACATCCTGATTAAGATTAATTGCTGATTGAAATTAATTTCGGATTAAGATTGACTGCCGATTAATATTGACTGCTGATTAAGATTGATTGTTGACTAAGTAAAAGATATAACACCCCTGATTTTCTGTACTCGAATCCCGATGTGATCGTCATAATTAATAAAATTGTGAATAAATTTTTCGCGTTTGAAAATATTTCCAAGACACCACCATGATCACATCAAGACCCAAATCACAGAAAACCCAAGAGTGAGATTAAATAACCTATAACTGGATCGATAAATAGTTTGCCCATAACAGTATACAAAAATAATAAAGTATACAGCGGAAGAATGTGTATACCGGGCACACGCCTAGTCCCATATATGACGATATGAGAAAAGGCTAGGCAAAGCATGCAAACATACAAGAGATCCTAACTTATTCCTTCATTCGCAACATACACATGCATTGCCTAAGATAAATATATATATACATACATATACATCTACATTCGGAAATCTTCTCCCGATTATCTCAATCATCAATGTTTATCACTCAATTTCAATCCTTCTAATACATATCAAACCATCTCTTACATTCTACATATATATATTCACCATCCATAAATTCAAGGACTATCTTATACATATTCAAAATCTCTAAATTATCTATATTCCTGTAACCAACTCGTACATTATACAAGAATCTATAAATGGTGCCGGCCAAGGCACTTCCTCTACCACTATTTACCTTCACCCAAGCTTTAATTAAAATCTGAACTCATCCCATGGCAACCTGCATCACAATGCTATAAAGGAGACCACATGGGAGAGTGAGTTATACATTCAAAATGACGAATAATATATATATATATATTGTGATCATGTGTATATGCATACAAACGTCATGTGTGCTTTGCTATCAAATCATTAAATTATCATTCATATATCATCTCATTATTATAATAGGCATACAAGCCTCATGAATCGCAATTCATATCATAAATAAGCACAACATATACACAATCACATACATAATCTCTTTGCCACTTATCAACAAGGGCACTCATAATCATTATCATCATTATTTCATTATGGCTTTGCTCAATACCTCCTCGCAAGGGGTTTCTCATCACTCGTGGTCATCCCATCTCAAATGCCATGGTCTTAAGGCTAATGCATATGTCAACTGTTTAATGCATATGCAACGGATCCGATTTTCAAATTCAACAAGAATCACAATCACTTAAATTATCATCATCACTCAGGGATACACCCTCCGTGGCACCCCGCAAGGTGATTTATTAAACAACAATAGGACAACGTCCTCTTCACTCCGGGATATACCCTTCGTGGCACCCCGCAAGGTGATTCACTTCACAATAATTATCACAATACCATCATCACTCGGGGATACACCCCTCGTGGCACCCCGCAAGGTGATATATTCAACAATAATTACGATAACATCGTCTTCACTCCGGGATATACCCTTCGTGGCACCCCGCAAGGTGATTCTTTAATAATAATTCAATAACAATAGGACAACGTCCTCTTCACTCCGGGATATACCCTTTGTGGCACCCCGCAAGGTGTTATATTCAACAATAATTCAATAACAATAGGACAACGTCCTCTTCACTCCGGGATATACCCTTCGTGGCACCCCGCAAGGTGTTATATTCAACAATAATTCAATAACAATAGGACAACGTCCTCTTCACTCTGGGATATACCCTTCGTGGCACCCCGCAAGGTGTTATATTCAACAATAATGCATATCAATGCCATGCTATACCATGAATGCAACAATGCAATAATGCATGTGCCCAACAATCTCGCAAGGATATCTCACCCTCTCAATTAGGGTTATAATGTAATGTAATTTGGCATCTTCAATAATCATGTAATTATTTACAAGCCCCTCAAGGCATATCATCCATATAATTGGTATTCAATGGCCACAAACATCATTCATAACAATCCACACATGGATATAAAAAGGCATGGCAGCCAATCATAGTGTTAATCCATACATAAAATTATTCAAAGCATATTCATCATTCCACATAAGGCAATCACACTTATGCCCAACACAATCATGTTCTTGGACATACATCTCATAACTCATCATCAAGCCCTTAAAATTGCTTTCGCATGATCATTCTTAGTGGTTAAGATTCATATTCCACATTATGCATATTTTGGGGTATACACAAGTCATCCCAATATTTTAATCGTTATTCCCCACCACCATATTATTTCATAGGCATATATATATCTATGCATTCTCTCAAGTATTATTCAATATAGGGTAAGGAGGGCCAATACAATCAGAACCGAGAGAAAAGAAGGGAAAATTCCATCAGGGGGGGTCACTCGCCCAAGCAAAATTCCCACCCGCTTGAGCGAGTGCCAAACAATACACATGGGCGAGACAGAAGGGAGCAGAGCGAAAAGAAATAAGAAGTAACAGGGGGAGCTTTGCTCAAGCTAAAACCGACTCGCTTGAGCGAGACACACAAGCTTTGCTTGGGCGGAGCCAGTGAGCATGGGCAAAAATCGTCCAGAAACGAGTTCCATACCGACTCGCTTGGGCGAGCATCACAACTAAGGCCATTCGCTTGAGCGGAGTTCGGCCAGTACCAGTATAACCCATAACTAACTTGGGCAAAACCACCCCACCTAAGCAAATAACTCCTAGAGCCGAGCATATGCTCACTCGCTCAGCAAGTCTCCCAGCACTCAGGTTTCTGTTGACAGAATCCTTCCAAAACCGACACATCATTCATTTGGTTTCCACTCGGCAAAGTTAATCCGGATCCGAGTCATCTCACACTCGGTTTCTCACTCGATAATTACTCTAAAACCGACTCATCACTCAATCGATCCTCACTCGGTTAAATAGTTCCAGACCGATCCCACACTCGCTTGGTCTTTCACTCGGCAATTCATTTCAAAATCGACTTCCTTTCTTTTCCACACGAGTGAAGTTATTCCAGAATACTTCTGGACAAACACACCATATATCCCTAATCGGTGCCATCCCCACTCAGAATTACACACACGGAGGGGCTCCACTCGGAACGAGTTACTTTGAACTCAGGAATTTCCACTCGGAACTCCACTGCCCGAGGTATCATATTGGGAGACCCTTCACTCAGAATTATACGCACTTCCTCACTTGGAAGGTTCTGTCTCAGACATAGCCCACTCAGAATTTCACTCAGAAATTCACTACATCATAAAATTATTTTCTAAAGTTCGCACATCTTAAATTATTTTCAAAACTCCCACTTGGACGGAATTCGTCCAGAATCTTCCTTGCTCACCATTCACTCGTCTCGCTCGGTCGAGGCACAACCATACCAGTCACTCGCTTTAGCAAAAATCTCACTCGCCTGGGCGAGATTGGTCTAGAGACCATTATACCAATACAGGGAATCCTCGCCTGAGGAGATCCCTTCTCGCTTGAGCGAGAATATCAGTACCTCAAACAAAAATGAAAGTTCACTCAACTCAGCCCTTGAAATTTGCATTCAAAGCCAATTCACTCCCTTCCAACACCTCATAAACAAAATGTAAAGCTTATGCAACTCGTTCTAAGCATTCTCGCTCGGAAGTTCTCATTATAAGTCAAATTTGAACATATCCAACGTTCTTACACATTATAAAAGGCGTGTACCACCTGTTCAGACATTCATATTTATCGATTTACATTCCGAACATATTATTCATGTTGGATTCAAACTCATCATTATCTCATATAAATATATTCATACCTTGCCACAACAAATCCACATATTCTCATGCATCATCCTCAATAATCATCAACTTGCTAATTCAATTAATTCAATACTTACACAAGGCAAGGCAAGCATGAGTATTTAACACATACATCAAATCACTCTCAAATTTACTCATGCAATTTGAATGTTAACTCCTCTCCTACCTTGAGGAAAGAGCCGAAACGGTTCCAATGCTCTGAATGCTCCATCGCATCATCCAGAATACGATCTATATACCAATATATATGCATACACATAATCAATAATCATCATAACTCTAAACATTTGTTAGCTTATCATAAAGCTTAACATCAAGTCCTAGACTTGGTAAACATCAACTCATGCAATTGTGTTAGGCTTCGGGAATTCCTTTCCCAAAGCCAAGATCCTCTAGATCTTAAGGCTAACTAAACCCAATAACATCATCATCTCATCCATTCCATAATGCAACCCCATATTACATCAATCCTTCAAACATCATCATTATCCTCGTCTATTATCATACCTAATGATACCCATTAATTACCACAAATGGTTCTATATCATTTTAAGCAACATTTAATCTTAAACACCATCCATTCACTTTCAATTTAACCTTCTAAATTATAACATATCCATTTTCCCTAAATTCTTTGGGATAGGGTTTTCATCAAATCCCAACAACATTTACCCATGCTCATTAATCACTACCATTGGCCATTTTTCATCATTAATATCATTCTCCAATATCGTTAAACCTACATTCTACTCACATTTCATACTTTCCCTAATTTATTAGAGTTAGGGTTTCACTAAAACCCAACAACACCATAAATACTCATTAATTTTCCACTCATCCAAATATTAATTTCATGCACCTATAACAACCCACCATTAATGCCATAATAACAACACCTCACCTTAGGGTTTCCTCATCTAAAGCTTCTCCCAACAACCCCTATGCAATAAATACTCCCCCAAATACCAAGAACCCAAGATCTAAGGCATAAACTCATAAAGAATGGTGAGGAACTTACCTCACCCAAGAGTTGGCCATGAGCTTCCAAGAGAGGGAGAGAAAACACAAAAATAGAGTGGGAGAAGGAGGGCTTCTAATCGCCATTGTCACCATATCCAAGCTTGAAGGAAAACGAAATGGAGAAGGAGAAGGCATACTGTAACATCCCAAATTTTTTTATTAATGTACCGGGTGAATTAAGCCATTAAAATAATAATTTTAGAAGTGGGAATTTGTTTATTAATTACCATTAACTTAATTAATCAAAGGGTGTGCTGATTAAAAAGGACGATTAGCTGTAGCAAGTGCTGATGGGACTGGGTGACGTGAGCAGACTGCTCCTCACGTTTTCCCACCCCACCATTCCTTTCCCTCATGCATGTGTTTATAAGTGGACGATGGCCTTCCTTGCCATTCGTTCTTCAGAATTCCCTACGAGTTTCTTCTTCTTCCTTCTTCTCTTTCTCTCTTATTCTTCTTCTCTTCTCCTTCTCTGCTCTCTGTTCCATTCCCTGTTGCGGAAGCCAAGTGACGGTGCTACAGAGGAGTCAGAGCTCCCTCATACGGGTAGAGGACGAACGTCGAAGCAGAAGCAGAAACAGCCTCTGCACCACACGTGGAGGACAGTAGCATTCAAGTAAAGGCTAAGCGAGTGGAAGCGTTGAGTGAAGCAGCAAGGAAGAGAACCAACACCAAAGCAGAAAAGTCTCTCGGAGTCTCGTAGTTGGTAGGGGGAGTACCTTACATGTTAAATGCATGGGTTAGGAACAGGTTTCGAGTATTGATAATGGTGGTTCTATATCCTGTTGTATGATATGCTTGCATGAGGAATACCTGAGTGTAGGATAAGTGAGAGTGAATGTTGCATGTTATTATCGTCCTTGAAGATGCATGCGTTGTTTGAGTTCCGATACCACAGTACCCGATTGCATGTTATGTTACGTTGATTGGAATGCTTTGTTGAAATCGCTCATGTTCATATGGATGCATGCATTGGTTAAGTCCTGACATTGTTGTATACCGATTGCATGTTATGTTGTGTTGATTGGAATGCTTGTTGAGCCTGTTGATCTTCATATGGATGCATGCGTTGATTAAGTTCTGACACTGCTGTATACCGAGTGCATGTTATGCTTGAGATGATGAGAATGCTTATAGAAGTTTGATATTAATTGACACCAATTGCATTGGACTCATATGTTGCTATTGGAGCTATGATGATGATTGCATGGAAGTATGTGTGTGTTAAATTAATATATGGAGTCCTGAAAATGCGTATTACCGACTGCATGTGAAATATGTATAACTGAATGAAAGGTTATGTGCATGAATTCCATATTGTGTGATGAATCCGCGTGTGGCGCATGGGATGCGTTGTGCTGGGAGCATTTAGTTAGGACACTGCCATCGGTTATTAAGCGTGGGACGCTGTAAGATCCTTGAGTGGGACTCAAGGTAGCCCTCGAGTGGGACTCAGGCTGCCTGTGAACACCTCCGTTGGCGCTGAGAGCGTTGGTGTCACCTGTGGGCAAACAGTTAGGTACCTGTAAAACGGCCAAGCAGCTGGGAGCTGAAATGATAGCTATGTACAAAAGGCTGAGAGCCTACGTTGCAACGTCAGAACCGATTACACACGAATGCGGAATCGAGTGAATAATCTGTATATATATATATATATATATTCCTACTGATGCTGTGAGGAATTAATTATGCATGTGATGATGCTAGTAAGACGACGTATATTCATGACTGAGTGCATTGTTCCGTGTGCATGTGCTGTTAATGCTGACTGAGATCTACTCTATAAATGTATGCTATGTTGTTGAAGAGTTGTGAATATATGACCGAGTGAGAATTTTGTACCCTAATTGATAAATGTTCTATAGATGCGTTCTGATTCATGGTCCTTAATATCATGTCACGGATTGTTGTATGTTAATATTATTGAGTTGATGTGTGTAAAGAGCCGAGCGACAACTGGGGGATTCCGATCGGTAAGGATCTTGTGTGTGTTCTGGATTGATTAGTAAAACTCTGACCTTTATTGTTGCCACGTATGATTGTGTGTATGTATTTATATATATAGTTGTATAAATATGAGACAATCTGAGTCAGCATCTATCATTTAAAATTTAAGATACCCACCCCTGCTGTGGCAATTTTTTAGTGAATATCTCTCGAAATGAGGATTGGAGGAGGAGCTAAAATGCCGGGTGAAGTGCTGATGCACTATGGAATTTTATGATTGTGCATATGTTGTATATAGTGTTTTGAGTTAAGCCTTGGCCGGCTCGTATTTTGTTGTTAGTCTTTTAAACAGAGTTTAATCCCTTGGGATGGGAACATGATATTGTGGTTGTAAAATTGTGATATACACTTCTATATGTATATATATATATATGCCTATGTTATGCCATGCTGCATGTCAATCTTATTATGTATGATGCCTGGGTAATCTATATATATGTATATGTGTTCATATTCCCGAATGTGTAGGAAAAGACATAACTTAACATGAAAGAAGCCAACCTATGGTTTAGAGGGTGAGTTTATGATTCTGTCACCGGGTGGGGGAGGTTCAGACATTCTGAGTGAGTGAAATCAAATAGCTCCGAGTAGGGATTGACGTAGAAGACTGCCCCCAACGACGAGCTGTTAGGATTCGGAGATGAGAGTCTAGATATGCTTCCGAGTGACAACTGCTAGGAATCCTCCCGAGCGTAGAATAATCAATGATCCCCGAGTGAGAAATTACTGAGTGATGGTTTTCCCGACTGGAGAGTGACACCTTAGACTCTAGGGGACCCTACTGTAGTAAACTGTTAGTAACGAGAGAATCTGAGTGAGTCTTAACTTAGTAGAATATTGAGAGTTGGAAGATTATGGTTACCGAGTGAAAACTAAGTGAAATACCCCGAGTGACAAAAAGGACGTGAAGATTACTCTGAGTGAGGAGTCCTCCTAGATCCCGAGTGAATGATAGTGGGACCACTTCCATATTATCCGCGTATATATTCTGATTGATGAAACCGTAGAATAAGTTGCATTGTCAGAATGGGACTAGTAGGTGCAAGAGCTAAGTCCGAGTAGACTGAGGTTGGATCCTCCCAAGTGAATCAGGCGCTGGAACCCGAGTGCGGAAATGCCGAGTGAAATGAACGAATATCGAGTGAAGTTTTCGCTTGAGCGTGTGCGCGTTGCTATGTGACCTGCCTACGCGATTTCTCCCTTCTTCCGCTGTTAGTTTCTTGAATTTCTTTTGTTCTCCTACTCTTTTTCTCCTCTCATTTCTTATACCGTGGTATTCTGGTTTTAATTGTGAAAAATTTTCCCTGTTTTTCTTGTCTATGATTTGTTTAAATTAGGGTATTACATTTTGGTATCAGAGCGGACCGAAAGGGCCAAGGCTAAGGTATGCTTGCCGAGTGTGAGTGGTTGTGTGCTTTCTGACTGAGTGGTCATCATGATTGAACCTGATTGATATTGACTTGTGGATAGGAGGCTGTTTCCCTCCTGGTCTGATTGATTGTGTAGCATATAGAAATAATATGATGTGCTAAGTTACTGAACATTAGGCTGAAATCCGATCGGTAGCAAGTGACTTGGTATACTTATCCGTGAAAGGTGTAATTTCAGGATAAGGGATGACGCATCCCCAAAGCATGGAGGCTATAGCCACGGCATTCCAACGCTTTGTAGACGTGTTTGAAAGGCAGGGCCAGCCTCGAGCTGAGGAGGGCCAAGTGCTGGACCGCTTCCTGAAGAGGAAGTCGAGTGAATTTCTAGGAGGACGGAACCCTGAGGTAGCGTTTAAGTGGACTCAGGAGCTGGAAAGGATTTTTGGGGGTCTTCGCTGTACCGAGGCCCAAAAGGTAGAGTGTGCAGTGTATATGCTGCGGGACAAGGTGGAAAACTGGTGGAAGATAGCCAGAAACCGATTCCCTGATGATGATGCTCAGCTGACATGGAATGATTTCAAGACATGCTTCTTGGAGAAGTACTTTCCCGACACCGTAAGGAGTCGGAAGGAGTTGGAGTTTATGGAGTTGAAACAAGGCTCCATGACTGTGGAGGAGTATGCGACCAGATTCGAAGAGTTGTGCCTATTCTACCCACCTTTCCAACAACCGGGGACGGAGAGTTCCAAGTGCCTTAAATTTGAGAATGGATTGAGATCTGATGTTAAGAGAGCCTGTAGGTACCAAGAAATACGGAGTTTTCCTGCACTAGTGAATAAGTGTAGGATATTTGAGGAGGATGACAAGGCCCATTCGGGCCAGAGCAGCCGAGCTAACCATTCTTTGAGGCCCCAGCAATCCCGCTTCAAGAGGCCAGGCAACGTTGGTAGAAACAAATCTTTTTCCACCAGATTTGGGGGTCAGAATCAGTCTGAAAGATGACCAGTTGTAGGAGACGGAAAATGTTTCAAGTGTGGAGGAAATCATTATGCCCGAGACTGCAACAACAATGATGAATGATGTGTATCCATTGTAATAAAAGGGGACACATTCGCCCCGATTGCCCCCAACTCCGTCAAGCAAACACCAGTGTACGACAAGGAGGTTTCCAAGAAAGAAATCGAGTGAATGATAACCAACGACCGGGCGGCAGAGGCAACAGAGCCAGAGGAAACATAATGCTTGCTCCAAATAACCGAGAGAGGAATATCGACCAACCAACAGTGGGAAGAGTCTACACCATCAACGTAGAGGATGCTGCACAAGCAAATGACCTGGTATAATGTAAGTGCTCACTCAGTAAATATACGCTTAATGTTGTTTTTGATTCGGGAGCCACCCATTCTTTTATAGCTGATGAGTGTGTAAAGCAATTAAAGTTACCAACTGTGTTTATGGATCAGACTTTGGAAGTAGCCAATCCGACTGGGCTACGGTGTTGACATCATCAATATGCAAGGATGTAACATTTGTGTTGTGTGATCGAAGTTTCACTTTCGATTTGGTGTGCATACCCTTAAAGGACCTTGACATTGTGCTCGGAATAGATTGGCTTTCAGCTAACAAGGTGTTAGTGGATTGCAGAAATCGTAGGATAATCTTCCCGGGGCAGCACCATGAAAACGACATGGCACAAGGTATAGCTCAACTGTTTATGATGCTTTGTCTAACCGAGGGTGAGAGTAAAGCCCGGGTGAATGAAATTCCAACTGTCTGTGAATTCCCAGAGGTGTTTCCTGAAGACGTACCGAGTGTCCCTCCCAATAGAGAAGTCGAATTCTCTATAGACCTGATCCCTGGAGCCGAGCCAGTCTCCAGTACACCATATAGAATGTCCCCAACTGAATTGGCCGAGCTGAAGAAGCAAGTATATGAGTTACTCAGAAAACAATTCATTAGGCCGAGTGTATCACCTTGGGGCGCACCTGTACTGCTTGTTAAGAAGAAGGATGGCAGCATGAGGCTTTGTATAGACTACCGGCAGCTAAACAAACTCATAATTAAGAATCGTTACCCGTTGCCCAGAATTGATGACCTCATTGACCAACTGCGTGAAGCCTCAATTTTCTCAAACATTGACCTACGATCGGGATACCACCAAATCCAAGTGAAGGAATCAGATATCCCAAAGACTGCCTTTAGGACTCGGTATGGTCACTACGAGTATGTAGTGATGCTGTTTGGTGTAACAAACGCCCCTGCTGTCTTCATGAATTACATGAACAGCATATTCCACCCGTATTTAGACCGATTTGTAGTTGTTTTCATTGATGACATCCTAGTCTATTCTAAGACTTCTGAGGAGCATGAAGAACATCTCCAGGCGGTACTCCAAGTGTTGAGGGAGAAGCAGCTATTTGCAAAGCTTTCAAAGTGTGATTTTTGGATGGATAAAATCCATTTCCTCGGACACGTGATTTCTGAGGAAGGTGTCTTAGTGGACCCTTCGAAGGTGGCAGCTGTAATAGCATGGGAGAGACCCAAGCCGGTCTCAGAGATAAGGAGCTTTATGGGCCTGGCAGGCTATTATAGAAGATTCATTGAGGGTTTTTCTAAGTTGGCTTTGCCACTGACTAAATTGACTCGGAAAAACATTCCCTTCGTATGGAGTTCCGAGTGTGAGAACAGCTTCCGAGAGCTGAAGGACAAGTTGACGACTGCTCTAGTACTGGCATTACCTGACTTGCAAGAGAGTTTCGTGGTTTATTGTGATGCATCAGGACTCGGATTAGGATGCGTGCTAATACAGAAAGACCGAGTGATAGCGTACGCCTCTCGGCAATTGAGACCTCACGAGCAGCATTATCCGACCCACAACTTGGAATTGGCAGCTGTGGTGTTCGCATTAAAAATTTGGAGGCATTATTTGTTCGGGTCCAGATTTGAAGTATACAGTGATCACAAGAGCCTCAAGTACTTATTCGACCAAAAGGAACTGAACATGAGGCAGAGGAGATGGATGGAATTTTTAAAAGATTATGATTTCGAGCTAAAGTACCATCCGGGTAAGGCACACGTTGTTGCCGACGTGTTGAGTCGGAAGTCCCTTCATGTAGCAGTGATGATGGTGAAGGAGGTAGAGTTATTGGAACAATTCCGAGACATGAACTTACATGTTGATATCCCCTCCTCTCAGAAAATGACGATCGGTACGCTAAGGATTACCAATGAATTCCTGAAATTCGTGTACGAGCAACAACAGTCAGATTCCTACTTGGCTGAGATGAAGGAGACTCAGGCCAAAGGCAAGGATTTGTCCTTGACCGAGGGATCAGATGGAATCTTCCGAGTAAGAAATAGAATATACGTGCCGGGTGGGGAAGAATTGAGAAGAATGGTGCTTGATGAAGCACACAAGAGCTTGCTGAGTATCCACCCGGGTGCCACGAAAATGTACCATGACCTAAGAACCCAGTTCTGGTGGCCCAGATTAAAGAGGAACGTGGCAGAATATGTGGCTCGATGCATCACCTGTCAGAAATCAAAAGTGAAGCACCAAAAGCCGTATGGTGCATTGCAACCCCTGGAGATTCCCGTGTGGAAATGGGACTCAATTGCCATGGAATTTGTCATGGGATTGCCCCAAAATTGAGCGAGCCATGATGCGATATGGGTCATTGTTGACCGACTAACGAAGAGTGCACACTTCCTGCCTGTGAACATGAAGTACCCGATACATAGATTAGCTCAGATTTATATTCGTGAAATTATCCGACTGCATGGTATTCCGACTTCTATCGTATCGGATAGGGATCCTAGGTTCACGTCCCGATTTTGGACCAGCCTACACCAGGAAATGGGTACGAAACTTTGGCTTAGTTCTGCTTACCACCCCCAATCTGATGGATAATCCGAGCGGACAATCCAGAGCTTAGAGGACATGCTAAGGGCGTGTATGTTAGAGCACGGTGGGGAATGGGAACAGTACCTTCCCTTGGTTGAGTTTACGTACAATAACAGTCATCACAATAGTATTGGTATGGCACCCTACGAAGCACTGTATGGTCGAAGATGCCGAACCCCGCTTTGCTGGTCGGAATCGGGTGAGAGTCTGCTATTGGGACTAGAAATTGTGAAGCAGACTTCAGAGCAGATCCGGGTGATAAGAGAAAAGATGAAGGTGTTTCAAGATAGGTAAAAGAGCTACCATGACAAACGCACCAGACCAGTGGAATTTTCAGTCAGAGACAAGGTATTTTTAAGGACTTCACCGAGTAAAGGAGTCGGGCGAGCCTTGAAGAACAAAAAGTTAAGCCCTCGATACATTGGGCCTTATGAGGTGTTGAAACGAGTCGGCTCCATGGCATACCAAATAGCATTACCGACTCATTTATCTCGATTGCATGACGTGTTTCATGTGTCTCAACTAAGGAAGTACCTGCCAGATTCTACTCACACAATGCCTGATGATGAGGTGGAAACAAGGAAGACCTGACCACTGCAACTATACCGACTAGGATCGTGGACCGATCGGTAAAGCGATTAAGGAGCAAGAATGTGCAACTGGTTGAAGTGGAATGGCAGCAGGACGGGTATACCTCTTATACCTGGGAACGCGAGGATGCCATGAGGCAGCAGTACCCCGAGTTGTTTGACCAAGGTGAGTTACCGACTGAATTTCGAGGACGAAATTCTTTTGAAGTGGGGGAGAACTGTAACATCCCAAATTTTTTATTAATGTATCGGGTGAATTAAGCCATTAAAATAATAATTCAGAAGTGGGAATTTGTTTATTAATTACCATTAACTTAATTAATCAAAGGGTGTGTTGATTAAAAAGGACGATTAGCTGTAGCAGGTGCTAATGGGACTGGGTGACGTGAGCAGACTGCTCCTCACATTTTCCCACCCCACCATTCCTTTCCCTCATGCATGTGTTTATAAGTGGACGATGGCCTTCCTTGCCATTCGTTCTTCAGAATTCCCTACGAGTTTCTTCTTCTTCCTTCTTCTCTTTCTCTCTTGTTCTTCTTCTTTTCTCCTTCTCTGCTCTCTGTTCCATTCCCTGTTGCGAAAGCCAAGTGACGGTGCTGCAGAGGAGTCAGAGCTCCCTCATACGGGTAGAGGATGAACGTTGAAGCAGAAGCAGAAACAGCCTCTGCACCACACATAGAGGACAGTAGCATTCAAGTAAAGGCTAAGCGAGTGAAAGCGTTGAGTGAAGCAGCAAGGAAGAGAACCAACACCAAAGCAGAAAAGTCTCTCGGAGTCTCGTAGTTGGTAGGGGGAGTACCTTACATGTTAAATGCATGGGTTAGGAACAGGTTTCGAGTGTTGATAATGGTGGTTCTATATCCTGTTGTATGATATGCTTGCATGAGGAATACCTGAGTGTAGGATAAGTGAGAGTGAATGTTGCATGTTATTATCGTCCTTGAAGATGCATGCTTTGTTTGAGTTCCGATACCACAGTACCCGATTGCATGTTATGTTGCGTTGATTGGAATGCTTTGTTGAAATCGTTCATGTTCATATGGATGCATGCGTTGGTTAAGTCCTGACACTGTGGTATACCGATTGCATGTTATGTTGTGTTGATTGGAATGCTTGTTTGAGCCTGTTGATCTTCATATGGATGCATGCGTTGATTAAGTTCTGACACTGTTGTATACCGAGTGCATGTTATACTTGAGATGATGAGAATGCTTATAGAAGTTTGATATTAATTGACACCGATTGTATTGGACTCATATGTTGCTATTGGAGCTATGATGATGATTGCATGGAAGTATGTGTGTGTTAAATTAATATATGGAGCCCTGAAAATGCGTATTACCTACTGCATGTGAAATATGTATAACTGAATGAAAGGTTGTGTGCATGAATTCCATATTGTGTGATGAATTCGCGTGTGGCGCATGGGATGCGTTGTGCTGGGAGCACATAGTGTGGGACACTACCATCGGTTATTAAGCGTGGGACGCTGTAAAATCCTTGAGTGGGACTCAAGGTAGCCCTCGAGTGGGACTCGGGCTGCCTGTGAACACCTCCGTTGGCGCTGAGAGCGTTGGTGTCACCTGTGGGCAAACGGTTGGGTACCTGTAAAACAACCAAGCAGCTGGGAGCTGAAATGATAGCTGAGAGCTATGTACAAAAGGCTGAGAGCCTACGTTGCAACGTCAGAACCGATTACACACGAATACGGAACCGAGTGAATAATCTGTATATATATATATTCCTACTGATGCTGTGAGGAATTAATTATGCATGTGATGATGCTAGTAAGACGACGTATATTCATGACTGAGTGCATTGTTCCGTGTGGATGTGCTGTTAATGCTGACTGAGATCTACTCTATAAATGTATGTTATGTTGTTGAAGAGTTGTGAATATATGACTGAGTGAGAATTTTGTACCCTGATTGATAAATGTTCTATAGATGCGTTCTGATTCATGGTCCTTAATATCATGTCACGGATTGTTGTATGTTAATATTATTGAGTTGATGCGTGTAAAGAGCCGAGCGACAACTGGGGGATTCCGATCAGTAAGGATCTTGTGTGTGTTCTGGATTGATTAGTAAAACTCTGACGTTTATTGTTGCCACGTATGATTGTGTGTATGTATTTATATATATAGTTGTATAAATATGAGACAATCTGAGTCAGCATCTATCATTTAAAATTTAAGATACTCACCCCTGCTGTGGCAATTTTTCAGTGAATATCTCTCGAAATGAGGATTGGAGGAGGAGCTAAAATGCAGGGTGAAGTGCTGATACACTATGGAATTTTATGACTGTGCATATGCTGTATATAGTGTTTTGAGTTAAGCCTTGCCCGGCTCGTGTTTTGTTGTTAGTCTTTTAAACAGAGTTGAATCCCTTAGGATGGGAACATGATATTGTGGTTGTAAAATTGTGATATACACTTCTATATATATGCCTATGTTATGCCATGCTGCATGTCAATCTTATTATGTATAATGCCTGGGTAATCTATATATATGTATATGCGTTCATATTCCCGAATGTGTAGGAAAAGACATAACTTAACATGAAAGAAGCCAACCTATGGTTTAGAGGGTGAGTTTATGATTCTGTCACCGGGTGGGGGAGGTTCAGACGTTCTGAGTGAGTGAAATCAAATAGCTCCGAGTAGGGATTGACGTAGAAGACTGCCCCTAACGACGAGCTGTTAGGATTCGAAGATGAGAGTCTAGATATGCTTCCGAGTGACAACTGCTAGGAATCCTCCCGAGCGTAGAATAATCAATGATCCCCGAGTGAGAAATTGTTGAGTGATGGTTTTCCCGACTGGAGAGTGACACCTTAGACTCTAGGGGACCCTACTGTAGGAAACTGTTGGTAACGAGAGAATCTGAGTGAGTCTTAACTTAGTAGAATATTGAGAGTCAGAAGATTATGGTTACCGAGTGAAAACTAAGTGAAATACCCTGAGTGAGAAAAAGGACGTGAAGATTACTCTGAGTGAGGAGTCCTCCTAGATCCCGAGTAAATAATAGTGGGACCACTTCTGTATTATCCGCATATATATTCTGATTGATGAAACTGTAGAATAAGTTGCATTGTCATAATGGGACTAGTAGGTGCAAGAGCTAAGTCCGAGTAGACTGAGGTTGGATCCTCCCGAGTGAATCAGGCGCTAGAACCCGAGTGCGGAAATGCAAAGTGAAATGAACGAATACCGAGTGAAGTTTTCGCTTGAGCATGTGCGCATTGCTATGTGACCTGCCTACGCGATTTCTCCCTTCTTCCGCTGTTAGTTTCTTGAATTTCTTTTGTTCTCCTACTCTTTTTCTCCTCTCATTTCTTATACCGTGGTATTCTGGTTTTAATTGTAAAAAATTTTCCCTGTTTTTCTTGTCTATGATTTGTTTAAATTAGGGTATTACACATACCACCATGCTTAGGGTTTTTAGGAGAGGAAGAAGAAGGTGGAAGAAGAAGAAGTGTAGAAAGGAGAGGGAGAAAGTGACGTGAAAAGGAGAAGAGAAAGTGGAAGTTTATATTTTTATTATTTGGCTTCACATTAAAATCTCACCGTTTTATAACCAACAGGCTCTCAGTTCGGGCTCAATACTAATTCCAAAAATTATTCCGAATATAGATTCGGACTCCCAATAATATTCTTAACAGCTCTGACCAATGGCATCTCATTCGGAGATACTTGGTCCGATACCCATATTCTAATCGGGTAAAATTTCATCTCACGTAAGCTCAATAAATTATAAATATCCCTAATAAATCCAAATTTAACCATTCCAATATTTTTGGGACACAAATCCACTCATATACATTTATTTACTATTTATTCTCATCATTTATTCATTTTTATAAAATTCGGGGTGTTACAAAAGAGGCATGGAATGACACATGTGCCCCTCTTGACAGTATAATAGTTTCAGTTTCACTTTTCCACCCACTCTGAACTCATTTCTCTTTCGTGCATGTAGAACCACTCTTCCGTTCTCTCTAGAATTCCTTCAAGCCTCTGCTTCTTCTTCTTCTTCTTCTTCGTCTCCCTCTCCTCCTCCTTTTTCCACTCGACGCTGTTGGAATCTCGACTGGGAAGTGGACAGTGTTAAGGTGCCATTCCTGTTTCTCCTAAAGTCGACAGAGCTTCTTCTTCCTCTGCTCCGTCTTCACCCTCTTCTTCATCAACGACGTTGTAGTGTTTTGGAGGCTCGAAGTCCTCCACTGTTAGCGAAGGTCGGACTGTCGAGACTAAGAGAACAGCTTTGGGCTTCTCCAAAGCTGAGTGCAGTGTTTGATTGAGTCTGAAGGTCGTTGAGCAAGAGGGAGTGACTGAAGGAGTGACCGGAGAGCAACCGATCAGCGTTGAAAGTTTGAGTGACTTCACAGTAGGTAGGGGGCGCTTTACATTTCAAATACATGGTTTATGGACGGGTTCTGGGTGAAATTGATATGTTGTTTGTGTTATACTTGAAATGTGTTGATTGATGTGTTTTGGTTGTTTGATCACTTATGATATACCCGGATATGTGAAATCTAAGTTATGAAGTGTTATGTGATTCCGTCCATGATTGAATATTGAACTGCATGTGATGCATGTTGATTTTAATGAGTATGCCGAGTGCTTATAGCGTGAAACGCTTACTATATGATTGTATATGGAATTTCATGTGAAGTATGTTGATTGAAATAAGAATGCCGAGTGCATACAGCATGGGACGCTTAATATAGAAATGGTAATCAAATGAATATGTATGAGATATGAAGATGAGAATGCCGAGTGCATACAGTGTGGGACGCTTGATGATTAAAATCATATGCATTTGATTCACCATTGAAATGCCGAGTGCATACTGCATGGGGCGCTTAATATAGAAATGGTAATCAAATGAATATGTATGAGATATGAAGATGAGAATGCCAAGTGCATATAGCGTGGGACGCTTGATGATTAAAATCATATGCATTTGATTCACCATTAAAATATCGAGTGCATACAACGTGGGACGCTTAATATAGTAATGGTAATCAAATGAATATGTATGAGATATGAAGATGAGAATGTCGAGTGCATACAGCGTGGGACGCTTGATGATTAAAATCATATGCATTTGATTCACCATTGAAATGCCGAGTGCATACAGCGTGGGACGCTTAATATAGAAATGGTAATCAAATGAATATGTATGAGATATGAAGATGAGAATGTCGAGTGCATACAGCGTGGGACGCTTGATGATTAAAATCATATACATTTGATTCACCATTGAAATGCCGAGTGCATACAGCGTGAGACGCTTAATATAGAAATGGTAATCAAATGAATATATATAAGATACAAAGATAGACCTTGGGTGGGACTCAAGGCAAGCCTACCGAGTGGGACTCGGGGCTGCCCGTAACACTTCTGTTGTCGCTGGGAGTGACTGTGTTACATGAGAGGGCAAACAGTTTGATACCAGTAAAACGGCCGGATCAGCTTGGAGCTGAGAAAAAGGTTGAGAGCCTATGTTGCAACATAAAAATTAATAATGAACAATCGGATCCGACTAAATAAATGTGTGCACACTGAAACTGTTGCCGAGTGCAATGTGTCTTGTATGTTTATGTGTATATGTTATTGAGAATAGCATGAATAATATAGCCATGAATGAGTTGAGTGAATTCTGACTGATTGATGCCGAGTGAGTAGTCATATTGAATGGCAGTGTATGTTATTGTTTGATTGTGAAATGATATTGTATAGTTGAGAATGTAGTGACTAATCCGAGTCAATAACTGTCATTTAATATGTAAAATACTCACCCCTACTTGTGGCTATATTTTCAGTGGATATAGTTTAGAACGGAGAATGATGGGAGAACATCAAATCCGTGTGAAGTGTATTTGTGCAAATATGGTGCACACATTGTAATTAGTTATGATGTAGCCCTGGCCGGCTCCTAAGTACACTGTTTAATTTTAAGTGTATTTGAATTTGAATTCTCTCAGATTTGAGAACGTATTTATATATATATTTTGCTATGATGTTGTTGAATTGCCAGTGGGTAAGTGTTGTATGAGAAATGTTAAAGGCTACATTATTTCTGAGTGAGACTTTAGTGAGTGAACCTATTCCGAGTAAAGATAGGTTACAACGACTCCCGAGTGAGAATTGACCGAATGAACCACTTCCAAGGGAAGAATGGTTAAAGTGTTGAGTGAGGTATATTCTAGAAAACCTCCTCCGAGTGAATAAGGGTATATATATATTCTGAGTGGATAATGTTATAATATCCCGTGTAAGACTTAACCTAGTAAATTCTTCCGATGGAAGACAGGTTGAGCATTTTCTGAGTGAAATATGATGGAGAGGACCACTTCCGAGGGAAGATGGTCAAGGTGTTTTCTGAGCGAAACTCAACCGATAGAACTCCTTTCAAGTGAAGAAAAGTTAAAGTATTACTGAGTGAGGCTTAGTCTAGAAACTCTCACCCGAGCGATGAAGGGTTAAGATATACCCGAGTGAAATATAACCGAGGGGAGCTACTTCCGAGCGAAGGAAAGTTAAGAGGTTCCGAGAGGCATGGCAAGGAGAACCATTTTTGGATGAGGATTTGACTAAGAGTGATAAATTACCGAGTGAGGCATAACCCGATGGGACTATTACCGAGTGGAAGGTGGTCCCAATTCAGAGTGGTGGAAAATACCGAGTGAGAGACTCGCTCTAACGAGTAAGGGCTCGCTCAAGCGTTATCCGCTGGTTTTTGTTTGATCGATCAGGGTTTGATCGCGAAAAAATTTCCCCCGGTCTCGGATTTGTTTTACTGAGTCGGAGGATGTTTCAATGATAATATTTTTAATATAATAGATTATAATTTACATTTTTATAGCAAAATAATACTATATCTATTATATAATATGGTACTTTTTCTTTATTTCTATTACTTTTAATCACTTAAATAATAATGAATGATGTGATTAGTAGTTTGGATTTCCCTTCGTGTAACTTTCATCTACAAGTACCCAATATATATTAACTAATTAACGCGTATAACCATAATTTTTAATATTTACATTAAAATATATTATTTTTTAACATATTTAAATTATAACATAAGAGTTTCTATAAACAAATCTTACATATAAAACCCTATTACTATTCACTTGATCACATATTAATATTCAAATTATGTTAATTATTTTTTATAAAAATGATAAATTTTATATTGACATAAACTTTATATTGAAGTATATTAATGTAGATATATTTTGATTAAACAACTAGGGTGAAAGTTGTATGTTTTAAAACATATATAGTATTTTTAAAATATAGGAATCAATATTTACATGATCATATATTAATATTCAAATTACATGACTTACAAATAAAGCTATTGCATATGGCTCATAAAAAAAGCAGGAAAGAAAACTCAAGATTTTAAAAAAATTATATAATATTTAATGTAATAAAATTTGTATGTTGTCTTTCATTAATATTTAAATTATCTAAATAAATTTTCATTCTATATAAAAATAAGAACTTTATACAAATATTTATTAGTATTTAAAATGAATACTATACATATTTATAATAGTTATACTTAAAAAACTTATTTTTTAAATATTAATTTGCTTCCCGCTCATATAGGAAACGTGAAAAGAAAAAGCAAAATACCCTTTAATTATACCAGCAATTCAACTGTATCACAACTAAAAATTTTGAACTAATTTTATCTATCATAAAGAAAGTCCATTATATATGGGCTAGAGCATTTCATAGACAGTTTAAAAGAGCTCATATATAGACATTGACTTGACATGGCTAATCAAATCTGTTAAAACGAAATCCATGTGACTCGGTCTCTTTATATTGAACCATCAAGTTGAACGGTAAAACAACCTTAATTAATAAAAATAAACCCAAAAATCCAAGAAAATTTTTCATGACTAAATCTGAAATCGAAATAAGGGTTTAAAAGCACTCAAATTAATTATCAAAATATGGTAGATACATTTACACATCAAGAAATGATCATGCTTGGGTCAATAATACCAATATACAGCAAACCTAAAATTTTTTGAAGAAACAGGGGCATGAATCGATTCAGAGCAGGCATGAATCGATTCATGTATAAAATTTTGCAAAAACAGGAATACAACAGGGGGATGAATCGATTCACTCCCCCTATGAATCGATTCACACGTCCAAAATCAGGCTAGGAATCAATTCATCAATATGGGGAATCGATTCATGCTTAAAATTTTTTACTGGGAATCGATTCATAGGATCAGGGGAATCGATTCATGCTTAAAAATTTCCCCTGTGAATCAATTCATGTAACAGGGGAATCGATTCACACACCTGTAGTTTATCAGTATCTTGACAGTAACTCAAAATGCAAATTTTTCAACTTCTAGCTACCCTATCTTTTTCATTTCAAATCCAATGACTACCAAACTTTGACACTAGCTAAAATACATTATTTGCGACGCGCAGCCATTGGCCGCACTAAAAATTCCTAAAAATGAGAGACTTATGCATATAATTGTGTTTGACTCGTTTTGAGACATTTTATGCAACTAAGGGGTCATTTGACCTATTCCAGTTTCTACAAGTCACAAATCATGCATAGATGCTACTGAAACTATTCTATGCCATTCACACCTCATAAATTTCCATTTGACCATCTCAATTGCCCAAATATGCATAAAAACCAAGTAACTGTCACACATTCATGACTCTAACATATATCCACTGTCATTTCTCATACAATAATAGTTCTTGGGCATCTCATGCATCAACATTGCATCCCATACATGTCCATAATTCCTGGATATATCAAACCTCATTTATATATATGGTGGGACCATCCATAGTCTCCACACTTCAACATCATCAACTAAATATCACAACAGCAAGTATTAGGTTCAAGACAATTCTACTTAGTTACTTAATCCACTAGCATTCACATATAGATATATATACACACATCAAAATAGGTATACACCGGAACCGGCCAAGGCTACTACAAAACTACTATGTGCATCATATACAGGGAATATATAATGCTTCACGCTCGACTCTGAATGATCTCTCACCAATCTTTGTCACGTCTTAAGTCCACTATAAATATATCCACAAATAGGGATGAGCATTATACATAATAAATGACAGCTATAGTACTGATTCAATTATCCATTTCTTTAACATACAATGAAATATTACAATCAAACAATACATAAACTACCATTCAACATTATCCATTCATATCTCAATGCTATATAAACCAAGTTGTTCTCAACAACACTCATCAATACATATACATATTCATTCATTTGGATCCAATTGCACATTCAATGACTTAGTGTTGCAACAAAGGCTCTCAGCCATACTATTCAGCTCTCAGCTGATCTGGCCGTTTTAATGGTACCAAACCATTTGTCCTTTCATGTAACATAATCACTCTTAACAACAATGGCAGTATTACGGGAAGCCCTGAGTCCCACTCAGTAAGCTTTGCCTTGAGTCCCATTCAGGGACTTTTGTGGAATCCTCGAAACCACAAACCACATAACATAGAAATCTCTTCTCATGCTAAATCATCACATAATGCATCTCATGCAACATTTCCATATTCACAACAAGCATCACATGCTATGTTTCAACATCATAAATTCATAGATGGCAAACCACATAATCATCATAGTTCATTAAACACATCATTCACAATTTAATATACTAATATACCTCGAATCCGTCTATAAACCATGCATTTTGAATGTAAAATCTCCCCCTACCTAGAATAGAGAATTCCAAAAGCTCCTCGAGCTATCGAACACTAGCGAACCATTAATCGTAAGCTCTGATCTCTATTACTCAAAATCAAACAACTTTCTAAAATTCATAATAATTGATTTTAATACCATAATCGGTACAAACATCACTTGCCAAGTTAGGAATCATTAAATTATGACTATTTTGGTAAGTTATAACTCACCGAACTAAGTTATCAATTTCAGAACTCGCCTCTGAATCGAGCTTCAAGCTCTGAATCACTCCGAATCACTCCGAAACTCTATGAAGCTACCTTATTTCATTGAAACAACAATTATTAAGCTTTAATCTTGTAGGATTGACAATTAAGAAGCCATTTCAACTTACTTTCACATGAAAGCTCAAGGTCCATAAAACCCCAAGTTGTCTACTTATTTCAATGGCTTCCAATTACTTTAAAATTCACAAAATTGAAAGAATTAAAGGGTAGAGGCAAGGATAAACTAAAACCTAAGATGATAGTTCATGATCTTACCTCAAATTAAAGAATTTATAGTTCTAACCTTGTGAATTTAAGCTGCCCAACATGAAGGAGAAAGAAAAAAGAGCTTAGTGTCCACTTCAATTTGATGAATTCAAGAGAAAATTGAAGAAGAAGGGAGATTGTGGTGCCAAAAGGAGGAGAAGAAGAAGAAGAAGAAGTGAAGTTTTTCCCTCTCTATTGCCTGTGAGAAAATAAAAGGAAAAAGGAGAAGGGATTATCAATTTAAAGAATTAAGGACATATGAGTCATTTTTGCATTTGTTTTAATTAATCATCATTTTAATTTTTAATTTCTCTTTAATCTTACTTGCCAAATAAATCCTAATTTAGGATGTTATAAACGAGTCCTAGTTTAAAATTTTGAACTAATTTTAACTATAAAAAAGAAAGGTCATCATATATATGGGTTTGTGTGTTTTATAGTTTAAACAACTCATATATAAACACAATTAGCAAACCCTTATATAGAGTCTTTCATCCACAACAGTGATGTGAAAATTTAAAAACACTATTTTTTCACTGTTATAAAGAGTCTTTCATTTGTGTCCATGAGTGATCTACTTGGTTTGGGACATGTTTTCAAATATATCATTTAAGTAGTATATCAGTTAAAGAATTCATAAATATTTCAAATAAAAAAGTTAGTATTGTGGTAATCTCATTTACTTGCTCTTAAAAAGGCATAAGTTCAAATCCTAAGTTTCATATTTTGTCAATTTATTTTTTCTTTGACATTATATGTAAGTAAATTTCAAAGGGGAACTATGTTTTTATCTTTTTTTAAAAAATAAAGGCTACCTATAATTTTATCTTTGATCATATAATCATATAATTTTACATTTAATATGATGACGTGTTATTAAAATTGACTTGAATAGGTACAGACTTTTTTATAGAGTCTTTCATCCACATGAATAATATATTCAATGTAGGAATTCATAAACATTAATTTTCCATTCTTATAAAGAGTCTTTCATTTGTTTTATTGATTAATTTACTCGATGTAGGACTTGTTTCCAAATATATCATTTAAGCAGTATATTAGTTAAAGAATTCAAAAATATTTCAAATTAAAAGGTTGGCATTATGGTAATCTCATTTGCTTGGTGTTAAGAGGGCACAAGTTTAAATTCTATGTTTCATATTTTGTCAATTTGTTTTTCATTATTCATAAGATGTAACTAAATTTTGAAGTAAGATTCTTTTTCTATTTTTTGATAAAAAAAAATTAAAGGTTACCTATAATTTTATCTTTGATCATATAATTTTACATTTAATATGATGGCTTGTTATTAAAACTGACTTAGACTGTTGGTCAAACCTGTTAAACCGGAGACCGTTTGCATCACTCATTTTTTATTAAACGATCGAGTTAAGCAAGTCATGATTAAAAATTTTAACTATAAAAAGGAAAGGTCATCCTAAAAACTGTGTGACTTAATCCATTTCTTTTAAACCATCAATTAAGCAGATCTTAGTTAATATTTTAAACTAATTTTAAATATAATAAACAAAGTTATCATATATAGGCTTGAGCGATTTATAATTTAAGTTGCTCATTTATAAACATAATGTGTAAACCCTTACACGGAGTCTTTCATCTACAAGAGTAATATATTCAATGTGGAAATTCAGAAACACGAATTTCCCACTCTTATAAAGAGTCTTTCATTTTTGTCCATGAGTAATCTACTTAGTCTAGGACTTGTTTTTAAATATATCATTTAAGCAGTGTATAGTTAAATAATTCACAAATATTCTAAATCAAAAAGTTGGCATTGTGGTAGTCTCACTTTCTTTGTGTTAAGAGGACATGGTTCAAATCATACCATACCTTTAAAGTAGTCAAAGGTTTAGGAATACAATCTTATGCCAAACTATCATCAACGGGCCCAAAAGCCATATTAATGCAAAAGCAAAGATGTTTGGTATCCGCTAAAATATCAAATTGATCCAAAACTACATGTATCGATATTTTTATAAACCATAATAATTTTAGAAGCACTATGGTATAATTCAAAACTCAAAATCGCAACTGTTCTCTAAGAGTTGGAGGTTTGGTTAGTATTTGGTATTCTTAGCCAAATGATCTAAACATTGCTCATTTATATAAATAAATTTCTTTCTCAATTAAACACCATCTGACCAAATTTTAGAATACTAAGATGAGTGTCTATTTAGACACTAACCTTCAGTAAAGTTTTCTCGTAAAATGTATTATCACAAGGCCCCAAATGTGAACAGGTCAAAATGACTTATTCTAATAAGAGTTCTTAAAATATCTGATTGAATGCAAATTAAAGCCAAACTAGCTAGCAAGTTGACCTTTCCTAACTTCATAATTACGTCAAAGTCAAGAAAATGTAGACCCAACAATAACAAAATGGTCACACCTTTATCATATAGTAGAGAACACATAATATGAAGTTATGATCATACAAACTCAACAAGGAACCACACACGCACGAGGGGAAAGATGACAATTAAAAATAGGGATGTTGCATTAAATAACTTAAATATAAACATAATGTGAAAACCCTTATATTGAGTCTTCTATCCACAAGAGTAATATATTTAATATGGGAATTCAAAAACACTAATTTTCCACTCTCATAAAAAGTCTTCATTTGTGCCTATGAGTAATCTACTAGATGTAGAACTTGTTTCCAAATATATCATGCAAGCAGTATCTTAGACAAAAAAAATCATAAATATTCCAAATCAAAAGGTTGACATTATAGAAATCTCACTTGCTTTGTGTTAAGTTTTATATTTTATCAAATTATTTTTCTTTGATCATAACATGTAAATAAATTTTGAAGTGGGACTCTTTCTATTTTTGATAAAAAACAATTAGAGGTTACCTATTACTTTATCATATAATTTCAAGGGGGGACTCATTTTCTCTCTTTTGATAAAAAAAATTAGGGGTTACTTGTAATTTTATTTTTGACCAAATAATTTTACATTTAATATGATGATGTGTTACTAAAACTGACTTGAACGAGTTAATTAAACCATCAAGTTAAGCAGGTCTTAATTAAATATCTTAAACTAATTTTAACTATAAAAAAAAAGGTCATCCTCAGAATTGTATGACCCAGTCCCTTTCTATTAAACCATTGAGTTAAATGAGTCTTAGTTAAAATTTGGAATTAATTTTAACTATAAAAAGGAAATGCCATCATATCACATATGGACTTTGTGTTTTCTAGTTTAAACAACCTATATATAAACATAAAAGCGTCAAAATAGGTTCCAACCCATGAGCCAACCCGGCTCGAGGTGGGTTTTAGGTGAGCTGGGTTGAAAAAATGGCTTATTTTTTAAGCAAAGTTTTTTCTGGCTCAGCCCACTCAACCTAGCTCACGGTTGGCTAAACCCATGGTGAGCCGAGTTGGCCCACAAGTTGATGAATAGAAAATAAAAAAAATAAAAAAATATATAACATATAAGTGGCACATGACATACTAATCAGAGACATATTTGCCATATTTAGGTCAAACTCAACTCAAGGGAACTTCACTCATAATTATTCGGCCCTAATTTTTTCTTTCACTTCATCTTCCACTTCCGCACACAACTCCCCTCTTCTTCTTGCATTCTTCATTGATTGTCCACATGCACACAACTCTCATCTGCTTCTTGCATTTCTTCATGTCCACATGCATACGACCTTCTATCACACGTCATTGACTAGTCCTTCTCTTCTCTCCCTTTCTCGATGAACAGGGGGCCTTCTCTTCTCCATGAAGCACAATTATTTCTTCACTGTCCACACACGCACATTGTTTAGTGCTGACTATGATGCACAAGAGGCACGCTTTTTCTAGTTTCCCATTCCCTCCTCTCCTTGATCTGATCGTGACGCGCATTAGGCTTTCTCCTCCATGAACGAGTGACATTGACTGGCTAACGCACGTTGCTTGGTTGTTGTTGTAGGTTAATTAATTTTTTCAAAATTATTTTCTAATCCATCATTTGATTTTTGGGTCTGATTCTAATCTGCTGATTTGAATAGTTGATTCATGTTACTTTAATTTACAAAACATATTTGAATTTGATGTTGGCATGTTGCTACTAAGTTATACTTGTTTGAGAATAGTTTTGTGAGTTCTTATGAATACTCTGATTTTTGATACTCTGATTTTTTAGAATAGTTGCTGAGAATAGTTCCAGAATCTAATTTTTGATACTCTGATTCGAATAATTGATATGAGTTGTTCATGTATTTAAGTGAGAAAATATTAAATTGAACTAACTTTGTATTATTATAAGTGTATATAATATAACATTGTCAAGTGATGTCATAAGAAGAAAGAATTAAATTAAAGTAGTTATATATAGAAAATTAGAAATTAGAAACTGGAAGTAGAAAGATATATTTTTCATTCTATAATAAATTAAGGTAAACATTAATTAAACTATATTAACTTTTAAGTTTTAATATACACCCAAATTTATTAGGTTTTTTCCTTTTATGTGTTAATAATATGTAGAAGAATAGAATCTAAAACTA
The DNA here is from genome assembly GCA_037962975.1 of Clitoria ternatea. Lineage (NCBI taxonomy): Eukaryota > Viridiplantae > Streptophyta > Magnoliopsida > Fabales > Fabaceae > Clitoria > Clitoria ternatea. The sequence continues at coordinate 15,213,556 of CM075672.1, read as the reverse complement.
TGCATCAAAGTAACAATTCAAGGAATGATGATGAAGAAACTAATAATGTAAATGAGTTGGATGAAATTGATGAGATTGATATTTACCCACATGAAATTAGTGATGTGGATCTAAGAAACCAAAGAGAGAGTGTAGGAGAACTTTTGAAGTTTGGAAATATGTAATGAGAATTGAAATCAAAGATGGTAAAGAAAAGGCAAAATGTAATAGGTGTAACAAAGAGTACATAGTTGGTAGGTCCAAAATAGGAACTTATACCTTGTTACGTCATATAAGGAATTGTAAACGTCTTTCTAAGTATCATGATGTGGTTGGAATGATAATTGATCATGTAGGAAAGTTAAGGGCAAAAGAAATTAATTATAAACACTTCTGTCAAGTTATTTCAATATGCATAATAGATCATGCATTTCCTTATCAATGGGTTGAATATAAGTGGGTTAGGGAGTTGCATTCTATGTTGCATCCGGATGTAAAATACTATAGTAGGAACACAACAACATCTGATATGTTCAAATTTCATCTTAAGCTGAAGGAGAAATTAAAACAAAGTATGCTTGACTCGTAATCGTATTTGTTTAACATTTGATTATTGGACTTCTATCACTCAAGAAAGTTATATATGTTTGACTGATCATTTTGTTGATAATAATTTGGTGTTGAATAGTAAAATTCTTGCATTTTGCAAAATGGAACCTCTACATACTAGATTTGATATGACAAAAAAATGTTTTATTGCTTGAAAGATTGGGGAATAGATATAAAGATCTTTTCTATTACTTTAGACAATGCTGATGCTATAACGTCTCGCCTAAATATTAGGTGCTAATCATGTGATTAAAGTTAATTAAACACACCATGTTATTCTAATCAATTAAAATACAGAGAAAATTTTTTGCTAAAGGAAAATACATCACCCTCGAATGAAGATAATCATGCATTCCCAATTTAAGGAGCCTAAATAATAATAATAAATGGAAATAAAATAAATAATTTAAATAATAAGAAAGAGATTGATTAAATGAAGCAAAAGAAGAAAATGAGATCAGGGGCTTCTCGCTTGAGCGAAGCCCTGACTCGTTTAAGCGAAACCAGTGAAGGTCGCTTGAGCGAGTCCCTACTCGCTTGAGCGAGTTCCACATTTCATTCCTGAGCAAACCCCAAACGCGCTTGAGTGAGGGAGTCTATGCGCATCAGGTCCCTATTTCGCTTGAGCGAGATTGTCTCGCTCGGGCGAAATCACTCCAGTACCTAAACTCCACTCACTCGCTTGGGTGAGCTACATTCGCTTGAGCGAAATAGACACAGGATCTATTGACCTGATCCTCGCTCGAGTGAGGACAAGCCCGCTTGAGCGAAATTGACACGGGATCAATTCCCCTGGCCCTCGCTCGAGCAAGACTGAGTCCGCTTGAGCGAGATTCATCCAGTAACCATATTCTCCTAATGCATGCATGTCTCGCTTGAGCGAGAATGGTCCCCGCTTAAGCGAGACTAGGCCAGAGGCCACACTACTGATACAGAGGACTCTTGCTTGAGCGAGTTATGCAGTACATTACTAAAGCTGGAAATTTATGCATGACCTAATATCTTTATACTTACATATCCATTCTTTTACACATTCCAGCATGTATCTATGATCAATTCAACTAAACATACTCCTCAACCTTATTTTTAGTTTATTAATGCATTACCATTGAATCCATCATCCAAATGCTAACAATGCCCACCCAATTTGCATCATAATCATCAAGGCAATGAACAATTTACACACAACTTACATTATCCATTCTTCACAAAATAAGCAAGACCTGCCCAATGTAACTCATCATCTACATATATATAGGTTTCATGCCAATATATACATCCAATTCATGAAGCTTAACATAGCCATGAACATCTCATTACCTGTTCATCATGAGTTCATCTTCTCATCAACCAACATGCAAATTCTACTCATTACTTTCACAAACATTCATAACTTAAATTGTCAGTATTCCTAACACAACATAACTACATTGACTATATCCTAGATCAATCCAACACACATGAGAAATATGTTATAATATTACATACATAGAACACATTACACATTGCACACATCATTTTATTCATAATTTCCTCCGTTCCTTGGCATCAGTCCTCCGCTTGGCGCATCTCCGGGGCTTCAACCTCTTCCTTGTCATTGGTTACTAAATTAAAAGAAACCACAGCAAGGGTGAGTGTTTAGTAAATCATAATTAATTTAGAACGGTAATTAAATAAGGACATACATGATTAACTAAATGTTCTTCTAAATACTAGTTCACTAATTCAACCATAAGCAATTAATTCTACTTCTATTTATCGTCTATTCATATATACAGTTTCTTAGTTGTATACGATTTACAGCATCCTCAAGGTATAGATCACAACAGCAAATATGAAAGAGACATTCACATCATCACATATTATTAATAACCTTATTGAAATCTTACAACTGACTCTCATATAATTCGACGCCTAGTATCCGGATACTAAAGGATCGGCCTTCAGCTGGGGGTCCTACTTGACACCCCGTGAACCCTGCTTGGTCCACCGAGTCCTACTTGACTCTCTACCTCAACCATTGGGTCCTGCTTGACCACTGGGTAGCTCAACTGGGTACAAAAACCACGGGAGCCAGAAAACGAGGGGCTATACATACCGTCGGCCGTCCCACACTACATAATCATGTATACACATCACATTCTCATATCACACGTCATGTGGCCATCAATAATAAATCATACTCATCAACTGGGGTGACCAACATGTTAAGCCCACCAATATAATGCCACCGTACATATCAATTCGTCACAATTTAGAACACTTTTAATTTAATAACTACTGCAAAATATCTACAATTCATATTCATACATGCAGAGATATACAAGTATTATTTAGAAATTTTTCCCACTATCTTAATGTCTAGTTGAATATCCTAAGTTTGACTACGCACCTATTCTATTTAATTATGACCCAAACACTCCCCTTACCTCGATTCTAAGCTTCGACAATTTGTTCTTGATGTCGGTTGCGTCCTTTAGGTGCTTGGTTCAAGGTCCTACCTCTGAATCTAATACCCGCTTCACCACCTGGTCCTTCGGCGTTTGTTTCGGTACTTACGAAGATCGGAACACAAGACCCATTAGTGTTATACTGCTTTTGTTGAACCAATTATCGTTTTCAAGCTTACATGCACTGGAAGAGTAGGAAACAGAAGCTCCTCCCTCCATGCAAGGCCATTGACTAGAGAGGGAAAGTAAAGAGGGAGAGACAACCCAATTTTAATGGGTCCATTGTGTTCACCTTGAAGTCACGATCTTGAAAATGTAGTTACTTCGAAGTTTCGACGCAAAACAGACCTCCTATTGGGAGCATCAAGTTTTTGACAATGGTGAGGGAGAAGAAGAAGAGGAACTCGTGTGAAGAAGATGAGGAAGGAGAATGAGTTTTATTATTTAAGACCCAGGGGCAAAATGGTCATTTCTAATTTCTTTTATATTTTCCCTTTAAAATTTTAATTAAAACTTTTACTTTTAACCCTTATGGGTAACTTCTAAATTTATCTTCATCTAACTAACACCTCATTTAACTTTATAATTAACCATTCAAATAAATTTGTTTAATTCTATAACATTTAATTATTTATAATTATATTTATAATAATAATTCTCAAAAATCTCAAATAAATTTGAAAACAATTGTTAATATTTTTTGCCAATCTAGGATTTTTTTTAACTTAATTATTTAGGATGTTACAGATGCCAATGACAATATGCAAGTCATCTTGATTGAATAAATGAGCTTGCAAAATAGTTTGTTGTGTGATGGTGAATCTTTTCATGTAAGGTGTAGCACCCATGTTTTGAACCTTAGTGTCAAAGAAAGTTTAAAGGTTATTGATGATGTCATGGTTAAGGTTAAGGAGGGTGTTAAATATATGAAAGGGTTAGAGGTAAGAATGATAACATTTAAAGAATATGTTGAACAAGTAAGGGGTATTGATACCAAAGTTGGTTTGGGAGGGGATGTTGCCACTAGGTGGAATTCTATATTTCATATGCTTGAAAGTGCCTTTAGACCATTCAATGTGATGACAAATTTGATTTCTAGCACATCTTATCCTACTTCCAATTTGTATTTTATGCAAGTTTGGAAAATTAAATGTTTGTTGAGGGAAAATGCTAGAAGTGATGACTCCACAATTAAAAGTATGGCTGAAATGATGCTTATTAAATTTGAGAAGTATTGACATGATTAGTGTCATTTTTTCTATTGGAACCATTCTTGATCCAATGATGGAATTTGATGCACTTCAATTTTGCTACTCTAAGCTTGGCCCTTCTACTTGTGAAGATAAGCTTAATTTTATAAAAGGAAAGATTACCAAGCTTTTTGAAGTGTACGTCAAAGGACAACAAAATGAATCAAGTGCCTATTCTAATTTTAGGAGATGATCTTGCTATGGATGTATTCCATGTAAGTTAATCATGTAACGCCCTGGAGCCAACTTGCAAATCTCAAGATAATTACCTTCACCATATAAAATCTCTTAGATAACTTATTTTTCGCCTGGTAATTATCAAGAGATTCACAACCTGATTCTAGAGGTTACTGATACAATATCAGAGTACGCAACCTTTACATAATTAAATTCTTATTATTATACATAACATCAGAGTTCCATACATATTATATTTTACAACAGGCACCTAGATCTTATAAAATATAAAGATGTAAAATACCAAAACATAGAATACACATAATACAGCCATAGTAGTCACGTAAGCAAGCATCAGCCTCAAGATCCTTCATAATTTATCCACATCAAGCATCATCCACTTTGTCATATATCTTCCTGGTTAACCACTAAAGGGTTACCACAAGTAACAGAAAGAGTGAAATAAAATATCAAATAAATAGAAATCAAATTAGAACATACACAATCACAAGTAGGATGCTATGCGATGCAGATGTCAAACAAGTATTTTGTATTATACTTATGTTATTATATTCCGTTCTTTTATATGAATGAAAACGCATGATGGATCCATTCTGGTGGGAACATCTGTAGTGATTTCCAACAATAACATTTTTACAGATATCCAACCGATATCGCGCCCCATAATGCAACTCTACATCGGATAACAATATCATAATATCAATAACAAGTGTTGCGGGACCCCCCTTAAGGACACACTGCTTAGCCCTTAAGACGGCCGTGGTATAAAACCATCGCAGAGGTCTGTTGCTCAACAGAGCACGTTCCCCCACCGGGAACCCCCTCAAAGAACCCCTCTACGGATTCTTTGAACGGCCAATGCATATGATGCATGAATGCATTAAATTATCAAATTCCTTTATAATTAATTGTAATAATAAAATTATTATAACAATCAATTAAGCATACTTCGTTTGTAATTCAAAGAATATGGAAACACATTTTCTATATTATTTATATCATAATTCAATCATATGGAAACACATTTTCCGTAATTTTTATATCATATTTCAAACATATGGAAACATATTTTCCATAACATTTAATAATTCAAAGAATATGGAAACACATTTTCCACATTATAGTAATTGTTTAATATCATATTCCAAACCATTTGGCATCAATTTCACAATTTAATTCAAATTAAATTAAAATCTAACTATATGAGTTTCTAAATAATTAAACAAGTAATTCTAACTTAATTTCTATGTATTTAATATCCTATCCCCTCTTTCTTACCTCAAGTGAAGATCGTTAAGCTTTCCTTATGCTAAACTCCCTTGTATTTTCTTCAAATCTTCAAGTTTGCGTAATTTCTTCTTATGCGAAAATTAAAGAGTTTAAGTATGACAATGAAGGTTTTGAGAGCTTGAAGAGGGAGATGAAAGGTTATAGGATTAGTGAGGTTTTTGGTTTGAGGAAATTTGGAAGGTTGGAGCCCTATTTATAGGCTTTCAATGGTGGTTACTGTAACAAATTACTGTAGCAAATCACTGTAGCAAATCACTGTAGCAGCTCGAAATGACATGGGGCGGTGGGAAAAATGGAGAACACTCATGAATTCTCTACATTTTACAAGATTTTTCATGTGATGTTTTACTGTAGCATTTTACTGTAGCATTTTACAGTAGCATTTTACTGTAGAAGATTTTTATTTTATTTTATTATTCTATTCTATGTTCCATTCTCGTTTAATTCTGTTTTAAGTCAGACTAAAAATATTCTTGTATTCATAATTAAATTTTCTATTTTCTAGGATTCATTTCTTATTTTTCTGAGAAACTTTAATTTTCCACTATTTAATTACCGCTTAAAAATTGGGCTGTTACAAATAAAGTATTACTTTTCTTCTTATTCTTTAACTACTATTTTTATTTAATGCTTTTTCAAACTTGTTAAACTTTTTAAATTTGTATAGGAGTATGCCAATTATGTTTGTCAACATAACAATGCATCTGGAAGGTCTAAATTGGATCTTTATTTAGATGAGGCAAAGCTTGAAAATGTGTTGGATTATTGGAAAGATCATAGGCAACGTTATCCAAACATTTTAAAAATGGCATGTGATGTGTTGAGTATTCCAATCACCATAGTTGCTAGTGAATCCACATTTAGCATTGGTGCTTGTATGCTTACAAAATATCAATCTCTTCTTCTTCCAAACAATATTCAAGCATTGATCTTGACCTGTAATTGGTTGAATGACTATGAACCAATTGGTAATTACATACATTACATTCTATTCTATATTACTTTATTATTATTTTTCTAACAAATTATAATATTCTGATTATATGTTTGTGTTTGATTTTGTAGATTAAAATGAAATTGATGAACCAACAGTGGAAGAAGTTGAAATTAATTAGTCAAATCAAATCTGAGCATTTGAATGTTGAGACTTTAGTATTTTAGTATTTAAGTTTAGACTTTTATTTAGTAATTAGTATGATGTTTTCAATTTGTATTATTTTGAAGTTGAACTATAAAATTATTTAGTTTTTTTATATGGATTATGGATTAATGAATTGTGGTATTTTCCTAATTTTGATTGGTATTGAAATGTGAGAAAATTTTAAAAAAAATTGGTATTGGAATGTGAGGAAAATAAATTTTTTTGATATTTTCGTATTTTTATTGATATTGGAATGTGAGAAAAATAAATAAATAATTGGTATTGGAATGTGAGGAAAATAATTTTTTGGCATTTTCTTATTTTTATTTGATTTTTATTTTTTAAAAAGGTAGGTCAACCCGTGAGCAACCCGGTGGGTTGGTGGGTTGGGTCGGGTTGAGAAATTTGGTTCACTTAAGAAAACGAGCCGGGTTGGGTTGGATTACAAAATTTTTCAACCCGTGGTGGGCCAACCCGTGTAGGCCGGGTTAGCCCGTTTTGACAGCTCTATATAAACATGATCTATAAATCCTTATATAGAGTCTTCCATCCATAAGAGTAATATATTCAATGTAGGAATTCAAAAACATTAATTTTCCACTCTTATAAAGAATCTTTCATTTATGCCCATGAGTAATCTACTTGGCGTATGACTTGTTTCTAAATATATCTTTTAAGTAGTATATCAGTTAAAAAAATTCACAAATATTCCGAATCAAAAGGTTTATATTCCAAATCCTAAATTTTTATATCTTGTTAAAATAAAATAGATAGTATTCTACAATTTATTTTTCTAAATAAAACATTATTTTTCATATTAAATTATTTTCGCACGCATCAATAAATCGAAAATTCTTTCAAATGGTAATTGATAAATTTTCTATGAAATCTAGTACTTAATTTTAACATCAATTTAAAAACTTATATGTAACTTCTTAATTAATTTATTATAGATCAATATAACTTTGAAGATATCGTTGAAAAAATTCAAAATTCTAAAAAAGAAGATTTAATAATAACTATACAATTCTTTTTTATATAAAGAAAACCTTTACGATTCATGTTATTTTCTTAAAAAATTAATTAGTAGTAAGGTATCAATATTTAGATTATCAAAATAGATTTATCAAAAGTTTCTATATCTATTAGGTTTTGTCATATATAATAGGCATTTTATTTTTATTTACACGCTTCAATTTGTAGAATATTTTTAAATCTTTCAATTAATTACTTTTATTTATAATTTTATAATTTATGTTATTTTATTAAAAAATTACTTTAAATTTACTACAGTGTATCAAATTTTAGATTTAAATTTGATATAAACTTATAATTAAAACATTTATTAATCAATGCAACATAATAACGATTTTTACTTTCTTCACAAATGCTATAATTATTTTAGCCTTTTTCTCTTAAAAATATTTCCATCACAATATTATTATCAAGCTTAAATAAAAAAATAAAAAAAAGGGGAATTGAAATGAATTAATTTTTTTTATTCAACCTTACCATAAAAATCCATATTATTATTTATAAATGATTGTATCTAGGATGTATACTCATGTTTGTTTTATTTTTAAAAAAATTGAATTATATATATGATGGTTCATAGTCAGACTTAGAAAGAAGTTTGAATAAGTTAGACTCTTTTCCCACAGAACGTAAACTTTTTACAAACGGGAAATGCAACAAACTTTTGAACAAAACCTTAAGAGATAAGGAAAAGAGAGATGACACACAACAGACTTATACTAGTTCACTTTGAACGTAAAAACCACGTCCGGTACCTTTAGACTTGAAGAATTTTCACTATGTAAAAACATTTTACACAACAGAACACAATCCATGCCCTAAGTATTTTTTTATTCCAGCCACTCCTAGCTTAAACCTAAGTATTCTTTCAACAAGCCACTTCTGGCTTAAACCCAAGTATTTTCTCAACAAGCGACTACAAGCTCAAACCCAAGTCTATCTGGTCGTATCGAGTATGAACCTGTGAGCTCTGATGGGTAAGTTGTGATAGATGATATATGACTCATGTATGTGTTTGAATATGATTACAGGTTCAAGGATTTTGATAATGACAAAGGAATTTTGAAGAATATCTTGCAAAAACAAGATTCAGTATCAGACCTGCAAAAACAGCGTAGCTAATCGATTAGAGAGACAGGGCTAATCGATTACAGAGCTTCTGACTTGTAACTAATCGATTATAGAGATAGGGCTAATCGATTAGAGAGCTTCTGACTTGTAACTAATCGATTACACCAGTATTCTAATCGATTACCAACATCAAAAATTAGATCAAATGTATCAGGCATATATGCTAATCGATTACAGGATTTCAGCCAATCGATTACCAAGCCACTGAAATGACACTAATCAATTACATGGGTGTGCTAATCGATTACCAAGATCAAGAAATGAATTAAATGCATCAGGTGCTATGGCTAATCGATTACTGGGCAAGATCTAATCGATTACCAGAGTTCTGACTTTAAGCTAATCGATTAGATGGTGAATACTAATCGATTACAGCACGAATTGGACTGAAAAATTTGAAGAGTAATCGATTATAGCTCGAGGCGTAATCGATTACGATAGTGGAAAAACACATTTTAGTTGGAAACAGCTCATTTTTTCACCATTTCTCAGATATCCACTACATGCAACGGCTAGAAACTCCATTATGCTCATCTCCAAGCCCTATAAATACAAGACTCCTTCAAGCTACTCAAGGCACCGATTACATCTATCAAAGGAAATCAATTCTTGAGTCTTGTGAGCTTTATTCTTGTATAGTTTCATTTTTCTGAAACTTAGAACTTCAACTTGTATATTCTCTCTTGTTGAGAGTTAGAATTTAAGAGAGCTTTCAATTGTACATCTACTCTATTAAGAGAGTCACTTGCTTGTAAACACTACTCCAAACACAAAGGTTTTCACTCTAGATTGAGTGGTCACAAAGGTTGGGGTTCAACCTTTGGGTATTGAGAGTTTGAGAGATTGGGTGGGTTGCCCTTGTGCTAGTGAGGATTGAGTTCTTGAGTGTTGGACACTAGGAAGTTGCAATTGCTTATAGCTTGTAATCTCTAAACTTCAATAGTGGAAATCCTTCAAGTGGGTTGCTTGAAGGCGAGACGTACACCGGGGTTGGTGGAACTCGTTAAATTGGTTTGCAAGCTCTTCTCCCTAACTCTTTTACATTTATATACTGCATTGAATTGATTTAAGTTGGTTGATTGGGATTTACATACTTGAGCTTGCTTGAATTAGTTAACCTTGAAAATTGCACACCAAGTGTTTGATAAATTTCCTTATCCATATTTGCCTCTTGTTTTGCATTATCTTTTGTACTTTACTTGATCTTACTTTTATAATCTCTAAACTTGTGATAAAAGAATCAAGTTCAAAGGCATTTCAAGCAAAGTTTTAAAAACTCAATTCACCCCCCTCTTGAGTATTGAGGCCACTTGAATAACAATGTAAATGTAGGAAATTTTATGAACATGTTTTGATGGACTTTGGGAAGTCCGACGTTATTTTATGGTGTCGTTGAACCTTGCTGATGTGCGGCCTGAGGTAGGGCCTTGCGATATATATATCGATGCTAAATTTGGAGGACGAAATTCTTTTTAGGTGGGGTGGATTGTAACATCCCAAATTTTATAAAAATGATTAAATATGATAAATAAATATTAAATAATTATAAATGAGTTAGTGAGTGTCCCAAAAATATTGGAATAATTAAATTGGGATTTATTATGAAAAATTATAATTTATTGAGACTAAATGAGATAAAATTTTACCCGGTTAAAATATGGGTGTCAGACCAAGCATCTCCGATTGAGATGCCATTGGTTAGGGCTGTAGATAATATTATTGGGAATCCGAATATGTCCTCAGAATAATTTTTGGATAAAGTATTAAGCCCGAATGGAGATCCTGTTTATTATAAAACCGAGAAATTACTAATGAGGGTTAAAAATAAAACATAACACTTCCTTCTCTTCTCCCTTATTTCATGTTGCTTTCCCCTCCTCTCTCTTTCCTCATTTCTTTCTTCTTCTCCATCCCCTTTTCTTGCTAAAGATGACCACCACCCATGGTCATTTCCGCCCGAAATCAAGAGGATTCCTTGGGTTTATGAACCTTGTATTGGACATGGAGGTAAAGCTTGGCTTATCTCCTCTTTTATTCGTCTTATTTTCGTAAACACCTTGGGGCTTGAAGGAGAGGTATGGTTTTTGACCACCCAGGGCTTTTATTGATAGTTTTTGAGTTATTGAAGTATTATCATGGGAGATTAGATGTTGTTTTGATGGATGGAGGTATGTTGAAACAAACCCTAGGTTAGAAAAATCATTAGGGATTGTTGTTGTTGATGATGATGATTAGAATGCTATGTTATTAGCCAATGGATGCTTGAGATAATACATATAAATGGTTGGAATTAACGATTGTGGATTATTGATGAAAACCCTAGAAATTAGAATTTTGGGGCTTTGAGAAATTGATGAGAAAATTGTGAGTTATTTATGAGTTATTGATAGTGAAATGATTATATATATATATATATATGAATGAGTTTTGAATGGGTAATATTGATTATTGACGTTGAAGGATTGTGAAATCAAGGAAATAAAGTAATGTCTCTAAGTTGTTAGTGTGTTAAAAGTTAAGATGTTGTTAAGAGAGACTAGAATAATGAGGATGATAATTATTGGGTTTTAAAGAATACTAATCTTAAAAGTTAGGAATGTGTATATAGTGACTAAAAGACTTTAGTTTTGAGAGATAGATATGAGGTACCCAATGCTAAATGTTGATTTGTATGACGGTGGAAATGATAGAAAACTATTAAGGATAAAACCTATAGATAGGTGTTGTTATGAATATGAAACAATGAATATGAGCACCAAAACCATGGCGAGTATGAAATTGTTGATGGATGATGGCTTGAAAGGAGCTAAGAGAGCTTATAATGAATTGAGTGACAATGATGGCAAATGGATGATTTATATGAGGATTGGATGTATTATGGATAAGGAGTATGATGTTGTTGTTGTTGTTGTTGAGTTGGTTGACCCTTTAAGCTCTAGAGAATCTTGGTTTAGGGAAAAGAATTCCTGAAACCTAACACAATGGCATAAATTGGCGTTTTTACAAGTTTAGAACTTGTTCACAAGCCTTACAAAATGTAAATCATTATTTAGAATTTATGAGGAATGCCTTGATATGGTTTATTGATTGTATGAATACATGTGTATGTAATATGTAGATGGTGTTCCGGCTTATGTGGTGGGGTATTCGGAGCGTGCATTTAGTTGCGGCTCTTCCCTCGAGGTAGGAGAGGAGTTTACATTAAAATTTCATAAGTAGAATGATAGTGATTATTGTATGTGATTAGTGCTCATGCTTGCCTTGCCATGTAGATATTGAAATTATATGAATGGCAATTTATTGATTATTGAGAATGGTGTATGAGAGTATGTGATGATTGTTATAGAAATATATGTATATGTGTACTGATGATAAGTTTAATTTTAATGTGATTAATGAATTGAAATGGAAATTATTGAGTATGAACGTTTGAGACAAGTTTTAAATGTTTAAAAAGAGGTATATGATGTGTTGAATTTGACCAATTTGGCTTTGTATGGGTTTTGGAGTGTAAGGTTGTTGAATTCTCACGTTTCTGCACATGTACTAGCAATCTCGCTCAAGCGAGAATCCCTTATATCAGTGTTAAGGCCTCTGGCCCAAGCTCTCTTAGGCGAGTGAGTGTCTTGCTCAAGCGAGACATGTGTGGGATGAGTGGGAAAGACACTGGGCGAATCTCGCTCAAGCGGGTATGGCCGCGCTTGAGCGAGCAAGAGGGGAAATGATTCTGAGTGAAATTCGCTTAAGCGAATAACGTGGCAAGCTGAATGTTGCTCAAGCGAGCCAGCCTTGATGAGGTACTGGATTTTTTTTACTCAAGCGAGCGTGAGTCGCTTGAGCGAGCACGAGGGGTCTGATACTAAAACCTTACTCGCTCAAGCGAGTGGCTGGTGTTGGTGTGCCTCGCCCAAGCGATACAACCAGGAATTAGTTACTGGAACATTTCCGCTCGAGCGGGAGGCTGGCCTTAGGAAGCCTCGCTCGAGCGAACGAGCCTGAGATGCACACTGGTGGGATCTCGCTCAAGCGAGAGTGGCTCGCTCAAGCGAGATCGGGGTCTGATGCAGAAAACCCTTCTTGCTCAGGAAAACTTGGGGGCGCCCAAGCGAACCATCCCCATCTCGCTCAAGCGAAGGTGAATCTCGCTTGAGCGAGATACCCAAAACTTGGAATTTCGTTTATTCCCTTAATTTTTGATGCTGAGCCCCATTCCTTTATATTATGGGATATTCAAGGAAATGTATAAGGGGTACTTAATGATGGCATGACATGGTGGGAATTGGAATTAATTAATACATTAGGGATGAATTATTTATGATATATTCACCACCAAGAGTGGGATATAAAAGATTGATAATGAGGGTTTAATGATGAGGTTATGAGATACACCCTAAGGTAAATATGAAACCAATGAGAGTTGGTAAAATGATATAGCATGTGTTATGAATCGAATAATTGGAAATGACATTAGTATGGAATAATGATAAATGATGAGGTTGATCACTTCCTTGCAAAAAGGGTGATTGTTATTATTGATTAATGGTTGAATGCTATTGTGAGTGATACATGTATGATCTTGTGAGTGTGGTTTGGAATATGATAATAAAAATATTTTGAACGCCACACCAACATGGGTACATAAATATATATATATATATATATATATATATATGAGACAATGGTGATGAGTAATGAGATGAAAACCCACTAAATGAATGTGTGGTAATATTGATGAATATTATGTAATGTTGTAATGCAATTGTGGTTGATTGCAAGTGTAAACTCGCCTGTATGATATAAAATATATACATGAGATATGTTGAGATGTAATGCCAAGTATGTGAATGAAATGCCTTGAGGGGCTTGTAAATGATTGTATGCTATTGATTGAAGATGTCAAATTAAAAATATATCCCTATGTGAGAGGGTGAGATATCCTTGCGAGGTTGATTGGCATATGCACTATTGTATTTTGCATTCATGGCATGCCATACCATTGAAATATGGTTGCGAGGCGGGAAACCAACTTGATGATGATATGATATTGAGCCGGTGGTTGCGATCACCTGGTTGTTGAAATAAAAAGGGGCTTGCGAGTTCCTATGATGCCTGTGGTTGTGATCACGAGGCGGGAGTACCCCCCTACAAGGTGGGAAACCAATATGAATTATTGAACGTGGTTGCGATCACGAGAAAGCACCTTGTTAGGCTGCTAAAGGGAGTACCCCTTGCAAGGCGGGAAACCCATGTGAATGAATGATGTGGTGGTTGCGATCACCTGATGAAATGAAATCGAATACGTGCATATGCATTATCAAACAGTTGACATATGCATTAGCCATAGGTGCATGGCATTTGAGATGGGATGACCATATGAGATGAGAAACCCCTTGCAAGGAGGAATTGAATAAAGATTTAATTAATTGATGAAAATAACTTATGAATACCCTTGTTGATAAGTGGCAATGTGATTGTGTATGTGCTTGTGCTTGCTTATATTGTGAACTACATCTTATGAGGCTTGTATGCCTATTATATCAATGTGATGATTATTAAATGATGAATTGATGATTTTATAGCACATCATACATGATGAATGAATGCATGTACACTTAATCACAATGTATGTCTATTCGTTATTTTGAATGTATAACTTACTCTCCTATGTGGTCTCCTTTTTAGCATTGTGATGCAGGTTGCCATGAGATGAGTTTGGATTTTAAATTGAAGTTTTGGGTAGGTAAATAGTGGTAGTGGAAGTGCCTTGGCCGACATCATTTGTGAATTTTAATGTAAAGAACAAATTGTATATGATGATATTGATGATTTAGTGATTTTGGTCATGTATAAGATAATCGTGAATGCATGAATGGTGAACATATGTATTAGTATATAAGTGATGATTTGATGAGTACTTGAGGAATTGAACTTGAACAATATACATTGATGATGGTGGTGTTTGGATTAATGCTAATAGGTGAATAAGTAGGCCAATTATGAGATATGGGCAGTGGTGATAGTTGGGGCATGACCCCGGATGTATAAGCATATTTATATTATATCTTAGGCAATGCATGCGTCTGTTGTAAGTGCATGAATGAGTTATGATCTAATAGGTTTATGTTAGGTGTTTGCATGCTTTGCCGAGCCTTTTCTCATATCATCATATATGGGACTAGGCGTATGCCCGGTATACACATTCTTCTTCCGCTGTAAACTCTACTATTTATGTATACTGTTATGGGCAATTTAGATGTCGATCCAGTTATATTTATATAAATTTGACTCTTTGGTTTTCTGTGGTTTGGGTCTTGATGTAGTCGAGATGGTGTTTAGAAACTATTTCAAGCGCTAAAAATTTACTCGTATTTTTATTAATTATTATCTTGATTACATCGGAATTCGGGTCTGGAAAACCGGGGGTGTTATATGTAACATCCCAGATTTTAAAGAAAATAAAATCATTAAAGAATGATGATTGATTAATTATTGTCCAATAATTATGGGAGATTTTATTAGACATTAGAGGTGAATTATCGGTAAATTGAGAATTACCGGAACCGGGTGATTTAACAGATGATGTGGGACCTACTTGGTCAAATTAAATATTTAATGGGTCTAGAATATTTAGAAAATTATTATGGCTAGGGTGATATAGCTGAAATAATTTTTAGTGTTAAGGAAATAATTAATTAGACTCGACGTATGTCATTAAACGGAGAAAACACGAACCAAATGGAATTAAAAGAAAACTAAAATTCCACTTTCTCTTCTCCAATTCAGCCGTCTACTCCCTCTCTCTCCCATGTTGCTTTTCATGCTATTACCCAATAGATATGGGGTTCTATGATCCAATGGACAAATGACCATGATGTATTGTGTTACCCATTGGACAATGTCCAATTTTTACACAAATTCCCTATTTCTTTCTCTTATTTTTGGTGGTATCTTTCCCTCTCACCATTCTCTATTCTTTTTCATCTTCTTCTTCCATAGTCCTCCACCAAAACCGTCCACCTCCATGCTTCCCCTTTCTCTTGCCAAAAATAAAAACTAAACTTGGAAATGCGAAGCATTTGTGGAGCATGGAAGCTTGCATGGATCATCTTCCCTTTCCTTCTTCTTCATTTTTGTTTTAATGGGGCTTAGACTTGAGGTAAAGATTTCTTACCTCCACCTTATCTCATTTGTGGTTTTATGATGTTAGGTTTGAAATGGTTATATTAGAAGTTATGGGTGTTAAAGAAAATGATGTAAACCCTAGGCTTAATGGCTTAAGAAATGATTTTGATTATGGTTTTGTGAGTGTATAAGAATGAGGGTTATGATATTCATATGGATTTAAGGAATGGGTTGAAGTTGTTGATTGGGTGATTTTGATAAAACTCTAAGTGTTGATAGTTTTGGGATTTGGCCAAATTGATGAGTTAAATGATTTTAATGCCTTAGGACGATTTTATATGGGGAATGAATGTTTGATGCATTGGTGTTGATCTTTGAAGATCTAACCTTTGATGTTTAAAAGAAATGTGTATATGAAAAGGTATATGATTAAAAGAGTTGATTCCCTTAAGTGTTGATATTTATGATGATGATAATAATGGTTAAAAACCACTGATAGTGGATTAAGGAGATGGATATTTGATTTGATGAAGTATTAGGCCTTGATATATGCCATTTAAAAATTGTTAACTAGTGATGGTCTTAGATGAAGTCAAGAGGCTTATAATAGATTTGAATGAATTGTGGTGATGATTGGATGTATTATGGATGAAGGATATGATCTTGTTGTTATTGGGTGTGGTTAGCCCTTTTGAAACCTAGAGAATCTTGGTTTTGGGAAAGGAATTTCCGAAGCCTAACATGAGCATATGAATTGGAGTTTAGACAAGTCTAGGACTAGATAATGAGTTTTAAGAGATGATGCCTTACGATGGCTTATTAATGGCATGTATATATGTGTTTGTTGATAGGATTGTGTTCCGGATGATGATGTGGAATAATTGGAGCGTGTGCGTTGCGATTTTTCTGTCGAGGTAGGAGAGGAGTTTGCATTTCAAATTGCATGAGTGAATAATTGTTGAATTATGTATATGTATGAACTCATGCATTGCCTTGCCATGAATGTGTTAAATGATAAATTGATGATGTGATGAATGATGGCTTGGCCTTTATTGAATGTTATGGAGATGCATATATATATATATGAGATGATGATATATGTTGGGTTGTCCCTTAGTTGGACATGAATTATTTGTGAATGAAAATTTATGAATAGATAAATTACTTGAGTTGTGAAGTAGTGATCATGATAATTATGCATAATGATATGTGTGGTTGTGATGAAAAATGGTTTAGGAATCCTTCTTATGTAGTTAAATGAATTAGAATTATAAATGGAGAGGTATGGCTTGTTGGATTAGGCCTAAAGGCATGATTTTATCTATGTATGGTATTGAATTAAGCCAAATTTTGTATAAGAAGGATATAGGCATATGAAGTGGAGTGAAAAACTTAAGTGTTGAGCGTATGATGGTTAACTTGCTCAAGCAAGTTGGGATCTCGCTCAAGCGAGAGTCCCCTGTATCAGAGGGTGGCCTCTGGCCCAATCTCGCTCAGGCAAGAAGAGGTCTCGCTTAAGTGAGACGTTTGTGTAACAGGGGGTGTGCTACTGGATGAATCTCGCTCAAGCGGGCGCGACCGCGCTTGAGCGAGCATGATGGAAAATGGTTCTGGGTGGATCTCGCTTAAGTGAGTGGCGAGGCAAGTTGAATCTCGCTCAAGCGAGCGAGCCTAGAATGAGGTACTGGACAATTTCTGCCCAAGCGAGCATGACTCGCTTGAGCACGCACGGAGGGTCTGATGCTAAACTCTACTCGCTCAAGTGAGTGGCCAAGTGAAGGGAGATCTCGCTCAAGCGAGCGAGCGTGGATACGCTGCTGGAACCCTTTCGCTTACGCGCGAAGGGGCTCGCCCAAGCTGTAACATCCTAATTGCACATTACTGGGCAGATTAAGACTAATAGAGCGGACTTAAAAGGTAATGGCTGATTAACTAAAAGTGGCATGGAAATTACGCATGTGCCCTCTAGACAGGTATAAGTGACTTCCGTATCATTCTCCCACTCACACTGAGCTGGGAAAAGAAAGTGAGAGTTGAACCATTTCTCCTTCGTGCATGCAGAGGTGCCATTCTCGTTTCTTCTGAAGTCAACCAAGCTTCTTCTTCTTCTTCGTCTTCTTCTTCTTCATTAGCAACATTATGGTGTCTTGGAGGCTCGAAATCCTCCACTGTTGGTGAGGCAGAGCTGTTCGAAAGAGAGAACTGCTCGGGGTTTCTCCAAAGCTGAGTGTAGAGTTTGACGACTGGAATCGAAGGTCATTTAGTTGAGAAGGAGTGACCGAAGGGTGATCGGTCAGCGTTTGAAAGTTTGAGGAACTTCATTGTAGGTGGGGGTGCTTTACATTTCAAATGAATGGTTTATGGACGGGTTCCGAGTGAAAATCGTTATACTGTGTGTTGTGTTGATTTCCATTCATGATTATATGTTGTATTGCATGAGATGTATGTGATGATAGTGTGAATGCTGAGTGCGTGTGGTGTGAGAATGTTGTGTTGATTCCGTCTATGATTTTATATTGAATTGCATGAGATGCATGTTAATGATTATGAGAATACCGAATGCATGTGTTGTGAGACAGTTGGGTTGATTTCTGTTTGTGATTTTATATGGAATTGCATGAGATGCATGATCAATGATAATGTGAATGCCGAGTGCATATGGTGTGAAACTATTATGCTGGTTTCCGTTTGGGGATTTTATATTGAATTGCATGAGATGCATGCTGATGATAATGTGAATGCCGAGTGCATATAGTGTGAAACGGTTATGCTGATTTCCGATTCATAACTTTATAATGATAATATGCATGAGATGCACCATTGAAAATGCTGAGAGCATTTAGCGTGAGACGTTTATTATTGAATCGGTAATTAAATACTTATGCATGAGATGCTATGAAAGACCTTGAGTGGGACTCAAGGCAAGCCGACTGAGTGGGACTCAGGGCTGCTCGTAACACTGCCGTTGTCACTGAGAGTGACTGTGTTACATGAGAGGGCAAACGGTTTGGTACCAGTAAAACGGCCAGATCAGCTGAGAGCTGAATAAAAGGCTGAGAGCCTATGTTGCAACACAAAACTTAATAACGAGTAAATGGATCCGATTGATTGAATGTGTGTACACTGATAACTGTTGCCGAGTGCAATAAGACTTGTATATGTTATTGAGAATAGCATGAATTATGTAGCCCTGAATGAGTTAAGTAAATCCCGATTGGATGATGTTATGTGAGTAATCATATTGAATGGCAGTGTATGTTATTGTTTGTTTGAGACATGATATTGCATATTTGAGAATTAGAGGATTAATCCGAGTCATTAACTGTCATTTAATATGTAAAATGCTTACCCCTACTTGTGGCTATATTTTCAGTGGATATTGGTCGGGATGGTGAATGACGAGTGCTTATCGAGCCCGTGTGAGGAGTATTTGTACAGATGTAGTGTACATAATGTATATAGTTTTTGATATAACCTTGGTCGGCTCTTATGTACACCGCTTTGTTTTGAATATATTTATATATACGGATTTGAACTATCAGGATTATGAACATATATATATAATGTTATGAGGTTGTTGAATTGTCCAGGAAGTATTGTTGTGTATGAAATGTCAAAGACTAAATAGCTCCGTGTGAGACATAGTTGAGAGAGCCTTTTCTGAGTGAAGAAAGCTTAAAATAGTTCCGAGAGAGATGTGTTCGAGGGGACTACTTCTGAGGGAAGGATAGTCAATATGTTTTCGAGTGAGAAATAGCTGAGTGAACCTCTTCCGAGTGAAGAAAGGTTTAAATACTCCCGAGTAAGAATTGACCAAGAGAATCACTTCCGAGGGAAGAATGGTCAAAATGTTTTTGAGTGAAACCCATCCTAGAAAACCTCTCCTGAGTGGATAAGGTTTAAATAATTCCGAGTAAGACCTAACCTAGAAAACCTCTTCTGAGTGAAGAAAGGTTAGAGCATTTCTGAGTTAGACATGATTAAGAGGACCATTTCCGAGTGAAGAAAGGTCAAGGTGTTTTTCGAGTGAAACATAACCGAGAGAGTCTCTTCCGAGTGAAGAATGGTTAAAATATTTCCGAGTGAAACATAGTCGAAGGGAAATACTTCTGAGTGAAGGAATGCTTAAAGGTTCCGAGTAGACATAACCGAGAGAATGACTTCCGGGTGAAGGTTAAACGCTTCTGAGTGAACCATGTCTGTGATGAGATCTTCCAAGTGAAGAGTAAGGATCTGACTGAGTGAGAAATTCCGAGTGAGGCATGACCTGATAGGGACCGTTCCCGAGTGAACGAAAGTCCCGATTCCGAATGAAGGAACACTGAGTGTAGGGACTCGCTCTAGCGAGTAGGAGCTCGCTCAAGTGATCCTTACTGTTTCGTTCACCCGAGTCAGGATCTCGCCCAGCGAATGACACCCTGACCCTATTTTCTGTTTCCCGACTCTGTTTTCTCTCCTGACTTCTAATCTGAACGTGAAAAATTTTCCCTCGGCTTCGAGTTTGCCTTTGTTTAGTCGGGATGTTTCACAAGCGAGCTATGTTAATCTCGCTCAAGTGAGTGTGGGTCTCGCTCGAGCAAGTTGCTCAGGATGGAATTTTATTGTATTTCCTCATTTTGCTGATGCCAAATCCCTTCCTTTATATTATGAGATACTTGAGGGAATGTACATGGTGGATTTAATGATGATATGATGTGGTAGGGTTTGAAAATCGATTGATATACTTGGGATGATAAGCTTATGCCCATAATATATTATGAAAAGGAAAAGGTTCATCACCAAGAATAGAACATAATGAATAATAATGAAAGTTTGATGATGAGGATATGAGGTATACCCTTGAGTGATTTTGAAACCAATGAGAGAATAATTGAATGACATAGTATCACTAGTAGAAAAGTACCATTTCACATCGTAGCCTTCATCGCGGTTTAACAAAAAACCGATGTGAAAAATAAAGGCGGAACATTTCACATCGGTTTTCTATAAAAACCGATGTGAACAACGGATTATCACATCGGTTTTTTGAAACCGATTTTAAATATTGACGCGGTGGCAATTTTGAAATTATGTGAAATGTTTCATAAGCATATTAGACCACGCTTTTTAGGAAACCGATATGGAATATGGAATCAGGCCTAAATACCACATCGGTTATCTGAAAAACCGTTATGGAAAATTATTTTTTTAAAAAAATTAAAAGTGTATAGGGCCGGCCTCAGTTTTTCCACGTAGACCACATCGGTTATTTGCAAAACTGATGTGTATTGTTTTCATTTTTCCCGTGCCACATCGGATATTCTAAAAACCGATGTGAAATGTGTAGATTGTTATAATATTTGATAAATTCAAAATTTATGATTACTCGATAAAGATAAATATAAATGTAATATTTCACATCGGTTTTACTAAAAAACCGATGTGGTAGGTCCTAAAAATTTAAGTTGCGCGCATTAAAGGTTTTTCATAAATCCGATGTGGCCTCACTTTTCACATCGGTTTTTCATAAATCCGATGTGGCTTCACTTCTCACATCGGTTTCGCCAAAACCGATATGGTATTGGATTTTTGTTAAATATTTTTTTTCTTTTTAGTTAAATCCTCGTGATATCCCAGATCCAAATCGCAACCGTCCATTCACCGATCACACGGATTGCTCCCAAATCCAACACTCCAAAACCAAACCGACCTTCCTCTAACATTTCAATCCTCAATAAACTCCCTCATCTCATCCTACTCTTTTTTCCTCACTGATAATCGCTAATTATCTCTTCTCCTTCTTCTTCTTCTGGATCCTTCTACACTCACTCAACTAATGGCAAGGCTCCCTGTAAGCAGCTGGCGACAAAGGCCGCTCCGAAGTCTCCTCCCCGCGGTTGGGGTCAAGTGTGAGGCACAACTCGTAGGTGAAGGAGGAACGACCTCTGACGATGATTATTGTGCCATCAGGGAGGAGTTGGTTGGAAGCGTACCAGCGGCTGTTAGAGAGGTTTTGGGGATTCAAGCTAGTCGTACGGAGTTTGTTGTAGCTGTCGTTGAAGCCACTGGTTTGGATGAGGGTGCCGTCAAGGGACAGGGAGCCGGAGGAGCATCAGGCGTCGGATTGGAGGAGGGGTCGTAGAGGACGGAGTGGGCAGTGCAGTCGAGTTTGAGGGTCATGTCGTGTGGGTTATTTTTATGTGTTATTTTTTTTTGTCTTGTTAATTTCCATCTGTGAAGGTTGTTAATCTAGTAATTTTAGCATATTGGGCAGTTTCTTCTAATAAAATTTGTATAGTTGTAACTTTCAGATATGGTTCACTGCTCTTTTTTATTTTCATCTTTCTGAAAAACCGATGTTACATGTATTAAAAAAATCGATGTTATATGCCCTCCATTCATATCGGTTTCTAATAAAAAGCGTTGTTAATTTATTTCTTTTCACATCGGTTTTCTTTAAAAACCGTTGTTAAGTTTTTCCTTTTCACATCGGTTTTCTTTAAAAACCGTTGTTAATTTTTTGATTTTCACATCGGTTTTCTTTAAAAACTGTTGTCAAATCTATTTTTCACATCGGTTTTAAAACCGATGTGAGATGTACCTATATTTCACATCGGCCGGCTCCACATCGGTTTGAAAACCGATGTGAAAAGCCTAAAAAAACCGATGTGAAAAGTTGTTTTTGTACTAGTGTATGCGTTATAAATTGATAAATTGGAGAAAATATGATATTGATTAATGATAGGTGATGAAGTTAATCTTTCCCTTGCATAAAGGATAATGTTCATTGAGGATGATTGTTATTATTGATGTATTGTAAAATGCCATTGTATTTTATACAAGTGTGATCTTGTATAGGTGGTTTAAAATTGTATTAATAAGTTATTGCATTACTACACTAGTTATGAAACAATGGTAATGATAAATGAAATGAAAATCCACTAAATGATTATATGGTGGTATTGATGAAAGATTAATGAATGTTAATGATGATTTCTGATGTTTGTGATGCCATTGTGGTTGATTACAAGTGTTGGCTTGCATGTATAATAAATGATATATTGAGATGAAAATGCCATATATAAAACTTGAAAATAATGACTAAAACCAACAATGATAAAATCCACTAAGATGTATATAGTGGTGTTAGTGGTTATGAAGATGATGTTTGATGAGTGGCATTTAGGATGCACAGTGTAAGAAATGCATTTGATTTGCATTGCATTGCATCCATGGCATATCATACGCTGTCGGTGCTGGATTATTAGGGGATTCCCCCGATTGGCCCAGTGGGAGGACGACTCAGTACACGAGCATTCTTGTTTTTTCCCCTGTGACTCGGTGTGTAAGTCAGGAAGCTGCCCATGCTGAGTGATAAGTCTTGTAAAGACTTAATAAATTCATCTTTAATTTAACTTAATCCATTAAATATTGTTGAGTTTGGCATTATTATTTAATGAATTGTCATTCTTTCTTGTTTTAATTATTTAATTCACATGTGTTTAAATTGTACAAGAAAATGGTTAAAAAGATAAGTACATAAGGAAATATGTTTATTGAGAGATTCATTAACTTAGCATACATACACTAGAAAGCCAGCATACATACACTAGGCATTTATATGTTGTATTTTGTAGGATCAGGTGCAGGACATCCAACGTACATACGTTGAAATCCTAGCGTACGTACGCGCACAAACAGAACCTAAAAAGTGAAGAATCAGTAAGTCAGTGAGTCAGCGTACATACGCTGGCCTCCCAGCGTACATACGTGCAGATCTAGTAAGGTGTGAAGCCATCACGCTCAAGCGGTCAAGGGTCACGCTCAAGCGTGAAGTCACCTGCATCAAGGAATTTATGCATCACGCTCAAGCGGACACGATCACGCTCAAGCGTGAGGTCACCCTGCATGCATCAATTTAACGTACCACGCTCAAGCGTGCATAAATCACGCTCAAGTGTGATGTCTGTTGTCCAGTTTATTATTTTCCTTCAATGTGAATTGCTGTAATAGTTATCATTGATTACTTTATTAGTAACTTTATTAGTTGCTGACTATATTTGTATCCTGGTAATTTAATTATTGTGTTATAATTATTCATTCCTTTGTAATTAATTAATTAATTAGTTTTGTTAGTTTAATTGTTAGGAAGTTTCCTTTGTAATGAGAGTTAGTTAGTTAGTTTTTACCTTAACTACATATAGTTATAAATACTCTGTAACTGATACATAGAAGCAATAACACAATTCATTTTCTAATTTTCAATCTTTCTCTAAACATTTTCCCTCTCTAAACTCTCTCTTCCATGGCTCTTCACGTTCTACTTTCTGAAACCACTTCCATGGGTTGCTAAACTCCTATGGTTAGGATTGCTGAAGCTTCCAATGGAATCTTGAATCTGCATTGAGGAAATTATCTTCTGAAGCATGAGGAGAACAAGCTGAGAAGTGGATCTACTCTGCTAGATTGATAAATCCAGACCTAATTGAAGAATTTCACCAGTGAGGAATCATGGTTGAAAGCTTCGGTAACTTCTAGCTTCCTAACTAATTCAGGCCTAGTAATTAGGTGAATAGTTAGGGTTCAATCCCCAATTTCGCATTAGATTTCTCTGTCGCTGAACACCTAAGGGATTAGGGTTTAATGCTTAGGAATTAGTGTTAATTACCTAAGGAATTAGGGATTAATCATCTATGAATTGTCCTCTTGAGTCTGAAGCTTGATTGAACCTCAATTGAATGTTTCCTGATGAAATTGTGACCTGAAGCAATCCTAACCTATCTTCTATTAATCACACTTCACCTTTTATATTGTTTTTGAAATTATAAAAACATAAAAAGTAATAGAAAAGCCTAAACAGAATGAATTCTATCTTCGTGTGTTTTGGTTTAGCTTGTACTAGTCCTAGGTTGTGGTAATTACCTCAATCCCTGTGGGACAATCAAATATATTACAAATTTAATGATTGGTGCGCTTGCCAAAAGAATTTAATCCTTTGAGATTATACATCAAGTTAATGGTGCCATTTCCGAGGATTGTTGAGTAATATCAACAATCCTTGGACCGGTACTAGACTGAACCATTTAATTTTGTTTTTGCATATAGTAGCAGTTTAATTCTCGTTTTTAATATAACAATAGCTTGTGTGTAGCAGTAGCAGTAGCATTGAAATTGATTCTGTGTCTAATATCTAGTGTATGTAATCAAGGAACAAAGGAGAGCCATTCTTCTTTGATCCTGATATTGATTTGTTAAAGCGTAGACTTAGAAATGAGAAAAAGCAAAAAGAACAATAAGAAATGGAACAGAGGAAAGTTACACTAGGTGACTACTCTAGGCCTACTGAAGAAGGATCGCAATCCAACATCCTTAGGCCTCCAATTGCAGCTATTAATTTTGAACTTAAACCGGCTTTGCTGCTGTTAACCCGGCGATAGCATCTCAACAGTTCTTTTCCACCACCGGGTTTGTTAATTGGCAAGCGCACCAATCGTTTGTAGTTTTCAAAATTTAGATATCGTTCCACTGGGATTGAAAGTCCAATAATAACAGTAATTTTCTATTTACTATGGTAAATGGGAAGGAAGTTATAAACAAAAGAATAATTTATATACAATTTATACAATATTCACAGGATAGCATGATTGAGTGGTTCATAAGATAAAAGAAAATAAAATCTATCTAAAAAAACGAGTTGCAATCTAGAATAGGTAAGATACTTGAGATAAACACAGATAAACAAATTATGTTGGAAATTGGATCCCTAATCTAGAATAACAATGAGGAACTCAAGACATGCATATTTAATCATCAAGTTTCATGTCATTGCAGCTTAAAATCATTATAACCGATCCCTCGTGATATAAATTCTAAGAATTCACCGTAAAGTCCGATCCCTCGTGAGCTTTCTCAGTAAAAACTTGCATTAAGACCTGGCCTTATGGCAACAATGGTTAACAACCCCTATAGAATTGAGATACCAATGGTATTCCAACTTTTTACTTTCGTCAAAACAAGTTTCAATACGGCATGAACAATCATTCTCCCGTTTGACATTCATACTAATAAAACAAGTTTCAATACACATGAAAATCATTCTCCCGTTTGACGTTCATATTAATAAAAGGTTAAAATACTAACATGGACTTGAATCATAAACATGCAGAGGTCGAATTCACAACATTATACTCAATAGATTAGTTCACCAATTCCAACATAAACAAATTAGTTACACATGGTGAAAGTAGAAACAACACTTATAGATTTTGACATTACGAAGACGATGGGAACTTCACGATACAATGATCACAATACACCGAAACACACTCAAGTATCTAGAAAACTATTCTAGAACTACAACTCACAAAAGAAGTACTCAAAGTCGAGCACAAGAGAGAAAAGAAATGCTATGCAATGGGATGGGATGGGATGATTTGAATGGTGTTGGATGGCCCTATTTATAGGGCTGAGCAAGGGTGCTGACGCTACGCGTCCCTGTGACGCTACGCGTCACACCCCTGACTCAGCCTCCATTAAAGACTTGATAATGGTCACTTCAAATTATTAAATTTGATCATGCTTGGCCATATGGACATGTCTCCACCGATTTTTGGCCTTTCATGGTGAGTGGGATGGCCCTTGTGGCTGAGTGGAGTGCCCATTATTGGGTCCAAGTGGAGTGGTTGGTCAAAGTGGAGGTGGAGACCACGCAGCACTGACGCTACGCGTGGCTGTGATGCGTAGCGTCAGCATCAAAAATAGTTGTTGATGCTACGCGTGGGGTGAGGCTACGCGTCAGCTCCTCCAGTGTAATTTTCTCTTGATTTCTTAACTTTTTCACTGCAAAACTAGAGAAAATTGATCAAGGGCAGATTATTTCCAACAACATCCATTTATTGAATTTAAATCCTAATTTTCTAACAAATTAAACTAATTTTTATAATTTTTATGAAATTTTTATTCAAGCTTTTATTGAAAATTTAAGGACTAACAGCTGCAGTTGGTTGGAAATGATCAATTCGGAAGAAGTGATGTTGAGGATCCAAATTTGCATCTAGCAATCTTCCTCCAGATTTGTGATACAATGAAAATGAATGGTGTCCCTGATGAGGCAATAAGATTGAGATTGTTTCCTTTTTCTCTAAGAGATCGTGCAAAAGCCTGGTTACAGAGCCAACCAAGAGGCAGTATATCCACTTAGGAGGATTTACAAAGAAAATTTCTGATTAAATATTTCCCTCCTTCCAAGTATGCCAAGTTGCACACAAAAATCACTTATTTCCAGCAAAGAGAGGGTGAATCTCTAATGGAAGCATGGGATAGGTATAAGGAGAGTTTAAGGAAATATCCTCATCATAGGATCCCTGATGTGCAACAAGTTACCATTTTTATAATGGAGTAAGACTAGCTACTAGGGTCTTGATTGATGCCTCAGCTAGAGGTTCATTGACCACTAAAATTGTAGAAGAGGCCATAGAGCTAATTGATGTTATGGCTTCAAATAAATGTTTAGTTAGTGAAAGGAGCTAAATCCCTAAGAGAGGGATACTAGAATTAGAAGCACAAGATGCTTATTTGGCTCAGAGTAAGTTGATGACTCAGGCTTTGGAGAAATTAAGTGTTTAAATTTCAGCTAGTCAAGTCTGCATGATGAGTTGTGATTTTTGTGGTAGAGACCATGAAAATGGCATGTGTGATCCAAATATGCCTGCTGAGCAAGTTAATTTCATGGGGCAACAATTTCAAAGGAATTATCCCTCTAATTCTTTTAATCTTAACTATAGAAACCACCCCAATTTTTCATGGTAGAAGGGTCCATATTTAAATCAAAACATACCACAAACTCAAACCACAACTAGACCACAACAACCTCTTCCCCCTCCCCCTAAAGAATGTTGGTGTATGCACTATGAGCTTTTATGCTTTTTCATTTGTATCATTTTTCTACTTATCAATAGAAAAAATATTTCAGTTTAAAATTGTTTTAAACTTATTTATCCTTGGAGTAATAGGTCATTAAAAATTATTCCTAAAATGTCCCTAGTTAAGTATTTACATGGGGACATGTAAATACATTGAGACTAGTGTGTGAGTGTACTGATGACCTGATCTCACAGATCATAGATATAGATGATATCGAGTCTTCACACGGGTACACATTAAGAGTAATGATATACTGGACAGACCCACCATGAGAACGTTGCATGGATCGTTACATGATTGTCATAAACGATTCTCAATGTGATAATGGTATATGTAGTCCTTCGACCTGAAGTCACTACGATTCCTACATGAGGAGTTTATTGTTTTAATACAATTAAACGTCTTCTGTAACAAGAGGACTATAAAGGTTGTGATTAGACAATGAACAAATTATGCAGAGGGATGTGAGTGATGTAGATGGGATTTGTCTCTCCTATGTGACAGGAGTGATATCCATAGGCCACTTGATGGAGTAAGACTAAGAAAACGCATGGCCATGCTAGAAAGAATAAATATTAGATATTTATTCAGATCCAGTCTACTCCGGTATCAAGTAAAATAAATTGGGCCATACAAGGATGACGCGACCATGCCTTGGGCCCAATTAGGATATCGTGACAAAAGGAATAAACGTATTAAATAATTATCACTTATAGGTTATGTTGATAATATTCGGACATAATGATGCATTGCTAGATGCTGCTCTTATTTTATATTAATAATAAAATAGTTTATTGTTAATATGACCGGGTATTTTACCTATAGGGTCACACACATAGAGTAAGCCCATCAGAAAATGTTGTCTTATTTTAGTTGGACTAAAATAAAGCTATTGGGCCTAACTCATTTGGAATGAGTAAGAAGCCCACTTTTAGAGAGAACAAATTAGGTCAAACCTAAGCCTATAAATAGAGCATAAGATGCTCATAGGCCGTTCACTCAAGTGAGACACAAATTCGCAAAAGGTTGCAAGAGCTACACGCCGTCAACCTAGCAGTTGGCAAGTGTTGCGATTCTGGTGGGAGTGCTCGTGTGGACCCCTAAAGGACGAGGCTACGACTGCTTCGGAGTTCTTCAAGAGGTAACCTAAAATAATTCGAAATTGTTTTGTGCTTTGAAACACGGAATCTTGCAAATCCTATGGAATCCCTTTTACCTTTCCGCTGCTCATGCTTAGGGATTCCCTAACAAAGAAAAGTCTGAACTTGAGAATGTTTTATCTCAGTTCATTCAGGCCACTTAGACCAGCTTTAAAAATCAAGAAGTGTTTATCTGAAATCTGGAAAATCAAGAGGGACAACTCTCAAAGTAGTTAGCTGAGAGACAATCAGGCAATTTTCCTGGAGATACGTAGGTAAATCCAAGGGAACATTGCAAAGTAATAATCACTAGGAGTGGAAAAACTTTGGTTCTTCCTACCCTAAGTAATCAAAATACTATAGAAAAAGAAAAAGAGTAGGAAAGTGAGCAATTTAATGATAAAACTGAAAATAAAGTAGAAACAGAAAAAGAGAAAGAAAATCAAGTTGATCAAAAGAAAAAGAAAAAGAATGATTTGATCTTGGAGGAAGTTGTCAAGCTAACTCCTGGGAAATTAAAGAATGCCCCATTTCTACATAGATTTAAGAAAGAGATAGAGGAGAAAAAGTTTGCTAAGTTCTTAGATGTGTTCGAGAAGCTTCACATAAATATTCCCTTTGCTGAGGCATTGTAAGAGATGCCATCATATGCTAAATTTTTGAAAGAACTTATGTCTAAGAAGAGAAAGCTTAAGAGAGATGAAATGATTGCCCTTACTCAAGAGTGTAGTGCAATTATTCAGAAGAAACTCCCTCAAAATCTAGAAGATCCTGGATCTTTTACAATACCTTGTGTAATAGAGGATGTTCATGTTAGAAGTGCTTCATGTGATCTAGGGGCTAGCATTAACCTCATGCCTTTGTCCTTAATGAGGAAATTAGGAATTAATGACCTGTAACCAACTCGCATATCTTTGCAGTTGGCTGATAGGTCTATCAAATATCCTCATGGGATGCTGGAAGACTTGTTAGTAAAGGTAGATAAGTTTATCTTTCCAGCAGATTTTGTAGTTTTGGACATGGAAGCTGATAGAGAGATTCCCTTAATCTTAGGGAGACCCTTCTTAGCTACTGGAAGAACTTTAATTGATGTAGAGAAGGGAGAACTCATGCTGAGAGTTCAAGAGGTGCAGGTAACTTTTAATGTCTTCAATGCTATGAAACATCCTGTTGATAAAATGGATTATTTTATGCTTGAAGAAATTAAAAGTTATAAGACTTCTTTGCTATTAAGAACTGAAGAAGAGGTGTTACAAGCCTTTCTAGAGGATGATTTTGACTCTGAGACTGAGGAGTTAGATGACTCACATAATGAGTTACTGAACCTACTAGAAGCATATGAAGTAGGGGAAGTAGAAGCTAAAATGAAAGAAAACTTAAAATAATACTGCACTTGGGAAGGGTAAAGAGGTATTTGAAGAAAAACATGATTTGAAACCTTTGCCTTCTCATTTGAAATATGTGTCGCGACCGGAATCACGGCGGCGCGGTTGACCCTTTGAAAAGATGAAACAAACAAAAACAGGGAGTCACCACCAACATTTTATCCATAGGAAAAACATTAGAAAAAACTTTAACAAGGCACTGGTTAAAAAGAGTGAGATTTGAATTCGGGAGTCGGTTACGAGTAGGGAAGGTATTAGCACCCTACATCGTCTGTTAAAAACAGTAACAAGATTGAAAATGCGCAACATGAATAGCCTTACGAGGGATGTAATATTTCTTCCTTTTTATTATTGTATTTTTTGGTTTATTTAAAAAGACGGAAGGAGCGGGCTGAACAAACGAATGTCAAAGTAAGGTCAACAGGACGTCTCGTCCAAATTAACCTCGATTTCATTATAAACAGGGAAGGGAGAGGATGCTAACAAGGCGTCGCGTCTAAATTAGTCATCCTTTAATCAAAATATGGGGATAAGAATGAGAAGGGGATAAACGGGACGTCTCGTCCTAAGTATCCCGTTCTTTATGAATCATGGTGACAGTCAACCAAAAATGGGGGAAAATCAATAGGACGTCACATCTAAATTGACTTTCATAGAAGTGATGAAAATGGAACAACTATATAAATGTAAAAATAAAAGGAAAGATAGGCCTGACAGGAGTTAAATCCTACTCCTACGTATTCTCGAATGATTGAGAAATCAGGGTTACGTAGTTCTTGATAAAGTGTATGTAAGTGAAGCTAAATATTTAGTGGTGAGTAGACTTTACGAAAAAAGGGGCACACAAGGCAAAGTTCTCCGCACGTGTATGGGCTTCAGAGATAGTGTAGGCAGAAGTACATCTGCATGACACCGGCTAAGACAGAATTTACAGTGATCAAAATAAAATGTGAGAAATACTTGTTGTTTTTTTTGTTATTATTACGAATCTAGGTGAGGGAAAATTCAACAATAGAAGCTAAATTAACTGGGAAAGCAGGTTCTGCAGAAACTATAAACTTGATGAAAGAAATGGACTAAACAGTATGAAATAAGCTAAAATGATAGAGGTGAAGAAAGATCATAACCGGTGTGGAGTGGACCTGGGAGGAACCAGACTGCAGGTTGGAGCCGGCGTGGAATAAGCTCTGATAGACGATCTGCTAGTGCGAGCCAATGTGGGCTGAAACAGCAGCGTGACTTGTAGAAAACTAGACCGGTATGGCTATAACCGAAGTACAGTGTGGAGCCAGAGTAGAACTCAGTGGTGAAAATGTATTTTGATGAAGAAACGGTGTAGGATTCAGTGGTGTTGAGCAATATAGGGTTTGGACGAAGTTTAGAGTGACAAGGAGGTTCTGAGGTCCAACAAACAGGAACAGGACTGGTGCTTTTGTTTCGAAGAAAATAAAAGAATGTGGGTTGGGGACAGGTTTCTTAACTTTGGATTCAGGACACCGGAGTAAATTTTGCCAGGGGTTTAGGGATTCAAGATGCGGACCAAGTTTTCTGGGGGCTTCAGTATTCAAAGTATCAACTCAAAAAATGACCAAATTTTCCAACCCTTTGTGCCTCTTTAGATAGGGCATTTATAGAGGTCTAAGGTGTTGGTTGAGTGCTTGGACAGCTCAAGCCTCTACTCACCCATGCGCACAGTGGAGCCAACCTCGCCACTAACAGGTTATGGGGAGCAGCGGTTAGTGGGGAAGTTTTAATTATTTCCACTTCTGCCCCCTGTCTGCCACTCCCAGGATTCAAGGGTTTGATTGGAGGTGCGATTCCAAGTCACAGCATGGGCAACCAAACTTACCAATCCGATGTCCAGTACATGAGAGTCATGACATCGGATAATAAAGACATCGGTTCAACAAATGATTTTAAATTAGGCCGGTGTGTTCCCTTCAATAGAATGGACCGGTGTTCTCTTGCTGGACACCAGGTGATGTAATCTAGCCATCAAACGTTATCCCATTTCAGCAACTTGGACCGACGTTCCTTCAACCTTGGACCGGGGTCCCTTTTTTAGACATCAAACGATGTCACACCTACTACCTCCGGTTGGGATTCATTGCTCGTAAACGGTGTCAATTCAATGTAATCATCGGCCAGACCGAAATAGGTGTTCACAATATGTTTTCTTGGGAAATAATGAATCATATCCAGTAATCATTAATGCTGAATTAAAGGATGAGGATGTAGAAAAACTGATAGGGTTTTAAGAAAACATGAATCTGCCATTGGTTGGAACATTTCTGATTTAAAGAGGATTAAACCATCATTTTGTATGCATAAAATTTTAATGGAGGATGACTATTCCCCAGTTGTTCAGCCATAAAGAAGGTTAAACCCTATAATGAAAGAGGTTGTGAGGAAAGAAGTGGTTAAACTCCTTGATGTAGGGATTATCTATCCTATCTCGGACAGCGCTTAGATCAGTCCAGTCCAAGTGGTGCCTAAGAAAGGAGGGATGACCACTGTAAAAAATAAAAAAGGTGAAGTCATTGCCACTAGACCAACTACAGGTTGGAGGATGTGCATAGATTATAGAAGGTTAAATGACTTCACTAGAAAAGACCACTTTCCTTTACCATTTGTAGACCAAATGCTTGAGAGGCTGTCAGGTCATGAGTATTATTGCTTCCTTAATGGATATTCTGGATACAACCAAATTATGGTTGATCCAAAAGATCAAGAGAAGACAGCCTTCACCTGTCTATATGAAATCTTTGCATATAGACGCATGCCATTTAGTTTGTGCAATGGACCGGTAACCTTTCAAAGGTGTATATTGGCAATTTTTGGGGATATGGTAGAGAAGTTCATTGAGGTGTTCATGGATGACTTCTGTGTTTGGAAACAACTTTGATATATGCCTCAATAACCTATCTAAGGTGCTGGTGATATGTCAATAGACTAATCTTGTCCTCAACTGGGAAAAGTGTCATTTTATGGTTAGAGAAGGGATAGTCCTTAGCCACAAAGTTTCTGCAGAGGGAATTCAGGTAGATAGAGCCAAGATTGATATCATTAAAAAACTTCCTCCTCCAATCAATGTGAAAGGAGTGAGGAGTTTCTTAGGACATGCTGGCTTCTATAGGAGATTTATAAAGGATTTTTCGAAAATAGCAAAGCCTTTAACTGATTTACTGGTAAAAAATCATGCTTTTGTTTTTGATGAAAACTGTGTCAAGGCTTTTGAAAATCTGAAACACAAATTAATTACAGCTCCAATCCTTGCATACATGATTGGTCTTTACCATTTGAACTTATGTGTGATGCAATTGATTTTGCTATAGGAGCTATACTAGGATAGAAAAAAGAAAAATTAACACGTTATTTATTATGCTAGTAAGGTGCTGAATGAGAATCAAATAAACTACACCACTACTAAAAAAGAAATGCTTGTTGTGGTGTAAATTTAGAGCCTACTAGATTGGTGCTAAGGTCATTGTTTATATAGACCATTCAGCAATCAAGTACTTGCTAGCTAAAAAAGAGTCAAAGCCAAGATTGATCGGATAGGTTCTATTACTCCAAGAGTTTGATTTAGAAATAAGAGATAAAAAAGGAGTAGAGAACTCAGTGGCTGATCAACTCTCTCGTCTAGAGGGTGAATCAGACTCTATATTGATAAAAGAGGAATTCCCAGATGAGAGGCTGATGGTAATTACCACAGGGCCATAGTATGCTGATATGGCCAACTTTAAAAGTGCCTCTGTGGTACCAAAAGGGTGGACATCCCAAATGAAGAAAAGGTTCTTTCATAATAGTAAAACTTTTCTATGGGATGATCCCTTTCTGTATAAGATAGGAGTAGATGGAATTATTAGGAGATGTGTGCCTGAATCAGAGCAAGAAAGACTCTTGTGGCACTGTCATGATTCTTATTATGGAGGAAACCATGGTGCCTCTAGAACAGCAGCAAAAGTGTTACAGTGTGGCTTTTATTGGCCAACAATTTTTCAGGATGCTAGAGTATATGTGTAAAGGTGTGACAAGTGTCAAAGAAGTGGAGGTCTCTCTGCTAAAGCTGGTATACCTTTGACAGATATTTTAGTTGTGGAGCTATTTGATGTCTGGGGCATTGACTTCATGGGACCATTCCCAAAGTCATTCTCTAATGAGTATATCCTTGTTGCTATGGATTATGTCTCTAAGTAGGTGAAGGAAATCCCTACCAGAACCAATGATGCACATGTAGTGCTTAGGTTTATAAAGAAGAACATTTTCTCTAGATTTAGAGTCCCTAGAGTCCTCATTAGTGATGGAGGGTCATATTTCTACAATAGAATCATGGAAAAAGCCCTGAGACATTATGAGGTACTCTATAAGATATCCACTCCCTACCATCCACAAACTTGTGGATAAGTTGAGCTTTCTAATAGAGAAATTAAGAGGATACTAGAGAAAGTAGTAGGGAAATCTAGGAAGGATTGGTCTGTGAGATTAGATGATGTATTATGGGCCTATAAGACAGCATTTAAGACTCCAGTTGGCATGTCACCTTATCAGTTGGTATATGGTAAGGCTTGCCATCTCCTTGTGGAGTTAAAGCATAAGGCATGGTAGGCCACAAAGCTGTTAAACATGGAATTTGACAAATCTCAAGAGGAAAGAGTCCTAAAACTTCATGAACATGAGGAGTTCAGACTCAATGCTTATCAGAGTGCCTCAATCTACAAGGAGAAAACTAATAGGTTGCATGATAAGTGGATAAATAGGAAGGAGTTTCACAAGGATGAAAAAGTCTTGTTATTCAATTCTAAGCTGAGACTCTTTCGAGGAAAACTCAGATCAAAATGGTCTAGACCCTTTATTATGAATAAGGTTTTCCCTTATCATGCAATTGAGGTAAAAGAACTAGCCACTGGAAGAACATTCAAAGTGAATGGCCAGAGACTCAAGCTCTACTATGGAGGAGAGTTTGATAGGCAGAAATCCTCCATGTTTTTACAGGCATCTTCTTAGGTGTCAAAGGTCAAGCTAGTGACCTTAAAGAAGCGCTTGAGGGAGGCAACCCTACATTTTAATTGTTGTATTTTGTGTTTGGTGTTTTCAAACAATAAAAGAAAACTAAAAAAAAAGTTTAAATAAGGTGTGAATAAACTTGAAAAAATTTTGAATAAGGTTTGAGTGCATATACCCTGAATTCCTATGTACATATGCGCATCAACAAAATAAAAAAAAATGTGGACCAAGAGGTACGCGTACATACACTCTAAACTCGGCGTTGATACGCGTAAATAAATAGAATCAGGCCCCATTGGCGCTCAAGCGAGGAGATAGCACGCTTAAGCGCGGACCAACTTGTGCCTTCTCGCTTGAGCGAACACCCTGTACGCTTGAGCGAGAAGCCTTGTACGCTTGAGCGAGCACCCTATTTGCTTGAGCCCAAATGTGACCCCTGGGTGTGCCTTCTCGCTTGAGCGAGCACCCTATTCGCTTGAGCGAGAAGCTCTGTACGCTTGAGCGAATCATCACACGCTTGAGCGAGCTCGAGGAGTGCTTAAGCGTGACCCTTCACGCTTGAAGTGTGACCCATGGATATGCCTGGCGCTTGAGCGAGGAATATGCACGCTTAGGCGTGATCGTAGGAGTGTCTGTCACCAAACCTGTTACATCCTATTGTGTCTTCACGCTTGAGCGAGAGAATTTCACACTTAAGCATGACTACTGTACGCTTAAGCGTGATCGTGTACGCTTGAGTGTGGTTTGTAGCTTAAGCGTGGTTGAGTAGAGTGTCATGAACTTAAGCGTGATTGGGTACGCTTGAGCGTGAACCCATACTTTACCACCTATTACCACCTATTGTGCTTTAATGTGGGCGTATATACGCCAAAGATTTAATGTACCTACATGTACCCTAATGTGTTCCAACTTGTTATCACCTGTATCATTCACAATATAAGCGTATAAACGTTGGGTTCAGTAGTATAAAAACCCTCTTAGAGTACAAACCCTAATTCACACCTCTTTACGTTGGAAACTTGGGTTTTGAAGAGGAAAAGGCACAATCTTTGGATTCCTTTGAAAGGTAACATCTTTTTATTCCTTGACTCTAGTTAATAGTTAGAATTTTTACATTCCACTATTTTAATTTTGAATTTAATGTATCCATCATGTTCATTCATCTCACATTTTCATTTTGTTGTGGTTGTGTTGTTTATGCATTTACACCCATTTAGGCTCTATAAACACCATCCTTAACATTCACAATGTCTATAAGATCACAAAGACTCCTTAGAAAAATAGAAAGAGTTGCTAAAATGGAAAGTGTGAAGAAAACCCCAAAAGAGAAATGAAAGGGGGTGGCTACTTCAAGCACCCCTATTTCTCCATCACCTAAAAAGAGTAAAAGCCTTAAGGAGGAAAAGAAGTCCAAGCAAAATGAGGATTTAGATTGGAATAGGTTTAGAGATCTCAAGGCTACCCAAGAATGAGACAAAATTCAAAAACAAAGGAGTAATAAGGGAAAGGCCTCTGGTCCTTGATGAAGATAATTGCTCTGATATTGATGTAAAGGCTACTATGTTTGTAAGGGGATGACAGTATTTTAATGAGAACTTAGGCAATGGTTATCAAGAACTTACTAGGGAATTCTATGCCAATTTAAGGGGCAATTCTATTGAAGATAAGGTACCTTTTTCTTCCTACTTGAGAGGAGTCACTGTTCCTCTCTCTGGTCACATATTGAATAAAAGTTTGAAAGTACCTATCTTAGATGGTGAAAGGTGTCCATACACTTGGATAGTGGATATCTTCCACAGGGCTAAAAATGAGAATCTTAGAAAGGAAATACTAGAGGAATGTTGTGAACAAGGGGCTGCATATATAACAAAAGTGAGTGGTACACCAAAATGTGTCAAGAAAAGTTGTTTGAATCATTTCCCTCTCTTATGGTGCCACTATGTCCTTTCATCCCTGCAACCTGTGGCTCATGCTACTGAGGTTGTTATTAAGAGGTTGGTGTTGATTTACTATTTAATGAAAGGCTTGTATGTTAATTTGGGTGAGTTAATACTGGAGGAGATGGTGAAAGCCAACGAAAAAAATCTCCAACTGCCATATTGCTTCGTTATCACCTTGCTGGCCAAAAAGAATCAGGTTGAGTTGAATTATGAAGAAATGACAAAGGTGAAGCCTGAGAGGATTATGGATAAGTACTGGGTAATAGACCACATTGACCATTTTGTTCCTCAAGAGCCAAAGCGTCATAGACAACCCAAACCATCATCTTCTGCACCACCACCTTTAACAGGTTTAGGTAATTCTTTTGATCTCTCTATAGTAATGCAAGAACTTCAGGCCATGAAAAAAATGCAGTTAGGGACCTATAATTTGGTCTTAAACCATGATCTTATGCTGAGGAAGATTGCCACTGCAATGAATGTGGACCACACTGAAGAAATAGAAGTTCTAACTGACAGAGACTTATGGTTGGCCTCCATTGGGTTCACTATTCCCCCTGATGACAACCTTTTGGCAACTGAGTTTCCACCCCACCCTGAGCAACAAAATAATGAACCTATGGATGAGGCTGCTGATGAAGAAGAAGAAGACTGATATTTTAATTTGCTGTCATTTATGCTAAGTTAATTTTATGATGTAATAACTTTCTTTTAATGTCGTTTCTTGAACAATGTATTTCCCTTTCAGTTGTAATGAAAGTATGACTCTTTGTTAATTGTTTGATGTATTTCTTTTACTGATTTGTATTGTTCAATCCTTGCAACCATTGCTCACTAAATCCTTGACCATATAGGTAAAAAGGGAAGTAATCTATCCTCCCATCCCATTAATTTATGAAAGTTATTAACTGTATTTAATTTAGAATTCATCTTAATTATTTAAAGTTTATTGATTCTCAGGCATCAATTGGATAAATTAATTGATTTGCATTGCTTGATTCATGATCCCTGTCCATAACTATTTCCATCCTTAAGTATTTGTATATTTATCATGCTAGTTAGCAATTTGAATTTATAATCTTGCATTAAGTTTGGGGACATGATTGGCTGATTACTTATGATTGATTAGCTTTTGAGCCTTTCTTATTTCTTCCGAGTGTGTCTGTATTCTTGTTTAGTGAGACAGAATTTGCTTTAGTGCTTGCTAAATAATGATATGTTACCAATTAGAAATGATGAAGGCCTTCTTTGACAATTAGCCAGGCCAAATTTAGCTATCCTTACTATTAATTATCCTTTGACCCAATAATTATGTTTGAGCCTGAGACCCTTTCATTCTACTTATGTACCTAACTTTACAGCCTATTCAGCTGAGAAAAACCAAGTGAATTATCCCTGGATGTACCACTGATAAACTGCTGAGTCTTATCTTATTGCTAGGGACTAGCAAGTTCTAAGTTTGGGGATGAAGAGTGTGCCTAACAATAATTAAAGGACACATTCTGACCTTAATTATAGATAACGATTTTGAAAAATAAAAGGAAGAACAACAAAGGCAAAAGAAAAGTGAAATTTCAGTAAAAAAAAAAAGCAATTCTTATATAGAATGAAAATGGTATTGAAAAAAAATGAATGAAAAAGAAGAAAGAAAGAAAGAAAGAGTCAAAATGACTGAAAGAGAAGAAGGTGCAAAGCACCACAAGTAATTGAGTTATCCTTCATCTGAGAAAAAAATAAAAGCAAAAAGCTAGTTAGTAGAGGCATTTAAGTTAAGATTGAGGCAAGGCATCAGTGGGTACATCTTGTAGCCCAACACTGACTAGAAAAACAAAAATGGAGCCTGTAGCCTAACCCCATTACAAGATTAAAAAGCCCTTGCTGATCCAATTGTGTTAGCATATGTCATGATGTTAGAACTATTGCAAGCCTATGTTGATCTGACAATTATGTAGGTGATGAGGGCATGCAATTGACTCTATACACTAAGAGAAAGGTGAAACACTGATCCATGTAAGGAAAGCATCACCAGCTTGTTCCCAAAGGAAGTGTGAGTAATTATATTGTTAGAAGTTGCAGAAAGAAAGCATGAATAGTATTTAATAATTATGGCATAAGTTAAGTTAAGGAAAGGTTGATTGTCTTGAGTAAGTGCAATTAATTTAATTAATCTGAGTCCTTGCTTGAGGACAAGCAAGCTTTAAGTTTGGGGATGTGATAAGTCTTGAAAAGACTTAATAAATTCATCTTTAATTTAACTTAATTCATTAAATATTGTTGAGTTTGAAATTATTATTTAATGAATTGTCATTCTTTATTGTTTTAATTATTTAATTCACATTTGTTTAAATTGTACAAGAAAATAGTTAAAAGGATAAGTACATAAGGAAATATGTTTATTGAGAGATTCATTAACCTAGCGTACATACGCTAGAAAGCCAACATACATACGCTAGACATTTATATGTTGTATTTTGCAGGATCGGGTGCAGGACATCCAATGTACATATGTTGAAATCCTAGAGTACGTAGGCGCACAAACAGAACCTAAAAAGTGAAGAATCAACAAGTCAGTGAGTCAACGTATATACGCTGGCCTCCTAGCATACATACACGTAGATCCAGTAAGGTGTGAAGCCATCACGCTCAAGCGGACAACGGTCACGCTCAAGTGTGAAGTCACCTACATCAAGGAATTTATGCATCATGCTCAAGCAAACACGATCACGCTCAAGGGTGAGGTCACCCTGCATGCATCAATTTAACGTACCACGCTCAAGCATGCATAGATCACGCTCAAGCATGATGTCTATTACCCACTTTATTATTTTCCTTCGACGTGAATTGCTGTAATAGTTATCATTGATTACTTTATTAATTGCTGACTATATTTGTATCCTAGTAATTTAATTATTGTGTTATAATTATTCATTCCTTTGTAATTAATTAATTAGTTTCGTTAGTTTAATTGTTAGGAAGTTTCCTTTGTAATTAATTAGAGTTAGTTAGTTGGTTAGTTTTTGCCTTAATTACATATAGTTGTAAATACTCTGTAACTGACACATAGAAGTAATAATATAATTCATTTTCTGATTTTCGATTTCTCTCTAAACATTTTCCCTCTCTAAACTCTCTCTTCCATGGCTCTTCATGTTCTACTTTCTGAAACCACTTCCATGGGTTGCTAAACTCCTATGGTTGGGATTGCTGAAGCTTCCAATGGAATCTTGAATCTATATTGAGGAAATTATCTTCTGAAGCATGAGGAGAACAAGCTGAGAAGTGGATCTACTTTGCTAGATTGATAAATCCAGACCTAATTGAAGAATTTCACCAGTGAGGAATCATGGTTGAAAGCTTAGGTAACTTCTAGCTTCCTAACTAATTTAGGCCTAGTAATTAGGTGAATAGTTAGGGTTCAATCCCCAATTTCACATTAGATTTCTCTGTCACTGAACACCTAAGGGATTAGGGTTTAATGCTTAGGAATTAGTGTTAATTACCTAAGGAATTAGGGATTAATCATCTATGAATTGTCCTCTTGAGTCTGAAGCTTGATTGAACCTCAATTGAATGTTCCCTGATGAAATTGTGACCTGAAGCAATCCTAACCTATCTTCTATTAATCACACTTCACCTTTTATATTGTTTTTGAAATTACAAAAACATAAAAAGTAATAGAAAAGCCTAAACAGAATGAATTCTATCTTCTTGTGTTTTGGTTCAGCTTGTACTAGTCCTAGGTTGTGGTAATTACCTCAATCCCTGTGGGATGATCAAATATATTACAAATTTAACGATTGGTGCGCTGAAAAGAATTTAATCCTCCAAAATTATGCATCACTGAGCTACGGGGAGCTACATGTGGTTGACCCTAGTGGGGGTGGCTCTTGAGGAGCAGGTGTCGCCGGTGGTCCTTTGGATTACAGCTGCTATGATATGAGTTATGGTTGGTCCGTAACACCTTATATTTTTTATTATGTTGTTTACCGCAGTCATGGTGAAAATAACCGGTGTTGCAAAATGGGCGATGTCGTTTGGTACCAGTAAAAATTGGTGATTATGCATGCATTATGATATATGTGTACACATTATACTACTGCAGTAGGGGCATGGTATGTAATCATGCTTGACCTACAAATTGGTGTTTATTCCCACAGTCGGATTCATATTTGTTGTGGTCTATTCCATTGTTCATATACATTAGCCATAAGAGAATTTGCATATAGCATAGAGATATGCCAGAAGGTGATGATGATTGATGTTGATTAAGATTATGGTGTGGTGTTGATAAGATGGGTAATTGAATATCTAAAAGACCACATAAAATTAATAAATGATATAATTACCACGGAACGATATTGAATATGACAATGTGTATGTTATGGCCCAATGTAATGAAGGGTATATTTAGTTATGATTGATGATAATGATGTTAGCCCATGGTGGCTTTGAGAAAAGACCTGAATGGTCAATGCTGATGACGTTGGCCCATTGTGGCATTGGAATAGATATGTATATGCCTACTTTGCTATGACTTGATTAAAGAATATGAAATATGTATATGTTGTTGAAGTAATAATTTATGATGATCATTGATGTGTTTAGCGAAGCATACATGATGTTGATATGCATATGCACATAATGTCAATTGTATTCATATCATTGTTTAAAATGTATAACTCACTCTGCCATGTGGTCTCCTTTTTAGTATTAGTGCAGGAATATCATGGGATGAGGATGTTTATGAAGTAAAGCTTTTGGGAAGGTAAATAGTGGTAATAGATTGCCTTGGCTAGCAGCAATTGTAGATTATTGTATTATGAATGAGATATAAATGATAATATAGGTAGTTGATCATATTCATATTTGGGGTATTGGAATTCATATTCTTTTGATGAATAGAATGACATTGGTAATGTAGCCCATTTTGGGAATGTATAAGTGTTGATAATATATGATAGTAAGATTGAATTGAATAAGGTCAATTATAGAATACGAATATGGAAGATGTATGATGCAGAACTATATAGATGTATATACATATATATATATATATATATATATATATATATATATATCTTAGGCAAAGTATGTGCATGAATTTATGTGAAAAGATAATGGTTGTCTATTAGGCTTATGATATGCCTTTGCATGTTCTACCAAGCCTTTTCTCATATCTTCATATATAGGACTAGGCGTATGCCCGGTATACACATTCTTCTTCTGTTGTAATCTGTGTTATTTTGTGTACCATTATGGGCAACTATTTAATGATCCAATTATAGATTATCAATTCTCACCCTTGGGTTTTCTGTGGTTTGAGTCTTGATGTAGTCGTGGCGGTGTTTTAAAATTCTTTCGAATGTGAAAAATTTACTCGTATTTTTATTATTTAATTATCTTGATTACATCAGGATTTGAGTCTGGAAAATCGAGGTGTGACACATCGCACAAATGACTTAGCAAAATAAATAGTAAGAGACCAAAGAGATTATCAGTACAGAAATAAGTTCATATATATTAATAAAGGAATTGTTCAAAACCGAAGCTAATCCCAGACACAACATCACAAAATTTTAACTAAGAAGGTAAAGCATCTTCTAGAGTTTCCTCATGAGCTTGGCCATCTTAAGGAGCCTTACCTTCATTTTCAGCCCCACCTTCATGAGCTTCTTCTTCAGCCCCTTCAAGCCAAGGAGTGGATGGAAGAGGCTCCATACTTTGTCCTTCGGGGAAGGGTGGCATCTCATACGGAAGATCAGGAGGTTCAATATGTCGGCCATCTTTCACAGCAACCAGTTTACAACTGTGAAATTCGTAAAAAGGATGTATTCCATAAAGGTTAAATTTCACGCTAGGGTTCCTATGAAAGATTTGACGAATGGCCCTGCCAAAGGAGTCATATGCTATATCAGTACAA
Source organism: Clitoria ternatea (assembly GCA_037962975.1). NCBI lineage: Eukaryota > Viridiplantae > Streptophyta > Magnoliopsida > Fabales > Fabaceae > Clitoria > Clitoria ternatea. The sequence goes on along the minus strand of CM075672.1, from coordinate 15,170,059 downwards.
ATTTTAACAGCCTTTTTGGCCTTACCCTTTGCAGCAAGGCTTGCTCTCAGCTTGGCATTTTCCTCCTCTAACGACCCAGCATTAGCGCTCCCCAATTTGAGCTCTTTAATTTTCTAGAGCAGATCCTTCTCCCTTGAAGCCCATTTTTTGGCTTGCCTCGAGTGTCTGGCCTCGAGAGCCTGTAGTTCTTTAGAAAGTTTGGCAGAATTTTCCTTTCCCTTTTTAGATCCTTCTTCAGCTAAGGGACCTCTTTTACTTCACCCTTTAGCTTAGATATATGCTCCGCCAGCACCCTTATGGCTATCTGAAATCTCACCAAACTATTCAGTTTTCTCCACTTGATCTTCTTCAGTAGCTCTTCTGCAATCTTCAAATTTGCCCTATCCTTGGTTGAAGAAATGGTGAGTTCTTCTACCTGAGGGTTTAGTTTGTTGACCGTGTCGATGTTATCTACCGCCTTGCTTAAGGAATGGAGGAGACCAAATAGTTCAGCCAGTTGCTATCTGCCGGCCTGACAAGCCTCCTTAAACTCAAGCACCTCCAAGGTATGGCGAAGTTTGTACATTGGCTTAGGAAGTTTAGTAGGCATGGGCCCCTCGTACTTCAAGAAAGGCGAAAGGAAGGAAGTGGTTGGTGGAGAGCAAGTCATAACCGGTATGGTGATACCCACATTGGGAGTTGACCTGGTTTCAGCCTCAGAATCAGAGGAGGCCTCTGTGGAATTGAATTAGTTGACCAAGTGGTGAAGGAAAAGATTCTTCCTAAGGACCCACTTGATTTTGTTTTTCTGAATGAGCCTACAGGAACATCAAAATGCAGTAAGGGTTATGCACCACTAAAACATGATACTGAAGTCATGTGTGACAAAGTGGTGAATCCAAATATGGAACTTAAACCTTTAAATTCCACACTGAGGTATGAATTTCATGGCTCTAATAGGTTCTTGGTTGTAATTTAGGTATAGTGTCCAGCTAAAGACGTTAAACTTAGCACTGGTGGGAGGTAACCCCATTTGTCGTCTTATATTAATTTCTTTGCATAAATGATTTTAATTTCTTTGCATGAATGATTTTAATTTCTTTTCATGATTGGTGTTTAGGGGAGGTAAATGTGTAAGTCAATTGAATGTTGATGTTTCGATAGTTCATGAAACGTAAACTAAGGAATAATAGGTGTTTTGATTATATAAATCTTGCATAAAAACAATGGAATTTTCTGAACAGAGCATTTAAAATAGAGGAAACAGAGAAACCCACTGGCAGTAGGAATTTCCCACTAGCCGTGGTTTCCTTACAATGTTAAGTGTGAATTAATTTGGCAAAATCTAGAAAACTCCACGGATAGTGGGAATTTCCCACTGGCTATAGGTTTCCTCATGCTGAAATCAAGAAAGAATTTTTTTTAAAGTGCTAAGTCAGAGGAACCCACTGGCTGTGGGTTCCAAACGGCGTTGATGTGTAATTAATTAGGCCTAATCCAGTAAGCTCTAGAGGCCGTGGGATTTTCTACTGGCCGTGGATCCCATACAGGTGCAGAATTTTCTCAATTTAAGTATAAAACACACCACCCATGGGTTTTACTTCACTCCCTTGGCTTTGCACTAAATACTTCATACTTCATTATTCCTGGGCACCTTGAAATACCTTGCTTCAACTTAAATTCCTCATCATCACTCTTCTTTATCTTATCATTAATCATTCCAAATCCTAAGTAAGTAAGTATGATATTGTCATCCTTTAGTTTGGGGTTTCTTCTAATGCTTTGGGGTCCTTTCACTTTTTCCATTAGCTTTGATTCTAGATGGAATTAATCATGAGATAAGGTTTATATAGGCTTATAGTTGATTGTTATGATGACAAACTAGATTGGGTATTCTTAAAAATTCATGTTCACATGTTCATGGTGCTTGACTATTCATCATTGTTCTTTATTTTGTTTGAATACCCAATTGAATTTTTCCTCATGATTGATGATCCATTGCATGTAATGGGCAAATTAGTTGTTGATTGGTTATGGTTTAATGATGTTTTGATAAGTTTGTGACATTTAGAATATGGATTCATGGTTTTCTTGGTGTAAAACTTGTAGCATACCAAGTATTTGACAAAATATCTAAACTAGAATTTTTGCTAACATGTTATATATTGATAAGTTGTTTTGATATCTTTGGTCCTCAATATGTTTCCTTATCATACCATATCCACCTTGAGTCCTATATTGATACTTTTGTTCATAAATTTGAATGTGCTTTATAGGTCCCCAATCATGTCTTCTGGAAGAACCAAGAATGTTGCAAAGAAAAGAAAGTCTAAAGGTACTTCTTCATCTTATTCTTTAATTAGTAATATTGAGTGTACCTCGGATAAGCAACAGATAAGACTTGCTTCTCTAACTGGGAGGGAAATTATTTCTTCGTAATTTTTCTGCAAAAAGTCCTTGCTTTATCTAGACATTTATGAAGATACCTATAGATTTTGCGAAAATTTTAGTGGGAGGATTTCATTGAACTATATAAACCTTGCTATGAGCACACCACCCTAGAATTTCTCAGCTCTATAAACATTAAACCTTGTGATAATGAGTCTACCTGGGAAATTACTTTTAGGTTGAATAACACTTATTACAAGATGGATTTGGCAGATGTAGATGTCGTTTATGGTTTTCCATCTGTGCCCGGTGGTGGGTTGGCTAAGTTAAATGCTACATGTATCCCTAGGGATTTTAATGCAAGGTACTTTTGGTCTAAACTCTCAGATCTAGGGAAGATTATGACCCATCCTCTACAAAAGCCTCACTCATTCACCACCCTATCTTTAGGTACCTTCAAAGTGTATTTATATGTTGATACAGGTTTTGATAATGACAAACAATTGAAGATTCAAGATCAAACATGAACAAATTAATTATGTTTGATTATATGAAAGTTAATGGATATCAAAGGATGAAGTGCAAAGTAATTAATGAGAAATTAGAAGTGAATCATGAAGATCAAGTTAATACGGGTCAAGAAATAAAGAATTAAATGCATAAGGATTCATGAACATCAAGGATACATGTTAAGGCATTTAAAAAGGTTTAAAAACAAGTGAAACATGATCATCAAAGTGCCCAAGGATCAAAGGAACCAAGGTATATGAAATTACATCTCAAAAAAGGTGAAAAAGTGTGCAAAAAGTGAAAATCAGGTGGATGAATTGTAACACCCAAATTTTTAATAAATAATAAATCCAAAAACAGGGAAAAATTTTATTTTTTTTTTCACAATCAACCATTGGTCAATCGGCATAGAAAAAAAAGAAGGAAGAAGGCAAGGGAAATAAAAGAGCATTCACACGTTAAGCAATCAGCGGAAGGAACAAGGCTGGGACTGACCCATTCGGTTCAGTGAAACACATCAGCGCCTGGACGAAAACCATCAGCATTACACGCGCACTCGCTCGGGTGAGACTCCACGTCGCTTGGGTGAGACTACGACAAAAGCCTTCCAGCAGTACACATTCGCTGGAGCGGATCCTTCATTCGCTGAAGCGAGAAGCCTCACACGGCAAATTCATCACTCGGCATCGGAACATCCATACACTCGGTAAACGACTAAGTCCACTCGGAAGTTCATTCCTAAGTCCATTCGGTATTCCCTAACTTAGCCTTTCCATTTTATCCATACGGCCAGACCTATACTCCACTCGAACACTGAGGATTATCCCACTCGGATCCCAGAACTCCTTCTTACTCGGAATATATCCTATTCAAACATCACTCGACGTATTCCATCCTTGATACAATCGGGTCACATTACACTTCCACTATTCGGTATACACTCACGCATTCAATCGGGAGGTCAGGTAGTTAAGTCCCTCTCAGACTTATTCGAAACCCAACCACTCGGGATACCAATCCTCACTCACTCGGACTTACATCTTTTACTCGGATTACCGATACCTTACACTTAGGACCCGGTCCACTCTAAACCACTAATTCTAACTCCTCGCTCAGAAGGGAATCACCCAAGGTTTTCACTCGGGAAATACAAACTCTTCCTCACTCGGGATTTACTTATAATGTTCACTCGGAGTCACTCAATATGTTTACTCGGTAAAGCCACGCAGAAATCTTCGCTCGGAACCACCAACTTAACATAATTCCACTCCTCAACGGCCCTCGAGTCATTTAGCAACACTTCCCAGTCGGAAAACGCATCGAATCGGTACGAAGCTCATACATATGAATACATGTTCACAGAAACATAAATCTGCCCACGATTCCAGTCTACCGACCCATAGACATGTAACCATATACTCGGAATACCCATTATCTTGATATTATACATTTACCAATACTTACGATACCATACAAGTGACACCATGACTATTCAATCTTTATAAGCGAAAATATATTTAATCGTCATTTTACATAGGAGCCGGCCAAGGCTACACGGACAGAACATAATAATGCAATACAAATGCTCAACAGTCGGAGTGCACCACACTCAGACGTGAGACCCTATCATCATTTCCGAGTACGACCTGCACACTAAAAAAAATAGTGTAGGGGTGAGCATCTTAGATATTAAATGATAGATACCGACTCAGGTTGTCCCACAATTATACAGCAATATACATATACATGCAATTATACATAGCAATGAGTAAAGTCAAGCAATATCAATCAACCAAGACACATATGGAACTCTTACCGATCGGAATTCGTCAGTCACCACTCGGTTAGGTGCAAATACACAGCCACTAACATTAATATAACAACAATCAGCAACATGATAATACCAATGAATCAGAACGCACGTATTCAACACTTTTCGGTCAGAATCTAACAGTTCTTACTCGGCTATACACGCACGACATTTCAATAACATTAACACATATTCATGGAGCAACTTCAATCAGCATCAATTGCGTATACACACAGAATACTCTCTCGGTTATACCCATTCATCATCTCCTTAATCATCATCACACGCATAGTCAAATTCCAGTCAGCATCAGTAATACATCTACACAGAGTATTTCACTCGGATATACACATTCATCCTTTCATTATTATCACATGCATAATTAATTCCAAACAATATCAATCGGTCAATACACACAGAGTATTTCACTCGGTTATAAACATTCATCATTTCATTAACATCTTTGCATGCATAACCAATTCCAAACAATATCAACAGTTAATAGGCACATAGTATTTAACTCGGTTCCGCATTCGTATGTATCGGTTTAGACGTTGCAACATAGGCTCTCAGCCTTTTTTTATACATAGCTCTCAGCTATCAAATCAGCTCCCAGCTGCTTGGCCGTTTTACAGGTACCCAACCGTTTGCCCACAGGTGACACCAGCGCTCTCAGCGCCAACGGAGGTGTTCACAGGCAGCCCGAGTCCCACTCAAGGGCTACCTTGAGTCCCACTCAAGGATTTCATAGCGCCCCACGCTTTAAAAACCGATGGTAATGTACCATACTACGTGCTCCCAACACAAACGCATCCCATGCGCCACACGCGGATTCATCACACAACATAGAGTTCATATACACAGCCATACATGCATCTCATGCAATCGGCATCATACATCATCAGCATTCAAATAGCACATGCATCTCATGTAATCAATGCTGGACATTAACAGAGCTCAACAACACATGTATCTCATACAGTCGGTGTTACACATTTTCAGAACTCAATAGCATATGCATCTCATGAAATTAGTGCTAGGCATTAACAGTATTCCACAACACATGCAATCGGCATTAAGCAATGTCAGGACTCAGTCAACACATGCAATCGGTATGGTACACTATCAGATTCACTGAGTCGTATTTTATCACATGCAGTCGGCAATCTAAACTCATAACAACTTACAAGCATGTAAAACACACGGTAATCTTCAACATCACTTCAACACATTCCTTTCACACAATCGTTCAACATTCACAGGTCATCAACATGCAACACTCGTCTTTCACTCGTCATGCAACTGGGCAGTACACACTCGTATGCAACACAACACGAAATCAGAACACGGAAACAGCAAGTATCAACACTCGGAACCCGTTCATAACCCATGCATTTAAGATAGAAGACACCCCCTACTTGGACTGAAGCTTTCAGTCGGTCAGCACGACGCTCAGTTCCAGAGGAATACTGAATCACTCTTAGCACATCTGCATGTAAGAGCAGGGGAGGCCTAAGACGTCCAGCTCTCGGCTCGCTCCCTGGAATGGCTCTATCACAATGCTTTGAATACTCCAACCACCTTGAAGCTCCTCGTAGTGCAGATCTCCACTGGAACTTGGCAGCTTCGAGCAAGGAGAGGAAGAAGGAGGGAAGCCGACAAAGGAATGAAGGAACAAGGAAGGAGACGTGTTGCATGCAGAGGGAATGCACACCCTCATCCTCACGGGTTCGTCGAGTAAGGGAGGAGGACCCCAATCCTCAGCCACCATTGCTGCGAGCTCACGGGAACAGAGCGCAGAGGAGGAAGAAGGAGATCGAAGAGGACAAGAAGAAGAAGAAGAAGAAGAAGAAGAAGAAGAAGAAGAAGAAGAAGAAGAGAGAATGGGGGAAGAGGAGTCTGCAGGGAAGAATGAATGATAGTGTACCCATATATGCATGTACGAAGAGAAGGAAGAGTGGGGTGGGAAAGTGTGCACAGCAGCAGCCCCCACACGTGTCACACACATAATCACATCTAATCAGTCATTGACAGCTAATCACCATTAATCAACCTTTCTTTTCTTAACTTAAATTAATTAAACCAATTATAATTAATAAATAATTCTCCCCACACTTGTCGATTTATTAATTTAACGATTTATTTTCATTTGGCAACTAGTTGTTAAATTGGGATGTTACAGTTCTTCCCCTCTCAAAAGAATTTCGTCCTCGAAATTCAATCGGTAACTTTCCTTACATACATAACTCAGAAAATTGTTGTCTCAATCACGCACACGACTGTGCTTTCACAAGCATTCACCGATCGGATCACAACTTCACTCGGCAGAGATTCACCACTCAAGCGGTTTACCGATCGCACCATAATTCCAGTCAGCAAGACACAAAGGTCAGGTCCCTCATTTAACTTAGCCAATTTCGTCATAAGCAGTGGCGCTTCCTAATTTCTTGGCCACTCGGCCATATACTCTCAACACCATTCGGCATATTCATACCGTCGGTTTTCTTGACTCGAACGAGTTGCTCGGCACAATAATGAAATCACATAAAGCACAGGCTCGACATCGTGTCGTGGAGAACACATCCTTAGAGGTTATTCAACCAGTTGGGGAAAATTCAGTCGATAAACAACACCACCGACTCCCAAAATACTCACTCCCGACCGGTTTCTCTCGACCAAACCCTCGGTTTTCAAAACCTGACCACAAAATCTCTCTCTTACACCACAGGGAACACTCAAGGAATTTCCATGTGTTTCAATTAACGTAATTTACCCGGATTTGCTTCACATATGCACTACACTAAATTCTGAAATCTTAGATTCCTACCCATGCTTCCGGCTAATTCCATGCTTTCATCCTGAGAGTTTCACTCGATCCTCTTACACAGACATCACTCGGGGTTTGAGGGTAATTCTCACCCGAAAATTCTTCCACTTACCAGAAATTCACTCGCAACTCGAGCCTACCTCGAAACCAAACCTGAGTTCAAGCTCAACTGTCCCAATCACTGACCTGAGTACGACTTCAATTAAATTCTTCACTCGGATATCTACTTCCTCTCGGAGCCCTCTTCACTCGGAAACTTGCACACTCTAAGTTCCATGTCCCGACCAGAAGGACTTTTCTCCTGGAAGATCGCTCGGTTGGGCATCCCACGGGTATTAGGAATTCTACACTCGCTATCCTACTATTCAGAATCGATCTACACGGTTCCATTCCACTCGGAAGTGATACACTCTGAGTCACGTTACTCGAATTCCTGCTCTACTCAGAATATTACGCTCGGACACTATTCCCTTAACTTAATAATGATCCTCTCAATAAGATTCTACTCGGAACACCATAATTTTCACTCAGCAGTTCTTTCCCACAAGGTCTTCACTTGGAATTACACACTCGGAATATACCAACCTCTCCCGAGCAATTCCTAACCTTCCAATTTAGTTTGGCTCCAATCCTGGTTTCCTCATTAGGCTTACAGCATCACTCGGTTACCCTTTCAAAACTCCAATTTAGGTGACAGTTTGATCACCCTTCTTATTCCAATACCAATCATCCTTTTAGTAGCCAATCCGTATCCAGCAACCTCTAATCCTCTCGGAAGCAGACACGCCAAGGTCAAATAAACCCTCTATCTTCATTTTGATAAACAATCGCATAACACTCATTTAATATAACTCTCATAATCCCTCGGAATCGTCTGAAAGACTCACCATCACCATAAGCAGTTACAGCTTCACTTGCCCGACTCATGAATTGCTGCATCCAACTTATAGGATGACGTCTCATTCCTATAGGGTTACAACAATTACATAGTCACTGCAACGTGTACGCTGCCACATTACCTATGGCAGGAAGAGTCGTCTCAGAGCAGCATGCCTCACACGGACCAGACTCACCCAACTAATACTAATTCACACGGTAGTTAATGGCAGTTCACACACATAAGTAATACACCCACATCAACATCACGCATCACATATTCATCACTTCTGTAAAACAGTAAGATGGCAATACAACAATCGGCTTCTAGTCAACACCGAGTAAATATCTCCTCTAAACCTTATTCCTTACAAAACCATGGCTCGGATTAAATTCTTAACTCTCAGTTATATAATAACATCACTCACTCGGGTTCATGCAATTCACTCAGGATTAAGCAATTCATAATCACATATGCTATTATAACACACCACAAACTTCAGCAACGGCACTAATGTACATACAGACACTCAGTCGGATTTCATACCAATTATTCATGGCTATAATATTGTCCACTACATCATGCACCATAACCACAACGTCACATTGCACTTGGTAATAGCATCGACATATACATATGCCCATCCAATCAGATTTACCCAAATCAATTCCAAACTACATTAAGGGTTTCATTCACCATATCATATCCACATATTCATATAATTCACACCGAGCTCATTTATCATCATAAATGTACACACAGTCATTCAATCAGAAGTTGTACCATAACATACATTCTCAATTATAACATTGCATCACACTTGGCAACAGCATCAATACATGTACATTCCCTCAGTCAGACCTCATTCATACAACATCATCAAGTCGGAAACTACTCAAATCATTCAAATCCATGCAAATCATGTCAGCCTCAACAATAATGCTCTTATACATATGTATTCGTGCAGTCGGCGAATCAGATGCATACGATTTATTCACTAGGAGTCCCACTCCAATGCACTCGGCATTTGCCTTGAGTCCAACCCAAGGACTTTCATTAAGCATTCAATGCTCATGCTCCAAGCATGGCCTCGAGTCCAACTCGGAGGTCTTTTAGGATTAATCTCAGAATCCTCAATACCCCACGCATTCATCTGATTGCCCACTCTGAAAAACGTTTAATGCTGATGCATTTCATTATAAATCACACACAGCTCTTATTTGCTGACTCACAGCATAAGCCACTCCACATGCTCATTAGCATATATATATATACACATCTTTCAGGCGGAGTATCATCACAACGATTCACAATTAATATCTATCACAATATCCGGGTGTTGCATGCATCAATAATTAATCCCACACAGACCACATATTTCAATCATCAAACAACGGTCATGTTTCAATTATAGAGCAATACATAAAAGTAGTTCACCCTCAATCACCTCTATCATATATATATATATATATTACGCAGGGTTCGTGTGCTAGGTTACAAAACATCCATCACAAATAGCACTTGGCAGTAATGGTAACACTCCTATTTACAAGTATTCAGTCAGTATTCGCAGAATTATTAACATGCATTCACGAACGGAGTCATACAATCACTAAACAGTTTACAATACCACAATCCAGGAGTCGCATGCACCATTACGCAATCATAGTACAACTACCAACACATCTCACACATAACACATCACATGATAATCATTCAAGCCTCAATGAGTTACTACGCAATTGTTCTACTCGGCTCAACAACTCGCAAGGTTAATAAATTATCAGATTTAGAATCCCTAAGGGGTCACTATTTATCCAGTATCCCACGATGGGTACCTCACAATATTCAAATATTGATATAAGGTCTAGTACCATTCACTCGGTTTTTCACACACCAAACCAAGACAGTATCCGAGTCAAACAGATGTTCTATTTCTCATTTATTCGTTCATGGTCATGCCTAATCAACTGGGTCACTACTCCTATTGGTCCAGCATCTAGTCCATCACTCACTTGGTCTCCTCAATCGCCACCGAGACACAACCCCAATTTTAACATATATCTGACCTCACCTTTACTCACTTATTACACACCCAGATTTCCAACTTAGGAACTATAACCCATCCCTTATACTGCAAGTCACATACATCATGTACCATTCATTCATCACACATTCAAATTCCTTAGTAAGGCACAGGCATACAACCACGCCATTCATAGTCAACATACACCAATCCAATAGAAGCATATATCATCACACGAGTCATGATTACACACACAGTAACGTTTAATGGAATATCACAAGCAAGTATAACAAGTTGGCATAATACCCTCAACCGCCCACAAATAGTAGGCAAACCTTGGCCATAGACCTTTTGGTCTGCTCTGATACCAAAATGTAACACCCAAATTTTTAATAAATAATAAATCCAAAAACAGGGAAAATTTTTTTTTCACAATCAACCATTGGTCAATCGGCATAGAAAAAAAAAAGAAGGAAGAAGGCAAGGGAAATAAAAGAGCATTCACACGTTAAGCAATCAGCGGAAGGAACAAGGCTGGGACCGACCCATTCGGTTCAGCGAAACACATCAGCGCCTGGGCGAAAACCATCAGCATTACACGCGCACTCGCTCGTGCGAGACTCCACGTCGCTTGGGCGAGACTACGACAAAAGCCTTCCAGCAGTACACATTCGCTGGAGCGGATCCTTCATTCGCTGAAGCGAGAAGCCTCACACGGCAAATTCATCACTCGGCATCGGAACATCCATACACTCGGTAAACGACTAAGTCCACTCGGAAGTTCATTCCTAAGTCCATTCGGTATTCCCTAACTTAGCCTTTCCATTTTATCCATACGGCCAGACCTATACTCCACTCGAACACTGAGGATTATCCCACTCGGATCCCAGAACTCCTTCTTACTCGGAATATATCCTATTCAAACATCACTCGACGTATTCCATCCTTGATACAATCGGGTCACATTACACTTCCACTATTCGGTATACACTCACGCATTCAATCGGGAGGTCAGGTAGTTAAGTCCCTCTCAGACTTATTCGAAACCCAACCACTCGGGATACCAATCCTCACTCACTCGGACTTACATCTTTTACTCGGATTACCGATACCTTACACTTAGGACCCGGTCCACTCTAAACCACTAATTCTAACTCCTCGCTCAGAAGGGAATCACCCAAGGTTTTCACTCGGGAAATACAAACTCTTCCTCACTCGGGATTTACTTATAATGTTCACTCGGAGTCACTCAATATGTTTACTCGGTAAAGCCACGCAGAAATCTTCGCTCGGAACCACCAACTTAACATAATTCCACTCCTCAACGGCCCTCGAGTCATTTAGCAACACTTCCCAGTCGGAAAACGCATCGAATCGGTACGAAGCTCATACATATGAATACATGTTCACAGAAACATAAATCTGCCCACGATTCCAGTCTACCGACCCATAGACATGTAACCATATACTCGGAATACCCATTATCTTGATATTATACATTTACCAATACTTACGATACCATACAAGTGACACCATGACTATTCAATCTTTATAAGCGAAAATATATTTAATCGTCATTTTACATAGGAGCCGGCCAAGGCTACACGGACAGAACATAATAATGCAATACAAATGCTCAACAGTCGGAGTGCACCACACTCAGACGTGAGACCCTATCATCATTTCCGAGTACGACCTGCACACTAAAAAAAATAGTGTAGGGGTGAGCATCTTAGATATTAAATGATAGATACCGACTCAGGTTGTCCCACAATTATACAGCAATATACATATACATGCAATTATACATAGCAATGAGTAAAGTCAAGCAATATCAATCAACCAAGACACATATGGAACTCTTACCGATCGGAATTCGTCAGTCACCACTCGGTTAGGTGCAAATACACAGCCACTAACATTAATATAACAACAATCAGCAACATGATAATACCAATGAATCAGAACGCACGTATTCAACACTTTTCGGTCAGAATCTAACAGTTCTTACTCGGCTATACACGCACGACATTTCAATAACATTAACACATATTCATGGAGCAACTTCAATCAGCATCAATTGCGTATACACACAGAATACTCTCTCGGTTATACCCATTCATCATCTCCTTAATCATCATTACACGCATAGTCAAATTCCAGTCAGCATCAGTAATACATCTACACAGAGTATTTCACTCGGATATACACATTCATCCTTTCATTATTATCACATGCATAATTAATTCCAAACAATATCAATCGGTCAATACACACAGAGTATTTCACTCGGTTATAAACATTCATCATTTCATTAACATCTTTGCATGCATAACCAATTCCAAACAATATCAACAGTTAATAGGCACATAGTATTTAACTCGGTTCCGCATTCGTATGTATCGGTTTAGACGTTGCAACATAGGCTCTCAGCCTTTTTTTATACATAGCTCTCAGCTATCAAATCAGCTCCCAGCTGCTTGGCCGTTTTACAGGTACCCAACCGTTTGCCCACAGGTGACACCAGCGCTCTCAGCGCCAACGGAGGTGTTCACAGGCAGCCCGAGTCCCACTCAAGGGCTACCTTGAGTCCCACTCAAGGATTTCATAGCGCCCCACGCTTTAAAAACCGATGGTAATGTACCATACTACGTGCTCCCAACACAAACGCATCCCATGCGCCACACGCGGATTCATCACACAACATAGAGTTCATATACACAGCCATACATGCATCTCATGCAATCGGCATCATACATCATCAGCCTTCCAGTAGTACACATTCACTGGAGCGGATCCTTCATTCGCTGAAGCGAGAAGCCTCACACGGCAAATTCATCACTCGGCATCGGAACATCCATACACTCGGTAAACGACTAAGTCCACTCAGAAGTTCATTCCTAAGTCCATTCGGTATTCCCTAACTTAGCCTTTCCATTTTATCCATACGGCCAGACCTATACTCTACTCGGACACTAAGGGTTATCCCACTCGGATCCCAGAACTCCTTCTCACTCGGAATATATCCTATTCAAAGATCACTCGACGTATTCCATCCTTGATACAATCGGGTCACATTACACTTCCACTATTCGGTATACACTCACACATTCAATCGGGAGGTCAGGTAGTTAAGTCCCTCTCAGACTTATTCGAAACCCAACCACTCGGGATACCAATCCTCACTCACTCGGACTTACATCTTTCACTCGAATCACCGATACCTTACACTTAGGACCCGGTCCACTCTAAACCACTAATTCTAACTCCTCGCTCAGAAGGGAATCACCCAAGGTTTTCACTCGGGAAATACAAACTCTTCCTCACTCGGGATTTACTTATAATGTTCACTCGGAGTCACTCAATATGTTTTCTCGGTAAAGCCACCCAGAAATCTTCGCTCGAAACCACCAACTTAACATAATTCCACTCATCAACGGCCCTCGAGTCATTTAGCAACACTTCCTAGTCGGAAAACGCATCGAATCGGTATGAAGCTCATACATATGAATACATGTTCACAGAAACATAAATCTGCCCACGATTCCAGTCTACCGACCCATAGACATGTAACCATATACTCAGAATACCCATTATCTTGATATTATACATTTACCAATACTTGCGATACCATACAAGTGACACCATGACTATTCAATCTTTATAAGCGAATATATATTTAATCGTCATTTTACATAGGAGCCGGCCAAGGCTACACGGACAGAACATAATAATGCAATACAAGTGCTTAACAGTCGGAGTGCACCATGTGACATCCCAAAAATAGAGGTAAATTTTTCACGATTTTATTATTATTAATCTATGAAACATGTGAGTGGTGAAGCCATTTATCAATTACCCTGGATCTATCAGAGACCTATCTCATATATGAAGATATGAGAAGGTAAGTTAAAGAAATTAACTTTGAAACCCATAATTAATAATAGCGGAAGTATCTTTAGTAAAATAATATTATGGAGTTAAATTCTTAAGAGATCACTCATTTGAAATTAAGAAGCCAAGGTTAACCCAAAGTGTTCATAAAGCAGGATGGAATCATGGATTAATATGAAGAAAAAGGGAAATAATATGTTTAAAGCATTTTGGGAGAATCAGGTCCCCCTCGCTCAAGCGAAATCCCAATTCGCTTGAGCGAGCTTCGCATAGCGCGCTTAGGCGAATCATAAAATGCTGAGCGAAAGAAGAAAATGAAGATTCAGGGGTCACTTCGCTCAAGCGAACCCCAACTCGCTTGAGCGAGTATTGCAATCCTCGCTTGGGCGAAGCCAGCGAGCGTAAGGCGAAAAACGCCCAAAACCCATTCCACGCTCACTCACTCGGGCGAAACCATCCCCGCTTAAGCGAGATTACTCCTGAGAGCAATTTCCTGATAAACCCGAGAGCAAAACCTGAGACCAAAACCCTCTCGCTTGGGCGAATCCCCAGCTCGCCTGAGTGAACACCAACCAAAATCCAAACTCTGATTCTAATGTAATTTCGCTTGGGCGACTTACACATCCGCTTGAACGAAAATGGAATAATGGCCCAACACTGATGCTGGGACGATCTCGCTTGAGCGAGTTCCACTCTCGCCTAAGTGAGAGTCATCCAGAATCCAAAAATTGATACAGGGACATTCTCGCTTAAGCGAGAAGCCCTCTCGCCTGAGCGAGTTTGACAGGAAAAAAGGGGAAATGCAGAAATCACCCAACTCTCAACACCAAAACTCATTCTAATCCATTTTACTCAATTTCAACACTTCATACATATCATATTACACATTTAGAACTTGTTCTAATAAATCATTCTTGTAAATTTCCATTACAATTCATCTATTGTATGAATCAACTCACTAACTCTTCCATTTCATAAGTCTAACATTCCATATATAAACTTCATTCATTCATCAAGATATAGAGAGTTTCATCATTCATTCATTCACAGGGTCATGATTGAAAATGAGTCATAGACAAAAGATCTCATTTTCCTCCATGACCTCCCAAACTCATCATTCATACAATTATCCATTCTAAATCCACACTATACCAACATACACTGTACTATATACATTACATCTATTCCACATATCTATGTAAACCAAAATATTGCCGGCCAAGGCATTCTTTACCAAAAAGGGGCCTCCTTCACACTCCTCCTCCACAATAGCTCCAAAGCAATACCTACAACACAGGAGCTAAAAAGATATACCACAGGGAGGGTGAGTATACTTTCTCAATGACGAAAATCCAATAAATAGAACAATATATGCATGAATGCAATACAACTATCTCCTTCCCAAGAAGAGTTTATTTAATATCAATCAATCAATCAATAATTTTTCATTTCAATACAATTATTCCCTGATTCTCTCAGAATTATATCAATCAATTCACCATCACAATTTAGTAATTAAAAAGGGAGTTTCCATTCATATATCATCATCAAGGTATCACACTATACCATGCTTTCAAACTGATGCACATGCTAATGTCATGAAAATGCATATGCACGGATCCGATTTCATTTCCTCGGGTGATCGCAACCACCATATCATATACTCATTCTCAATGGTTTCCCGCCTCGCAAGGGGTACTCCCTCTGGCAACCTCGCAAGGTACTTCTCGTGATCGCAACCACGTTCAATATTTCATATAGGTTTCCCTCCTCGCAAGGGGTACTCCCGCCTCATGATCGCAACCATGGGCATTCAATCGCATTGGTCCCGCAGGGCCTTTCATTTCAATACCAGGTGATCGCAACCACCGGTCTAATAATCATAGGAACTCGCAAGCCCTTTTTCATTTCCATCATCAAGTGATCGCAACCACTTATCAACATCATCATGATATGCATGTCATGCCATGTATACAAAAATGCTCATGCATGTCTTAAGCTCATTTAGATTATCTTACCCTCTCATCTAGGGTATATTCATTTTCAACCACATAATTTTCCATCAATTCATACACAAGTGTCAATTCTCGTATCCAAGAAACATTCCAACCAAAGATTTTAGGCACTTATCATGTCTTATATGAAATCAATAATACATCAACGCATAATAAGTCATTCATAGCCTCTTTTAGGCTTCATCATATAAACACTCATTTTAAACACCATACACAATTCTCATCTTCATACACAATTCATTTCACTTACACATAATATCACCTTTATTTAAGAAAAGATGTCATACTACATTAATACATACATTATCATCCCAATTCTCATGCATTTAGAAAATACTCCCCTCTCCTACCTCAAGAAAAGTAGACCTCTGGGGTTGATGTTCCTGCTTCACCAATATTGCCAAGCCCTACACCAATCATTTATAGGGCCACATCAATTATTTATTCAAACACCAATTCAATATATATATATATATATATATACATAGATGTACAAATGATTCTTATCATGTGAAAACTATTTACCAAATTCATTCGTTTGCCTACTTAGGCTTCGGGAATTCCTTTCCTTGAATTATAATCCCTTAGTATCAAAGGCTATAACCTAATTATTAGGTTATTCCATCTAGTAAGATCTCCACCAACACCTTGGTGAGTTTTCCACCTATTATGACTTCAAATCAACTTTATCATCATTTAATGTATCCACCACATCACTTATAATATTCTTCCCATCAACAAATGTTAACTTTTTCAATAAATGTTATCCTTTTTAATATTTTACTTTTCCTCCTAAAATTCAAGTTTAAGGTTTTCACCAATCCACCAACCTTCATAAATGCTCATATACCTCCTTCTTTTTCCACCATAGTTATAACTACCTCATTAATCACTCATAAGCTTGTATTTATGTCAACTTATCTTTAGATTTCCACTTTTGAACTTTCCTCAACATTTCTCATACATTTATTGTGTTCTAACACCAAAACTTCAACTAATCTTCAGCTTTATACTTATATACATGGAAAATGATCATAATCTTACCTCAAGAGAAGAAAAGAGTGAGTTTGCAAAAGATGAAGAGGTTCACACGAATTTGAGGAGTAAGGAGGAGAAAATACTTTAATTTCCAAACTTTCTTGAAGTCCCTGAAGGTTATTAATGGAGAAAGAAGAGATATCTCCTTTTAATTTAGAATTTAAAAGGGGAAAGAAGAGGAATTATGAAGAAGGAGAAGAAGAAGATATGAATAAGAAGATAAGAAGAAGAAAAGAGATATGAAGAAGAGTATCTACGTAAGAAACAAAGAGTGCAACCGACTTTTTGAATGGGAAAATGAGAATTTAATGTTTAAATTATTAATCCTTCATTAACTCTTCCGTTTTTTAACAAACAGGTTCGCCGTTCGGGCCCAAAACATATTCTAAAAATTATTTCGAATATAAATTTGGAATCCCAATAACATTTTCTACAGCCCTAACCAACGGCATCTCAATCGGAGATACTTGGTCCGACACCTATATTTTATCCGGGTCAGTTTTCAGCTCATCTGACCACTATAATTCATCAGCAGTTTCAAAAAGCCTTGTTTAAGTCATTTCAAGAATTTTGGGATATTTATTAGCCCAAAGTTAATTATCCAACATTTATTTTTCTAATTTATCTTCCTATTTTAAAAAATTCGGGGTGTTACACACCACACTCGGACGTGAGACCCTATCATCATTTCCGAGTACGACCTGCACACTAAAAAAAATGGTGTAGGGGTGAGCATCTTAGATATTAAATGATAGATACCGACTCAGGTTGTCCCACAATTATACAGCAATATATATATACACGCAATTATACATAGCAATGAGTAAAGTCAAGCAATATCAATCAACCAAGACACACATGGAACTCTTACCGATCGGAATTCGTCAGTCACCACTCGGTCAGGTGCAAATACACAGCCACTAACATTAATATAACAACAATCAGCAACATGATAATACCAATGAATCAGAACGCACCGGTCAGAATCTAACAGTTCTCACTCGGCTATACACGCACGACATTTCAATAACATTAACACATATTCATGGAGCAACTTCAATCAGCATCAATTGCGTATACACACAGAATACTCTCTCGGTTATACCCATTCATCATCTCCTTAATCATCATCACACGCATAGTCAAATTCCAGTCAGCATCAGTACTACATGTACACAGAGTATTTCACTCGGATATACACATTCATCCTTTCATTATTATCACATGCATAATTAATTCCAAACAATATCAATCGGTCAATACATACAGAGTATTTCACTCGATTATAAACATTCATCATTTCATTAACATCTTTGCATGCATAACCAATTCCAAACAATATCAACAGTTAATAGGCACATAGTATTTCACTCGGTTCCGCATTCGTGTGTATCGGTTTAGACGTTGCAACGTAGGCTCTCAGCCTTTTTTTATACATAGCTCTCAGCTATCAAATCAGCTCCCAGCTGCTTGGCCGTTTTACAGGTACCCAACCGTTTACCCACAGGTGAGACCAGCGCTCTCAGCGCCAACGGAGGTGTTCACAGGCAGCCCGAGTCACACTCAAGGGCTACCTTGAGTCCCACTCAAGGACTTTATAGCGTCCCACGCTTTAAAAACCGATGGTAGTGTCCCACACTATGTGCTCCCAACACAAATGCATCCCATGCGCCACACGCGGATTCATCACACAACACAAAGTTCATATACACAGCCATACATGCATCTCATGCAATCGGCATCATACATCATCAGCATTCAAATAGCACATGCATCTCATGCAATCAATGCTGGACATTAACAGAGCTCAACAACATATGCATCTCATACAGTCGGTGTTACACATTTTCAGAACTCAATAGCATATGCATCTTATGCAATTAGTGCTAGGCATTAACAATATTCCACAACACATGCAATCGGCATTAAGCAATGTCAGGACTCAGTCAACACATGCAATCGGTATGGTACACTATCAGATTCACTGAGTCATATTTTATCATATGTAGTCGGCATTCTAAACTCATAATAACTTGCAGGCATGTAAAACACACGGTAATCGTCAATATCACTTCAACACATTCCTTTCACACAATCATTCAACATTCATAGGTCATCAACATGTAACACTCATCTTTCACTCATCATGCAACTGGGCAGTACACACTCGCATGTAACACAACACGAAATCAGAACACAGAAACAGCAAGTATCAACACTCGGAACCCGTTCATAACCCATGCATTTAAGATAGAAGACACCCCCTACCTGGACTGAAGCTTTCAGTCGGTCAGCACGACGCTCAGTTCCAGAGGAATACTGAATCACTCTTAGCACATCTGTATGTAAGAGCAGGGGAGGCCCAAGACATCCAGCTCTCGGCTCGCTCCCTGGAATGGCTCCATCACAATGCTGTGAATACTCCAACCACCTTGAAGCTCCTCGTAGTGCAGATCTCCACTGGAACTTGGCAGCTTCGAGCAAGGAGAGGAAGAAGGAGGGAAGCCGACGAAGGAATGAAGGAATAAGGAAGGAGACGTGTTGCATGCAGAGGGAATGCACACCCTCATCCTCACGGGTTCGTCGAGTAAGGGAGGAGGACCCCAATCCTCAGCCACCATTGCTGCGAGATCACAGGAACAAAGCGCAGAGGAGGAAGAAGGAGATCGAAGAGGAAAAGAAGAAGAAGAAGAAGAAGAAGAAGAAGAAGAAGAAGAAGAAGAAGAAGAAGAAGAAGAAGAAGAAGAAGAAGAAGAAGAGAGAACGGGGGAAGAGGAGTCTGCAGGGAAGAATGAATGATAGTGTACCCATATATGCATGTACGAAGAGAAGGAAGAGTGGGGTGGGAAAGCGTGCACAACAGCAGCCCCCACACGTGTCATACACATAATCACATCTAATCAGTCATTGACAGCTAATCACCATTAATCAACCTTTCTTTTCTTAACTTAAATTAATTAAACCAGTTATAATTAATAAATAATTCTCCCCACACTTGTCGATTTATTAATTTAATGATTTATTTTCATTTGGCAACTAGTTATTAAATTGGGATGTTACATGAATCGATTCATCCCCTCCTGAATTGATTCATAGTATTAAATACACCCAAGACGTGTTTTTGAAGGGTTGAATCGATTCACACTAGCATGAATCAATTCATACGTGTCCAGGAGCTAAATATACGTAATTTTTAATGTTTAAATCTATTCAAACGAGTCATGAATCCATTCATATACTATTAAATGTCAAAATACACTAAATAAATCCATTCATGGTGAAAATGAATCCATTCATCTTGTTAAAATTTGTTTACTTGAAGTTGAAAGTTGAATCAGAGAAACAACATTACGTAAAGTATGGAACCAGTACAGAAAATAAGCCTTAAATCATGGAATTGGGAGATAAGTGGAGAATCCATTACATGAAACAAGGAAACATGGCTTCTATTGCATAAATCAAGGATTAGTGGAGCATTTCTTTAATGGAAAAATACTTGAAGACTTGGCTATAAATAGAAGAGAAGTGAACGTTCAGCAATACACAATTAGCAAGCAAGCATCTCATTCTCTCTTCTTCTTTAAAGCTCTATGTTCCTTACTTTGTAAAGTTTCTCTTGAGAGATTACCTTGTTAGCTATTTACTTTGAGCATTAAATTTGTAATATCCACTCTTTTGGAGAGTTAACCTTGTAATCTCAAATACCAAAAATCCTAGAAGCTTGGGTTGGGTTTCAACCTTGTAAAGTGTGAGATTAAGAGATTGGGTGGGTTACCCTTGTACTTGTGAGAATTGGGTTTTTAAGTATGGGACACTAGGAAGCTTCAATTACTCAAAGTTGTAATTTCTAATCTCACAGTGGAATCCTTCAAGTGGGTTGCTTAAAGGCAAGACATACACCGGGGTGGTAAAACTCGTTATATCGGTTTGCAAATCTCTTTATCCCTACACTCTTCTATATTTGCTCATATAAATTGCTTAATTATTTTGATTATAACTTAAGTGTTAGAATTCACTTGAATCATATATACTTTTATATTGCTTGCTTAATTATTTATCATCTTCTTTAAGCATAATTATTAAAGAATCAATTTCAAAGCATTCCAAGAAAAGTTTTAATATTCAATTCACCCCCTCTTAAGTAATTGAGGCCACTTGGTTGACACAAAGGTTTATAGCCCACTCTATTTTTGGTCGCTATGATAGTCTTAGTACTATTAGGGCCGCTGAGCTTTACTTTCTGAATGCCATGACTAATGAAATCCTTATCCACTCTACGAAATGACTTTTTAGCTAATTTACTAGGGTTGGAAGAGCCACTTCTGGCAAGATTGTTATTGCGGGTTATATTAATCCAATTGCTAGGTATGTGGGGATTGATTTAAAGGAGGATAACTTGATTTGCCAACTGAAGAAGGTTGATATTGATGAGATGGTTCATATGGGCATGCTTGTGCTAGAACAGGGTGTTTATTGTTTGATTATTCCAGGATTCTTTGTGCCTCACCCCTTGCCTAACCCCAGATTCACTAATTTGGAAGGCAAGACTTCCTTTTTGTTTTCAGGCACCACTGAAGAGAGCAATGCGCCTCTAGACACACAAATGCCTATCCACCCATCACACTCAGTCGGTCCTTCCCGGTCTACTCCTGACTCTGCCGTTTCTTTGGACAAACTGTATTCCTTGATGCAAGGAATGAACACACTGTTGGAATCCATTTCCATTGAGCAAGTCCGATAGGGGACCAGGATTAATGATATTGCCTCCCGGTGATGCCATGTATGATTGGCATCGTCAGCAGGATCATTTCCCCCTCCGTCTCCAAGACAGGTAATTGTTGAACTTTTATGTCTTACTCCCCTTGATATGGACATTGAGGACAATCTCCGGTTCTAGTTTGGGGTGGGTACATAAAAGTTTAACTAACTCTTATTTTGTTCTTGTGTTGATGCTTCTGTTTGATTTGTTTGATTCTATTTTTGTTTATTTACATGATTAATTTTGTTTTCTGTTTCATTTGCATGATCATATGTCTACTCGAATGCCATAGGCTAGCATTGATTGTTGCTTGTAGTTATTGTTATCTATATGCATGCAATGTAGACTGGTCAGGCTAAGAACATTACTTGGGTGAATCTTGTCAAAATAAAAAATATAAAAACAAACAAAATAAATATAATTGCTAGCATTGCCCGAACAAACCTCTTTCATGATGCTGTGTTTTTATTTGATTGAACTAAGATACCATTGTGAGCTTTGAGCCACTAGGGTACTCACTACATATAAATGCCTATGTTTCTTTTGTTTGAGTGATTCACACATCTAATGACACTCCAAAACTTAGCTTTTGACCAATTCGAAATGGTTTGTGAATACATGCTTGGAATGAAAAAGGAAAATTAGGTTTTGTCTCTTTAACCTCAGAATTTATTTAAAAGTTGATCCGGTCTATATACCGGCATCCATACTATGAAGTCATCTTATCTATTTTGGAAGGTAAACCAATATCACAGGTTAACATCTGGACTGTAAAATACTGTGTTAGGCGTTCTCCTTCATCGATTTGTCTACAATAACATCTAGAATATCGGATTGATAAGGCCATATAGGCGTTCTCTATACCGGTATGTCAAAGTTGACACCACGCATATTGGATAGAGCCCATCCCCTATATCAGAAATATAAAAGACAATCATAAGTGGTTTAGGTAATGGAGCTTATTCCCATTATTGGTGATGGGGACATGTACTCGAAAGAAGCATTCTCTACCTTTCAAGCCATATTTGTCTCCCACTTGCATATTATATATATATATATATATATATATATATATATATATTCCATACTCCAACAAAATAAGGTGGTTAGTCCATTTTCAATTTACGTGGCTTGAGGAAAGTCAAGTTTGTCCTCTAGTCAAGGTAGATCCGTCATCCTCCACGCTCATCTATAAATATGCCAATTTTATACTCAATCCAGGTTACGTTTTTTACACATTCAGTATATGCTTATACTTAAGGCATCATACCCTGAGTTATTCTTTTTCTCGGGGGATATAATTACTGACTTGAGCGTCGGAGAATCTTCACAGGTGACACCACCTTTCGCCCACATCAACGCACAGGCCGGTGTGAAGGATCTCTAGGACATCAAGACCGGTCTTCTCTAACTGAGATACCGGATAATAATACCGAAAACCCACAGCACCGGTATAAAACCTTAGTCACCCATTGACTCTCGTGGCTAGTCCCATATCGGATCATTGACCCCAGTTCAGACCAGTTCATTAATCACTAGTTACCCCTTTTGAGCCATAAAATGAATTGTTCTTTCAAAGCTTTTGATATGATGATTTTCATTAATATGTAGAGGAGGAAAAAAGGTAAAAGCAAACTAGATGAGGTTTGAGAAGTAAATTTTGATGGTTTAGGGTTTGATACTCAAAGAAAGAAAAAGAATAAGGAGTTGAGTTTGAAAAATGAAAATGAAAAGAAAGAAACAGAAAAAGAAAAAAAGAAGAAATGAACCATACTCCTTACAGTTTTAATTTTGTAAGAGTTATTAAATTGAGGATTGCCTCCTTATGATATTACTCTCTCCATGATAATTAGCCCTTTGAAATTTCCTTTTCTTGGTTTCCATCCCTATGTTATAAACCTTTTGGCCACATTACAATATATGAAAGACCTTTTGTTTGATACATGTTTCCTTGATAACTGTGGAGTTTATGGTCATTTGTCAAGCTTATGTTAGTGCGTATGATGTAGTGATTTGAGTGGTTGAAACACAAACACTGAGTGGACAGTGAGAAAGAGTACCCTTAGTCAAATATGAGTTAACATGGTTTGATTATGAGTTGTGATATGTTCTGGTATTTTATGTAATCATAAAAAAAACACAAATAAAATAAACACAAGGTTCCTCAGGTTTGTTTGGGTCTGCTGGTCCTTCATTGTATGTTCTATGGATACAATGATTGCTTGAGGACAAGCAATGTTCTAGTTTGGGGTATTTTGATAGATGTTTAATTTGTATTTTTTATGATGTTTTTAATTAGGTTATTTACGATATTTTTCTCTTATTTTCCATATGATTTCCTTCATTCCATACATGTCATTCGGGTGTTTAAAGTTTTACAGGAATAACCTTGATTTAGGTACATAAATGCAAGAATACCAAGGATTTGATGAAGCGTGTGATGAATGCAGAGGAAGTCCAATCATTTGAAAGCTCAAAATAAGGTCGTATTCACCTTTGGAAGTGATATACTGAAAAGCGAAACCAAGGAGGCACTTCAAGGTCTTAAAATAGTTGAAAAAAAAGGGCAATTGGTGAAGAAAAGAAAAATCCACTGCCAGTAGGTTTTTCCCACTAGCCGTGGATCTCACTAGTAGGAAATCCACTAGCCATGGGTTTTTCCCATTGGTCGTGGATCTTACTGGTTTTTGGTGGAATCTTGCATGTTTGGGCCCCTGTCACGATCCACTGGTAGTGGGTTTTTGCCACTACTAGTGGGTTTTGTACGCTCTATTTTTTGGGCAGTTTTTAAAAGGGCAAAAGAAGATTTTGAGGCAGTTACTTTTTTCTTTCAAAAAAAAAGGTTAGAAGAGACTGAGAGAGGGAATCAAGAGACACTAGAGAGGGCTTTTTGGAAGGATTTTCATTGGAGATCAAGTGTCCATCATCAAGGGAACTCGAATCTGAAGAATTAGAGAGGAAGATTTAGCAATCCTAGTGAGAACTATCTTGTTATTTTTCTTTTGAATCCTTATTTTCTTTCATCTTTGATTTTCTCTAGTGTTGGGCCATGGATTTTGATTATTGTGACATGATGATTGTAACCCTTATAGCACACTAAACATCTTTTCTTGGGATTAAGGATACAGTATGCTTTTGTATTGAATTAATTGTTCTTCATCTTTCAATCAATATAATTTCTGTTTCTATTCAATTCATGTGTGCTTAGTGCTTCTACAAGACTTAGAGATAAGCATAGTTGATTCCAAATTATATGCACTATGAGAGTAGGTATATTATTCGAAAACACACGAATTGAACCTATGTTTTTGTTTCACGACGGTAGGCGAACTTATTTGAGGAATTAATTGGGTTTCCATAAAACATAAAGGGCTTAATTAACGAATTGAACGTTGTTCTTTAGGAATTAGGTACGTTAATAGGCTTTCAAGAGAAAGGTATCAATTAACTTAGGGAAACCTACCTTAGAAACAAAATTGTATGATTGGATAGGCGATTTACATTTGATTTTTATACTAGCATATGAAACCTTAACTTCCCAAGACTTTTCCTCTGATTGAATCCATAAAAAGTAATCTGATTTCCTACTTTGAAGATATTGAAATTTCTGTCCTTTAATTAGCTTTTTATATACTTACTTTGCAATCAATCATTCTAGATAATTGAATAACTGTTAAAATCCAATACTTGGGCATAATCCTTGTGGGAACGATAATTTTTATTACTTCGATACTCGTGCGCTTACGGGATCCTATAAAGCGCTTGTCATCCCAGCTTCCTCTAGAGTTTTTTGTTTCTTAACTGGTTTGGGAGAAGGTGGTTTTGATGCTCTAGCATCACGGTGATGCCTTTTCTTTTTCTTCTTCTCTTTCTCTTTTTCTTTTTCCTTTTCAGATTCAGGCTGCGTGCCACCAGCTTGTCCAGTGTTTTCCAACAGCGGTACCTTATCGGTCACATTGATGTCAAAGGAATAGTGTCAACTCGCGCCTTGACGGCGTTCCTTTTCAGCTGAATATTATTTTCATCAGAGGACGATTCCTTTTTAGCCAACAAACCCTTTAATTTGTCTATGGCTGGGCAATCTTCTTCTCTTTGTTCTACACAAGCAAGAAAAATGTGTTAGCATCGAATACAATGCATACTGGTATCAAAACAATGAGAAATAACAACAGAATTTTACTTAAATATTCATTGCGTATGGAGTTGGATCCCAGAAGGCGCTTACAAGAAAACTTATTGAAAGCCTCGGTGTATGCTTCCAGAGCGGCCAACACCATTATAGAATAAGGAGACAATTCGTCCACTTCCGTGAAATTTGCCTTGGAGGTGAGGAGGAAGTGCTCGTGGGTCTATTCCACTGGGAATTTTGTGAGGCCTTCTTTAGTCTTCTAGAAGACCGGCTTGTTGGGTTGGACAGAAATCTTGGTATAATGTTGTTTGAAAGACCTTCCATTTACCTTTGTTGATTCAGTGAAGGCCTCAAAGTTAACCAAATTCGAGTCACACCGGAGGATGACGAAACTCATGCCCCCCTTTTTATTTGTTCGACGTACCACCTGGCAGTAGTAAAAAAGCATCGCCACGTGGGTTTAAAGTTGAAGTGTTCACCCAAGACCTCCAGAACACGGATCAAGCCCCATCTGTTTGGGTGTACTTGAGAAGGGGCGCAGTCTAGAAATCTCAACACCCGCATCTGGAATTCCGTAAGGGGAAAACAAACCCCAAGATAGAGAAAAATGTAATCATATATATATATATATACAGATTGTTCGTCTGGCATGAGGTGACAGATTATATCAGTTTCTCGGGGTACGAGCACCATAAATCGCTCCTTCAGACGCTTCTCTGTATAAACTTTAAAGTTTGGGGATAGTCTTTTCCCGTCATCTTTAGCATACTGGGATGTTGTCTCGTGAATTTCCTCCTCCACCCAACAATAAGGGTATCTTTTGTTGACCTTCACCCAGTCCAATCGGTGTACCACCATGTTGACACACCCTTCAATAGTCCTGAGGATGAGGGGATTTCCAGAAGTACCTTTGGTGACCATTCTGTTTATTACAAGATTGAAGGCATTTGTGTTACTATAAAGAGACATGTTATCAAAAAGGTAACACTCAACACTCACCTCGCTCCTAGAAGAGCGGCTAGCCCTAGAGCTATAGGAGGAGTCAGATGGGGGCAGTACCAACCTCCGCCTTGAGTGAGAGGCTTTACCCCTTTCTAAACGGTAAGACAAGGCCTTGGGAGGATTCACAAAGATTCTTCATCCTTGGTAACTGGAGGGCCTTACAGGGACTCTTCCCCCTCTATAAGTGGAACCAGCGTGGCCTTACCTAGAGCATATGGTGAAATTCTAAATGTAGAAGAACTGAAGCAAGGGAAGGGAGAAGTTTGGTTACGTAAGAAGTTTTTTGAAAGTAGGAGGAAAGAAAGAACACGAAAGTAGCAACTTCTTATTTAGGGAAAAGTTTAAGCGGAGTTTTCCTTACGTTTGAAGCAATGTGCTTTTTGGAATGTGCCTAAGTTCTCCTTTTATAGTTACGGAGGGGGCACAACCACCGGTCATGGGGCACGTCATTTTTCAGAAAACGCAACTCCCCAAGGGCTCTCGACGGTGTCGTTTCAACCAGGGGTGCATAAAAGTGGTGTTGTTTTGTGAAAAGTCAAAATTTGATGGGCCAAAATTTTAAATTTTGTGCCCAATACCCACGACCGCGACGGTTAACTATCCTCGTGAGTGTAACCATCAATGCTCACGTGTAAATAGCAATAACTGCTCATCATTAGTGACGTTTCAACGCTTGGGAGTTACAAATTTCAAAAGCCAAGGTTTGTGAAGTTCAAAAGATTTTCTAAGTTATTTACGCGAAAGCAAGGTAGTGTCGAAAGTCGGTGTCCATACCTACAGAAGGGAACCCCAGAGAGAAGATATTGTGGGTCGGTATCTGTATCCATAACTCGGTAAGGCAACGTAGCTTGCATGAGTAACTTACTCAGTCCTTCACACAAGCTAGGGGATAATATGGTAGCCGACGCGTTGAGTCGGAAGTCCATTTACATGGCGACAATGATGGTTAAAGAGATGGAGTTGCTTGAACAATTCTGAGACATGAATTTGCAAGTGGATATGTCTTCGTCTCAGAAAGTGACTCTCGGTACATTAAAGATAGCTAATGAATTTTTAAAGATTGTTTATGTACAGCAGATGACCGATTCTTATTTAGCCGAGATAAAAGAAACTCAGGCTAAAGGTAAAGATTTATTTTTGACTAAGGGCTCAGATGGTATTTACCGAGTGAAGGGGCGGATTTATGTACCTGACTCAGAAAACTTACAAAAATTGGTGCTTAATGATGCACATAAAAGCATGTTAAGTATTCATCTGGGTATTACTAAGATGTATCATGATTTGAAATTGCATTTTTGGTGGCCCGGAATGAAGAAGGATGTAGTCGACTTTGTGGCTCATTGCATAATTTGTCAAAAAGCAAAGGTTGAGCATCAAAAACCGACTGGTGGTTTACAACCTTTGGAAATTCCCGTGTGGAAGTGGGATGCTATAGCTATGGATTTCGTAATGGGATTACCAAGGACTTGGAATGGTCATGATGCTATTTGGGTTATCGTGGACCGATTGACAAAGTCTGCACACTTTTTACCGATTAACATGAGTTATTCCTTGCCAAGGCTAGCACAATTGTACATTAGCGAAATAGTCTGACTGCATGGTGTTCCATCTTCGGTTGTGTCGGATAGAGATCCAAGATTTACTTCCCGATTTTGGGGAAGTCTGCATCAGGAGTTAGGTTCGAAGCTTCGATTGAGTTCGGCCTATCATCCTCAAACAGATGGGCAATCCGAGCGGACTATCCAGAGTTTAGAAGACTTGTTGAGATCCTGTGTGCTAGAACATGTTGGGAGTTGGGAACAATACCTTCCATTGGTCGAATTTACTTACAATAATAGCTATCATAGTAGCATAGGTATGGCTCCCTATGAAGCTTTATATGGAAAAAAATGCCGAACTCCTCTTTGCTGGTCGGAATCGGGTGAAAATCTAATGTTAGGACCAGAGATTGCACAACAGACCTCTGAGCAAATCCAAATGATCAAGGACAAAATGAAAGCATCCCAAGACCGTCAAAAGAGCTATTATGATAACCGGACGAAGCCGATTGAATTTCAGATCGGTGATAAAGTCTTTTTGAAAGTCTCTCCGAGCAAAGGCATTGGAAGGGCATTAAAAAGCAAGAAGTTGAGTCCAAAATATATTGGTCCGTATGAAATATTGAAGAGAGTCGGACCTGTAGCCTATCAAATTGCATTACCTTCTCATTTAAAAAATTTACATAGCGTATTTCACGTTTCACAATTGAAAAAGTACTTGCCAGATCCTACTCAAGAAATACCGGATGATGATATGGAAATTCAAGAAAACCTGACCACTATAGCCAAGCCCACTGGTATAGTGGACCGATCGGTGAAACGATTGAGAAACAAAAATGTCCAATTGGTCAAGGTTACATGGCAGCAAGATCAGAGTATCATGCATACTTGGGAATGAGAAGATGCTATGAGGGAACAATATCCCGAGTTATTTCGTTGATGTATAATTTTTGTATTTAAATTTTGAGGATGAAATTTTTGTAGGAGGGGGGAAATATAACATCCCAAGTTTTGTAATATTTAGTAAATTCATTTATAAAGGATTAATGAAGAAATTCTGAATGAAATTCCAAGTGAATGCTGTTGAAATATGATATTCTGAGTGAATGTGGTGCGATACCGAGTGAAGTAAGACCAAGGAACCTATCTCCGAATGGGATTAAGATGTTTCCGAGTGAAACATCATTAAGCAAATTATTTCTAAGTTAAGAAAATAGTGTCCGAATGAGACATTTTCGAATAAGGAAATCCGAGTGAAACGGTTCTGGGTGGGGTATCTCTGAATTGAAATTTTTCAAGTTAAATGTTTCCAAGCACGACATTCCGAGTGAAATGGTACCGAGAGAGAAAAAGACTCGGTCTGGATTATTTTGCCGAGTGGAAACCCGAGTGATGATGGTCGGTCTTGGAAATAATTATCGAGTGAAAGACCACACGAGAGAAGAGTCGGTTTTGAAATAATTTGCCAAGTGAAGATCGAATAGATGCTGAGTCGGTGTGAAGGTGGATTACCGAATGAATGACCGACTGAGTGATAAGTCGGCTTTAATGAAAGTTGCTGAGTGAAGGACCGAATAAGAGGAATCGGTTCTGGAGTGACTTTCCCAAGTGCAAAACCGAGTGTTGGGTCAGGTTTCGCTTAAGCGAGTGGATACCTCGCTCAAGCGAGTAAGTATGAAATTCGTTACTGGATATTTCTCGCCCGAGCGAGTGGCTTTTAGGAAGGAGTCTCGCTCGAGCGAAAGCATGGAAAATGGTTACTGGGCAATTCTCGCTCGAGCCAGAGAGATTCACTCAAGCGAGAATCAGGTCTGATACTTTCCACGTCAACCTGTTCTTC
Organism: Clitoria ternatea; assembly: GCA_037962975.1. Taxonomy (NCBI): domain Eukaryota; kingdom Viridiplantae; phylum Streptophyta; class Magnoliopsida; order Fabales; family Fabaceae; genus Clitoria; species Clitoria ternatea. Next base: position 15,139,427 of record CM075672.1, on the reverse strand, counting down.
TACCTTCTAGTAAAGTCTTTTTCTGATATTTTCTAAGTATGGGACCCTCTCTAATGTGCTGTCCCTTTTCATTAAATGCTTACTCCTTACTCAGCATCTGAAGAAAAGTACAACAGATACCTTTTAGTCATTCACGTCTTTTTGCATGAATGATATAAATACCAATTTCCACTGTTAAAGGAGTTTAGAAAAACCTTTGAAAGAAAAGATATCATCTGTAATCATCCTCTTCCAAATACAGTTGAAGAAGCCATTAACGAAGAAGGAATCAGTCTTCATTTCTTCTTTTATAAAGAAAACACTGGATTAGCACAAAGCTAAGATTCCAATCGGAATTCGCAAGCTGTGAATTGGATGAAGTTTCAAGAGTTGAAAAAGTTCTTAATTCCAGGTAGGGGGAGCATTCCATTTCAAATAAATAGTTTATGAATGGATGTGGGGTGATACTATTATGTTATATATATATGTGTGTCGTGTGTTTTGATACCCCACTTGTGTAATGCTTTACATTTTTACATATATATATATATATATATATGTTCCATTCATATTTTTGATGTTGATATTGATAGTGATATGAGATTGATGATGAGTATGGGAATTTTTCCATAATATCTATGTATATGCTTGAGATGCATGAGTATGAGATATGTTGTGATATTCATAAAAGACCTTGGGTAGGACTCAAGGCAACCTCTTGAGCAGGGCTTAGGGTTTGGCCCGTAACATCGAGTAGAGGACCGCTATCACTCTGGGAGTGGTACTCGGTGTTGCATTAGGGGCGTAGAGCGGTTTGGTACCTGTAAAACGGCCGAATCAGCCGAGTGCTGAATTATGGCTCTGGGAGCCAGTGTTCCAACACAAAACTAACAATCTTATGGATTTATTTGTTTGAGCATTGGTATGCATAATTTTTGGTGTGTATGCTTTGATTACTGATAGGAAATGCTATTTAAGTTGTATGACTCGGTTTGTGGTAAGTGTATAGTTATGGATTGGACCTTAAATCCAATTCAATAACTATTATTTGATATGTTTATGCTCACCCCCTACTCATTATTTTTGCAGTGGATAGAGGACACGGTGATGGCATTTGAAGTCACTCGACCGACTGGAGCATTATGTATTAGTATGCGTAATACATAGTGTACATACTGGGTAGAAGCCTTGGCCGGCTCTTGTGTTTACCGAGTGAAATATTGATTACCGAGTGATAAAATTTTTGTATTATGTAATGGCCGGTCGGCTTTTTGTAATGTGACATTAATATTATTAATATGAATTTTGTTTTAACCACGAAATGGTTTATGAAAAGTCTATTTATGTTTAAATTGCATTTCAATGGGTCAGTCAGTTTGATGAGGGATCGGTAATTTTAATGATTGAACCCGATCTCTATTGGAAAATTTAAATTATTTGCGAAAAATTTACTTGATTTACTGAAAATTAATTTAAAAATTAAGGATGTTATATGGTACGTTAGACTCATTCTCAAACTTATGCTCGATAACCTTGAATCCTTTTCTGGTTATTGACTTGAGCATCGGAGAGTCTTCGCAGGTGACACCACTTTTCGCCCCTTATCAACGCGAAAGCCCGGTGTGAAGGATCTCTAGGACTTCAAGACCTTTACTCTTCCATTGAGATAAAGGATATAATACCAGATACCCATTGTACTGGTGTACACTCACTCCTAACAGTTGACTTTTATGGCTGGTCCCACACCGAATTGTTGACCCCAGTTCAGACTAGTTCAATAGGCAGTGGCTTTATTTTGAAATCTAGGGCTGTTTGGCTTAGAATTGACTTTTGGTGTTGTCATAAAAGTTGTAGTAAATTTCGTTATGAAAATTTTGAGATCAAGATCACTAAAATTGGACACCCGTAGCTTAAGTTATGATTAAAATTGTGAGGCATGCACATGTTACCCTTTTCGAATTGCATGCATGTTTTTCTTTTACGTTGCATGTCATGTTTTTGACGTTCCCTTTTCTCTTCTTTAGCTTGGCAGTGTATGTTTGAAAAGACGTCGAAAGAATTTCAGAACCCTAGGGTAACTTTGGCACCACATTGATGAGATTTGTAACCCTCGGTAAGTTTGATTCTTATCGAAACTCCATTAATTTTGTGTTCGAGTTACAATCTTAGTGTTTTGGCGAGTTATGGGTTACGCGGTTATTTTTATTAATTTTTTGAAATATTTTAAATATAGGATATTGACGTCAGAGCTGAATTGGAAGTCAACACTTTATTTTTAGGAGCCAAATAATGCCCTAAGGTACATGTTAATATACGAGGAGGTTTATCGCTCGAGTAGAGAGTAGTGATTTTAATTTCGAGATGAGTTTTAAAATTAAAAAGTTTATTTTGAATATGGACGCTTGAAAAATATTAATTATTTTGCTAAAACAAAAATATAGTTTTTTAAATTATGATATGAAATATGGTTTAAGAATGGAAGCCTATTGCTTGGTAAATATTGATGATAATATTATGTGAATTTAATTAGTTAAGTGTCATTGAATATATATATATATATATATATATATATATATATATATATATATAGTTCATTATATGTTGTTGAGACTAGCCCCATGAGGGTATTGATGATATTGTGATAATTGGATTGTTATTGGTTATGCCTTATGGTGGCGCTATATGTTTATTGAAACCTGATGTGCTGATATCTGTTGTTGGCAATTCTTGATAATAATATATATTATTTATGATATGCATGTAACTAGTTGTCTAACTGATAAGTGTTACTAGAATGACCTGTATGGTATTAAGAATATGTTGATTGATTATGTTAGTTGTGGTATTGATGGCACTAGTTGATTGAATTGATAAACAATAAAGCGATGATTGATGATTTGGAATTATATTGAAGTTAGTGGAACTAGGCTATGAAGTCGAGATGGTTATATATGCGCTATGATTTGCATCCATGCATTTTTCATTATCACGACATCATATGCATTGATAAAGCGCTACGATTCGCTCAACACTACGACTTGTTGTTTGAAACTACCGATTATATGATTTGTTGTGCAATTCTCATGAAGCTTCCGATTATAGCACTATAATTTGTTGTGCAGTCTTCAAGGTACTATCGATTATAGCACTATGATTTGCTATGTGGTTACCTGGATATCCACAATATGATTTGTTGTATGGATTATCCTTTGGCATTATGATTTACCTTGTTGTGAAGTCGGATCCACATTGCATGCTTTTAGGTATTTGAAAAGAATATGATTTTTAAAGTTCATGACATTCAGATACTGCATTTTGAGAGTATTAGAATAGTGACGTACAATTAGTTGATGGAAGCTCGAAGGTGATATAATGATGTTTGATATTGAAGTGATGAATGAATGATTATTATATGTATTTGATGATAATGGAAATTAAATTGATGATATGAAATATGGTTGTTGACGTATATGCCATTGTAGTGAAATTGTAATACTTTAAATTACTTGACCCAATTGGTAAATTTGCTTGTGTAAGATTGCTAATTACTGTTTCTAATAGTACTCACCTCTCAACTTTCATTTTAATGGGTTTTAAGGGTGACAATGCCACTTGGTGAGCTCGGAGCTGAAGAAATGCAATGCCAAAGTGGCAGATTTGTAAATTAATTATCTTATGGTGTTATTTAAGTTGAATGTATAATCTTCATAGTTTAGGTGTTATTTAAAGTTGTGTTATAGCCTTTAATTGGCTTAATTTAGCAAACACAATTATGTGATGTCAAACGTTAAGTTTTGATATATATATATATATATATATATATATATGTGTGTGTGTGTGTGTGTGTGTGTGTGTGTGATGATATCTGAAATATATTTATTTTGTTAGTGGATAGGTAGCTGACACCTCAAGTTTAGTTTAAATCTTACCATGATATGTTGTTAAGGAATCAATCATCTCTATGTCCAAGAATTGTTCAAACGTTAATGATTGTGAATTTTGACATTGTGGTTATGTTGTGTGAGCGATGCCTTAGAATGAATATTCTTTGGTTATCGTCATATATGAGAAGGGAATGATACCCTCTTAGGAGCATGTAGTTAGGGTCAACCCATTCTTAAGCCTGTTAGAGCTTATAGTTATGTTTTCACTTTTGAGACACATATCGCTTAGGTTGTTAGACTAATTTATTAGGGTTGTTGTAATTGTTAATTTTTATTAAACGCTGAGAATTAATTTTAGGAATTTAAACGGAACATTACAAATATTTATAATAATTACTACTATAAAATACATACACTTAAAAAATAAATAGATGGTAATGCTTTTAAAATTGAATCAGATATTAAATTGATAAAAATATCAATTTAAACAAATGATAGTATAACTAAAAAAATAAATGGTACTTAAATCGGTAATAGCAAAATAATTACACTTCCCGATTCGCCAATTTTGATAACGGGGCATTGTATTTATCCTTAAAAAAAGTGTATTCTTCCCGACACCCTTTCCCCCAATTAAATATATAGGGGTATAACGGCTTCCTTTATTCCAACCCATCCTGAATCCCATGTGACACGGCTTTCTCTTTCTGCATTGTTGAGCGTTCATAACAAATGGAGAACAATGCATTGAAAGATCGAAACTTTGTTGACAATGAACAAGAACAAGTCCCTGATTCCTTCGTTTGCTGCGTTTGTCTGTAAGTCTCTTTCAATTGATGCATACATTTGTTTACTTTATCAAGCTTCAATCTTGTTCCTCAATTCTTATTCGTATTTCAAAAGGGTCATAAGGAGTGCCTATTTTTTCTCTGATAAAAAAAACGAAATTTGCTTATGTATTAAGCTGGATTGATGCCAAGATTTAGATTTTTTTGTTCAAATATGAAATTCCAATTTTATACCCAATTTTTTGAACATGATATAAATGTAATTAGAAAAGAAACAAGTCAGAGTAACGATTCCTCAAATTATTTTTATTTGAAAAATAGTTCCTTCAAATCCAAATTTCCCCCTGATAAAGGTTTTGAATCTACAAGCTTGGAAATTTTTATCCTACTGTTTAAATTTAAAAGGATAGGGATCAAGGTGGTTTTGGACCATTGGCTATGAGCTGCTATATTTTCTTTATCAAATTGTACCTGCTGGTTTTGACTTTGCTTTCGTTGTTATGCAGGGATCTATTATACAAGCCTATTGTGCTATGTAAGGAAGCATTATTTTCTAGTAATTCATATGAATTATGTTATTGGTGTGATAAAATTGAAGTCCTTATTCCTCTGTATTTGCAGCTTGTGGTCACATATGCTGTTTCTGGTGTGTCTATAAATCAATGAATTGTCTGCGTGAGTCTCAATGTCCAGTATGTAGGCATCAATACTATCACTTTCCAACAGTCTGCCAAATGCTTCACTTTTTGCTTCTTAAGGTCTATACTGTTGCTTACAAGACAAGGGAGCATCAAACTTTTGGTATGTCTCTTTCTCTAATGGCTTGTGGATAAGCATGTTAAGTATACATGTGCAATGTTCCTTATACAGTTATTTTTTTTGTGAAATGATTTTATTTTGTAATATTTCTCGTTAAAACAAGCTGCAGAGAGAGTAGGGCTAGTGTTTTTTTTTCCCTTGAGGTTTTTAATATTTTTTTTAATCTTCACCATAAAAATGATATTTCTTATCTGTGATTTTTAGTGTTTGAATATGATCATGTTTCTTAAATTGCAATGGTTGTCTATTGATGGTGATCCATGTAATTTTGTCCGCCCAATGCATAGAAACATTGGCTACTTCTGTCAGGTCCATTCTTTTTTGAAGTGATGTGTGCTTAGTTTAGGATCCCTTGGTCTATTTTACATATCCTGATAATGCTAAGGATAAATGGAAATTCAAAATAAAGTAAAATAAAATCAAGAACAAATGTTTATGGGAAAATATATTAGAGAGAAGGTTATGGATGGCAACTCAATTAAGGTGTTTTGGTTATGTGAGAAGGTCAATATAGATTCTATTTCTAGAGAGAAAGTTGGATCAAAGGGAATATAGTTTAATCATAAAAGGTAGGGGAAGACTGTTAGAAAAGACCTTGCTTTACTGAAATTTTTCTTTTTGATAGGTCCTAATGGTGTCAAGATGGCAATTAATTAGTCTGCATAGCCACCACCAGATGTGTAGATCAATTGATAAGTGGTTGTTCTACCTTAACATGAAGTCTCAAGTTTGAGCCTTACAGGAAATGTCAATGGACCTTTTAGCCCAAATAGGCTAGCGACATATTAACTCAAAAGCCACAAAGACCATCTTAGAAACTTGTAAAATGAAAGAAAAATAATGCTAAATTCCAAGCAATAATATTTAACAATTAAAAAGGCCTTAAGCCATTCCAATAATGCATCAATATGAAACTAATAATTATCCAACCAAATATAACACGTTATTAAACATGATTTTAGAAATTTTTTATTTTATTTAACTTATATTATAAATTAAACTTTTTAAAATATATTATTTAAAAATATTATAGTTATATATCTTAATTTTGGGTATTAGGCCTAACTCAATACTAAAAGCTAGCTCATAGGATGAGGATTACCCTCCACCTTATATACTTTTGATTGGCCATATCTGTAGTCAATGGGGGACTTTTAACACACCCCTTCATGTTTAGGAATGGAGCGTGGATGAATACAGGCGGCCCACGGGACTTATTAACACACCTCTTCACACTCAGGAATGGACGTGGATGAATATGGGTGGCCAGGGAGACTTATTGACACCCCTTCGTGTTCGGGAATGAAGTGTGGATGAATACGGGTGACCTGTGGGACGTATAGAACACTCCCACACGTACTAGAATGAAGCATGGACAACATGGGTGACCCAATAACGGATCTAGAATAGGCTTTTAACACACCCCCTCACGCTCAGGAATTGAGCGTGGATGAATATGGGTGGCCCACGGGACTTATTAACACACCTCTTCATACTTAGGAATGGAACGCGGATGAATACGGGTGGCCAGGGAGACTTGTTAACAATATATATTATTTTATTACAAATACATTAAATATATATGTTTAACATAACATGTCAACTAAACGAGTTAGCCTGATAAGTTTCATAAGCTTTTTTCAAAGCTTGTGGCCTAACCTATTTAATTAAATAGGCTTCTTAAAAAGTTAGCCTGACCTTTTTACCTGATATAGGAGATATAAGTTTATATCATTGGCATGCCCACACAAATGTAATTTTTCCTCTTGGTTACCTGTTCAACAAGTATTTTGCTATAGCTACCTACTATAGGCAGTTGACATTTGTTAGCTTTTGTTGTCCGCTTTGCTAATCCTATAAATTGGATATTCATTGTATTCAGTCCCAATTAATACAATTCAAATTTCATTCTCTCTTCTCCTTAAGATTCTCTCTCATTTTACATTCACCTAATATGGCATCAAGAGCCTAGTTGATCTATGGATTCTCATTTCGGTTCACCTCCTCGTCCTCCACCATTACATTGTGGTGCGCAACCTCTGAATCAATACCCTCCTAGAACTTCAACGGCGTATGCGATTACCGAAAAGTTAACGGAGAAGAACTATCTTTTGTGAAGTAACAAGTTGAGCCAGTAATCAAAAGCCATAGGCTTCATATTTTTCTACTCAATCCAAAGATTATTTTTTGATTTGTCTCCAATGAAGATCAATTGATGGATTAAGTGAGTAGAGTTTCAAGCATGAGAGCAGCAAGATCAGTTGCTCCTCTATTGGCTTTAATCCTGTATCTTAAGTGAAATTCTCTCTCACATGATTGGATGCGTCCATTCTTTCCTACTCCGGGATCGTGTTCATAGCCATTTGCTCACTTGTGCGTAGGCTCAACAGTTAAGGACTGAACTTTGCACGATGTCCTGGGATGGTCGTTCTGTTTCAGAATATCTTTTATGCATCAAACTCGTTGTTTGTTGTTGGAGACACGATCTCTAATACCAAGCTTCTTGATGCTATTTTGTAAGGTCTACCTAGGGATTTTGGATCGATCGTCACTCTTGTCAATAGTCAGTTCGATTCGGTTGCAATTTTTGAAGTTGAGGCATTTCTATTGGCACATGAAGCTTGATTAGAAAGGTATAAGAAGGAATCAACCGAGCTCTCTGTTAATCTCACTCAGTCTTAACCTCAAGCTCATGTCGCTACAGGTGATGATGATTCCTCAAAGATCAACTTGTCACCTTAATTTTCTCATTCATAAAAAGGTCGTGGTTTTCGTGGTTGTAACTTCAGAGGCTGTGGCTATCATGGTTGTGGTCAAGGCTCCATACAATGCCAAGTGTGTCATGAATTTGAACACGATGCCTTTGTTTGCTATCACAAGTTTAATCAACAATATTCTTTGTTAGGGAATCCCTAGCGGATAGGCAATAAAAATACAAGGATTCTCATTGGTCTTGCAAACTTCGTATTTCAAAGCAATAACAAATAAAAATTGCGTTAGAGAAATCTCTCTTGTAGCGTGGAATAAGAAGATCTCGAAATAGTAGTAGCATCGCCCTTAAAGAGTCCATGTGAGCACTCCCACTAGATTTCGCATGTATGAATGCTAGTTCATTAGAGCGCGGTCTCCACAACAAACAAATTATGCCAATGATAACTTTGTTTTCTTTGAGTTTCATCCTTCTTTGTGTTGTTAAATCACATGGAACATGTGAGCCTCTCTTATATTGATCAGTTGGTCAGATGGACTGTACCAATTCCCTGATTTTCCTCTGCTTCACAAAATTCCTCAGGCTAACTTGGCTTCTTCAAGTGCAGTATCTCCTCAATGTCACTTTACTGCCTTTTCTGCTTCTAATAATGCCGATATCAATGTTTGGCACTCTAGATTAGGACATCCAAATTATGATTCTCTCAAATTTGCTCTTCAAAAATATAATCTCTCATATTGGTTATAAAAATTCTCGAGTTTTGTTGTTCCTGTTGTCTTGGAAAATCGCACAGGTTACCATCTTCTCCTTCTCAAAACTCTTGTGGTCTACTTGAACTTGTGTAAAGTGACTTATGGGGGACCAGCTCCTACTACATCCATAATGGGATTCACTTTTTATGTAACATTCACTGACTCATTTTCAAGATTTACATGGATATATCTCCTAAAGTCTAAATCCAATACACTATCTGTTTTTCAGAACTTCATAAAAATGGTTGAGTTGCAATTTGGCACTCCAATTAAATCCCTCTAAACAGATTGTTGCTTCGGATGTCAACCTGGAGGCACCATTTGTTACTATTGGACAAATTCCTCCTTTTGTTTTCTTCTTGTTCTTTGCCATAACGCCGGGGAGGAGAATTTAGATCACTTTCTAAGTTTCTCACTGACTATGTTATCATACAGAGTCATCCGCCCTCATACTCCCCATCAAAAAGGTGTAGTTGAAAGAAAGCATAGACACATAGTTGATCTTGGCCTCACACTTCTAGCATAGGCTTCCCTTCCCCTAAAATTATGGGACTATGCTTTCCTCACTTCTATTATCTCATCAACAGGTCATCTTCCACTTTTATCCACAATAAAATCCCATTTCTAGTCTTGTTTAATCAACTCCCAGATTTTCAGTTCTTAAGAGCTTTTGCTGCTCTTGTTATCCCCTCTTAAGACCCTATAATAAACATAAGTTACAATACAAAACAAAAGAATGTCTTCTAACTCTCGTAAAGGCTACAAGTGCCTTTAACCCAAAGGCAAACTCTTTATATCCAAGGATGTCATTTTCAATGCAACAACATTTCCTTACTGCAAACTATTTTCCTCTTCCTCTCCCTCCTCCTCTTCCCCTTCCATTTCTTCAGCTATTCCTCTTGTTTCTCATTCTGCCGGTTCACCTATAGTTACTTTCCCAAGTTCAAGTAGTCACAACAGTTCTTCTCCCTGCTTGTCCGTTCCTTCCCCTCATATTCCCTCAGACTCCACCTCCACTGTTCCTCCTTCAGCTTCACTGTCTCCTCTTACTTCACAACCCCTAAATGTTCACCCCATGCTCACCAGGTTTAAAAATGGTATCTTCCAACCCAGAATTAATCCCACTCTCCTTACTCACTTGGAACATAAGAATGCTAAACAAGCTTTGATTCAGCCTCCCCTTGGTGGAAATCTGCCATGACTGTTGAATTTTAGGCACTTCTTAAAAATGGAACTTGGTCCTTAGTTCCTCTTCCACCCAACAGAACTGCTATAGGTTGCAATCGGGTGTTCAGAATTAGGGAAAATGCATATGATACCATCAATAAATACAATCCATGGTTAGTTGCAATTGCAAAGGCTTTCATCAAAAGCCTGGTTTTGACTTCAATGAAACCTTCTCTCTGGTGATCAAACCTGTTACCATTAGACTTATTCTCTCCCTGGTACTCACCAAAGGATGGTCTCTACAGCAACTAGATGTGAATAATACCTTCTTGAATGGCGCTTTCCAAGAAGAGGTTTATATGACTCAGTCCCTTTGGTTTGAAAAACCTGATCAGCAGCTGGTATGCAAGTTACACAAGTGTCTGCGGCCTTGAACAGGCTCCAAGGGCTGGTTTGAAAAATTGAAGGGCACTCTCCTCTTTGGCTTCATTGACGGCAAATGTGACCCTTCCTTATTTACTCAGCAGGACATCACTGCCTATCTTCTAGTCTATGTAGATCACATCATTGTTATAGGAAACTCTCCTGATTTTCTTCAAAAGATCATCACTAACCTTCACTCAGCTTTTGCTCTCGAGAAACTTGGAAATCTTGACTATTTCCTAGGTATAGAGGTTTAAATCTCTCTCCAATGGCTCTCTTCTTTTAACTCGGGCCAAGTATATTAGAGACTTACTGCAAAAGACTGATATGGCTGAAGCAAATCCTATTTCTTCTCCTATGGTGGGTGGCTGTAAACTCACAAAAACAGGCTCTGAAGCCTTCTCTGATGTCTCTTTGGACAGATCAGTGGTCGGGGCATTATTACAATACCTAACTATCACTCCTGAAATTAGTTTTTCAATTAATAAGGTCTGCCAGTACATGTCAGCTCCTACAGTGGCTCACTGGACAGCAGTGAAAAGAATTTTAAGGTAGTTAAAGGGCTCCATCTCCCTAGGCTTGCATCTACAGCCTGCTACCTCCTTCACCCAACTTCAGCTCATTGCCTTCTGTGATGCTAATTGGGCTTTTGACATGGATGACAGAAGATCTACTTTTGGAGCCTGCATGTTGCTTGGACCCAATCTCATTTCCTGGTGATCTAAGAAGCAATCTGTAGTAGCCAGATCAACTATAGAGGCTGAATACAGAAGCATGGTCCTTATCACTCAGGAGATTCTATGGCTGCAGTCCCTCCTAAGTGAACTCAAGGTTACTAATTTTAGATTCACCTAATACCCGACAAGCCTAGCATGGGTAATCTTTGGATGAGCTAGGCCATAGGTCATCGACAGACGGCCTAGCCTATTTCTATCGCTAACCAGGAAGAATAGGCAAGTCACTGGATAATACAAATGATACGGTAATACCCCAACTTGTAAGTTGAAACTTTGTAACCAGCTATATCAGTGAGAAATGGCTAGATTGTTAGATATATGGGACTGAAAGGACTGACATATAGGTTGGGTGAGGGCCACGGATAAATTTTTGCGGCTGTGTTTTTTAATTTGATGTTTTATAGATATCCAAAACTCTATTATATTATTTTTTATTGTATTCTGATTCTTGTATTCCTCATATACTCCTAGAGAATGCAGTTTTCTTGTTCCTTTCTTGATGCGACTTTGCAATAAATTTTTATGTATCATAGAGTAGAACTAATATTTTATCAACTTTGTTGAGCCAATTTTGACAATCATTCTTCATTTGCTTCTTATTTCAGAGGAAGAAAAGAAATCAGGCTTATACTCCCCTCAATTTGATCCTAATACATGTGAATCACAAGCTAAATTTGGACATTCTGGTATCCCTTCCTCCTCTATAGCGAATTTTCCATCCAACTCATGCAATGTGGCAACATCTGAATGGATGCAGCAATCCACCACCCATGGAGGAGATGTAGGTGCCGTTTATTTGGAACACTCTTGTGATGGAGAGCCCGGCATGGTTGGGACTCCTGCTGACAGAAAAAAATTGCCTCAAGAAGAGCTTTCTCTAAAACAGAAAATATCAGTTGCAGATGTGATGTGTATAATGTGCAAGCAACTACTCTTTCATCCTGTAGTCCTTAATTGTGGTCATGGTACTCATTTCACTTAACTTTTCTTTCAATTGTAGCTGATCAAGGTTAACCATTATAGAACACTTACTTGGTGTACTCTCATTCCATACAGTATACTGTGAAACTTGCATCGTTAACATAGCTGACGAGATGCTCAGATGTCAAGTTTGTCAAAGTCCACATCCAAAAGGATTTCCAAAAGTGTGCTTGGAGTTTGATCACTTTTTGGAGGAACAATTTCCTGAAGAATATGGACAGCGCAGAGACGCTATAAAACTAAGTCCAGTCAAAGTCAAACCTGAGACCCCTTCTTCTTGTATGTATATTTTACCTGCATTGTCTTACCTGATGATATCTTAAAGCTTACAGTTTTGAGTGAAATCAGTGGAATGTTGGTGTATATTTTTCAACTTTACTTAAAGAAAGTGTTAATATTTCATATGACTTGGGAGTTCAGGCCCAACTCCTATTTATGTTAAAATATTAAACTCCTTATTCTAAGCAACTGAGGGAAAAGTATGAAATAAATGAAAACATAGAATTCACTCTGATGATGTCATCTGCCATGCTCAAAAAAGCAGTAAGAATATGAGACCTTCTATAGATGTTCCCCTATTGGCTGATTTACAGTTACCCTCATCTTGATGTTTCCTTGATAGTATTATTATATTTTTTATTTTGTGTGGAAGTTACCATGTATTATTTTGTTATAGGTTCACAGGATAATGGTAACAAAGGAGAAAATTTAGATTGGTGGTCTAATCCCGACTTGAAAGTTCACATTGGAGTTGGCTGTGATTTTTGTGGGGTAAAAAGCTTTAGTCCATCATATAATGCAGACATGTACTATTGTTTATGTGTTGCTAGTTTTCTGTTACTGCTTATATTTTGTGTTTGTAAGAGTTGAAATGAATGTGAATAATGCTATAATAGTTCATACATTTCATCGAATTTCTGTGGTTCATTGACCTAGATAGTTAGTGGTCATTTTTTTTGTAGTTGCTTCTTGTTAATGCTAGATATTAACGTATAATTAAGACTTTAGTTATCACATATCCAAAAAGCGAGCTGAAACAGAGACTGATTTAGTGAACAAACTTGCTTAAGAGACTGCCTCTTAGCCCCATTGACTGAATATACAAAAACTGTACAGAGGTTCCGCTAATTAAGGAAAGAATAAAACAAAATCAGCGAGATTTTCTAACCTAATTAATTGAGTTAAGTATAGCATATTGAAGAAAGTAATCTCAGCTTGTAATATAATCAAATCTTAATATATTCTTAAAAAAGCTCAACAGAATTATAAATTCTCTGTTCTAGCTAAACCTGTAATTGTAACTTAATGGAAGCCCACTGCCAAACTTGCAATGCTTATGCATATTCATATGGTTTGAGATGATCACCTACACCAATTTAATGATGCTTTCATAATTCAGTGATATTTATCTCAACTAATTTCATTATTTTTATTGCTTACAAGTTAATCTATGAGTTTGGCCATGCAGTTGCATTCTGTTGAAAGCCAGTGTTTCATGCATTATGCAAAAGTGATAGTTTTAAAATGATCTTTTCGTTAGAGAAAAGACAAGACTAATATTGTTGCCTTTATTTGAGATGCCTAGCTTAAAAGGTTTATTTACTTCTCTTCTGTTGGTTTCTTTGGAATGCCGTAATGGTGACCTGTCTGTGCAGATGTTTCCAATAATTGGAGATAGATATAGATGCATTGATTGTAAGGAGAAGATGGGTTTTGATCTTTGTGGTGATTGCTACACTACTCGCTCCAAGCTTCCAGGCCGGTTTAATCAACAACACACCTCGGAGCACGAGTTCAAGCTTGTAGAATCCAATATTATTCACGACATAATGTTGAGGCTGGCCACAGGACAATTAGGGGACGGTTCTGTTGATATGGAGACTTTAGGAAACTTAGAAATTACTTCTGAAGACGTGGCTTTGTTGGATGGAGAAGATAACCAGAATGATTCTGATGACACAAATTGAAAACTTTTACCCCCAAATTGTCCATGGTCTTTCTATTGGTGTTGTGGTGTTGGGGGGTTTAAGTTGATAACTTCTTTATAATATGAGAGAAGCAAAAAATGGAATGGTTGAAGTTTTTTAGTTCTTGGTTGGGATTTATCAAATGCACAAGCCCTATGTGATTTTCCTGATTCATGCCAATTTAGCAAATTTTTACTTCTCAACTGAATTTGTCCCTGGCTTGTGGCACTATTTGAAGATTTTCGGGAATGTACATATTCTAGGAATTTGCCCGAGATCTATGATAATGTATTAATTACAAAAATAATAATTGGTATACTGTTACCATGGAACAGCTTAGTATGACAAGTACCTACAGTGAAAATTGTAACTGTTAAATTAATTCTAAACAGTTGAATAAGTTAAAATAAGAAGGGGGAGTACATATTTTCCTATATATATATATATATATATATATATATATATATATATATATATATATATATATATGGAGCTATGATAAATTCTGAGTTATTAGTGGTGTTCTGTGCTACCGTTTGTAAGTTGTTTTTTTCATATAAAAAACTTGATGTGATAAATAAATTTTAAATTATCACTTAGTATTTTATGTTATTGTTATTAGAATCTAATCGGATTGGTTAGTTGAATTGATTGGACTATAAATTAGTTAGGTAAATGATTTCCTTATCTTTTTCTTTTTGTAATTAGTTCAATCACAATTTAATTTTTAATATGACCATAATTCTTTTAAAGATTAAACACTCCAGTTAGTCTTTGACTCCAACAGAATCGGACAATTACGTCCTCCAATGAATAAGTTAGTCCCGTTAGTTTTTCACGTCTGTGATCGTCAGACATTTAGATCCCTATTGTTAATAGAGTATAAACTTCTGTCAGAGTCAGTTGGTGTGTGGCTCGTTAAATCCCAGCAGGGATACTACGTTTCCATCAAAATGATGGCGATTTTGTCTCTGAAAGCCATGTCACACATATAAAAACAATGCGACGCTGTTTTGATGGAAACCCTAAGGTTGCGTTTAGTTACAAAAAATTATTCTAGTTTTCTAGGAAAAGTTTTTTATTTGTTTTTCAAAATTTTCATTTCCTGGAATAATTTGAAAAATTTTGAAAATTTGTTTAGATGATACGACAGTTTTCCAATTTGAAAAACCAAATAACAGAAAAAATAAGTGCACTCAATTTTTCAATTTTTTTAAGCATTCTTTAATTCAAATTAATTGAGATATATCTTTTATATGTATATATATATATTATTTATGACAATATTATATAATATATACATCACATAAAAATTGTGATAAAAATTTAAAATAATTTGTGTGGGGCGCTAATTCTAATGACATTACAAGTGGGAGCATGTATTTGGCCCTTTGTATCTCCCAAGTGCAGATGTCGTGTTTTAAAGTGAATATTTTATTTCGACCAAAAAAAAAAGTTAATATTTTATTTATTTTTTCTCATTTTGTTAATGGAATTTGTTGTGATTAGTTTATTTGTTTTGCCCTCTCGTTTGTAGCCTGACTTTTATAAGGATATCTTGATTAGATTGGGATAGATTGTCATAAAACCATGATCACTTGCAAAGTACGTCAGTCCCAATGTTTTGTTTGTTGGCTGGACAGTTTAGGAATTTTGGACTCCGGAGACGAACCTATGAATGTTTTTACATGGAAGAAAACAAGGGGCCCTGCGTAATATAGCATGATAGTGTTGCAGTTGCAGAACTTTTATTTTTAGAATATGGTGTTTTCAATTTTTTTAATTTTCTTAAAAAATCTTTTAAAAGAGTTTTTTTAATTTTCTTAAAAAATAAAAATAGAAAATTATTCTATTTTTTTATAAAAAAATTTAAATAATTTATAATTAAATAGGTTTTATTATTTTTTTAACTTTTTTAAGAATAATTTTCTTTTTTTTTCAGGAAAACTTATGAACTGAAGATTTTCGTGGTTGTCCTTCTTCTCGTCTTCTTCTCGCGTTTTCTAGTTTTCTTCATCTTCCCCCACTGGCTTCTTCTCTTGTTTCTGTTCTCTTCTCCCTCTCAACAACTGCTAAATCCATGAACTCCACCGTCATCCATTTGGAATCAAACCCAAGATAAAAAAATATCCCCCAAAAGAAAAGACATCGTTAAACACTAACCTTAACCTCCATTTTCGTCGATCACTCAAAACCCGAGTTGTGCTTTAAGTACTACATCGCCATTGAACATAGCTACGGTTCAAACCGTGACCTCTGCGTCGTCTCTACTTAGACTTGTGTCCAGGGTCGCCACTTCTATGAACTTAGCCGCCTGTGTTCGGATTTGTAACCACCACTTTTGACCACTCATTGTCATCGTTAAGGTATGCTTCCATGTCTCTATTTTTCTTTGTTTCTTTCTCCCTCTCAGTGTGGGAAGGTTAATGATGCTCGCAAGGTGTTTGATTGAATGTTGTAAAGGATAATGATTTTCTTGGAATGTTGTGATCTTTGGGTGTGTATGTCGTGGAGGCAGAGGTGTTTGATATAATGTTAGTGAGAAATTCTCTCATTCTTTCTCTCTCTCACTCATTCATTCTCTCTCTCTCTCTCTCAGTTAACAGTAGGTGTTTGAATCAATTTAAATTTTTTAATTATGATATTAAGTAGTATTATTAGGGTGTTTGAGTAGTTTCTTACTGGCTTTTATTGCTTCTTCAGAAAACTTTTATTTTGATATCTATATAAATTACAGCACCGGTGACTACCAAAGAAAAGCTGTTGAAGAATGTGAGAGCAATTGTAATTAGTTCTCTAAGATATGATATCCAAAGAAAGGCAATGGCAATGAAGATGTAGAGCAACGATTTTTTTTTTAATTGTAGAATACAGATCACTAATGTCTCCTTGTATGAATAGCCTAGAGTATTTTAAATTTTATTTTATTTAATTCCACTATTTATTTATTTGTTGGTTCATTCATTAATTTTTTTTGTATAATGGGCCGATTCCCTGCCTTATGTTGTATCTGCCTCCTAACAAAAGCTTTGGTGGCATTTTCAGGGACCAAAATCTCCATTGAAGCCTATTGGATATGATGGTGGTATATCACATGTGGAGGCAAAATTCCCAGCTATACTTTTTAAGCAGCAATTAACTGCTTGTGTTGAGAAGATTTTTGGTCTTCTAAGGGACAATTTAAAAAAGGAACTTTCTCCGCTTCTAGGGTCATGTATTCAGGTGACATTTCTTGCTCGTAGCTGATACATTGGAGATGTTATTTGTGGCTAAACTACCATGCCATTTATTGAATCATTGTGCTTCTGTTCTTAGTTTTAGTGCGTTGTCGTGGTTGTAACATGAGGGAAGATCTAGAAGTATCATGTTCTAGTGCATTGTGAATCACTTCTTTTGGGTATGGGGTGAGGGGGGTTAACAAAGCCACTGACTAAGTCTATTGTTTGCTGAGCCAGTTTGAAGTTGCTTTATATTTTGCTTAATGTATTTCATCAGTGTCAGTGTAGCACCAACTTTCTTTCAATCAATTTTTTTCATTTAGTATCTTTGTCAGACATTCATGGAATATATTAAGCAAGCAGATTCACTCACTGTAATGTTCTCGTTCTCGAATATCAATCGCTGCAGTGATTCAGAGGGAAAGAAAATTTAAAAGTAAAAACAAAATCTTCATACCCTAACATAATTCATTGGATTCATGGGACACGGTACTTCACCATTCATCCTAAATTCTTAATGCATACACCAATCTAACATATGCAATAATCGTAACTCTTTCAATTTCACAATCACAGGTGGTGAAAAAGGACAACCCTTCAAAAAGTTTAAGGCCTCCTCTAAATTCGTTAGTTCATCTCTGATCCTCTTTCTTTCATCATTTCCCGCTTAAATTTTCGCGTTCCTCAAACTTTTTTCATCAGGAAGATACACGAAAAGGAATCGTCGACGATGACTATGTCTATGGCGGTGAAGACGCATACGACGATGACGGTAGTGTTCATTTACAATTTGATTTTAATTTGCATTTCATTTCAAGATTCGAAGATTTAAACATCTTTCATAGGATTATTGTGTTTTGGGGATTGTTTTTGTGTCGTACACGATTATAATTGATTTAGGGTTTTGCATGAAACAGATGGGAAAACCAAGGATTTTAGCAAATTAGAGTTGAAACAGGATCATCCTAATCGCCCTCTGTGGGCTTGTGGCAATGGCCGCATATTCCTCGAGACATTTTCTCCTTTGTACAAGCAAGCTTATGATTTTCTTATTGCCATCGCAGAGCCTGTTTGCAGGTAGGAAATAATGGTTAATACGAGAAAGAGGAATCAAGTTCAAATTAATTTTTAGAAATTATAATTAGTGCTTATGTGTTTGATGTGTGTGTTGGATAGACCAGAGTCTATGCATGAGTACAACCTTACTCCACACTCTCTGTATGCGGCGGTTTCAGTTGGTCTTGAAACAGAAACAATCGTTGCTGTTTTGAACAAATTGTCTAAGACCAAGCTTCCCAAGGAGATGATTAAGTTTATACATGATTCTACTGCAAATTATGGCAAAGTGAAACTCGTGCTCAAGAAGAATCGTTACTTTATTGAATCTCCATTTCCAGAGGTATATAAATGATGTTCTTGCTACCCCGCATCTTGTGTAACTCTAGGTAGATCTCATGAGGTTCCTCATAAAAAAAATTGGCAGGTGTTGAAGACATTGCTAAGGGATGAAACTATATCTCGAGCAAGGCTTATTTCTGAGGTTTGCTATCACTTCCTTTGTTTGCCAGGCTCTATTCAACTTTTTTTGGGTGTCTTAGATTGAGTTTTTTATTTAATATCATTTTTGTGTTTTGGATAAATATAAATGGATTTTCTCCTGTTGGCCTTGGTGATGATGAGTATAGATATATGTAAGTATGTATGTCCTCAGGGCATGATCTTCACATTTTCTTGGATGGTTTGTTGGCCCTACCTACAGTTCTAGTATTTCAGTGGATATTTGTGGGGCTGTGATTGGATTGACCTCCTCCATTACAGTTTGGTTCCTATTTTTGATAATGCTGGTGCTACGTTAGACATCCTACTAAAACACCGCCATGTTGTATTGAATTTGTTGCTCACAATCCTTTCTCCTTTTGTAGATTATTGACCACTAAATTTTTAGTTTTGGCTGTGAATTGCTTTTAGTGACAATAACAAGAGTATGGCATTGTCTTGCTGTGTTTGTAACCCTTTCCTTATATAAATGGAATTCAAAATCAGAACAAGTTTCTGCTGTTTTTTTTTTAAGAGTGCAATTGGAGATGGATTTACAATCACCAAAGCAGCAGGTGAAATTGAAGGCATGCATGGTGAATTGCTAAATGAAGCAGAAATGGCAGCAGTTGCAGAAGAGAAAGAAGCCCATGCGTTTGAAATTGATCCTTCTTAGGTAATGTAGGTGTGAACTTTTGGAAAATATTGCAGTATTTTTTTACTTTTTTGTTCTCAACCTATATCGCATTGAACCCATGTCTAATTCCTATTTATGACAGACGCTGCAAGGAAAGTTTGAATACTTCTATTCTAACTACATTTTTCTAAAATTGCTTTTATTTCTGAAACTTGAATGGCAATACAAATTGGAATGCCATAAAAATTTGATAAACTTTAGCATTTTATTATGTTTACTATGACTCATGTTCATTTTTTAAACACGAATCCTCGTGATTTAGGAATTTTATCTTGAGTTTATTAATTCTAGATTAATTTTACATGCTCTATTATAGTCATATTATGTCCTAAATTTCCATACTTCCATGTCCACGTTTGTGTATGTTTCCTCTCCTGTGTAGTATTTATATTGCTTAGATTTTACATCATAGACTACAAAATTGTATTGATGATCTATCATTTGTGCTGAAAAATGGCACCAGATTAGGTCATTCATGTCTCAGAAAGAGAAAATGGATGAGTTGTATTAAATTCAAGAAACCTAAAAAAGTGAACACCATGCATTTAATAGATTTAGAATTATGTAAATATTTTTTAATGCTACGTTCTTACTTCTGTATGATGCATCTCTAATGTTGTTTGGAGTGTTTTAATTGCCAGTGATAAATAATATGTAAATACTTATCACGGTTACTGGTGGATGGCTTGTACTTATCATTCACCTTTACTTAAATAGTATACAGCCATGAGTTTCAGTTTCACTACAAGAGAAATTAAAATATTTTTGGGGGCATATATAAGCTATTTTCGAAGAATAGACTAGATTACTATCGAACTTACCCTAAATAAGATTAGGGTAATTGGATTTGCTTTGCATCACACTGCTTATTTGACCTTTTTCTCTAATTTATATGCAGGTTGAAAATGTAAAACAACGCTGTTTGCCAAACGCATTAAATTATCCCATGCTGGAGGAGTATGACTTCAGAAATGATACAGTGAGTAATGCTTTATATGCCCATGCCACTAAAAATTTTGAGGATTAAATTACAGATCTTAAAATCCTGCAAATTTCTGGTCATGCATGCAGTATAACTCTTTTAATGCTACAGGTGAATCCAGACCTTGACATGGAACTAAAGCCTCAAGCACAACCACGGCCATATCAAGAGAAGAGCCTTAGTAAAATGTTTGGAAATGGTAAGGCTGACAGGCAGCGATCAACTTTTATTTAAAATTGATCTAATTTATTTCTCGAAACTGTTTGGCTTGAGATCTAAAATACACATAGGTTGCATGGGGATAGTGAAATGCCAATCTCCAAAATTTCAAGAAACCGGTATGGTATAGAAACAACGCAAAAAAATATGTTTTATATAAATACATGGTCAATTAAAGTCATCAAACCCCTTGGTGGGTCTGGCCCTTCCCTGGACCCCACACATAGTGGGAGCTCTTGTAGCCCTGGGTTGCCTTTTAATGGAAGAAATTCATTGAGATTTAAAACGCCCAAAGGCCAAGACAGACACATGAGAAATTCATACATTTGGATGGTAGAAAATCAATCGAGACCAGGTCCGCTCGCTAGAAGTTAAAAAATGCAAGAGAAAGCAAGTTGTCCTATTGATCAAAAGAAAAGTAAGCTGTTTAGAACATGAAGACACTTCTGAAAAGGGGGGAAAATCCCTAAGTGCACGCCTAAGCATGTGCAGAGCACAAATCTGGAGGAATGAACCTGCGATCCTCCTTAATGGCAGCGAGAATGGCTGCATTCGGATTAATTACCCAATTTCTTGACAACACTGATAAGGATGCTAGCTGAGCTATGGTGTGGGCAAGCTTGTTTCCTGGTCTTCTAACCCACTGAAAACCATTGAAGTTAAAGGTAGATCTGAAGTGGTTAATTAATGAAAAGAAGTAACAGAAAATTCCATGCCATTGTATTTCATCCAAGGGAGGAGTTAACCAAGAAGAAACTAATGTGAGTCCAAGACAGAGCTCAAGGGTGGTCGCTGGAATCGAGGGACGTGTGTCAAAGAGGGTGGTTGCCGAAGCAGAAGTGTTCGCCGCCAGAGTAGAAAGGGTGGTTGCTGTCGCTGTTAGGTTGTGCGGAAGAAAGGGAGTAAGCACTGAAGATTTGGGATTTTGAACAAAGAGTTTGTCATGTGGAAGAAACTTTAATATTGGGTTTTAATTTTGGGCCTAGAAACAGACCGGAAACGTTTCCACAAGAAGGCTCTGCCGTCCCTGTCGCTGGGGACTTTTCCTTGCCGCTTCCCTATGGTTCCCGGTGTTTACCGTGACCGAAACATTTCTGGGACAGGAGATGGCACATGGAAGACATTTCTGTGCATCATATACACATGTTCCCATTTTGCATACTTTCAAGACTACATTGAAGTTTCAGTAAAAGAAATTGATACAGACTTCAAAACATGTTCGGAAAGTATGGAACTTATGGATCATTAGCCTTTTACTTCATAATTTTTTTTTCTTGGAAGCTACTTGGAATGGGTGGTGGTCAATGGTGATTGTAGGTGGGAGGTCTTGTTTAAAGTATAAACTTCCATGCATCATTGTATACAAAAAATTCTCAGTTTTTTTTTAAATAATTTTTGAAATTGTGTTAGTACAATGTATAAAATCATGTTAAAGATATTTGGTTTAGTTTGACTTATCTCTAGTGTAGTGAAGCTTTGAGTCTTAATGACTTTTGCAACATTGATGTCTGCACTGGATAATCACACACTATAACATAAATTACTTCTGACTGCAATTCTAATGTCTACAACCCCAGGTAGAGCAAGATCTGGTATAATAGTTTTACCCTGTGGTGCTGGAAAGTCCCTAGTTGGTGTTTCAGCAGCTTGCCGAATAAAAAAGAGCTGCCTCTGTTTGGCAACAAATGCTGTTTCTGTAGATCAGTGGGCTTTTCAGTTTAAACTATGGTCAACTATCCGAGAAGATCATATATGTCGTTTCACATCTGATAGTAAAGAGAGATTCCGTGGTAATGCTGGAGTTGTTGTGACAACATATAATATGGTTGCTTTTGGTGGTAAACGGTCTGAAGAATCTGAAAAGATCATTGAAGAAATTAGAAACAGAGAATGGGGATTGCTCCTCATGGATGAGGTAATCATGGAAATCTATGGTTGCATACTCCTATACTCCTTGCTTGAAATCTCAAGGTTGTTCCTTATAATATATTGGCATGATTAACAGGTACACGTGGTTCCAGCCCATATGTTTCGTAAAGTCTTTAGTATCACTAAATCTCACTGTAAACTTGGGCTCACTGGTATGTCATTATGGGTTGATTAATGTTTCCGACTTTCCCTGACTATGAACTCAACCTTGGCTGGTAGTGAGATCTTGACGATTGAAATTGCAGCCACACTTGTCAGAGAGGATGAAAGGATTACAGATCTGACCTTCCTGATTGGTCCCAAGCTGTATGAGGCAAATTGGATAGATCTAGTAAAAGGTGGATTTATTGCAAATGTACAGTGTGCTGAAGTTTGGTGTCCAATGACAAAAAAGTTTTTTGCTGAGTATTTGAAGAAAGAGAATAAGAAGAGACAAGTAAGGCCTCTTGGAACCCTGTAGATCTTTATAATAGCAAATTTAAGGGATGATTATGAAATATGGGTTCTGCTATAATTTTATCATTATTTCTGCAATAGATTGCATGTTCTGTGAAGATTGTTTTGATTATTAATGGATTGAATTTTTTAAAAATTGAAACTTGTAATTTTAGAAAATTTATTCTCAGTTAATTTGGTTGAGCCACTCTGAAGTGATAATCTTCACATCTGCAGGCACTTTATGTGATGAATCCAAATAAGTTCAGAGCATGAGTTTCTCATAAATTACCATGAAAGGGCCCGTGGGGATAAAATCATAGTCTTCGCCGATAATTTGTTTGCTCTCACCGAGTATGCTATGAAACTCCGCAAACCCATGATATATGGTGCTACAAGGTGATGTGGCATGTATTGATTTTTTCCCCCGAAGCTGTGATTTGGTTCTGCTGAATTGAAATATTTAATTCTGACATGCCTTCTTCTAAGCAGCCATGTTGAGAGGACAAAAATTTTACAAGCATTCAAAACTAGCAAAGATGTAAATACTATATTTCTTTCAAAGGTATGTGTTCTTCCTGTTTTCTTTAGTTTTATCTTGAGGTTTATTTGCTTTACTTTTCATGGATATATCTAAGAGCAAACTGGTGTGGCATCCTCATGTTCATTAATATGAATATATAAGTGAATATATCTTCCTGTGTTTTATTGGATTAGCTAGTAGTATTCTGTAATGTACAGAACTAGCATGTCTTATAGCAGTCTGCCTCAGTACTTCCTGAGTTACTATTGATATTATTGACATTGTGTGCTATTCCCAGCGAACATCTTAATGTAGAATGTGAGTTGATAATCTAATCCTAGCTTCCTTTCTTATATTCTCAGGTGGGTGACAACTCAATTGATATTCCTGAAGCAAATGTGATAATGCAGATCTCTTCACATGCGGGCTCAAGGCGACAAGAAGCCCAGCGTCTGGGACGTATTCTTAGGCAAAGGTCAGGCTCTTAAAATTTCTCTGTATATTTTTATTTCTTAGTACTCTTTTAGGAAGTACCCCCATTGTTTTATATTATAAGGCCCTATTTACAATGACACAGCTTAGGGGAGTAATTATTGTTTTGATATTGTAAAAGACAATTTTGATTTTTTCAAATTTATCCTTATTTTTGAAGTCAAACTCCATTATCAAATATTAATTGCATAGATGTAAAAACATTAAATGTTTAAGGGTAAACTAGGAAAAAATGTAATAAAGGCTCCTAATTTATTTTGTAGGGGGTTTATAAAATGAAACACCTTTTTTATATTAGGGGCTTATAATATGAAACGGAGGGAATACTATTTATCATTGTTATCTATCACTCCTTTCCTACGAATTGAATTCTATGCCTCAAATGATTATTGTGCAAGCTGGGAAGTTCTCTGATGCCTGCATTTTAATGTTGTGTGCTAACAATGTATTTTGCTGATGTTGTGTGCCAGCAGTGTATTGTGCTAATGGTTGGTTGACATTCAAATTAATGAATTAAATGGCAGGGAAAGCTTCAGGATAGGATGGCAGGGGGCAAGGAGGAGTATAATGCATTTTTTTATTCCCTTGTGTCGACTGATACCCAGGTATACATTTTTTCTATGCCGAGTTATATACTATTCACTTACCAGATCACGCAGTCATTGCAAAATATAACTTGAATTATCAGATGGGGTATTTATGCTGTAATGTACAATATGGTATTTGCGTTTGTAGGAGATGTATTACTCAACCAAGAGGCAGCAATTTTTAATTGATCAGGGGTACAGCTTTAAGGTATTTTCTTTGAATTTTAGGTTCTTCTCTCTTGTTGCATTTCTAGTTATATTTCCTCCAGACACATGGTTTTGTGTATTTGCTTTATTGCATTTAAAGTGCTGATGTGTTAGCTGGGATGGCATGATTTTCTTATTTAAAAATAGAAGTGGGGATGAGATGTATCTTCTCTTTTCTAGTGAACCAGTTAAGGTTAGCTTCTGCTTTTCTATGATGCTCTTGGCTACTTGAATATTATGTCCTTGAGATATAGATCATAAAGCAAGTTGTGAGGTGCTGAAGTGCACTTGTGAATGATTCTAAGCTTTCTGCTGGCGTATGAGATGTTTGGTATTAACTGGTTGGTTGTTTATTTGCATGAAGAACTCAAAGGAAATTATATTTGGTGAGGAAGAAGGAAACTCAACCCAAGTCTAAATACGTGGTCTCTTTCCTTCTCTTTCCAAATGTCTCTTACCAATCAGTGCATTAACTAATGCATAGTTGATTAGGTGTCTGAATTTGTTGAGCTTTAAGAGTTTAGATAACCTGTTGTAACAGTATGCCTTGCTTTATAGTTTGTAATATGTATTGGCCTCCAAAACTTTTTATCAAGATCTCAATCTGTATGTATCATGGTAGTGAGTATCGCATGAATCACAATACGATACGAGTCAACAAGCGAACGATGCGAATCACATGGCGTATGGTTTTTGTGATGGAATCAGATGTGAATCGTGTGTATCAGGCCTGTATCGTTTGAATTGAATTGAGAGTGGCCGTTGTATCTCGCAATTCTGAAACTAGCAGCTAGAGACTGGGTTGTGCATCAAAATGGGTCAGGTTTACGCAACCCGCTTCTGAAAAACGTTTAAAAGCCTCCATCTTTTCCAAGCAAAATGGCTCTATCACTCACAAAGAGAGCCGAAAGATAACCCCTATCACTGCCCGTAACTTATTTAAGAGATACAAGGTGAAAAAGCCCTATTTCTTTGGGTTTTCTACTCTTGGAGATATGTTCTGTGAGCACACGGACTTCTCTCCTTCACTATTTTATTGCTACTTTGCCCTTTTGTCCCCACTACACTTGCTCTTTGATGGTTCCTCTTGCCTTTCACTATTTTTTATTTCTTTTCTTAGTTGTGGTTGGTGGTCCTCCTTGTATTTGTACTCTGTTTTTCTGGTCCATAATAACAATTTCTTACATTTTTTTTGTAATTTGTGTTGTTTGATCTTTGGGTAAGGAATGGGTCAAACTAGATAGGGAGGGAATGATATTGCATGGAATCACTGTTATGATTAAGATTAGTTTATTTTACTTGTGTACGTCACTTTGTTATCAATATAGTACCTTATTTGACTCAAACACTTATTAATATATGTTTGATGATACTAAAATGCTCATACATTTAAGTTTTTCAGTCATTGATCATGAATTTGTGCTTTTACATAGTTTATTAGCTTTATATGTTGTTTATAATTATTGTTCATGAATCTTACGATTCATGAATTCGGAAAATAGCTCTTCCAATTCACAATTCGTATCCCAATTTAATAACCATGGTATATATGCTTAGATTTAGATTTTGATGATACATTGATACTTGTGAGCATATGGTTATCAAATCAGGATTCAAATAGTGAATTGGAAAACCTTTTTTCCGAATCAAATCGAACCGTATCGTGAATCGTAAAATTCATGATCAATAAAAAAAATAACATATGGAGCAAACAAATTCATATAGAAGTAAAAGAATCATGATCAATAACTATAAAATCATAAATTTAAGATGATTTTAAACATAAAGATATCTATCAAACCATCATAGAATAAGAATAGACCATTTGAATAATCAAAATAAAGAGTAGTACTTCTTATGTTCCTCTTTATTTAACCATTTAAGCTTATTAAATATTTTTAGTTTCTTTAAAATAAGAAATGGTAAAAACTAAGTAAAAGTTGTAAAACAAATAATCGTTAAATGAGGTGATTCACATAGTTGATATGGAATCATAGAATTGTTTATGTAAAGAGTTAAAGTCATTTAAGATTCAACACATGGTACACATTGTTGGCTAATCAAATCATATTGAGTCATGGGATTTGAATTGTAAAATGTACAATTCTATAATTATGCTTGTCAGGTAATTACAAGTTTACCCCCAGCTGATGAAGGACCTCGTTTGAGCTATTATCATCTTGAGGATCAATTGGCACTTCTTGGAAAGGTTTCCTTCATCGTTCCCTCCCTTGTAACTTAGAATTGAATTGTTGATTGAGAAATAACTGACATGTTTCTATCAGGTGTTGAGTGCCGGTGATGATGCAGTTGGACTAGAGCAACTAGAGGAAGATGCAGATGAAATAGCTCTTCATCATGCCCGTCGTTCTCTAGGATCCATGAGTGCAATGTCTGGGGCGAAAGGGATGGTTTATATGGAGTACAGCTGCGTTATCCTTTGTTTGCCTGAAACAATATAGCATGCTATGTGCTAATTTGTATTAAGCTGTTGAATCACCATTTTGAGTTCTCAATTGACCAGATACAGATAAAACATATTGATGTTTTATGGTTGCTTTCTTCCCGTTGCAGTACTGGTCGTAACAAAGGGCATGCACAGATCAAGAGCAAGCCTAAAGATCCAGCAAAGAGACACCACTTGTTTAAAAGACGATATGGTCCAACCTGAATGGTGCACTACCTTATCTGGGAATAGAAATGAATGCCGCAGGGGCGTGTTTGTGATGGAGTATGCAGGATTTACAACCTTGCTTGACATAACATAATGCTGGTTGCCTTTTTCTTATTTCTTAAAAAAGAAAGATCAGTATACCTAATTCATGTATACATAGAAAACATTCAATGCGTCGAAAAGCTGGTAATTTCCACGCCTCATTAGTGTCACTACGCAGGGAGTCTGAGGAATCAGAAGAGGAGTGGCGCAGGCTCTAATTCTGTGTGAGAGGTACTTTTGAGGTGTACGCAGAAGGCGGATTTTGAAATGCAAAACCAAAAACTGTATTCGGAGAGAGGTTGTCTAGGTGTAAAATTTTGCTTGATTGTTTGATTGTGTTCATGTACACCTTGAAGGTTTGTTCGGGTGATGGTATTTCAGTTTTGGATTTTTGAAAATAAGTTGTAAAAATAAAATAATTTTGATTTTCTTTTGATGTTTACAAATTACAACTCAAATCATACTCGTTTTCAAATTAGGGTTCTTAACTTTAATTCTAAGGGTTGACTTTAATTGTAAATAGTAAATCTCTTATTAAAAAACAGTACAGTTATTGCAATTGTATTTTTATGATGTAATAAATGTCTTGGTTCCTAGAAAAAGTTATTATTTTTAATTGTTTAAACTCGATTCTAAGAGTTAAGATTAACAAAATCTTTAAAATTTCCCTTTTATTTCAAAAAATTTAAAAACTGAAAATTGAAAACCATTTTGATTTGATGATTCAAAAGACATGGGTGGTAATTACTTCTGCATGAGGCTGCTATGCATTAGGATACTGATCAATTTCAGGTTCTGTATTTACAATCTGGAAAACATTTGATTGAGTTGAGCCTATCTTCTTACTTGAGATGTTAACCTACGTGCATTAAAGAGATGATCAAGGAGAATTAAGAAGTTGGAGTAGTAATTAAAGAGATTAAAGATCACTTTTCATAGTTTTTAGATCAAATTAACAAGTAATTTCAAGAGTAAAATAATTTACTTTTACGCATGGTTGTCAGACTCAAGAGTTTACTTAGGCTCGTTTTGGTTAGGTGGACTCGATTTGTAAACTAGTAAGAGTACCTCATACTAAAAATTATATAAAATTAATATTAGAAATGCATCCAAACAAGATATAACATCCTAAAATAGTTAAAAACTAAACATTAAACCATCCAATTGTCAACAAGTCATAAACACATAAAGTCGTATAACAAACACATAAACCATTGTCCCCTACATCCATATTAAGTCCAAGATCATCATTTGCACCACTTGAACCTCCAATCTCCATTTGGACCACATCCACACTATTGTTTGGTATGTCTTCTTCATCCCCTTGTTGAATATTTTCTTCTAGTAGATTTTCTTCTGTTATCCATTCATCATCGAATTGAACATCCTCAAAAGATAAGGCAACATCATCCTTTCTTCTTTGTCTATTCTTCAACTTCAAGTTGTACTTAACATAAACTGAGTCATTTATTTTTTTTATGAAGGCGGTTTCTTCTCTTTGTATGAACCTATAAACAAAGCCATTCATCAAGTTTCTAATTTTAATTTCTAATTGTAACTCATGCAAAGGCAAAGCCATCATAAAAATAAATACTCACCATTTCAAAGGAGCTCCAATTACGTTCACATCTCGACGAGCTACAAATCAAGCTTAGAATACAGATAACAAACTTCTTCAATTCAGGCCATTTTGATCTATACAAATCCCACCATTCTGCTGGAAGATGCTTTTTCCTAATACTCTTTGTAGTGTCAAGCCCAAAATGTCCTTTTATGAAATTCAGAAATTTGCCAGGAAATTTTATTCCTCTCTTCGGGATGACTATCCAACCTTTCAATGCAGTTAAATAATCCTTGCTTCACCTCAAAGTCATCATCTCTAAAGTTTGCATCATAATGAAAACTAGGATTTAGGTAGTAAGCAGCTGCATGTAAGGGCCTATGTAATTGTTTATCCCACCTTTTATCAATGATTTCCTATAAAGGCTCATAGCTACAAATAAAAATAAACACCTTTAATTTTAAAGTTACCTAAGTATCAATGATAACAAACACTAAATAAAAATAGTGTGCATGTTTACCTTTTTTTTAATATCTTTAAAGTTAGATTTGATCTTCTCTTTGGCTGCATCCATTGCTTCATAAATAAAACCCATTGCGGGTTTTTCCTCCGAATTAACCAAACAAAGGACTTGTATCATAGGAGCAATAACTTTGAGGCAAGTGATGATGTTCTTCCAAAAGCGACTATCCATTGCTGTGGAGGCCATCTTTTTCCCATCTTGTCTAGACGTAAACTTACATGCTTTCCATGCATCTAAACCAAACAAATTCATCAAACCAGCTTTATTTTCATTAAGGCATGATAAATTCAAGTAGGCGGTTGCAAATCTAGTCACACCCGGCCTAATCAAGTTCTTTCCCCTAGTGAACTTCTTCAACATGGAAATAAGCATGGATCGAGAATTTCTTCTTCTTCTTCTTCTTCTTCTTCTTCTTCTTCTTCTTCTTCTTCTTCTTCTTCATCTTCTTCTTCTTCTTCTTCTTCTTCTTCTTCTTCTTCTTCTTCATCTTCATCTTCTTCTTCTTCTTCTTCTTCTTCATCTTCATCTTCATCTTCTTCTTCTTCTTCTTCTTCTTCTTCTTCTTCTTCTTCTTCTTCTTCTTCTTCTTCTTCTTCTTCTTCTTCTTCTTCTTCTTCTTCGGGAAAAGTTCAATTTGTTGCATTTGGAGGTGATTGTGGAACCCAACCCTTGGCTTGTGAAATTCCTAAACCCTATCTTCTAAATCTTGCAATTCTTGAATTTTAAGGCATTTGTGAAGTTTGGTTGAAGTGGGGTACCTTTGGGGCACTTTGGGGTTCCGAATTCTCCATTTGTTAGTGAGTATTCTTGGTACCCATTGGCTCGATTAACCTCATTTCATGTATTGGAAGCTTAAAAGTGCTAAATTCGTGGTTTGGGAATTATTCAGAGTTGTTTAAGAAAGCAGACAGCTTGGGGTTTCTCTGGAGTTGAATTTCAGAGGTCGACGACTTGAATTGGTAAGCCGTTAGCTATCGAAATAATTATTGGAAGTTGTTTAGCCCTATTTTATGAGATTTGAAGTATTAATTAGGTTAATTGTTATTTTTAGAAGATTGTTTAATTGGGAAAGGGTGATCGGATCACTTTGGATTACGTTTGATAGCTCGAGGAGCTTCTGGAATCACTTATTCCAGGTAGGGGTGCTTTTACATTTTGAATGTATGGTTTATGGACGGGTTTACGGTATTTCTATGATGTATGAATTTCTAGTGAACGTGAACTATGATGAATTGGTATGTTTGATTTGTTAAAATATGGTTTGCTAGCGAAATACCCTAGTTTGAATGATATTTGAGAGATACTGTGTGTGTGTTGTTGTTCATCCATAATGATAATAGAATGTATGAGATGCAATATGATTGGTATTGTTGTGTGATGTATATTACATATGATGTAGTAGGATAATTGATTGATGGTATGAACTATTGAATGAGATACAATTGTGAAATGCTGAGAGCATATAGCGTGGGACGCTTAATAAAGGAAATGAATTGATGAATTAATGATAATTATATGCATGAGATGCTATAAAAGACCCTGAGTGGGACTCAAGGCAAGCCTATTGAGTGGGACTCAGGACTGCCCGTAACACTACCGTTGTTGCTGAGAGTGATTGTGTTACGTAAGAGGGCAAATGGTTTGGTACCAGTAAAATGGCCGGATCAGGTGAGAGCTGAATTTATGGCTGAGAGCCTGTGTTGTAACACTAAATTAATAATGAATAATTGGATCCAATTGAATGAGAAATGTATGTGCACATGTCTATGTGATTGAGAACATCAGGAATGATATAGCCTTGTGACATGATATGATAAATAAACTGATGATGAAATTATGTCAGTTATGATGAAAATATGTGATGTGAGTGAATTATGTTGAATGGCAGTCTATATTGTTGTTGATTATGATGTCATATTGTATGATAAAGGATTGGATAAGTAGATCCGATTCAATAATTATCATTTGACATGTATTTGCTCACCCCTATTTCCATGGCTATATTTCAGTGGACTTAGGCCGTGATAGTGATTGGTGAGAGGTCACCATGATTGAGCAAGGAGCATTGCATAAGCCTTGTATATGATGTAGAGAGTGTTTTGGTAGTAGCCTTGGCCGGCTCCGGTGTATACTGTGACGCCCTTAAAATTTGGGGGGTACTTTTTCACGATCCAAAATTTATTTGTATGTAGAGTAAACATGACATAGAAAATATTAAGTCACTTCCCTAGATCTTACAATAACCTATCTCATATATGAAGATATGAGAAGGTATCAAAGTACGCAAGATATATTCAAGTAGTACCATTACGATCCCGATTGATATAGTCGATTAATCCATGTACAAATCAAACGCCCCAATCGATTATAGGGCAGGAGTTAATCGATTACATTACCATAGTCAATTACAGAGCAAGGCGTAATTGATTATAGAGCTACTGAAATGGTACATTGAATCAGGGGTTTCACCTAATCGATTACAATACTTAGAATAATTGATTACATTTTTTCTGTTGGGTCCATAATCGATTATAATATTAATTATAATTGATTACCAAGCTACTGGAATCTACACTAATCGATTATAGAGTTGGGAATAATCGATTACAGAGCTCCTGGAATTTATGTAATGCATTAGGTATTTCACCTATTCGATTACAAGGACTAATCTAATCGACTACAAGGCTTTGGGTTGGTTCATAATTGATTACAACACTGAATGTAATCGATTACCTTAAAGACAGGGGCCTTGTAATCGATTAGGTCAGGGGAGCTAATCGATTACACCCTATCAGTATGCAAAAATTATGCAGATTTAAAAAAAAGATGGACTTCTCAACAAACGATATCGGAATGCTACCAAACTTTAACACAAGTTATAATATATCGTTTGTGACGTGTGGCCACCATCTGTACTAAAAAATTCCTAGAAACGAGGAACTTATGCACATAAATGCATTTAGCTCATTTCAAGGCATTTAGAGCAACATAGGGGTCCATTCTTGGTATAATCAACCCATTCCAATTTACACAAGCCACAAATCATACATTTGAGCTATTGGAATCATTACCTACAATTCATAGTCCTTAAAACTCATTTTCACCCATTAGGTTCCCCAATCATGCATGAAAATCATTTGAATTTCAACATATTCAAGCTTATCATATTGTATGCTCTATAAAACACAAAATCTAGATAAACCTCCATGCATTAATCAATTCTATCAACATAACACATGATCCCATTATCCAACCATTGTCAAGGTCACCAATGAAAATGAGCCATACAATACAAGGGTCTGATTTTCCTACATGACCTTCCAAAATCACCATTATCTATTCATCATTTATACCAATTCATGGCTATACAAAATGTTCTTTATATCTATATACGATACAAAAGCCTATGTAAAAGCCTTAAATTCAAAACATTTGCCGGCCAAGGCATTCTTTACCCAAAGTAGACTTCCTTCACACCATTCTTCCACATAAGTGCTCCATGGGCAATCCTACAACACAAGGGCTAAAACGATATACCACATGGAGAGTGAGTATAATTTCTCAATGATGAAAATCTAACAATTGTGATAATATATACATAAATGCAATATTACATATCTTTTCCTTAAAAAGAAGCTCAATCAACCCAAAATCAATCATTCATCAAATTCGTTGAACACATATATCCATTAAAATTCACAAGGTCACACCAACCAATATCACAATTACAGTTAGTACTCAAAGGGAGTTCCACCTACTCCTCACATAATCTCCTCGACAGGATATCACACTATGCCATGCTTCTATGGCTAATGCACATGCTGGTGTTTAAGAATGCATATGCACGGATCCGATTTCATTCCATCAGGTGATCGCAACCACCAAAATCATTCATTCATTCTCATTGATTTCCCGCCTCGCAAGGGGTACTCCCTCTAGCAGCCTCGCAAGGTGCTTTCTCATGATCACAACTACATTCAACAATTCATAATGGTTTCCTGCCTCGCAAGGGGTACTCCCACCTCATGATCGCAACCATGGGCATTCAATCTCAGTGGTCCTACAGGGCCTTTCATTTCAAGTACCAGGTGATTGCAACCACTGGTCCAATAATCATAGGAACTCACAAGCCCTTTATATTCCAACATCAAGTGATTGCAACCATTTATCAACATTATCATGATATGCATGCCATGCTATGTATGCAATAATGCTCATGCATGCCTCAACCTCATATAGGTTATCTCACCCTCTCATCTAGGGTATACTCATACTCAATTACAATGTTAATTCCACATATTCAAACATATATATATTCCAATCATAATATTCAAGAATCATTAAAGTCAAGGATTCAGGTATTCATCAAGCCACACATGGAATCCATAACATGTCATCACACATTATACCAATCATAACCTCAATAAGGTCTTATTCCACAACCAACCATTACAAGAATCTTACTCAATTTTACATCACATACATATGATACCACATCCATTCAAGGAAACATGCCACATTACATCAATGCATACATTATCATCATACAAGTTCTCATACATTTAGAAAATACACCCCTCTCCTACCTCAAGAGAAGTAGACTTCTGGGTTCGATGTTCCCGCCTCACAAGTATTATCAAGTCCTATACCAATCAATTATAGGACCACATCAATCATTCATTCAAACACCATTCTAACATACATATACATATATATGCACACATGATTCTCATCGTGTAGAAACTATTTATTGGCTCCATTCATTTGCCTAATTAGGCGTCGGGAATTCCTTCCCTTAAATCACCATTCATTGTTGCCAATACAACAACCCCATTTATTAGGTCACCACATACATTAATTTCCCACCAACACCTTGGTGAGTTTTCCATTTATGACTTCTAACCAACATTATAAATCACCATTAAATGCCACTACCTCATCATTTATAACACTTCTCTCATCAATAAATGTTAGCCCTATCTATATTACATATTTTCCCCAAAATTATAAATTAGGGTTTCATTAAAACTCAACCATTTCACAAATGCACTTCAATATTCATCATTCCCCAACTCTATTTTTGTGCATCTCATTTATTGCTCATAAATGTTCATATTTATTTCACCTCACCTTAGGGTTTATATATTTAATGGTTCCATTCACTACCCACAAGCATTTAATACTCTCCTAAGTCATAACTAACCATTTCTAGGTTCAAAACACAAGGAAATGGCAAGAAACTTACCTTTCTCCAAAAAAAATGAAAATGGGAATCAAGAGGGAAGAAGGTTGTGACGAAAATAGGGAGGAGAGTGGGGAAAGATTCAAACATCCATTGTCTTCTCCTTGCCCCTTGAAGAACGAAAATGAGAGGGAAGAAGGGGTATCAAGTTTTTCTTAGATGTGTAAGGGAGAAGAAAGTGAAGAAGATGAGTGGGAAATGAGAGAAAGAAGAGAAAGTATGTTTTCATAAGGGAGAAAGAGAGGGTCACAAGAATGAGAGTGAGGATTTTGTTTTAATTTTTTACTCTTTCGTTAAACTCTTCCGTTTTTAAACAAACAGGCTCTTTGTTCGGGCTCAATACTCATTCTAAAAATTATTCCGAATACATATTCAGATTCCCAATAATATTATCTACAGCCCTAACTAACGACATCTCAATCAGAGATACGTGGTCCGACACCCATATTTTATCTGGGAAAGTTTTCTGCTTATTCGATCTTAATAAATCACTAACAGTCTCCAAAGGTCTTAATTAAATTATTTCTGATATTTCAGGACATTAATCAATTCACAGTCAATTATTCAATATTTCCTTAATTTATTCTCTATTTTAAAATATGGGATGTTACATATACCTATTTTGATGTTGTATATATGGTTGCTTAGTTGATCTAGGTAACTGATGGCTTCGACTGGAAGCCTAGATTCATTTTTAGCATATACATGTTGTGATGAATGATGAGACATGGTGATGTGTATGTTGATGATGTTTTGAGCGTGGAGACCATGGATGGTCCTGCCTTTTGAGAATATATATGCAATGCATGATGTCCAGGAACTGCAAAATGCACTTGGTGCAATGTGTGTGAATGATATGTCCAGGACTTGCCAAAATATGATGTTTGATATAAACTATGCATTAGAATAGGGAATGTATGAAAGATGCATAAGGAAATGATAATGTTACATGAATTAGATGCAAAAATTGAGCAACTAGTAGGGTCATATAGAGGTTTATGGAGTTTGGATAACATAGGACAGTCTCAATGGCATATATATGTGATTTGTGGTTTGTAGAAACTGGAACAAGTCAAATCCATTGGGAATTGACCCTTGTGTTGCTCAAAAATACCTTAAAATAGGCTAAACGCATTTCTACACATAAGTTCCTCGTTTATGGGAATTTTTGAGTGTGTCCATCGGCTACACATCATAAATGGTGTATATTAGGTGGTTTCAAAATTTGGTGGCGATTGGATTTGATATGAGAAAGTTAAGGGGGTTAGAAGTTGGATTTTATAGCTTTTTGGACAAAAATCTACATAATTACTATCAGGAATCGATGCTTGGTATGTGGGAATCGATTCCTAAGCTGTTGTTTCACTTGGGAGTCTTTCCAGAACCGTGGGAATCGATTCCTATGATGTGGGAATCGATTCATAAGCTCCTGGACCCCAAAAATGCATTTCCAGAACCTCATGAATCGATTTATGGGAGGCCTGAATCAATTCATGACTTACTAGAATGTGAAAATAGGCCATCCTACTCGTGTGAATCGATTCAAGGACTCCCTGAATCAATTCCCAAGCCTATGGTTTGTGGTTTTTGGCCCCTGATTCGCATGAATCGATTCATGGCTATGCTTGAATCGATTCATGCCCTGATATTTGCCAAACTTCTTGAATTTGAGGCTTGTTTGGCATGGGTTGAGTCTTGACTTGTTTCCCCTTTTTCCTTTGTGTAATTTTCTAACTTTTTTGGCTCTTAAATCCACCAAACTAATACCTAATGCATATTTATGACGGATATTATGTTGTATGATCCCTAAACCCTTGTTCTGAATCCGGATTGAATCGCAAAAAATTTCCTCGGGTTTTTGGGCTTGTTTTTATTAAATTAGGATGTTTTATAGTCAACTTCCTTCCTTCCTTTATAGTTATCTCATGCAACTTCAAATTCTTTTTAAAATCTTCCAATATGAGATCAATACAATGAGCCGTGCATGGAGTCCAGTATAAGTTCTTTCTTTTTTCCATCAACATCTCCCCAGCTGCCTTATAATTTGTAGCATTGTCTGTGACTACCTATACTACATTATTCTCTCCAACATATGAAATAACATCATCCAACATCTTGAAAACTTTGTCAGTTGTTTTTGAAATCTCCGAAGTGTCTAGTGAATATAGAAACATTGTACCCTTCAGAATATTCACCAAAAAATTACAAATTGAATGCCTTTTCTTGTCTGTCAACCCACCTGACATAATTGTACAACCGATTTTCTTTCATTCTGCCTGAAATCTTCAAGCATTGCTTCAGTTCGACCCACTTCTTGCTTCAAAAATGTCTGTCTTAGTTCATGATATGATGGACGTTTATAACCGACTCCATATTGTCTAATTTCCTTACATGTAACACCCCCTTATATACACGAAATATATATGTATTCTTCTTTCTTTTTTTTTAAAAAAACTTTTAGAAAGGTATACATATTTATCACTCTTTATCTCGCGTATACAAGGACGTATAGAAAGTAAAAAATGTAGTCTTTCAATATTTATCTATAATGATAAAAATAATTTATAGAAATCATAAGTGATAAAAGATTTACATTATTATATCTGAATGATAAGGTTTATCAAAGTTTAACCTTTACTTTGTTACAATTATCTAACTTGATATTGTAATAAGGCAAGGTAAAACTAATCTATACCTCTACTACAAATGTGACCAATCATTTCCTAGTCCTTGAACCATCGAGTTTTGGAATCCTACCCTTGTCATATCTCTTCATCTATCTGATTAAGGATGAGACCACTTTACCCTCTTGTAGTTACATATCCTTCCATATTGAACTGCTATCTATATATCACATAACATATATTTTGGACACAAAATTCAAACAAGAAGGAGTGAGAAACATAATATAATACTTTACAGATAAGACATAAGCATAAGGGTTTTCATAAACATAACAATTATACTTTCATTCACAACCACCCACATAGAATGTCACAATCACACGAATGTCATGCAATGTTTTTAATACTATTCATTCTATGCATGTGGGCCCTTAAAGTTTTAGTTTGCACTGGGCCAACTAGGAGTTTACACTGTTTCATAATTCCGGATAATAACATAAATGCCTTCATGGCATATGAACAACTCAACTGGCATGGAAACACTTAGAGACTAGTCAGATTGAGAAGGTTTTTATTGTGAAAGTACCCGATACTAGGAAGCGACCACAGGTCTCCTGAAGCACCCTTCCACACTCTCTCATCCCAAGGTTCGTATTTGAACCTCCTTTAATGTATCCTCGGTTTCTATAATCCGTCCCTAGGCAACATCACATCTTATTTCTCTTTAATGATTCATGATGCATGAACTACTCACATATTTAGTTAGTTAAGACTTTTAGAAACTCAATTAATAAATACCATAACGATTTGCCACATCATTTCAATAAACTGTACATTTCCATAGTTTCTCCTCTAAATTTCTGTTATATAGAAATGCATTTTGTACAACTTTCGAATTCAAATCTCACCAAAAATTAAGTTTTTAAGCCTTAAATATCTCAATTTTTTCTCATAGAAAACTTCACATATTTACATAATCTTTCTCAAATTGAATCTTAATAAGATAAGAAATCTTAATTATATCAAAATATCCTTTAGTTATTACATTGAGGAAAATCAAAATAATATACTTTGAAATTCGAATTTACTTAAAAGAAATTAACTCTTACAGTCATAAAAATACTTAAAACTATAAATTTTTCTTTCATTTAAGAATTAACTATCTCAACCTTTTTATGAATTAATTTTCATAAAATAATTTCTTTCTAAAAAGAACACTAGATTTTATCTTAAATATTAAAAGTAAAGTTGATGGAAATATTTATTTTTTATAGAAGGAATAAAAGACTAAAGTAATTATAAAAATACTTTTTCTTAGAATAAAAACTTAAAGTGCAAGGTAAGAATGTTTTTACTAAGTTTTAACTTTCTGTCATGCTTGCTATATGCTCAAACTTCACCTCACAAGATCATCAATCACAACCACATATTGTCAATCATAATTAAATATCATCACTCACAATCAAATATCGATTATAATCAAGTCAAATAAAAATAACACAGTTACTATACAAAATCTACACAATTTATTTCAAGGTGTTTTAATTATTAAAGTTCATTTTAAGTCATAGCAGTCCAATCATAATGTTAGTTGGTCCATATCAAGTCCAAAATAGTCCAATAGTCATACAGGTCCATCATAGTCCAATCAACGCAAAGGTATAATTTAGTCCATATCAGTCCATAACAGTCTATATAAGTCCATCACAGTCTATATAAGTCCATCACAGTCCAAATCTTAATGATAGGGTATGTTAGGTTAATGAGTCATCTAAATATTTTAAACTTTATGTTAAGTTAATCAATATAAATCATCCAAATATTTTAAACTTTTGAATAAATTTTATTTATTTAATTTACTTAAGATGATAATAAGTATTATTTTCAAATATAATAATTACTCATAGTTAAAAGGAGTATGAGACTCCTCCCATTATTCTTATGTCTTTTCATATTATATTCTTATCTCACTCCCCCTTACCTTGAATTGTTACCAAAAAAGAGTTTGTTGTGCCTCCGATTTCTAGAAATATTAATACCAACTTATTTTAGTATAGGCATAAGATAAAAATTAAGATTACTACGTAAAACAGAAATGGTAATTTTTGAATAGTGAATAGTGAATAGTAGATAGTAAATAGTGAATAGTAAATAGTAACAGTAAATAGTAAAATGTGATTAATGACAGTAAATAGTAAAATATAAATAGTAACGGTAAATAGTAAATCATAAATAGTAAAGGTAAATAGTAATTTACTATTCGTAATAGTAATTTACTATTTGAATAGTAATTCACTATTCTTAATAGTAACTTACTATTGATATAGTAATTTACTATTCAGAATAGTAACTTAAAATAATATTATGTCTAGTATAATAATAGATTTCTAAAACGATATAAAAATAAACCTAAAAAAATATAAAATAGAGTTATTCTTACCTTATAATTTTGGCAGAACCTCATTCTATAAAATTATTTCTATCTCTTACTCCTACCACTATCTCTCTAACACTGTTATATTAAGAAAATTTAATCTAAAATATGAATTTTCCCTTCTGTGCTCCCCTCTATTTATAGCAAAAATATGTACTGTGTATTTCATTATTTTATTATAAAAGTACTGTGTAATTTTTGAAATTTTCATTTCTGGTTACTGTGCACCTTTTGAAATTTTCGTACATGCACAGTGTTTTATATAGTAAATGTCGGCTGAATTATTAAGTCAAATAGTAACCATTCACTCGGTATACTTTAAATATTCAAAATTGATCCTTTTCAAAATTTAACGATATTATATCAGTTCTCACTAATTTTATGATAAAGTTTAAATTTTAAAAATCTAAAATTTTCTGTTAATAAAAATTTATTGGTACGTTTTTTATTTTTTTACGATTGGTAAAAATCAAAATTTTACTCAAACCGATAATATTTAGATAAGTCTACTTGAAATGGATTTTAGAAAATTTTCTTATAATTTAACTTCACTTTCTTGTAAATATTTTTAATTTTAAGTAAGTTTATATGAATTTAAAATTATTTAAAATATATTATTTTGTAAAATTAAAATATTTCAAAAATTTCAAAAAAATCCAGAAAATCACTAATATTATGTAGATCAAAAAGTTCTAAAGAACCATAGTCTAATTCCTTCAAAATTTTATTTTAAAATTCTAATAAGAGTTAAATCACAAATATGTAAAAACATAAATATAAAAACATAAAATAAAAGTTGTGAATAATAAATATATTTAAAATTCTTAATATAATTTCATTAATCAATGAATACTAATTAAGTAATTTTAAAATTCTCATTCAAAATACAAAAATATTTTTATTTTATTATTATTTTATTTTATTTTTTAAAAATAAATAATTAAATATAAATACCAAAATTTCATTAAAAAACTAATAATAATAAACTAACTAATAGTAAGTATTTCTCATTAAAGATATATTAATATCTATTTTTTATTTGTGTTGAAAATGAGATGTTACATTACACATTTTTATAAACTTTGGATTTTTAATTGCATTAAAGGGGATGACACTTGTGAAAAAAAATCCTAGCAACTTGTTCATCAACTTCCTCTTTGATGTTCTTCTTCATCATTTGGTTAAGGGTAGTTTGAACACCACTACTAGGTCCACTATTAATTTTCTTTCCCCTTGCTTGCATATGAACATGTTGTCCCTCATCATCATTATCACCTTCATCCATATCAACCAAACCTTTCTTTTTCTACGATGCCACTTTAGCCTCTGTATAGATCTTTATAATCAATTCTTTAATTTCATCAGGCACAGTATGACAAGGCTCTGAATCCTTCCTAGTTCCTGCAAGGTGGTGCTTGAACCTGAAAACACCTCTAACAATTTTTACACAATAATTACATTGGACTTTCTTCCTATTCTTATCAATATAAATCCCATGTTTCCAACCAATGTCAGACCTCTTTACAGGGATGTTCTTCCTTACTTGAAGAGGAGTCTTGATAGTGTTGCTGTCGGCCTTTGAGTCATCTTCTTTCTTTCTCTCAGACATGCTGAATATAGAAGGGAACAAGAGGAGGATGAGAAGAAAATGCTGGCCCTGAATCTAAATGAAGAAGAAAGGAAAAAACAAAAAAATACACCTGTTACCGTCGGTGGGTTTTCATCGCGGAGGCATGACAAAGTGAGGCGCAGTCCTCATCGCAGGTAGTGGAGGTGACGAAGCTTCAGTCGCGATGATGGGGATGGGTTACGCAGGTGCAGTCGCGGCCTCGCGGGTGTGGGTCATGCAGGTTTTGTAGTTGCGTCACGTAGGAGAAGATGAAGAAGACTCGCGTCGGCGTCAGCATCAGAATTGGACGACGGTGGTGGGTAGCGCAGTGCTGGACGCCAACGAAAATGGTGCATGACGAGTTGGGGCAGTGGCTGTCGCAGGAGAGGTTATGAAAAATGAAGAAGGGTGTGTAAGACTTAAAAAAAAAGGCCAAAACGCTGCGTTTTCTCAATTTGGGAATTAGGGTTTCAATTTTCTTAAACTCGTTGACCCACCCAAAACTCATGAGTTTGCACGAGTTGCACCAAGTCTACCCAAGTTCGCACGAGTCAGAGAGGGTCTGAGTTTTCAATGTTTTTACACGTTTTGCATATGTAGAAACGTAAACTCGTACGAGTCTATGGGTTGGAGTTTGACAACCACGCTTTTACGGTTTAAATATTCCTTCTCACATCTGAGAGTACTTATATCAATATAAATGACTTCATATAACTTTTATGAATTAAATTGATAATATTTACCATTTATGATATTAGAATGACATATTATCCAATTTTGTTGTACCATTTCAACTTGGTGCTTGAAAAGCAAGTAAAATAAAAATTAAATTTTAAAATTTAAGATATAATTTTTAAATTATTTTTATTTAACTATATAGATATATCATTTATCAAACAATCTCATTTAATCAGGTAACATCTGTAATGTATTTGTATTTGAAGAAAATATTACTTTAGATATATTCTAAATATGGTACCACATTCATAAACTTGCTAGATTGTATAATCTAATAGTGTAATATATACTAATTATGAGATCCAATAATTATATTCTTTATTTTTTTAACAACTATATTTTATGTTATGTATATATGGTGTGTGATGTATATAACAACTATTTATTTTTTTCCATTGTTTTACTAGGTTTTAAGATGTACAAAATAATATTTCTCTCTCAATTTACCAAAGAGGTAAATATGAACAGAAGATATTAAAGGGTAAAATCTTTTCTCAGATTTTAAAATACTTAGTATTGGTTCCTTTCTTGTTTTTATGAAATAGTTTTTTTTTGGAAGAGTTGGATCTAAAATTAATGAAAGTTATATTAATAGGTGGATATAGTAAGTTTAATCGTGGCATGTTTTTTTTCAATTTTCACTTGCATACCAATTGATGGTGGAGTTGAATCGAAAAAGAAGGTGGGGACATAGCCGCAGTGAAACATCACTATGATATGAGATATTTGGTGAGGAAGGGGAAACTAGTTGATGATGGTTACTTTAGACGTTGACGAAGGAATCTCATGTGCTTGACCTAGAGAGATCTAGCATTTGACTACTCTTTTGGGACATTCTCTTTGCTTTTGCCTTTGGCTTACCCATAATTGTAGTTAATCAATTACTTGAGGATGAATCCCATTCCAAACAAAAAGCACTTATTACAACAATTATGCTTAACCGAAATAAATTAGAGACTAGATATGCCAACATCATTTGGGTCACATTAGCCTTCAGGAGCTATGTACACCCCTTAGCATTGCTGTTAAAATAACACCCACATACAAGAAAGAAGGAAATTCGGCTATGTAAAGTAAAATCTTCTTTTGATAAGCCAAAAAATATGTGTTTGTAATAAAAATATGTAAAAAATTGTCATTGCAACAAAGAAAAATATGCACGTGAGATTTCATGAATCCCCCATTCTAAACTAAGTGGGTGCAATATGTTCCTTGCTTATTGATCTTTCAACACCCAATGGACAAATGAATTATTTATACACATGATATATGAGAAAAAATCATATAATATCATTGTGTTCATGCAGAGCCAATTCCACTTGATTGATTTAAATGGAGTATTGTTGTTATTGTTGTCGTAAGCACCAGTTGAGGGTGAATGAATGTTTAGGGTCTATAAATAAATAAAGGAGACTTAATTTTAGAAGCTATTATATATATTATATGGTAAAAAAATTGATAAAATTAATAGTTTAAAGATGGGTTTAAATACTATAATACTTATTAAAAATGAGAATATATGAAATTGTTTATTTATAACCTAGTGTATAACTTATTTAAAGTCAACTTTTAATAATAATATATAAAGACAAATTTATGGCATTAAAATATGTTAAATTAAT
Organism: Clitoria ternatea; assembly: GCA_037962975.1. Taxonomy (NCBI): domain Eukaryota; kingdom Viridiplantae; phylum Streptophyta; class Magnoliopsida; order Fabales; family Fabaceae; genus Clitoria; species Clitoria ternatea. Next base: position 15,095,326 of record CM075672.1, on the reverse strand, counting down.
TTAAATATGTTAAATTAATAATTAAATATATATAGTTAACTTTTTAGAGACTCATTTGTTTATTTAAGTAAAGATTATTGATATTTAATATTTGTTTGTTAGTGTTTTTATTGGTTAATGTAAATTAAGTTTTTATATAGATTTAGACCATACAATTAACTATCAATGAAATTTTAATTTTTTTAACATTGTTCCATCGCTTTGATATATTTTATTGTCTTTTCATACTAGTATTTGACATTGAATTAAAGTTCATCTAATACTATAATATTATTGTTGAATTACATATGTAAAATATATTTTAATTTTTATAATTATTTGACAATGTAAAAATATTTATTTATTCTTACTACATAATTTGCCTGGAACGTGTTAAATATTAATTAATAGATTTATATGTTTTATAACTTGAAATAAATGGACAACTAATCATAATTAATGTGACCCACTCGTTCTATTATGTGTAAATGCCAAAATTTCTCATCATAGGTTAGGTAGTATAAAAAGAATAGGTTAAAATACCTTTTTAGCCCTTCAAATGTCTAGGGTATAGGAAAAAGCCCCTATCAAATTTGACCTAGGATTTTGACCCTTATAAAAATTTAGGTTATGTGAAATCAAGGACGGTTGACTTTTTGCTGAGGTGGCCAATGCATGGCCCACTTTAATAGTGAAACGTGGACGCTGACCTGGCTAAACAGTTGTTTAAATACTTAATTAAGTGATTAGCCATGTGAATTATAATTAATGGATTAAATATTTTAAAAAAATAAGAAATGCTCTTTTGCCAAAACGTGCGTTTTGATAAGTGTCTCTCCATTTCCTCTTCTTCCTGGCGCGACCGAGTGTCTCTGCAATTCCTTCTTCTTCCTAGTGTGTCTCTGCAACTCCGTCGTCTTCTTCTTTGAGTGCCTGGTGTGTCTCTGCAATTCCGTCGTCGTCTTCTTCCTGGTGTGCCTCTGCAATTCCATCGTCTTCTCGAAGAGTGTTAGTGTGGTGCGTGCATGTTCGAAACTCTCTGTGGGTGTTTCGAGTTTTCAGGTTGGACATCAACAAGCAAGAAGACAACGTGGGTGTTTCAAGTTTTCAGGTACGTTTTCTGAAGTTTTGTGTCAAAGTAAAATTATTTATTTGTTGTGTGTTTAGAGGGGGGTTCGGTTCAGGGATGTGGAAGGAGCACATGTTGTTAGTTTGTTGGGGTTTAGGGCTGGACCATACTGCTTTCACTTATTGTTCTTACTGTGTAGCTTATGTCATTGTTGTTTAGGTATGAGTTTTACGGTTGTGATACACCATAAGGGCAAATTTCAAGAGGGCCCACCATGTACTTACATTGATAAGGAAATACATGCCATTCACAACATAGATATTGATAGATGGTCTTTTTTTGAGGCACGGTCATTGGTCGAAGACCTTGGGTATAAGGGGGAATTTAAGTTATGGTGGAAAAAAACAGGAGAAATGGACTACAAGAGTGTAACATGGGATTCACATGCATTAGAAATGGGTGAGTTTGCAGTTAATAACAATTGTGAGGTTGACCTTTTTGTTGAGCACTGTGTGGAAGAGGCTGAGGTGGTGGTGGATTTGGCTGAGGCAGAAGAGGTAGCTGTCCAAGAAGGTGTGGGCCAAACAGAGCAGACCCATGAAAGCCAATTTTCCCAACAAGCCCAACAAACCCAACAGGCCCAAAAAGACCTTGAAACCCAACAAGAATTAAGAAGTAGGGGAACAAAGTCTCTGCCTGGTCACAGCCCTTATGTGAGTCCCACAAAAGTTGTGACAAGAAAAAAACTGTATAGTAGTCAACTTCAGAGATTGAGAAGTGTAGGGTCTAGCAAAGGATCAAGTGAGGGCCCAAGTGGTGTAACAAGTGAGGGGCTGTCTGGTGTGGCAAATGAAGGGCCTTCTGGTCTAAAAAGTAAGAGGCCAAGTGAAGTCCCAACAGAAAACTTTGTGTGCAGTCTGAATACTGAACAATTTGATGTTCCAGAGGTAGAAGATGTAACTGAACCTGGGCCAAGACCCGAAGATAGTTCAGGGGCTGATAGTGAAGGTTCACAATTTGATGTTCCAGAGGTTGATGTAACTGAACCTGGGCCAAGACCTGAAGATAGTTCAGGGGCTGACAGTGAAGGTTCACAATTTGGAAATTATGAGAGGGATGAAAGGGATAAGAACAGGACATGTTTTAGGGCTGAGGATCTACATGGTTTAGGGGGTGATGATTATGGAGACATAGATGATACCTATAATACTGATGAAATGCATACTGATATGGATACTGATGAGGAGTATGACATAGGGCAAACTGAGGCATTTGATGAAGAGAGAATGGGGGAGAAGTATGAACTAAAAGTGGGTATGGAGTTTCAATCCATGGTTCAGTTCAGACAGGCAATCAAGGAATACAATCTGTATAAGGGGAGGCAAGGGGAGTTTGTGAAGAATGAGCCTGAACGATGTCGTATGAAGTGTGCAAATAAAGATTGTGGATGGCAGGCTTTTGGGAGTAAAGTTGGCAGGACAAATGTCATATTGTTGAAGAGATTAGGGCCTGAGCATACCTGTCCTAGAGTGTTTGACAACAAGAATCAGAATTCAAAATGGGTTGCCAAAATACTTTTAAAGCATTTGAGGGTAAATCCCAAGATGTCTGTGGTTCAAATCATTGAACTTATCAGGGCTCAGTATGTTGTGCAATTAACCTATTGGAGTGCATACAATGGGAAGAGGATTGCACTTGAGGTGTTGGAGGGTGAGGCTGGTAGGCAATATAGCTTGTTGTGGAGTTACAGTGCAGAGTTACAGAGGGTTGATCAAGGCAACAAATGCAAACTGCAGTTGGACAACCCATCAGGAGGTCTGCAGCCACGTTTTGGGTCATTCTACATATGCTTAGGGGCATGCAAGCAGGGGTTTTTGAATGGATGTAGGCCCTTTATTGGGGTTGATGGCTGCCATTTGAAGACCAAGTTTGGTGGCCAGCTTTTGACAGCAGTTGGTAGGGATGGGAATGATCAGTACTTTCCATTGGCAGTGGCTGTAGTGGAAGTTGAGAATAAGCATAGCTGGAAGTGGTTCTTGAGTCTATTATTTGAAGACATAGGTGAGGTCAGAGATAGGCAGTTGGTCTTCATCTCTGACCAGCAGAAGGTAGTATACTAAACCATGTTGTCAATGTACATTGTAGTTCATTGTTTATAGTTGGTTGTTGCAGGTTTGTTTATTTTGACTTGATTTTTTTTTCCAGGGTTTGGTGCAGGTTTTTGAGGAATTATTAGATGGAGTGGAGCATAGGTTTTGTGTAAGACACTTATACACAAACCTTAAGAAGAGATTTGGTGGAGGTGCCTTATTGAAGCATCTTATGCTAGGTGCAAGCAAAGCTACATATGTCCAAGGTTGGGAGACCAAGATACAGGCCATCAGGGAGCTGGATCATGGGGCATATGAGTGGCTGATGGCTATTCCTACAAAGCATTGGTGTAAGCATGCTTTTTCATCTTATTCAACATGTGATGTAATCATGAACAATAACTGTGAGGCTTTCAATTCAGTTATCTTGCCATCTAGGGATAAGCCTATAATTACAATGCTAGAATGGGTAAGACAATACTTGTTAGGGAGGTTTGCCAAGTTGAGGTCTAAGGTCTGCACAATTGAGGGGGACATTATGCCAAGACCCTATAAGAGGTTAGGGAGAGAAATTGAATTTAGTGGACAGTGGGTTCCAGTGTGGGCAGGACAGTTGCTATTTGAACTGAAGCACACTCAGTCTGAGCATATGTTTATAGTTGACTTGAGTGAGAGAGTGTGCAACTGCAAATGGTGGATGTTAAATGGCATACCATGTAGGCATGCCATATCTGCTATGAAGTACAAGGGTGACAATCCAGAAGCCTATGTCTCTCACTGGTACTCCAAGACAACATATGTGCAGGCTTATGCAGGTATTATCCAGCCTATCAATGGGTAGCCTATGTGGCCTAAGGTTGATGCACCTGAAGTTCTTCCTCCATCTTATAAGAGGCGTCCTGGGAGACCAAAAAAATTGAGAAGAAGAGACCCATATGAAGATGACAACACAACAAGGCGTCCAAGATTTCCAGGCCAGTACCATTGTGCAAACTGTGATGGTGTTGGTCATAATAAAACCACATGTCCTAATCCACCTTCTACCAAGGTAAGAGTGCTTAATTTTGGTGTTCATTCATTAGTATTTTGGTGTTCATCCATCACTATCTTATTATTTTATGTAATCTTCTTCAGACTGTAACTACACCAAACCCACCACATACTGATACTAATATGGGTGCTGAGACTAATATGGGTGCTGAGTCTGCCACGACATCAACCTCAACCAGAGGAACAGATAAGGGAAGAGGAAGAGGAACACAAGGAAGAGGAAGAGGAAGGGGCAGGGGCAGGAGCAGGGGCAGGGGCAGGGTCACAACAATAGACCCCAATACATTCCCTGGAACCCAACAAAGCCACAACAACTGAAGAACATTTTAATTTTCATTCCGTTCTGTTTTAGAGACCCAGGATATTTTACTTCCCCTTTAATGACTGTAATTATGTAAATATGTGACAAGTTAATCTATGCACCAATTTTATTTAAATTTGTACCTGTTTTGAGCACTTATTTGCATTGGGATCAACTAGTTAATTAACTCCAGCAACAATTCAATAAAGTAAAACACTTAATGACTCAAGAAAAAAGCAAATGCTTGCCAAAATAACAACCATCTCATTAGGGATTACATTCATTACAAAACCAACTCCTCAACCCTCAATCTTAAAAACCTAAAAAGGGGCTAAATCCCAAACCCTAAACATGTACACACTCCTAAACAAATCACACAGCAAATAGAGGTGTTTTCTGTACCCTATTGAATACAAAAACCCTTTTCCAATAACCCACAACACACGTTTCAACCTCAGAATCTCATTTCTCCTTAATGTTTTCTTGCTAAATATGTCATTTTCATGCTCAGGGTAATGGCCCAGGAAACAGTGAGCAGTGTCAACAACATTGAAGTTTTCCTCTTTTCAGCCACCAACTTGCATTTTAGTTTTGCATTCTTCTTTTCAAACTCCTCGCGCATCTTATCCAGCTCCACCTTGCAGGTACACCCATCATTCCCATCAATGTTACCAGTGGAAGCAGTAGGAGCCCATTTGAAAAAACCACAATCCTCTTTGCTCTGACACAATAAAAAAAAACGTTTTAAAAAAACCCAACAACGTAAATAATGACATTCCTCCACTTACCAAGAAAAATGGACACCTCCAGAAGGCCCGTCCATTGTTCTTCTTCGTTTTTGATATGAGGAGGACAGGGTTCTTTCCACACTTGCACTTTACGTGTTCAACCTCCATTGATGAGGAAGACCCAGTGGAAATGTTAGAGCTTGCCATCGATTTTAGGTTGAAGACAAGGAGAATGCAGAGTCACTCGGTCGCGCCAGGAAGAAGAAGAACTGGGAAAATGAAGAAATGGGAGAGACACTTATCAAAACGTACGTTTTGGCAAAAGAGCATTTCTTATTTTTTTAAAATATTTAATCCATTAATTATAATTCACATGGCTAATCACTTAATTAAGTATTTAAACAACTGTTTAGCCAGGTCAGCGTCCACGTTTCACTATTAAAGTGGGCCATGCATTGGCCACCTCAGCAAAAAGTCAACCGTCCTTGATTTCACATAACCTAAATTTTTATAAGGGTCAAAATCCTAGGTCAAATTTGATAGGGGCTTTTTCCTATACCCTAGACATTTGAAGGGCTAAAAAGGTATTTTAACCAAAAAGAATATATAGACGGTACGTTATAGCATATATACGTACGGTCATTGTTTGGCAAACCAAGTCGCTTTTTCCTGCTAGTGCTAGGAGAGTGTTCCTCAACACAACAATTTGCGAGCTACTTTAACTTTAAACCTTGGCGTAGATGAACTGAACATTGTCCTTTTCGGATAGGATGCTATTATTACCCCAAATATTTTTATTTTAAATGACCATCTTCATGGATTCTCCACTCCAGTCTCACCCCAGACAAAAGTTCCATCTTTCATAACGTGGCCTCTTTTCTTGTCTGCCGGATCGTCTCATATATATTACTATAAAACTGCCATGTCCACTCACACTCTCAAAATGGTTTAGATTTCATTCTATTTAATAAAAAAAACATGTGTTTGGATGAATATAAATGAAAGGGAAAAAGGTAGAAATGTTTTCTCTAAACATTTCATTTAGACGATTGTATCCTCTCTTCACATTTTCATGTGAATTAGGCCAAAATTGTCACACTTGGAAGCATCATTCACGATGCCACACAATCCTCAATTATTTCAATTTGTTTTTCTTTCACTTTCTCCCATGCGAAAAGAAGAGAGGGTGCAAGAGCGACAATGGAGCTTTATGTACAGATGATGTGGATAAGCCCTTCTGAAACAGTCGTTGCGAATCGTTCAGGTAACTTCATCGTTCCAAACATAGGGTTTGAGTTTTTTATTACCTATCAAATCGTTAGAAAATTGGAACCTTGGATGTACCAATCAGAGGACTTTTCCTGGACTAAATAGAAAGGTGATGCCCAAGAATAAAATTTTCCCAGGGTCACTTGGTATAGCATTGCAATGATAGGGTGCTCTACACTGCTGGTCAAAAGTGGGCTTCTGGAATCATTGAGGTGCATAACATAAATTTTATAAGCATCATTTTCCTTAGGCTAAATATATTATTTGGTCCTCTATCTTTTTTAAAAATATTAATTTGGTCACTTTGGTCCCCTATATACTTTTCAACTTCATCCTTCCGTCAAAAATCATCAACGTCCATTTGTCAGTTTATCTGACATGGTGCAAGACGTGGACATCATGGTCCACGTGTCAAAACGGGATTCGCCCATGATAATAATTGTCCATATGCTGTCGTTTTGGGAATGAGAGGGAAATGAAAAACATTCATCTTCGTCTTCCTTATTCGTGTGACCATAGCAAAGCAAGTTGACTTTGTCTCCAAGTAACTCGAACAAGGAAGGTTACAAAGTCTCTGTGCTGCATTCATGATCATTGGGGTCCTGCATTATAGGTATGTTTATCCGTTGAAAGCACATTGTTTTGATGTTTGGGTTGGGGTTGGGGTTTTCAGGAAAATAGAGGTAGGTTGCTACTATTTTTGTTGTAGATATTTTGTTGCATTTGTTTAAAATGTAGAGTTTGATAACTTTGTTTAACTGATTTAGGGTTTGTTAATGTGTTGTTGAGAAGTTTAGGTAGGTATGGATTGTCGTTTTAAACTTGAGATTTTCCATGGGGGAAACTTTGTCATCGAAGAAGGGAAAAGGGTGAGGTATGATGGGGAAGTATCTGAATGGGACATTGATGATGATAGGTGGAGTTATTTTGAGGTGAGTGGTATACTAAAGGAGATGGGTTATGTAACAATCAAAGAGTTGTGGTATAAAACAGGTGGAGAGGAGTTCCATGTTGGATTGAAGTTGTTAGAAGATGATAAGGGTTGCATGGAGATGGAAAAGGTAGCTCATTATGAAGGGAAAGTGCAGTTATACATTATGCACCCTGTAGATGTGGCTAATGTTGTTTTCAAGTTAATTAGACCAGAGTTATCAGGTTGTGATGAAGGGGAGGCTGCTGAGGGTGATGGAGTCTAGGGGGAAGAGGCTGTGCATGGTGTTGGCTCTATGCAGGGGGAAGAGACACTTGTTAAGGAGAAGCATAGGAAGGGGAAGGCTGTGCAAGGTGAAGAGACACTTGTTAAGGAGAAGGATAGGAAGGGGAAGGCTGTGCAGGGTGAAGAAACACTTGTTAAGGAGAAGGATAGGAAAGGGAAGGCTATGCAAGAGGAGGATAGCAATGAAGAAGAAGAAAAGGATGATAGTGCCTTAGATATTCAATTTGAGAATTCAGATGATGAGGGTGTTGATCAGGATGATTTATTTAAGGGTTTGGGTGGTGATATGGCTGAGGGTGATAGTGGTGATGTGGCTAAGGGTGATGGTGCTGATGTGGATGAGGGTAATGTGGATGAGGTTGCAAAGAAAGGTAAAAAAAGGAAGAAAATTCCTAGGACTGTAAATCCTAGGACTTATAAAAAAGGAGAAGGTTCTAGAGAAGGACCTAGAACTAGGAAAACTAAATGAAAGGTTGCCTCTAATTCGAATAGTGAGTCTGATGAGTTGTGTTCAGGTGATAGTGAAAGCGATGATCGAAGTGATAAGGAAGAGTACCTTTTGTTTAAGATGCCCGAGACAATGAAGGATTATAAATGGGAGAAGGGCACTATATTTGTAAGCAAACAAGAATTCAAGGAAGCAGTGGTGGCTTATGTTGTCCATAATGGAAAGGATTTGAAGTTTCAAAAAAATGATAAAAAGAGGGTGAGGGTCAGATGTGTGGAAGGGTTTGAATTGTATGCTTACTGTGGTAAGTTACCATATGAGGAAACCTGGCAGCTGAGGACTATAATTGATGAATACAGTTGTGGCATGGCACACTCAATCAAGTTGTTAAGTTCAAAGTGGCTATCTAAGGAGATGTTCAGTGGGGTGAGGGAGAATCCTAAACTGAAATTAGATGACATCTGTGAGAGAGCGCATGAAAGTTGGAGTGCAAAAATTTCCAGGACCAAGGCATACAGGGCAAGGAAGGCTGCAACTAAACTTGTTGATGGGGATTTCAAAGACCAGTTTCTAAAACTATGGGACTATACCCAAGCACTGCTGAGTTCTAACCCAGGCTCCATAGTGAAGTTGGATGTGCAGTTGCAGGGGGAAGATGCTCTGTTCCACAGGTTGTATGTTTGCCTGAATACATGCAAAGAAAGCTTCAAACAATGCAGACCCATCATAGGTTTAGATGTTTGCTTCCTAAAAGGAACATATGGTGGACAACTACTAGCTGCAGTTGGGAGAGATCCAAATGACCAAATGCTTCCTGTTGTCATTGCTGTTGTTGAATGTGAGAACACAGATTCATGGAGATGGTTCCAGGAGCTGCTGGTGGGGGATCTAGGTGGAGCTAAGCTATGCAAGGAGATCACCTTAATATCAGACCAGCAGAAGGTAAAAGTTTCATATTGGTCCCTTATTTTCCATTAGTAACTTCATGTTGGTCCCTTTTATGCCATTAGTGATTTCATACTGGTCCCCGTCGGGTTTAAAAGTTTCATTTTAGTCACCTGGTATATCCCCAACAATTCTGTTCTATTTTAGCTACAACGTACAGGGTTTGAAATGTTTAAACTACAGTGCACAGGGTTTGAAACATGCTCTGGAGGAACTTATACCTTGTGTGGAGTAGAGATTCTATGTGAGACACCTGTGTAACAACTTTAGGAAGAGACATCCAGGAAAGCAGCTGAAGAAGTTGATGTGGAAAACTGCCAAGTGTAAATACACCTTTGCTTGGGAGAAACAGATGCTTGAAATAAGGGCTGTCAATGAGGATGCTTACAAGGAGTTGATGCAGTTGCCACCTAGACACTGGAGCAAGTCTAGATTTTCTTATATTGCAAAGTGTATTGGTGAACAACATGTCAGAGACCTTCAATTTAGTGATATTATCTACTAGAGGAAAACCCATCATCACCATGATTGAGGAAATAAAAACATATTTGATGGAGAGATGGGCTACCAATAGGAAAAAAGTGATGGGTAAAGGTAGAGTCTGTCCAAGAATAATGAAGAAGATTGATAAGGAAAAACAATTCACAAACAAGTAGTTGGTGAAGTAAGTATACTTTTTAAATTCTAGGCATATACTTGCTGATATGGTGAATGAATCTGATCATATACTTGCTGATATGGTGAATGAATCCGTTACATTACAGGTGGTCTGTGTATTTTTATGTTGATGTAGGTTTTGATAATGACACAACAAATGGAGGATCAAGATCAAACATATATAATTATGGACGAAATAATTATGTTTGATGATGGAAAATTGATGAATTACAAAGAAATGTTGTAAGGCATTTTAAGAGGCTTAAATCAAGTGGAAAATGATCATCAAAGTGCCTAAGGATCAAGAGAACAAAAGCCATATGCAAGTACATGCCAAAAGGGATGAAAAATGCACCAAAATTGGAGAATCAGGTGCATGAATCGATTCAAGCATAATGTGAATCGATTCATACGAATTGAATGGCCCAGGAAGTGAAAAATAAAGCATGAATCGATTCCTCCTAATCATGAATCGATTCACACGGTCACAGGTGCCCAGGAAGTGATTTTGTACATCATGAATCGATTCTTCCTCCTCTTGAATCGATTCTTCCTCCTCTTGAATCGATTCTCACATGGAAAAATGCCCAGTAACTTTATTTTAATGATATGAATCGATTCATATGTCATAAGAATCGATTCACACGGCTGTCAGGAACAAAATCATGCGCAGAAACATTCAAAATTCAAAGGGAAACATTGTGCTACACAAATTGGAAAATCCAAGACAATGCTTCACACTTTGTCCCTCTTCACATGCATGTGTCTTATTGGAAATACAATTAATTTGAATTAAGACAAACATGCTTCTTCATGCACATGCCATGTTTTTCTTGGAGACACTAAAAGCTCATTGGAATTGCAATGCCATTTTGAATTGAGACAAGCATGCTCCAAGTTCAAGCTCCCAAGGAATTAAATAATGCAAAGCCATGTGATGAAGGAATTCAAATTTGAACATGCCATGCCATTGGAGCCTATAAATAGAGAAGGAGGTGAAGGCAAAATTTGTTCCAAGCATTTGAAGCACTTCCATTTGCTTACTTCTTCTTCCTTGCTTCTTGCTCTTCTACTCATTCTCTCTTATTCTACATTGGTATATTCTCTTAGTGAGTTATTTAAGAGTTAGAGAGAAAATATTTTGTGTGAGCTAAATTTGTATATCCTCTCTTTGAGAGTTATTATTTGGTGAGAGCTTCAAGTTGTATATCTACTCTAGTGAGAGAGTTATTTGATTGTAAACCAAACACCATAGACACCAAGGTATTCACTCTAGGTTGAGTGGTCACAAAGGTTGGGGTTCAACCTTTGGGTATTGAGAGATTGTGAGATTGGGTGGGTTGCCCTTTGCTTGTGAGGATTGGGTTCTTGAGTGTGGGACACTAGGAGACAATTGCTCAAAGCTTGTAATCTCAAATTCTCAATAGTGGAAATCCTTTAAGTGGGTTGCTTGAAGGCGAGACGTACACCGGGGTGGTGGAACTCGTTATATCGGTTTGCAAATTCTCTCTTCCCTAAACTCATTTAATTTGTGCACTTAAATTGCTCACTTGATTCATTGTATCATTCCTAATTAAATTGGACTAAGTGCATGCTATAAGTTGCAAACTATATTGGTTAACATTGTTAAAGTTAGATTAAATTAAATCCTTGAATCAATTGACTTAAATATTGTTGGATTTGATTAGTGAGGAAGAAGAATATTGGTGTTAACAAATTAGTAAACTATCATGCTTAATTAATTTGAGTTGTTGAAGTTATACTTATATTAAAATCAATTGTTGCATGTTAAGTGTTTCAAGAATTGCCTAAACTAATAACTTGCTTATCAAAATCAATTCTTGAATATAGTTCATTCAACTCAAAATACTTTAGTATGACATGTGCTTCATAATTGTTATATCCTTTATCTTGCATCATTTGTGTACTACTAACCATTTTGAAAGGGATTCCGCGCGAAAATTTGAAATACTCAATTCACCGCCCCTCTTGAGTATCGAGGCCTTGGCTAACAATTAGTATCAGAGCTTGACTCTTGGTAGATCAAGCTTAACGGCTTCAAGAGATCAAGATGGCCTCTACTTCTTATGATGCATTTCTACAATATGGGACAATAAATAGACCACCAATCTTCAATGGTAAGGACTATGTTATTTGGAAAGAAAGGATGAAAATCTTCATCCAAGCCTATGATATCAAGGTATGGAATGCTATTCAATGTGGTCCTTTTATTCCTAAATACATAGTTAATAATATAGAATGTATGAAGCCCATGAACTTATGGACTAAGGAAGAAGAAAGAAAGGTACAATTTAATCTTAGAGCCAAAACTCTTATCACATTAGCATTAAAACCTAATGATGTTTCTAGAGTTATTACTTGTAACAATGCTAAAGAAATGTGGGAAACTCTTGAAACAATTTATGGAAATACTAATGATGATAAATATGCAAGAATTAGTACTCTTTCTAGTCAAGATGAAGAATTCGAAAGAAGTCTAGAGAAAGAGACAAATGAAACGGAAGAAGAAATTGCATGCCTAATGACAAAGCACTCCCAAGATGATGAGGTATGCTCTTTAAATGCGTTTAGTGATGATAATGATGATGAAATGGATAAAGATGAATTATTGGAAGCTCTTGAAGAATTGCATGAAAAATTTGTTTTGTTATCAAAGAAATATGCATGCTCAAAACAAACCATTTTGAAGCTTGAAAATGAATTGCATGATATTCACATAGAAAAGGAAAAACTTAGAATTCAAAATGATGAATTAGTAGCTTCGAATGTATCTTCTAGGACTTGTAATGGAAACAAGGATTGTATGCTTATTGATAAATGTATGCTTCTTGAAAATGAGAATAAAGAATTAAAAGAAGCACTTAGTAAGCTTACAAGTAGTCAAAAGAATCTAAGTGCACCTCTTGAAGATCAAAAGCATACAAGGAAAATAAGTCATTACAAGAATCCCCTTGTGCTCTATAAAGAAAAATCTAAATCTATTCTTAGATATACTAATCATGAAAGAAAAGAGAACTCTATGACAAATAGTTTTAAAAGGAAGCACATAGAACATAATAGGAACCATTACCCCTCTACTATGACTTATTCTTTAAATGCAACATGTTTTTATTGTGGAACATTCGGTCATATATCATCTAATTGTTTTATAAAGAAATCCCGTCAAAAGTGTACAAGAAAGGTATGGATTCGAAAAACAACTTTGAAATCCTAAACTAACAACAAAGGACCCAACTTTTAAAGGGTACCATAAAAACCTTAAACTTTGTAGGGATACTTCAATCGACAATTTCTCATTGACGAATTACCAAGGAATCAAGATTCACAATCTTCACCTAAAAGAACAAGGGATGAAAAGGATAAGAACGTAAGGCTTTACACAACTACAAGGTACGATCGGATCCTTACTCTAGTTGATCAAATATCATGCTTGCTATGTGTTTTGTATGCTTGATTATGTTGAAACATCTATGGACTTGATTGATAATTTATTGAGAATTTTTAGAAATGTCTAAATAATTTTGTAAAGCCAAATTCCATACTTGTTCATAATGAATCTTTGTGATCTAACTTTGAGTTGATATGTGATTTTGAGCATAAATGGCATAAAACTTTGAGATAGATGAATGAATAAATATAGAACCCCTTAAACTCTTAGGATCAATGATGTGTATGCATGACTTTGATTTAAATGATTGGTATAAAGTTTGATGAATAATTGCTTGGATAGTATGTTTGATTCTATGAAAAACTTAAGATATATTTATCCATGTATGTTAGAAAGGATTGAAACATCAAAGTGTTGAAATGTTAAATCGTGATGCTTAGATTCAAAATGATGCATGAACTCTTGATGAATAAATTTGGATGATGTATGCATTATGAATCCTTGATAATGTATGAATTCTTAATGACATGAACTTTTGATTGAATATGAATTATTGATGATATTGAACAAGAAATATGTTGGTTAGCTAGTGGTATCTAAACAACAAACATCTTCCTTTAACAATGGTATCAATTGAATTAGTAAGAGGAAGAGATCATGATGACATATTCTTGATTATATACTTGTCACTATGCTTTGATGATAAATACATATGTTGTATACAAGTGGTATATCATTTTTCCTAACAAGCAAGTATCTTTTCATAACAAGTAGCATTGAACTTCATATTAGAAAATGTTATGACAAGTTGATTATGACAAACTTTAAAGTTGCTTTAAGTTAGGACTATATTATGGTTGTATGACTTATCTCTATGTTTCTACAAAAGTGTCCATCTTAGGTAAAATATTTTCTATGTAATTATATGTTGGTTTTGATAATGCCTAAGGAGAAAGTATGTATGCTTTATGTATGTTATAACAAGTGTTTGCCTAGACTTTAAATAACTAGTAACGTTATAGGCATACGCTAAGAGACAATGCATTATAATACATGACATGATCTTCCTTGATACACCATGCTTGAGCAAATTGGCATCTATCTTGAGTGACATATATGTTTGATGATGCATGATCTTGAATGTGAAAAGAAATTTGAATATATACATCATTGAGATTGAAAAGAATTTTTGAACAACATTATGATGTATGATTGAATGTCAACAATTTGTGATAATATGCTTAAATGTTTATAATTGATATCAAGAGCTTAAATTGGCAAATCTTCAAGTGATATCATGACTAGATACTAGCAACAAATGGCATGGACAATGAATAAGAAATAAATAGTGTTGATAAAAAAAAATGTTTGACACAAAAAGGGTCATGAGAAAAATCATATAGATATATTGGCATGAGTTACAATACAAATGCATGAGTAAGCAAACAAGTTGTATTAATCATTCCACCATTGCTATGATACCTACATTTGAGTGCACATTGTTGAAAATTCTTCTATGATTACTACTTTGATACCTAGAAATGCATCAAGCACTATTAATTGATGATTAACTAATGAATTTTATATACAATTGATATCTAAATTTTGAGTGGTATCTATTCATATTGTGATTTCTATTGGTTGAATAAGTAGCATCTATTAAAAGAATGAGATCATGTGCTTAAGAAATAAACAAATGGCATCAAACTTGTTAAATAGGCTAACATGAACACTTGGTATCAATTAGCTTAACAATTGGTATTCAATTACATGTGTTTGGTGCTAAACTTGATTGAAGTGACTCATAAGTGGTATTAGACTTAATCAAATTGGTGTAATTGGGTTCATAACAATTAGTATCAAAATATATGTGAAAAGGGGAGAAAATATCATGATATCTTAGTATCTATTAAATGACTAAGGAGGAGATATTATCTTGCATGATACTTTATGATCTTCTAACAATTGGTATATCTTTCAACAATTACTATCAATTAAATGCATGACATGTGTTCAACAATTGGTATCAAACTTTATCAAATTGATTTCACATGTTAATAAGTGGTATATGTTTCTCTAAGTGACATCAATTACAATAGTAAGGGGGAGCATACACATGAATGAATATCCATCATTTTACCTCTCTATGATTATGTTTATGGCATTTATGCTTACAATTCTACTCACCTATATGCTTACTTGGAAGAATATCCTTGTGTGTTTGATAATGCCAAAATAGGAGAAAATTATATGCTTATTTGAGATGATTATGTGTTTACCTGCCTATCATAATGGAGAAAACTACTTGCTTACTTATATTTGACTTATTTACAAATGTGCAAGTAATGATATATGTGCTTACTTGAAATGATATGTGTACTTAATTAGAAAGAATCATGTGATGCTTACCATACTTGAAAGTAATATCAATTACATGATTGAAAATGAGTTTGTAATCAATTATATGTTTACTTGATAAATGAATTATGTGATTGATTATTGACTCTAAATGCATAAAATTGGCATATATCCTTGATCATGATATGAGCTTTGATTTGAAATCCTTTTCATGAAATACTTGCTCTAAATCTCTCTAATTCAAATACATGAGTTTATATGTTGATGGCATAGAATATAATTAAGATGATGATCTTTTTGATGATGCCAAAGGGGGAGAGATTAGTGGAAAGATTAGTAAAAAGAATACAATGTCATTTATGCCAAAAAGAGGAGAATTACTATGTTTATTGTTTTATCATAAGAGAAGTTTTTGATGATACCAAAGGGGGAGAAGATTATAGGAAGATATATATACACTCTAAGTGGCATAAAGTCTTTTACAAAGGGGGAGAGATATAAAGAGAGAAATATATAAGAAAGGGGGAGAAGATATACACTATCTAAATGGCATAAAAATATCTTGCAAAAGGTGAGAGATATTTAAAGTGTTGAATGATTAAGGGGGAGATGATTAAGAGGGAGAGAACATATATTAAGGGGGAGAGACCTTTTATCTTAAATACTCTCTTGATAACTTGTGTCATAAATATGTGGTATCAAATTACATGTGATAGGGAGAGTTATTCTTGCAATATCTTTTGAACTATTATGATACTAACACCCCAAGAGACAAGCATTTGTTGTCATCATCAAAAAGGGGGAGAATGTATTTTTATGTTGATGTAGGTTTTGATAATGACACAACAAATGGAGGATCAAGATCAAACATATATAATTATGGACGAAATAATTATGTTTGATGATGGAAAATTGATGAATTACAAAGAAATGTTGTAAGGCATTTTAAGAGGCTTAAATCAAGTGGAAAATGATCACCAAAGTGCCTAAGGATCAAGAGAACAAAAGCCATATGCAAGTACATGCCAAAAGGGATGAAAAATGCACCAAAATTGGAGAATCAGGTGCATGAATCGATTCAAGCATAATGTGAATCGATTCATACGAATTGAATGGCCCAGGAAGTGAAAAATCAAAGCATGAATCGATTCCTCCTAATCATGAATCGATTCACACGGTCACAGGTGCCCAGGAAGTGATTTTGTACATCATGAATCGATTCTTCCTCCTCTTGAATCGATTCTTCCTCCTCTTGAATCGATTCTCACATGGAAAAATGCCCAGTAACTTTATTTTAATGATATGAATCGATTCATATGTCATAAGAATCGATTCACACGGCTGTCAGGAACAAAATCATGCGCAGAAACATTCAAAATTCAAAGGGAAACATTGTGCTACACAAATTGGAAAATCCAAGACAATGCTTCACACTTTGTCCCTCTTCACATGCATGTGTCTTATTGGAAATACAATTAATTTGAATTAAGACAAACATGCTTCTTCATGCACATGCCATGTTTTTCTTGGAGACACTAAAAGCTTATTGGAATTGCAATGCCATTTTGAATTGAGACAAGCATGCTCCAAGTTCAAGCTCCCAAGGAATTAAATAATGCAAAGCCATGTGATGAAGGAATTCAAATTTGAACATGCCATGCCATTGGAGCCTATAAATAGAGAAGGAGGTGAAGGCAAAATTTGTTCCAAGCATTTGAAGCACTTCCATTTGCTTACTTCTTCTTCCTTGCTTCTTGCTCTTCTACTCATTCTCTCTTATTCTACATTGGTATATTCTCTTAGTGAGTTATTTAAGAGTTAGAGAGAAAATATTTTGTGTGAGCTAAATTTGTATATCCTCACTTTGAGAGTTATTATTTGGTGAGAGCTTCAAGTTGTATATCTACTCTAGTGAGAGAGTTATTTGATTGTAAACCAAACACCATAGACACCAAGGTATTCACTCTAGGTTGAGTGGTCACAAAGGTTGGGGTTCAACCTTTGGGTATTGAGAGATTGTGAGATTGGGTGGGTTGCCCTTTGCTTGTGAGGATTGGGTTCTTGAGTGTGGGACACTAGGAGACAATTGCTCAAAGCTTGTAATCTCAAATTCTCAATAGTGGAAATCCTTCAAGTGGGTTGCTTGAAGGCGAGACGTACACCGGGATGGTGGAACTCGTTATATCGGTTTGCAAATTCTCTCTTCCCTAAACTCATTTAATTTGTGCACTTAAATTGCTCACTTGATTCATTGTATCATTCCTAATTAAATTGGACTAAGTGCATGCTATAAGTTGCAAACTATATTGGTTAACATTGTTAAAGTTAGATTAAATTAAATCCTTGAATCAATTGACTTAAATATTGTTGGATTTGATTAGTGAGGAAGAAGAATATTGGTGTTAACAAATTAGTAAACTATCATGCTTAATTAATTTGAGTTGTTGAAGTTATACTTATATTAAAATCAATTGTTGCATGTTAAGTGTTTCAAGAATTGCCTAAACTAATAACTTGCTTATCAAAATCAATTCTTGAATATAGTTCATTCAACTCAAAATACTTTAGTATGACATGTGCTTCATAATTGTTATATCCTTTATCTTGCATCATTTGTGTACTACTAACCATTTTGAAAGGGATTCCGCGCGAAAATTTGAAATACTCAATTCACCGCCCCTCTTGAGTATCGAGGCCTTGGCTAACAATTAGTATCAGAGCTTGACTCTTGGTAGATCAAGCTTAACGGCTTCAAGAGATCAAGATGGCCTCTACTTCTTATGATGCATTTCTACAATATGGGACAATAAATAGACCACCAATCTTCAATGGTAAGGACTATGTTATTTGGAAAGAAAGGATGAAAATCTTCATCCAAGCCTATGATATCAAGGTATGGAATGCTATTCAATGTGGTCCTTTTATTCCTAAATACATAGTTAATAATATAGAATGTATGAAGCCCATGAACTTATGGACTAAGGAAGAAGAAAGAAAGGTACAATTTAATCTTAGAGCCAAAACTCCTATCACATTAGCATTAGAACCTAATGATGTTTCTAGGGTTATTACTTGTAACAATGCTAAAGAAATGTGGGAAACTCTTGAAACAATTTATGGAAATACTAATGATGATAAATATGCAAGAATTAGTACTCTTTCTAGTCAAGATGAAGAATTCGAAAGAAGTCTAGAGAAAGAGACAAATGAAACGGAAGAAGAAATTGCATGCCTAATGACAAAGCACTCCCAAGATGATGAGGTATGCTCTTTAAATGCGTTTAGTGATGATAATGATGATGAAATGGATAAAGATGAATTATTGGAAGCTCTTGAAGAATTGCATGAAAAATTTGTTTTGTTATCAAAGAAATATGCATGCTCAAAACAAACCATTTTGAAGCTTGAAAATGAATTGCATGATATTCACATAGAAAAGGAAAAACTTAGAATTCAAAATGATGAATTAGTAGCTTCGAATGTATCTTCTAGGACTTGTAATGGAAACAAGGATTGTATGCTTATTGATAAATGTATGCTTCTTGAAAATGAGAATAAAGAATTAAAAGAAGCACTTAGTAAGCTTACAAGTAGTCAAAAGAATCTAAGTGCACCTCTTGAAGATCAAAAGCATACAAGGAAAATAAGTCATTACAAGAATCCCCTTGTGCTCTATAAAGAAAAATCTAAATCTATTCTTAGATATACTAATCATGAAAGAAAAGAGAACTCTATGACAAATAGTTTTAAAAGGAAGCACATAGAACATAATAGGAACCATTACCCCTCTACTATGACTTATTCTTTAAATGCAACATGTTTTTATTGTGGAACATTCGGTCATATATCATCTAATTGTTTTATAAAGAAATCCCGTCAAAAGTGTACAAGAAAGGTATGGATTCGAAAAACAACTTTGAAATCCTAAACTAACAACAAAGGACCCAACTTTTAAAGGGTACCATAAAAACCTTAAACTTTGTAGGGATACTTCAATCGACAATTTCTCATTGACGAATTACCAAGGAATCAAGATTCACAATCTTCACCTAAAAGAACAAGGGATGAAAAGGATAAGAACGTAAGGCTTTACACAACTACAAGGTACGATCGGATCCTTACTCTAGTTGATCAAATATCATGCTTGCTATGTGTTTTGTATGCTTGATTATGTTGAAACATCTATGGACTTGATTGATAATTTATTGAGAATTTTTAGAAATGTCTAAATAATTTTGTAAAGCCAAATTCCATACTTGTTCATAATGAATCTTTGTGATCTAACTTTGAGTTGATATGTGATTTTGAGCATAAATGGCATAAAACTTTGAGATAGATGAATGAATAAATATAGAACCCCTTAAACTCTTAGGATCAATGATGTGTATGCATGACTTTGATTTAAATGATTGGTATAAAGTTTGATGAATAATTGCTTGGATAGTATGTTTGATTCTATGAAAAACTTAAGATATATTTATCCATGTATGTTAGAAAGGATTGAAACATCAAAGTGTTGAAATGTTAAATCGTGATGCTTAGATTCAAAATGATGCATGAACTCTTGATGAATAAATTTGGATGATGTATGCATTATGAATCCTTGATAATGTATGAATTCTTAATGACATGAACTTTTGATTGAATATGAATTATTGATGATATTGAACAAGAAATATGTTGGTTAGCTAGTGGTATCTAAACAACAAACATCTTCCTTTAACAATGGTATCAATTGAATTAGTAAGAGGAAGAGATCATGATGACATATTCTTGATTATATACTTGTCACTATGCTTTGATGATAAATACATATGTTGTATACAAGTGGTATATCATTTTTCCTAACAAGCAAGTATCTTTTCATAACAAGTAGCATTGAACTTCATATTAGAAAATGTTATGACAAGTTGATTATGACAAACTTTAAAGTTGCTTTAAGTTAGGACTATATTATGGTTGTATGACTTATCTCTATGTTTCTACAAAAGTGTCCATCTTAGGTAAAATATTTTCTATGTAATTATATGTTGGTTTTGATAATGCCTAAGGAGAAAGTATGTATGCTTTATGTATGTTATAACAAGTGTTTGCCTAGACTTTAAATAACTAGTAACGTTATAGGCATACGCTAAGAGACAATGCATTATAATACATGACATGATCTTCCTTGATACACCATGCTTGAGCAAATTGGCATCTATCTTGAGTGACATATATGTTTGATGATGCATGATCTTGAATGTGAAAAGAAATTTGAATATATACATCATTGAGATTGAAAAGAATTTTTGAACAACATTATGATGTATGATTGAATGTCAACAATTTGTGATAATATGCTTAAATGTTTATAATTGATATCAAGAGCTTAAATTGGCAAATCTTCAAGTGATATCATGACTAGATACTAGCAACAAATGGCATGGACAATGAATAAGAAATAAATAGTGTTGATAAAAAAAAAATGTTTGACACAAAAAGGGTCATGAGAAAAATCATATAGATATATTGGCATGAGTTACAATACAAATGCATGAGTAAGCAAACAAGTTGTATTAATCATTCCACCATTGCTATGATACCTACATTTGAGTGCACATTGTTGAAAATTCTTCTATGATTACTACTTTGATACCTAGAAATGCATCAAGCACTATTAATTGATGATTAACTAATGAATTTTATATACAATTGATATCTAAATTTTGAGTGGTATCTATTCATATTGTGATTTCTATTGGTTGAATAAGTAGCATCTATTAAAAGAATGAGATCATGTGCTTAAGAAATAAACAAATGGCATCAAACTTGTTAAATAGGCTAACATGAACACTTGGTATCAATTAGCTTAACAATTGGTATTCAATTACATGTGTTTGGTGCTAAACTTGATTGAAGTGACTCATAAGTGGTATTAGACTTAATCAAATTGGTGTAATTGGGTTCATAACAATTAGTATCAAAATATATGTGAAAAGGGGAGAAAATATCATGATATCTTAGTATCTATTAAATGACTAAGGAGGAGATATTATCTTGCATGATACTTTATGATCTTCTAACAATTGGTATATCTTTCAACAATTACTATCAATTAAATGCATGACATGTGTTCAACAATTGGTATCAAACTTTATCAAATTGATTTCACATGTTAATAAGTGGTATATGTTTCTCTAAGTGACATCAATTACAATAGTAAGGGGGAGCATACACATGAATGAATATCCATCATTTTACCTCTCTATGATTATGTTTATGGCATTTATGCTTACAATTCTACTCACCTATATGCTTACTTGGAAGAATATCCTTGTGTGTTTGATAATGCCAAAATAGGAGAAAATTATATGCTTATTTGAGATGATTATGTGTTTACCTGCCTATCATAATGGAGAAAACTACTTGCTTACTTATATTTGACTTATTTACAAATGTGCAAGTAATGATATATGTGCTTACTTGAAATGATATGTGTACTTAATTAGAAAGAATCATGTGATGCTTACCATACTTGAAAGTAATATCAATTACATGATTGAAAATGAGTTTGTAATCAATTATATGTTTACTTGATAAATGAATTATGTGACTGATTATTGACTCTAAATGCATAAAATTGGCATATATCCTTGATCATGATATGAGCTTTGATTTGAAATCCTTTTCATGAAATACTTGCTCTAAATCTCTCTAATTCAAATACATGAGTTTATATGTTGATGGCATAGAATATAATTAAGATGATGATCTTTTTGATGATGCCAAAGGGGGAGAGATTAGTGGAAAGATTAGTAAAAAGAATACAATGTCATTTATGCCAAAAAGAGGAGAATTACTATGTTTATTGTTTTATCATAAGAGAAGTTTTTGATGATACCAAAGGGGGAGAAGATTATAGGAAGATATATATACACTCTAAGTGGCATAAAGTCTTTTACAAAGGGGGAGAGATATAAAGAGAGAAATATATAAGAAAGGGGGAGAAGATATACACTATCTAAATGGCATAAAAATATCTTGCAAAAGGTGAGAGATATTTAAAGTGTTGAATGATTAAGGGGGAGATGATTAAGAGGGAGAGAACATATATTAAGGGGGAGAGACCTTTTATCTTAAATACTCTCTTGATAACTTGTGTCATAAATATGTGGTATCAAATTACATGTGATAGGGAGAGTTATTCTTGCAATATCTTTTGAACTATTATGATACTAACACCCCAAGAGACAAGCATTTGTTGTCATCATCAAAAAGGGGGAGAATGTATTTTTATGTTGATGTAGGTTTTGATAATGACACAACAAATGGAGGATCAAGATCAAACATATATAATTATGGACGAAATAATTATGTTTGATGATGGAAAATTGATGAATTACAAAGAAATGTTGTAAGGCATTTTAAGAGGCTTAAATCAAGTGGAAAATGATCATCAAAGTGCCTAAGGATCAAGAGAACAAAAGCCATATGCAAGTACATGCCAAAAGGGATGAAAAATGCACCAAAATTGGAGAATCAGGTGCATGAATCGATTCAAGCATAATGTGAATCGATTCATACGAATTGAATGGCCCAGGAAGTGAAAAATCAAAGCATGAATCGATTCCTCCTAATCATGAATCGATTCACACGGTCACAGGTGCCCAGGAAGTGATTTTGTACATCATGAATCGATTCTTCCTCCTCTTGAATCGATTCTTCCTCCTCTTGAATCGATTCTCACATGGAAAAATGCCCAGTAACTTTATTTTAATGATATGAATCGATTCATATGTCATAAGAATCGATTCACACGGCTGTCAGGAACAAAATCATGCGCAGAAACATTCAAAATTCAAAGGGAAACATTGTGCTACACAAATTGGAAAATCCAAGACAATGCTTCACACTTTGTCCCTCTTCACATGCATGTGTCTTATTGGAAATACAATTAATTTGAATTAAGACAAACATGCTTCTTCATGCACATGCCATGTTTTTCTTGGAGACACTAAAAGCTCATTGGAATTGCAATGCCATTTTGAATTGAGACAAGCATGCTCCAAGTTCAAGCTCCCAAGGAATTAAATAATGCAAAGCCATGTGATGAAGGAATTCAAATTTGAACATGCCATGCCATTGGAGCCTATAAATAGAGAAGGAGGTGAAGGCAAAATTTGTTCCAAGCATTTGAAGCACTTCCATTTGCTTACTTCTTCTTCCTTGCTTCTTGCTCTTCTACTCATTCTCTCTTATTCTACATTGGTATATTCTCTTAGTGAGTTATTTAAGAGTTAGAGAGAAAATATTTTGTGTGAGCTAAATTTGTATATCCTCTCTTTGAGAGTTATTATTTGGTGAGAGCTTCAAGTTGTATATCTACTCTAGTGAGAGAGTTATTTGATTGTAAACCAAACACCATAGACACCAAGGTATTCACTCTAGGTTGAGTGGTCACAAAGGTTGGGGTTCAACCTTTGGGTATTGAGAGATTGTGAGATTGGGTGGGTTGCCCTTTGCTTGTGAGGATTGGGTTCTTGAGTGTGGGACACTAGGAGACAATTGCTCAAAGCTTGTAATCTCAAATTCTCAATAGTGGAAATCCTTCAAGTGGGTTGCTTGAAGGCGAGACGTACACCGGGATGGTGGAACTCGTTATATCGGTTTGCAAATTCTCTCTTCCCTAAACTCATTTAATTTGTGCACTTAAATTGCTCACTTGATTCATTGTATCATTCCTAATTAAATTGGACTAAGTGCATGCTATAAGTTGCAAACTATATTGGTTAACATTGTTAAAGTTAGATTAAATTAAATCCTTGAATCAATTGACTTAAATATTGTTGGATTTGATTAGTGAGGAAGAAGAATATTGGTGTTAACAAATTAGTAAACTATCATGCTTAATTAATTTGAGTTGTTGAAGTTATACTTATATTAAAATCAATTGTTGCATGTTAAGTGTTTCAAGAATTGCCTAAACTAATAACTTGCTTATCAAAATCAATTCTTGAATATAGTTCATTCAACTCAAAATACTTTAGTATGACATGTGCTTCATAATTGTTATATCCTTTATCTTGCATCATTTGTGTACTACTAACCATTTTGAAAGGGATTCCGCGCGAAAATTTGAAATACTCAATTCACCCCCCCTCTTGAGTATCGAGGCCTTGGCTAACAGTCTGGAGATAAAATTTATGAGGCTAGGCATCTTGAGAGATGAAGGGACAAGTTCATTGTTGACTTGGCTGCACGAGAGTGTTCATGCAGGAAGTGGATGCTCACTGGGATACCTTGTATACATGGACTAGCATGTATGAGAGAAGTCAATGATGAACCAGCCAGCTACATCCCCCCAATTTACTCCAAAGCCAAGTACACAACATGCTACAAACCAATCATCTATCCCACACCTGGAGAGAACCTGTGGGAACCATCTGGCTACAATAACCTACTTCCTTCACCTTACAAAAAACAACCTGGTAGACCAAAGAAGGCAAGAAGAAAGGACAAGACTGAGGCTGATGATATTCGCATGTCAAGGAAAGGTCTAACTTCTAAGTGTAGTATATGCAAACAAGTAGGCCACAACAAGAGCAAATGCCCTTCTAAACCGACACCACAAGAAAGCCAAGCAGAAAATGTCCCACAAACCCAACCCTCAACTTTAACTCCACCACCAACCCAATCATCCCAAACAACAATCTCCACCCAAAACCCTTCTCAAACTTATCCCTAACAAGTTCTACCCAAAGACAGAACCATTACAACAAGGGAAGGCAAGAAATTAACACCAAAAAGGAAGAAGAAAAACTAATTTTAGACTTTTATGTTTGGACAAGTTTATTTCCATTTGTACTTATGTTTTGGATTATGGCTTGTTTTAGAGTATGGCCAAGTACACTATATTATGTTAGGATTTTCATTTGTTTTGGAGTATGGCCAACACTATGTTAAATCTAGGATGATGAACCTGTCATTAAATATATTTTGAATGAATATGCTTTTAGATGTATGTTTCCATTCTCAATAATTAATGAATATATTATGTCAAAATTTGATTTTAGCAATCTTGTACAGCACTAAATTTCATACTTATATATTCGACAACACTTAATTTATACATTCGACAACACAAAATTTACATATTGGCGTACCCTTTGTTTACTGAATTCATATCTGTTGAATGAGAGGGAATTTTATACTTTTAATAGTTGTGTGGTATGATTATAGTGATCATTATTGGCCTACACCTGGAGCTAGTAGCACAAATTCAATGAAGAGTTAATGCAACTTGAGACAGAGCTAAAATAGTGTAATTTCATTACTAGGATACAAATCTTACAGTACAACTTCCATGTTTATAGCAACAAACCCAATCCTAGACCCTTGACACAACCACATTAAAACCACTACATAAACCACCTTAACACCTTACATAAACCACATTAAAACCCCTACAATAATTACTACACATAGGACACCACAAACAAAACTAAGCCACTTGACACATCTTTGGGACTTCTTTAAATTTTTTTGTAAAGCCATTATTGGACTTCTTTGCCTCAAAATTAGCATATCTTTGTCAGTGTTAACATCATCAAACACCTAATAGAAGAAATTACAGCTGCCATCATTCTTTCCACCTTTTCCACCCTGCAAAATGACAAATAAACCCCACATTAAAACCCATAAAAAACCTATCTTTTAAAAATTAACCAACACTTACAGCATATTTAACACAACCCTAGAATCTTCGTCCAAAATTTGTAGTTGTCTTTGATGTTCGCATGACAACTTTTAATCGCCCAGGGCATTCACACAAGGGAGCATCACCTTCACGCACTCTATTTTCATAGCTAGATGAAGATCTATATGAGTTTTCCATGCTAGAGGACATGGGGCAAGGAGAATGAAAGCTTTCTAGGTTTCCCCAACATGGAATAAGCCATCGAAGATAGACAGGGTTATAATGAAGAAGATGCTAAACAGTAACAAACGGACGTTGATGATTTTTGACGGAAGGACGAAGTTGAAACATTTTAAAGTATATAGGGGACCAAAGTGAAAAAAACTTAAAGGACCAAATTAACATTTTTCAAAAAGATAGAGGACCAAAGTATATATTTAGCTTTTCCCTTACTGTTCTGCCCATTAAGGGCATTGTCTCCCTCGCATTCATGAAGGGTTGTGGGACCATACCCAAAAAAATACGATTAAGGATAACCGCCATGTCACCTTCCCCATCCATCTCTTCACCTTTGGGCCAGTACCCATACATTAAAATTACATACCAAATAGTGTAAAAAATTACAAAATAAAGGCAACGTGCCCGTCCTCCCTTATACCTTCGTGTTTATACTTTTTCGCACATTTTCGGTTAAGAATTCACGCTAGGGTTTCTTATGATTTTTTTCCAAACAACATTTTGAATCATTTCACACCAAGCCTTAGTACATGACACACATTAAGCCCAAGATTTCACAATTTTTGCAAGCAACGAGTAACACCAAGATGCGAAATTATCGGAGGATGAAATTCTTGGCAAGCGCACTAATTGTTATAAATATAGTATATTCGTATCGTCCCACGGGGATTGCGTTAAGTACCATAAGCTAGCGAAGACTCTAGCTAAACCTTACACCAAAAGCCATTCTGTTTTTATATTTTCTAAATTTATGTTATGTTTTTGTGATTTTCCAACAGTATGGCAAGTATAATTATGTCAGAATTTAGAATATACTAAATAAACAAATTAGAATTGACATCAACATGCCATTTGTCCTAAACTCGCATGACAATTGCATCAGACTCAGTCAAAGTAGAGTTCAATTTCACAGACTAATAATTCCTAATCCCTTAGGTAATTATCACTAACCTAATCTAGACTAACCTTAATCCCTTAGGTGTCAGGTTTAATTGAATTTAATTTTAAAATTAAAAAGGAACCCTAGTCATTCTCTTAATTCCTTAGACAGAAGCAACTAGGTAGCAATTGCAAACCTGAAGCCTTCACGATGATTCCTCTCTAGTGATTTCCTCTGAATGTGTCTTGAATTTCCCAATCCAAGAATTGAACTTGTTGGCTTACAATGTTCAGAATATGCATCAACTAAATTTGTAGCTCCAATCACTTAAACTTCAAATCCATGGAAGCTTCAATCAATCCCAATCCTAGGGATTTAAGCATTCATGGAGAAAAAACGAAATTGGACCATAAAGGATGAAGGTTAGAGATAAAAGAATTTAGAGAGAGAGAGAGAAAGAGAAAATCTAGAAAGAGAAGAGAAATCTAAAATGAGTTAGTGTATTAATTCTTAGTTCTAAAATTAGTCCCAACTTAAGTTACATTCTATGTATATATAGTATTCTAGCTAGTTACCTAGGCTAAAAATTACATTTAATGTCATTAATACATATGTACAAATAAATATCTATCTTAAGTTAACGAAAATATTGAATGCGCATAATCTAAAAATAAGCTTAAGTGATGGGTGTATGAATGGGCAGAGGAACGTTGGATGACTGTGGGAGGACGTCAGTGAAGTGATCATAGTTCCAGTGGGTGAGCATTTGAATGTTAGGACCTAGCATATGGACGTTGGAGTACTGGACTTGGTCTGATGGTGATGAGTTGTGGCACATGGATATAACGAAAGACCAGCGTGGCACACATGAGGTCTAGAACAAAGGCTGGTGTTGACCGTGTGACTGGGCATATCAACACGTGTTTTTTGAAAAGGCAATAGTGCTTGGCATACACCCAACATGGACTCACGCTGGTGAACATGGTCACGCGTGGATGATCAAGAAGGACCTGACGTGTGGCGTGTGACCTAGTGTAAGCTCACGCCAAGGGGCTTGATTTGTTGATGAGTGTATGGACCAGCGTTTAGATGAGTGTGTAGACGTTGGCTCTCTAAAACTAGGTGGATGCTTGGTATATCCCCAACGTGGGCTCACACTGATGAGCGTAGCCACGCATGAGGGATCATGATGTTTGCGTGCATGCAATTGCTCCCTTGTGCATGAGCCAGCGTAAGTTTACACCATTTAGCGTGTTAACCCCCAATTTCCCAGACCCAAATCCCTATGTAATCAAGTTAATTAAAACCATAAAAGTGCGAGTAAATTTTTCACGTTTAAGGAAATTCAAACCCTTCGATATTACATCAAGATCTGAGCCACAAAAAATCAAAGATTGAGATTTTTGAATTTAATAAACTAGATCGATAAATAAATCGCCCCCAATGTGTATACAAAATGATTGAGTTTGCAGCGAAGAAGAATATGTACACAAGGTTAAACGCCTAATCCCATATATGAAGATATGAGAAAAGGCCCAAAATAGCAAAGAAATTGAGAAAATTGAATTCAAGGCATCTTGCTTAAGAGATGCATCACTTGCTTAAGCGAGGCCACAATCACTTGCTTGAGCGGGCTTAACCTCGTCAGAGTGAGAAAACATTGAGCATCAGACCCAAGTTCACACTTAAGCGAGCCCCAGTCGCTTGGGCGAAAATTGTCCAGTGGCTAATCCCTAGTTATTTCACTTAAACGAGCCATCCCCGCTTAAGCGAAAAACTTCCAGAACCATTTCACACATACTCGCTTGGGCGAGCTACCACTCTCTTGGGCGAGATTACGATAGAGTCCATTCCTCTGACCCTCGCTTGGGCGAAGCCAAGCTTGCTTGAGCGAAATATGGCCAGAGACCACACATCTGATACTCCTCATTCTCGCTTGAGTGAGAATCTTTTTGCTTGAGCGAGATTATCAGTAAATGCACAGAAACTTGGAAAATTCATGCAACATGACATGCCAAAACTCAATTCATGCATAATTGTCCTAAACCAACACTTAGCCAACATTTAAACATGTATTTGAGACTTGATCCAACAAGTCACACACTTCAATTTTTGATTTTAATTCATCAAATGCATAAATGACATTTCAAGCACTTTTTAGCCTAACTAAGCATACCAATCTACAACATAGGCCTATTTGGCCACAACTGTTGTTCAAGTGGCCTCAATACTCAAGAGGGGGGGTGAATTGAGTTATAAAACTTTTGCTTGGAATGCCTTTGAAATTGATTTCTATAACCAAGTTTATGAGATTGTGCAAGTGAAAGCAAGTAACAATGATATGCAATGCACTACAAGAGGTAAGTATTGTTGAGGCAATTTAGCAAACACTTGGTGTGCAATATCTAAAGTATAACAAATTAAGCAAGTTCAAGTATGTTCTTCTTAACCAAACAATACCAATCAGCAAATATGCAATATATGGAAGTAAAAGAGTAAGGAAGAGAAGCTTGCAAACCGATGTAACGAGTTCCACCCAATCCGGTGTACGTCTCGCCTCTAAGCAACCCACTTAGAGGATTTTCCACTATTGTAGACTAGAGATACAACTTTGAGCAATTGCGGCTTCCTAGTGTCCCACACTCAAGAACCCAATCCTCACAAGTATAAGGGCAACCCACCCAATCTCTCAATCTCACAATATCCCAAAGGTTGAGTCCACAACCTTTGTAACCACTCAACCTAGAGTGAACAACCACTCAACCTAAAGTGAATAATTTGTGTGTTTGGTGTTTGTTTACAATCAATACACTCTCTTAATAGAGCAAATATACAAATGAAAAGCTCTCCCAAATTCTAACTCTCAAGATGAGAGGATATACAAGTGAAGTATGAGATGCAAGAAATAGGCTTACAAAGCACAAAAATAGAGCTAAGGATTTGTTGCTTCTTGGTTCTTGTTGGTTGCCTATTGTGCTTGTGTTCTTCTTGCATTTATAGAGCCAAGATAGTTGTTGAGGAGTCCCTAGCCGTTGCAAGATGATGGCTCTGCGTATAGTGGGATTTGAGTGCTTGTTTTCCACTTAAGTTTGTCTATTTAGTGGTGTTTCCCACTATGTGAATCGATTCGTAGATCCTTGAATCGATTCAGAGTGTTCTGTTTTATGCATTTTGGAGTTCCAGAGTCGAATGAATCGATTCGAGCTTTGTTTGAATCGATTCAGAGCATTCTGTTTTGGGTTCTTGGTCTGTCAGCATCATGTGAATCGATTCAGGGTCCTTGTGAATCGATTCAGGACATACTGTTTGCAATCTTAGTGACTTCCAGGGCTGTGAATCGATTCAGGGTCATGGTGAATCGATTCAACCCATTCTGTTTCTCATTTTTATGACCTCCAGGGCTGTGAATCGATTCACTCGTGCTTGAATCGATTCAGGCTCTTCATTTTGACATTTTCTCATGCCTGTTGGTCATCCATTTGAATCAAATGATGCATGGTTGCTTTCCTTTTGTTTGATTCATTGGTTTCTTCATCTCTTGAACCTTTGTGAGATCATTTTCCTCTTTTATATGAAATCTCTAATTGTTTTTGATTTGAAGACTTCCCATTGCTTGTTTCCATTGTCATTATCAAAACCTGTTATCACATGCAAATACATTCTCCCCCTTTTTGATGATGACAACCAATGGCCTAATGTCTCTGTTTGTTTTAAGCAATTATTTCTTTTAAGAAAGTAGGTCTCCCCCTTTGTTTTTCAATAAAACCATCAAATGATCTCAAGCATTGAAATAATGTCACACCTGTATCACATTCATATATATGTATCATATTCGCATATATCGTAAATATATCATATCGCACATGTATCGCACGTGTAGCTCTCTATCTCTCCATCTCTCCCCCTTTGTCATTATCAAAAACAAAAGTTGGAGGTACGCAGTAAATCGAGTAGTAATCATAGGCAAATGCAATTGAGATAAACCAAAATAATTAACCAAACGAGGTAATTGTTCAACCGACATAGTAAAGTAAGAAACTAAGACGAGATAGTTGTGCAAATAATTGACCAAAACAGAAACCAAAGTAAACAACCAAGTCTGAAAGAGAAAAATAAAAGGAATAAAGAAAAGTAACGATCAGTCATGGATGCAGGAAGTGAATGCTGGATATCTGGGTGGCAAGCTCCGTGTATCGCTCTTCCATGTTGGCTTCAATCCTGTCCAGTCGAGTGTGGATGTTTGCTTCCATGGAGTTGAGGCGCTGGTCCAGGTGAGCAGTGAGTCTTGTGAAAAGATCATCAGTAGCAGTGGGTGGAGGAGGAGGAGGAGGAGGAGGAGCGTCATCTTCAACTTCATGTCGGGGACGCCTAAGAAATTGCCACCTGCCTTGGTATTCCACAATATTCATCTTAGTGAGATGAGATTTGCCAATAGGTGCCTTGGGACCGACCACTTCCTTGATCTCATTTTTCAAGTCCACTTTAAAATAGTGGAGCAATTTGGTAATGAGTATGGCATATGGAAGATGGGCGAGGTTTTGGGCTTCAACCATGTGATGCCAAACCAAGTCAATCCAATTTATGTCTTTCTCATTGACAATTGCCCAGAGCAGCAAGATTTGGGCCTCATTTAGCCTTGCATAATTTCCACCGGAGGGGAGGAGAATTTTGACAAGGACAAAGTGCAAGAGGCGGTGATGGAGACTTAAGGTGCCAACCGTGCTCGAGGGACCTGCAAGATTAAAGAAAGCTCTTGCCTCCAACGGATTATAATTCCATGCAAGAGGAGGTTCTTTGCCATGGAAGGAAGCGTTGCTAAGAGGGAGTAAGCCAACTTGATTCATTACCTCATTATCAAGAATGATAGTCTTACCTTTCACTCGGGCAATATAGCGAGCATCTTGAAGGCGTAAAGTGGAGTAGAATACACGAATGAGTTCGGGGTAGATTGCTACTTCCTCAAGAGCCATGAAGCCAACTAGCTCTTGTTGATGTAAGGTGGTGAGTAGAGGAAGTCCAGATGCTTCAAAGAATGGGAGATCAAGCCAATGGGGAGAAATGAGATGTTTCTCAGAGAATGAAGATTGGTACCTTTCAAGATCCTTTTGGGTAGTGAATAATCTAGATAAATCAGAGTGTTGAGGCATGGAGGCTGCAGCGGTGTTTGCACGTTGTTTCTTGCGAGGTTGAGAGGAGGAAGCCATGGAAGATGAAGGATTTGAGTGGAAGGTTTGGAGAAGAAGTTGAAGAGATTAGAAGTTGAGGATTTTGAGAAGAGAGAGTGGGAGATAGTGGAAGAGTTAAATGAGGGAGTGTGTGAATTTATCAGCGTGAATATGCAGTAACTGACGCGTGAATCGATTCGAGGAATGCTGTGAATCGATTCGAACGTTACTGATTTGAGAGAAATGAAAGGATCAGACACGTGAATCGATTCGAGTATGCTGTGAATCGATTCGAACCTCTCTGTTTGAGGGAATATGGACCATCAGGTGTTTGAATCGATTCAAGGGGAGTGTGAATCGATTCGAACGATACTGTTTTGAGGATTTTTGAACCAACAGGTCTGTGAATCGATTCGAGGGGGTGCTGAATCGATTCGAAGGGCTGTTTCACTCAAAATTCATTTCTTTCCATTCCAATATATTCAAGGCATGAGGAATTCCATATAGGATCATTAAATCTCCATTTCCATGGGGTTCTTTTGCATTAATCACTAGTAAAGGTGTCATGCAACCAATACACAAGATGAAGTGATCACTTAAACACAATTTGTCATATCAAGAATACCCAATTCTCTTCTAATGTAAATAAATTGCTCTCTAGCCAAGGGTTTTGTGAAAATATCTGCTAGTTGCCTAGAGGTTTCAACATGTTCAAGCACACAATCCCCTTTTAACACATGATCTCTAATAAAGTGATGCCTAATCTCAATGTGTTTGGTCCTAGAGTGCATTACTGGATTTTTCGAGATATTAATGGCACTAGTGTTATCACATTTAATGGGGACTTTGTTCAAGGAAATACCAAAATCAAGAAGTTGTTGTCTCATCCAAAGAATTTGAGCACAACAACTACCAGCTGCTACATATTTTGCCTCAGCTGTTGACAATGCAACACTTGCTTGTTTCTTGCTATGCCAAGAAACAAGGGAACTACCAAGCAAATGGCATGTACCACTAGTGCTTTTTCTATCAAGCTTACACCCCGCAAAGTCGGAATCAGAATATCCTAAAAGATTACATTCAACGCCTTTGGGATACCATAAACCAACATTTTGAGTACCCACAAGATATTTCAAAATTCTTTTTACGGCAGTCAAATGTGATTCTTTAGGACATGCTTGATATCTAGCACACATGCATACCGCAAACATAATATCAGGTCTACTCGCAGTTAAATACAGTAAGGATCCAATCATACCTCGATATTTGGTGATTTCAATGTCCTTACCCTTTTCATCTTTGTCTAGATAGCAGGATGTGCTCATAGGTGTAGCTATCTCGTTTGCCTTGTCCATTCCAAACCTTTTAAGTAGTTCCTTACAGTATTTGGTTTGGCTAATGAACGTTCCATCAATGGCTTGTTTTATTTGTAGTCCGAGGAAGAAGGTGAGTTCTCCCATCAAGGACATTTCAAACTCTTTCTGCATAATCTTGGCAAATTCTTGACAAAGATTTTCATTAGTAGCACCAAATATTATGTCATCTACATAAATTTGTACCAAGAGGATGTCATTGTGTTTGCGTTTTATAAACAATGTAGTATCAACCTTTCCTCTTTCAAAGTTGTGTTCTAAAAGGAATTTGCTTAATCTTTCATACCAAGCTCTTGGAGCTTGCTTCAAACCATATAAGGCTTTTCTCAATTTGAAGACATGATTTGGAAATATATGATTTTCAAAACCGGGAGGTTGATCTACATAGACTTCTTCTTGAATGTAGCCGTTTAAGAACGCACTTTTGACATCCATTTGATACAGTTTGAAATCCATACAACATGCAAAAGCTAGCAATAATCTAATGGCTTCTAACCTAGCTACGGGAGCATATGTTTCTTCATAGTCTATTCCTTCTTCTTGGTTGTATCCCTTTGCAACTAGTCTAGCTTTGTTCCTAGTTATTATACCGTTTTCATCTAACTTATTTCTAAAAACCCATTTGGTGCCTATTATTAGATGATCATTGGGTCTTGGCACAAGTTCCCAAACTTCATTTCTTTCAAATTGGTTTAACTCTTCTTGCATGGCCAACATCCAATGTTCATCAATAATGGCTTCATCAATATTTTTGGGTTCTATTTGGGATACAAAAGCCAAGTGATTGCATGCATTTCTAATGGCGTTTTGAGTACTTACCCCTTTGGTTATTTCTCCAATAATCTTGTCCAAGGGATGATCCTTCAATGTTACCCAATCTTGTTGTGTCTCTATTTGTGTTGCACCTCCATCATTGTTGACTTCTTCTTCTTTGTCTTGTAAGTTCATTTCTTGGAAGGTACCTACAAGATCATCAACTTCCTTTCTCGGAGGATTTTGGTTAAGTTCATCAAATTTAACATGTATGGACTCTTCAATTGTGTAAGTCCGTTTGTTAAAGAGTCTATATGCTTTACTAGTAGATGAATAACCTAGAAAAATTGCTTCATCAGATTTTGCATCAAATTTACCAAGATTTTCCTTTCCATTGTTCAAGACAAAGCATTTGCATCCAAAAATGTGAAAGTAGGAAATATTTGGTTTTCGTCCTTTGTAAAGTTCATAGGGGGTTTTCTTTAATATAGGCCTTATCAAACAACGATTCATAACATGACACGCGGTGTTCACGGCATCGGCCCAAAACTGTTTTGAAATATTTGCTTCATTCAACATAGTTCTTGCAAGCTCCGCTAAAGATCGATTTTTCCTTTCAACTACTCCATTTTGTTGTGGAGTTCTTGGAGCCGAAAAATTATGTTCAATTCCAAACTTTTCACAAAATTTTTCAAAAGATTGGTTTTCAAATTCTCCCCCATGATCCGTTCGTATGGATGCTATTTTTAAGTTTTGTTCATTTTAGATAACCTTGGCAAGTTTCTTAAATGCTTGATATGCTTCATGTTTATGAGTAAGAAACAATGTCCATGTATATCTAGAGTAATCATCCACAATTACTAGACCATAATAGTTTCCACCAAAACTTTTGATTTTCGAAGGTCCAAACAAATCCATATGTAAAAGCTGTAAAGGTCTTGTTGTTGAAACAATATTTTTTGCTTGAAAATAAGCCTTTACTTGTTTTCCTTTTTGACAAGCGTCACAGAATTTATTTTCAAATTTCAGTTTTGGTAAACCAATGACTAAATCTTTTGAAACAAGTTTATTTAAATGGTCTACATGAATGTGAGCGATTCTTCTATGCCAAAGCCATGATTCATCCTCTTTAGTTATAAAGCATTGTACATCATTTGAAGCAAGACAATCTAGATTAATCATGTAAATGTTATCTACTCTTTGACCAACAAATTTTATCTCCTTGTTTAGTTTATTTTCAATTATGCAACCATTTGATTCAAAAACAATTTTATAGCCCTTGTCACATAATTGACTAATGCTAAGCAAGTTATGTTTTAGTCCTTCAACATATAAAACATCATTTATGGAGGTGGAAGAGTTTTTACCGACATTTCCGATTCCAAGTATTCTTCCCTTTGTGTTGTCTCCATAAGTGACAAATCCTTTGCTTCGTGGAGTAAGTGATATGAACTTATTTTTGTCTCCCGTCATATGTTTGGAACACCCACTATCCAAGTACCAATGGGTGTTGCTTGCCTTGAAGCATACCTACAAAACAAAATCATTTTAGAGAACTAGGTACCCATTTTATGTTGGGTCCTTTAAGGTTAGCTTGTGGAGATGTTCCTTTGGGAACCCACACCTTTCTTAAGACCTTTGGTCCTAGTTTCCTAACACTACACTTATAAGCACTATGTCCTTTGGTACCACAATGATTGCATTTCATAAAAGGTGAGGAGGATTTGCTTGGTGATGCAAAGAAGTTTTTATAGTGCTTCTCCATTTTATGATTACTATGTTCTTGATCATATCCTAAGCCGGTTTTACTAAACATGCATTTTTGTTGCCCAAGAAGGATATTCAAATTATCTCTTCCATTAGTGAATTTCTCTAAGGTTTTGTTTAGATCTAGGACTTTATTTTCTAGATCTACACATTTCTTAGCAAAATTACAAGGTCTACTAATGGAACATATTTGAGCATTTTCAATTCTTCTTTTAAACATTCATTCTCTTTGCAAACTTCCATAAGGTGCATCTCTAGAGTGTCACTAGTTTTCCTAGATGCTTTGAGTTTACTAGAGATTTTTGTGAATTTATCATACAATTCTTCAAATGCTTCTAACAGCTCATTTTTATCTAAGTCAAGAAGATTTACCTCGTTATCTTCTTCTTGATGATTTGCCATTAAGCAAAGATTGGCTTGCTCATCTTCCGAGTCGTCGGAGCTGCTCACATCATTCTCATCCCAAGCAATATAGGCTCTTCTTCTTCTTTGTTTGTCCTTGCCCTTCTTTTTGAGGTTTGGACAATCGGCTTTGAAGTGCCCTTCCTTGCCACATTCAAAACAGTTGGGTGAGGAAGAGTTTTCTTTAGTGATAGGTTTCTTACCTGAGCTTTTGAAGCTTCTTTGGAAGCGTTTGCCTTTCATGAATTTCCCGAAGCGTTTCACAAATAGTCCAAATTCTTCTTCTTCATCAAGTTCACTTCCGGATTCTTCTTCTTCATTTGTGGAAGTAGCCTTGAGAGCAAGACCCTTTTTCTTGGAAGATTTTTCTTCCTCTTCCGCCATCTTTAATTCTTTCAGCTCTTGTTCTTGTTCCTGTAACTTACCAAATAAAGTGGTGAGAGACATTTCGTTTATGCTAGGAGATTGTTTGATGGCGGTAACTAGCGGTTGCCATTCTCTGTTAAGACTTTTCAACACTTTATGAATGAGTTCTTTGTTAGTGTAAGTCTTTCCAAGTGTAATGAGTTGATTAATGATGAGAGTAAATCTTTTTTGCATATCAACAATCGATTCATGAGAGTTTAATCTAAAGCATTCATATTGACTAGTAAGAGTACTAATCTTTGAGTCCTTTACATCATTAGTGCCTTCATGGGTTACTTGAAGAGTATCCCACATTTCCTTAGCAGTTTGGCATGTCATTATCCTAAAAAATTCATCTTGACCTAAAGACATAGTAATAAGATTTTTGGCCTTGTAGCCATATTGGACTTTCTTTTCTTCCTCGCTTGTCCATTCATCTATAGGTTTTTCAACATTCTTGCTATCTATAGTATGCATCGGTATATAGGGACCATTTTCAATGGTATTCCATATTCTCAAGTCAATTGATTGAATGAAGATTTTCATTCTTTCTTTCCAAAACGCATACCCTTCCCCATTGAAAGCGGGAGGTCTATTTATCGCACCACCCTCGGGAAAAACATTTTGAGAACTTGAGGCCATTTAATCTCTTGAAGCTGT
Organism: Clitoria ternatea; assembly: GCA_037962975.1. NCBI lineage: Eukaryota > Viridiplantae > Streptophyta > Magnoliopsida > Fabales > Fabaceae > Clitoria > Clitoria ternatea. Next base: position 15,057,487 of record CM075672.1, on the reverse strand, counting down.
TAAGCTTGATCTACCAAGAGTCAAGCTCTGATACCACTTGTTGTTCAAGTGGCCTCAATACTCAAGAGGGGGGGTGAATTGAGTTATAAAACTTTTGCTTGGAATGCCTTTAAAATTGATTTCTATAACCAAGTTTATGAGATTGTGCAAGTGAAAGCAAGTAACAATGATATGCAATGCACTACAAGAGGTAAGTATTGTTGAGGCAATTTAGCAAACACTTGGTGTGCAATATCTAAAGTATAGCAAATTAAGCAAGTTCAAGTATGTTCTTCTTAACCAAACAATACCAATCAGCAAATATGCAATATATGGAAGTAAAAGAGTAAGGAAGAGAAGCTTGCAAACCGATGTAACGAGTTCCACCCAATCCGGTGTACGTCTCGCCTCTAAGCAACCCACTTAGAGGATTTTCCACTATTGTAGACTGGAGATACAACTTTGAGCAATTGCGGCTTCCTAGTGTCCCACACTCAAGAACCCAATCCTCACAAGTATAAGGGCAACCCACCCAATCTCTCAATCTCACAATATCCCAAAGGTTGAGTCCACAACCTTTGTAACCACTCAACCTAGAGTGAACAACCACTCAACCTAAAGTGAATAATTTGTGTGTTTGGTGTTTGTTTACAATCAATACACTCTCTTAATAGAGCAAATATACAAATGAAAAGCTCTCCCAAATTCTAACTCTCAAGATGAGAGGATATACAAGTGAAGTATGAGATGCAAGAAATAGGCTTACAAAGCACAAAAATAGAGCTAAGGATTTGTTGCTTCTTGGTTCTTGTTGGTTGCCTGTTGTGCTTGTGTTCTTCTTGCATTTATAGAGCCAAGATAGTTGTTGAGGAGTCCCTAGCCATTGCAAGATGATGGCTCTGCGTATAGTTGGATTTGAGTGCTTGTTTTCCACTTAAGTTTGTCTATTTAGTGGTGTTTCCCACTATGTGAATCGATTCGTAGATCCTTGAATCGATTCAGAGTGTTCTGTTTTATGCATTTTGGAGTTCCAGAGTCGAATGAATCGATTCGAGCTTTGTTTGAATCGATTCAGAGCATTCTGTTTTGGGTTCTTGGTCTGTCAGCATCGTGTGAATCGATTCAGGGTCCTTGTGAATCGATTCAGGACATACTGTTTGCAATCTTAGTGACTTCCAGGGCTGTGAATCGATTCAGGGTCATGGTGAATCGATTCAACCCATTCTGTTTCTCATTTTTATGACCTCCAGGGCTGTGAATCGATTCACTCGTGCTTGAATCGATTCAGGCTCTTCATTTTGACATTTTCTCATGCCTGTTGGTCATCCATTTGAATCTAATGATGCATGGTTGCTTTCCTTTTGTTTGATTCATTGGTTTCTTCATCTCTTGAACCTTTGTGAGATCATTTTCCTCTTTTATATGAAATCTCTAATTGTTTTTGATTTGAAGACTTCCCATTGCTTGTTTCCATTGTCATTATCAAAACCTGTTATCACATGCAAATACAACAACCACCCATACATACAAGTCATAAATATACATTGTAAGCTATAGAAAATCTTTACACAAGGTCTAAGCCACCAAATGGGAATATGGCCTATCCACTTCCCAATATCCACACATTTTAACATCTTAATTTCATATGAATATCCAACATACCTTATAAATGCTCATAATCCTTAAATAACATCATTCATTCATCAAAGTGACATAAAGCCAATGTACTGCAATAGTCATCCAACAATATCAAGGTCATAACCAAAAATAAATATTTCAATAATGAGAACTAATTTTCACACATGACCCCTCAAGGTACACATCATATCCATTCAAATACATATCAAGCATATATCAACATCATATGCTATACAAAACAATTGCTTGCCAGCCAAGGCATTCCTACACAACTAATTTACCTTCTCCACCAAAATACTCATTTCCAAAACAATGCATCTCACCTCATGCATGTCCTGCATCACAATGCTAAAAGAAGACAACATAGGAGAGTGAGTTATACATTCCAAGTGACAAATATGAATACATTTGTGATTACGTGCATATGGATATATCTACATGTAGGCTTTGCATCAAATTATCCATTACCATAATGAATCTATCATTTCCTCAACACATACACATATCATGGTCATCAACCAAACTTATAGCAAAGCATAATTACATACACATATTTATGCCCTTTATCATATTGGGCTATCACACATAACATCACCATACACAAAGTCATTTCTTTGTATTCATATTTTATTTGTCGTCTTTAGGTATTCTTTCACCCATTTCAACCATCATCACAACTCATCACCTTTTGCATATCTCCATGCTATATGCAAATGCTCTTAGGCTAATACACATGCACAATGAAGTTAATAACAATCGTGGATTCGACTGTGGGAATATAAGACACCAATTTATGGGTTCAAGCATAAGTACATAACCCTGCCCCAACTACAGTAGTAAAATGTGTACACTTATCTCATAACTTGCATGCACAACACCATATTTTACTAATACTAAACCGTATCACACATCTTGCAACACTGGTCATTTTCACTATGACCGTGGTAAACAACATAAACAACATATGGTGTTGCGGGCTAACCATGAATCATACCATGACAACTGTGATCCATAAGACCACAGGGAATACTTGCTCTTCATAGAGCCACCCCCCACAAGGTCAACCACATGCAACTCCCGTAACTAAGTATGGGCAGCTTCGTGACTTACACACTGAGTCACTAGGGTAATATCAATAATGCTTGTGCACAGAGCCGCCCTCCCACTGGGCCAATCGGAGGAACCCTAACATTCCCTCACCGGTAGCTATGCAATATGCCATGGATGCAATGTAAATGCAAATCAGATACATTCTCACACTACGCACCCTATCATGCCACTCATCAATCTTCATCATCACCAATTTCACCATGTATTCTTAGTGGATTTTATTATCATTGGTTATTGTCGTTGTCTTAAGTTTTTAATGTGGTATCCACAACATTTTCAATCAACACAATTTCATCTCATACGTACGAGTCTATACTCGTATCAACCATAATGGCATCACAATCATCAATAACATTCATCAATCTTTCACCAACATTCAAGGTATACTCAACACCCATATTCATACTCAATCAACCTCAACAATCATCATTCAATAGTTATAGTGAACACAAATAAATTCTTAATATTTCAAGGCACAACATTTGCCAAACAACAACGTCACCACAAAGATACCATCAATACTCCAAATGCATACACGTATTGCCAAGCACAAATAACATCACCATGTTCAATATCTCAATTTATTAACACAACATAAGCAAGGTAAACATGTGTATTATCACATACGACAATCAAGCAATACTCAATTCATGTATTTAGAATATAAAACTCCTTTACTACCTTAAGAGAAATAATCTGAGCGATTGGACATTCCCACCACGTCATTCATAATAGATCCTACAACACACAATACACCATACCATTACTTTATATTCAACCACCAAGACTACATACTCTAAATTTAATACTTGGTGCATATGACATTATCACTATCAAGTGATTTCCATTTCATTAATTTCACCACAACCACCATGGGTTTGGTATTCAAGTTCATTATTATTCATTTAAAGACTTTCCCATCATTAATGTCATCTTTCATTATTAATAAACATTCTCCCAATACATTTAATGATACCCACATTCTCAATATCACACATTTCCTCTCAAAAATCAATTCTCAAACCATATTTAATGTTTTCCCCAATTTCTAAAGTTAAGGTTTCATTAAAAACCCAACAACCATCATCAATACACATTATTTTCCATTATCTCCACCATTAATTTTGTGTGCCACCATTAATTCACATAAAAGTTTGCATTTAACATACCCCACCTTAGGGTTTCCATATTTAATGCTCTCATTTAATAACCCATATGCTTTAACCACTCACCCAACAACAATAATCCCAAACCTAGGCACAAGCTTAATAAAATAGTGAGGAGCTTACCTCAAGCCAATAAAAGAGTGAGCTTCAAGAGAGGGAGAGGGAGAGCATGAAAATTAGGGGAAGAGAAGGAGAAGTTCCAATCACAAGCTTCTTCTTCAAGCTTGTAGAGTCAATGAAAATGGAGGAAGGAGAAAGGCACACCACCACTAGGGTTTTAGAGAGGAAGAAGATGAAGAGAAAGAGTGAAGAGAAATGTGAGAAGAGAAGAAAAGAGAGGGTTTGCCTTGGAAGAGGATTCCAACGTGAAAAATAAGGAGAAGAGAATTGGTTTGTGTTTTAAATTTTAACCCCTCATTAAAACTTTCCCGTTTTGTAACAAATAGGATCACCATTTGGGCTCAATACTTTATCCAAAAATTATTCCAAAAAAATATTCGGATTCAATATAATATTCTTAACAACTCTGACCAATAGTGCCTTAATTAAAGATACTTGGTCCGACACCTATATTTTAATCGAGTATTAACTCTAGCTCTTTTAACTTCAATAAATTATGAATAATCTTAAAAATCCTAATTTATTTATTTCAACATTTTTGGGACATTAATCATCAATCATGTAATTATTTAATGTTTATTCCTCTCAATTAATCATTTGTATAAATTTTGGGATGTTACATAGCGTGTGTGCACATGGTAGGTTTCTCAATGTTCCTCAGACCTTGGTCTGAAACATGCATAGCATACAAATGTCTAGCATACCAATGTTAGCTCAAGCGGAGGTACGCTAGGGTTAAATTATCATATTTTAAATAATTACAATTTAAAGCTAAAAACCTATAATTAATGACTAAAATTGTAATTTAATTTATACTTTGAATAAAGTCTATAACCTACGGAATATTTAATATTTATGCTTCTAATTTAATACTTAAATGCCATTAAGTAAGAAAAGATGATAAGAAATAAACCAAATAAATAAGCCTTTTCAAGGCTTATCACACCACACAAAGCATATTTTTCAAGCATAACCACATACATTTCATAACTTTTAGAGACTTCACCAAGCTCAAACATATAGCCACGGTTTCCTCATAAGAAAAATACTAAGTTTTCAAATTTCACACATGCAAGGAGAGATATCGACCATAGCTGCCATAAAATTAACATGCAAGCTAAGAAAAAGGCAACATTTTTAACATGCAACATCTAACATTTTATGAACATATCTGACCCCTTTATCTAAATATTTCATCATCAAAAATATATTTTTAGAGCTTAAAAATATGGCTGGACCAAGGGAGCTCAATTGCCAAAATCACAACCAAAGCATGGTTCAAGAACAAGCCTTTTTCCTATCACGTAAACCCATTTTCCTCATGAAACCACTTGTTGTCCAACCTTGAAATAATGGGGAAAATCTTATTTTTGGACCATGATCAAGGTAAGGATCACCCATGCATGTAGACAACCATGAGCCAAAATGAAAGAAACTCCTCTACCTCTTGTGGTGCTCATGGTTTTGAGGGAGAAGAGGTCCCTCCAAACTCTTCCTTTTCCTTGTCCTTATGATCCTTAAAGATGGTTGAATAGAGGTCTTTTATGGTGGTGGTGGTTATGTTTTGATGAAAGAAAATGTAACTATCTTTGAGAAAATTTTAAGACAAATAGGTAAGGAGTGTTTCAACTAAGGGAATAAAAAAAATAAGAGAATGGCTTGGCTTTGCATGCTTGGTTTCTTAAGTAAAGGCTAAGTGGAAATGTTAGCATATGAGGTTTGAGTTTGGTGGTTAAAGTATGGTGATTTCATTGGCTAAGAAAAGGTGAATGGAATGGTGAGGTGTAGAAAAAGAAACTTATTCTTGTCTCAAAAATAAGAATTTATTTGGTTGGGAATTAGAAAAATGGTAAACATAAAATTTATAGATCCTTCTCTCCTCTTTTCAACAAGCTAAAGAACGTCAAATTCTAATAATTAGAGTGAAAGTTATGCCCAGAATACTGGTCGTTGTTTAGGTGGTGCACAAGGTTATGGTTTAGTGCATTAAAATAAAAACTGGGACTTTTGGGTTAGGAATTAATTTTTGGTGTCTTCATAAGAGTTGTAGAGGATTTTGATACGAGAATTCAAGGATAAGAATTGTCACACCTCAATTTTCTGGACCCGAATCCTGATGTAATCCAGCTAATAATTAATAAAAATGCAAGTAAATTTTTTGCATTTTAGGGTAAGTCCGATGTCACACCAAAACCCGAATCACAAAAAACCGAAGAGTGAGGTTTAATAAAGTTATAAACTGGATCGCTAAGTAAGACGCCCATAAGTGTATACAAAATATTAGAGTTTACAGTGGAAGAAGAATGTGTATATAGGGCATATGCCTAGTCCCATATATGAAGATATGAGAAAAGGCTCAAGCACTCATGCAATTTCATAACATAAGCCTAATAGGTCACAACCAAGCAAGCATCCAAATATCATTCATTGCCTATTATGAATTTCAACCTTAGCTTACATATTATCATTACATCATCCTTATACATTGTCATCCATACAATATCATCAAATCGATGGTTATCAATTATCGTCTAATACAATTCATTCATCACAACATAATTAATAGTCGTTGCCGGCCAAGACATTCCATTACCACTATTTACCTTCTTCGAGAGCTTTGATTCAAAAACCCAAAATCATCCCATGGCAAACCTGCACCGCAATGCTAAAAAGGAGACAACATGGGAGAGTGAGTTATACATTCAAAATGACGAATATAAATACATTGTGATTATGTGTACATGCATACAGCCAACATGTATGCTTTGCATATAAATCACTAATTCATCATTGATCATAATTATATTCTCATAAGTAGGCACACGTGCCTTATAAATCAAAAAACATATCGTAAGCAAAAACAAGCACATACACAATCACATTGCCACTTATCATCAAGGGCATTCACAAATCATCATCATTAATTTATTAAATCTTTACTCAATTCCTCATCGCAAGGGGTTGGTCATCTCTCTTGGTCATCTCAATCTCAAATGCCATGTACCTATGGCTAATGCATATGTCAACTGTTTAATGCATATGTAATGGATCCAATTCAATCACCCATGCGCACATGGTATCTCAAGTGATCGCACTACTTATAATCATCATCATATTGGTTTCCCGCCACGGATGGGGTACTCCCTTCTAGCAGCCTCACAAGGTGCTTTTCTTGTGATTGTAACCATGTATATCAATGCTCAATATTTTGGTTTCCTGCCTCGCAAGGGGTACTCCATCCTCGTGATCGCAACCACAGGACATCATAGGAACTCGTAAGCCCTTTTCATTTCAAGTACCAAGTGATCGCAACCACTGGCTTATCATCATACAATTTCACAGAATGTCTCATTGTGATCGCAACCATATAATCATTCATTTCATAATGGTTTCCCTCCACGCATGGGGTACTCCCTCCTCGTGATCGCAACCACGGATATTCATTCACAATGGTCCCTGCAGGGTCTTTCATTTTAACAACCAGGTGATCACAACCACCGGCTCAATGTCATATCATCATCATGTCAATTTCCTGCCTCGCAATGGGTACTCCCTTCATGGAACCCCACAAGGTTTTTCATTATGATCGCAACCATATAATATCAATGCTATGTCATGCCATGAATGCAACAACGCAATGATGTAAATCAATCTTAACCTCACAAGGATATCTTACCCTCTCAATTAGGGGTATATTGTATATATTTAGTTTTATTATCATTGGCGTACAAGTAATCATAAGGCCCTTAAAGGCACAACATTCATAGCCACATCAAACCACGCATGGTAATTAAAATCATATCAAGCATCATAACATTTATCCACGCATGGAAAACAACAAGGTATTTCAAAACATACATTTAGCAATCATCATTGCATCTCACACATATAAGTCAAATACTTGCATCAATCATAATGGCATCATACTTATCAACAAGATCCATCACTGCTTGTCCAAGGGTATGTTCAACAAAAACATCCCTTTCCAATCAACATTATCATTCATCATTCAACATATGTGGTATCATTCACTTTTAATCATCATTGCCACCATTTCAAATCCATTGATTTATACACTCACTGCCGTTCAATTGTCCCCTCATTAGTTTCATTATCACACAAGGTGTGTCATATAACCACATCATCTACTTTTTATCATGATTCATAATATATCAATAGTGGTGAGACATACATGTTTCCATAACATAGCATAGGCATACACATACCTTGCCATGGCCTTAAGCCATTCCCCAATCACCACTAAGACAAACCACACATATACCCCTAGTGAATTCGCTCGTTTTTACATTCTAAAAGGGGTTTTGGGCAATAATGAACCCATGATAAATTTCAACATTAAGACATGATAAAAGCTTACTTTTAGTCTTAAAAATAGTGGGACATGTCACAAATATCACCTATTAGTCCCAATTTAATAACCATAAAAAGTTGGGCTCAAAACCCTCTTAAATTTGAATTTTATAACGCAGTAGGTCCGGTGTTTTATGCCTAATAAGAGTTAGAAAACTCCAATTAATGTGAGGCTAATTCTCACACCTCCGTAGCACAATTATCTACAATTTTCATGAAGAAGTCGGAGGCCAAAAATATCATTAAGATGCCCAAACAGGCCAAAAAAAGCAAAGGACGCTTATTGAGCAATCCTGTCATAATCGATTACGATAATCGATTACAACCGAAATAGAATGTTTGTAATCGATTACAATAATCAATTACACCTAAAGCTAATCAATTACACCTGAAACAGAATGTTCATAATCAATTACACTAGTCTTTGTAATCGATTACGTCATATCAGAATGCAGAAATTATGTAGGAAAATGCATGATTTTGGACTTCCAACCCCTTTAACTTTTTCATATCAACTCCAAATGCTACCAAACTTTGACACCAACTAAATGGCACCATTTGTGACGCGTGGCCACCAGTCTCACTCAAAAATTCCTTAAGATGAATGACTTGTGCATATAAATGCGTTTTACCCATTTTAAGCCGTTTTAATGCAACTCAAGGATCATTTCTCACTCAAATTGACTCATTCTAATTTTCACAAGTTTTAATTCATATATGGAAGCTATTGGAACTATCCTAGGTCATCAAAACCACATAAAACTCTATTTAACCCATTCACTTCCATGATTATACATAAAAATGCACTTTGGAAACTACAACAAGGCTTAAACCATTCAAACCACATCAAACATGCATTGTCTTTCAATCTTATCATTAATACCATCACAATGGTTATTACATTCAATGACTTTCTCAATTCTCAAAGACATATATTTCACCCCCTCAAGGATGGCTCATTAACATGTACATATTTCAACCCCTCATGGGTTATTCATTAACTTATATACACATTTATTATCACCAATAGCCAACAATTTATCATTCATAACATTTCACTATAAACATGGCAAGGCAAGCATGAGTACCATGATATACATAAATCACTAATTATTCTACTCATGCATTTGGGATGTAAAACTCCTCTCCTACCTCGAGGGAAAAACCTCAACCAAATGCACGCTCTGAATGCTCCTTTACATTGCCTGAAACATTATCTACACCAACATACTTACATACGCATACATGCAATCATCAAACCATCTCAAGACACCGTCATAATTCTAAATAAATGCTAGCTTATCATAAAGCTCAATATCAAGTCCTAGACTGGCTAAAACACCAATTGATACCATTGTGTTAGGCTTCGGGAATTCCTTTCCCAAAACCAAGATTCTCTAGATCTTAAAGGGCCAACTATACCCAACAACAACAACATCTCCTTCACCATCACTTAAAGTACCCATTTGCCATTCAAATTCATTATAAGCCTCTTAGCTCCTTTCAAACCATTATCAATCAATAATTTTAATGGCACACAAATGGTATAAGACCTCATATTCACTTCTCAAAAACCATTTCTTCTAGCCATAATATACACACATTCCCAAATCTTAGGGTCAAGGTTCATTAAAATTCAAGAACAACCCTCATCACATATACCTTCTCCTAAGTCATCCATCAAATCCTCATGGTTTCTTAAATCCTCGACATCAATAATAAATATTACTCATTCAAAAACTTATTCTCACATATAAAACCTCTTCGATGTCAATTACTCATAATTTTCTCAAAAATCTCTCAAAGCCCCAAAATCCTAATTTCTAGGGTTTTCATCAAGAACTCACTATCATCAATTCTAACTACATTTATGCCTCATTTCAAACACCCTTAGGCTAACAACAATATATCCCATTCATTATCAACATCAATAATAATCTCCAATGGTTATCCCACCTAGGGTTGGTTCCAAAAGCCATTATTCATCCAAATAACATTCAATCTCCTATCATAATACTTAAATAAACTCAAAACCATCAACAAAAGCTATAGGTGTTCAAGAATTATACCTCTTTCTCCTAGCTCTATGCCAAACACGAAAATGAGGAAAAGAGAGAAGGAGGAGAACCAAGCTTTGCTGCAATGTTCGATTCATGTTTCATGAATCCATGGAGACCAAGAAAATTTGGTGGGTAATGGTCATGGAAAGAGGTACACGGTTTTACAAAGAGAAAGAGGGGAGAGAAGAAGAAAGAAAGAATGGAGATGGTGAGAGGGAGAAGCCAACGTAAATGGAGAAGAGAAATGGGTGGGCTTTGTTTTAAATTTTAATCCTTTCATTAAACTCTATCGTTTTATAACATACAGGATCTTAGTTCGGGCTCAATACTTTATCCAAAAATTATTCCAAAGACATATTCAGATTCCCAATAATATTATTAACAACCTTGACCAATGACATCTCAATCGGAGATACTTGGTCTGACACCCATATTTTAACCGGGTATAAATTTTAACTCTTAAAGCCTTAATAAATTGTAAATAATTCTCATAAATCTCAATTTAATTATTTCAATATTTTTGAGACACTTATTAACCCATTTATAATTATTTTTAGGACACTTATTAACTCATTTATGATTATTTAATATTTATTACTCCTATATGAAGACTTAACTCATATATGATGATATGAGAAGGTATACTATCTAAGTAAATGCCTACTTAAGGAAATCATTCACATATGTTCGATTCATACATTTGTGGAGTATTTAGAATTGGTTTATAGACTAGTTTTAAAAAATTTTAATAATGGTATTCCAAAAGGGTTACATTAGTAACTCTTACTCTTCTCTTAAACTTGCATAATACCTCAAAGGCTTAAAATCACATAATCATATCAATGACCTCTATCACTTAATTTCCAACATCAAGGTAACTCCATGGATCACTAGCCAAGATTAATAATTCCTCTATAACCCATTCCTCACAACATACATCAATTTACAAGAAAAATTCAGCATATGACATTAATAATTCAAATCACAAAAGTCATTGGCAAGATCTCAACTTAATGACATGCATTACTAATTTCTACTTTGTGATGCAAAAAGATCACAAGACCATCCCAATGATCCTAATATATCAATAATGTCTCAAGTATATCAAACCATTATCATAATCATAAGGCATTACATAGTAGTAGGTCTATACAAAACAAATGCCATATATAAGAAATTCCACAAAAGTGACACAATCTTTGAACCTAAAAATTACCGGCCAAGAGAAACCACCATACCCTCTTCACACCAAGCCGCCTCATCAAAAAGGAATTCACTCTTCAAGTCAACCTACAACACAAAGGCTAAAATAGACAACATAGAGAGTGAGTATATTTTCTCAATGATGAACAATAGAAATGAACATGATAGCATACACACATGGTGAGGAAACTATACACATTTTCCATCAAGCACCTAATCACATGAACTTAGTACACAAACCTAAGCTCATCACTTACATCCACATGCCATTCATAATAAGGATTCATTTCAAGATATAATCTTCATTAATCAATTTAAACTCACCATCCAATTAGCATTAATCATACATGTACACATGCCAAGACAACAGAAAAATCATTTCTCAATTCAAGTCACTCATAAGTCATAATCGTTTTAGTTATCTCAATTCAAATTCCATGACCTTATAACTAATGCATATGCTATCCATCAAAACAATACATATACAATGGGTCCAACTTTCAATAGTTCAATTTCCTTTACATGTGCACACATTACTTTCATGATCACAACCACGTATAGTTGTTCTATTATTCAACCCATGCAAGGTTTCTTTCTCAAGATCCCGCAAGATCCTTAATTATGTCACATGTTAAGCACCGCAACCACGTATAGTCGCTCACATATTCAACCCACGTAAGGTTTCTTTCTCAAGATCCTGCAAGATCCAAGTATCACATAATGAGATGTGCTATGCAAGACATGGAATATAAAAGAATGCATATGGTAGTCTCAATTCTCACAAGAATTCCACCAATTCATACTTAGTGTCACTACACACACTTTAAAACCTTACACAAGGCATGCATTTAATCATGTTATTTCCCACGACATTCATTTAATTACAAATTACTTTGAAGCATCATTCTACTTCGACAACACATAAAAGTCAATAAGATACTTCAATTCATTCATAAAGTCACACTTCACAAAGTTCTCACACATAAGCAACAACAAAACCAATCAAAGTTAACATGCAAGTATACACTCACACATGCATATATTATTAATACCATTGCCATTCATTTAGAAAGTAAACTCCTCTCCTATCTTAGGAGAAGTATTCTGTTGGGTTGGATGATCCCGCCTCACAAGAGTGTTCAAAGCCTACATTAAATAAATGTAGAACCACATCAACATCTTATTAAGTTTATTGTGATGTTAACAATTTTACCCTTTACATACATAACATCATACTAGCTTATAAAAGTTTTATCCTTGAGATTTTAGGAGTTTCATGGACTCTTTCAATGTTTTCCAATACTTAAAAGATTTAAAACCTTGTCTACAAGTTACCAAATGTTCAATAATTATTCATTAGGTTTTTCAAGGCTTCTAATAAACTTTTCTCATCATTATAATTACTTATAATACTTTCCTCTTAGTGGGCAACAAGTCTTTCACTACAAACCATTTAATTAACTTGTTTTTCATCCATTAACACATACAACTCAATTGATAATAATTTTAAATGCTAAACTAAATCATTATAAATCTTTAGAAACATTTATCATCCACCAAACACATGATTTATATGCATTACCCCTTAAAATACCATTTTTTTCTTCCTAATTAATTACTAAATCCTTACTAACACACTAATTTCTATACTTGTTCTTACCTCCAACATCATATTTCTTTCTTTCATTAAATACTAACTCTTCATTCATTCAACTACAATTATCCCTAACCATAAATAATGGTCATACCACTTCCAATAACTCATTGTTAAGCACCAACATCATTTCTAAAGTGAAAGGTACCTTTTTGCATTAAAATCATAACTTAGGTTCTTTAATAAATTAACATACCAAAATTTCTAACCACTTTCAATAGCCTTTCTTAAACTCATCAATTATTCTCTTAAGTTCTAATATGCTCCAACAAGGTTGTCTAATCTAGCAACATACCTATTTCTCATCAACTCATTATGCCTTTTATTTAATTCATTACACATCCTACATTTTTTCAATCAATAATTATCCAACAACCATTATAAATGCTAAACCACATCCAACAAGAATTTTCAAGTCCACTAACAAAGTCAACACATTCATGAACCTATTTTTGTCACTTGTCACCATCTCCTAGCTCAAAAGCAATTTTTAAAGCTTACTAACAACTTCATACCTCCTACTAATTACTATATCAATTTTAGAACATCATCTAAAGTCTCATAATTATTTTAAAATCATCTATAAACTATTTTTAGTCTAAAACAAAGTTTTTCCTTTAAATTAAAGTAAGCTTCCAAGTTCCAAACCTTGCATTTAATGCCAACCATCATCAAGTCACTTCTTTCAATGACATTTAATTCAACTCCAATAATTAATTCACACCAATTTCAAGCTCTTAAAAATTATTCTACCAACAAACAACAATTCTCCAATGGTTTCTTAACCTAGGGTTTAGATTTCCACATGCAATTCCTAAATTTTCCAACACTAACTACATAATCTTATAATACTTTATTCTACAAATTTTAAAGCCCATCAAGATTCTCAAGCTTACCCTAATGTGTTTCAACCCTAATTTTGTCAACCCATGGAAGGAATCAAGGTGAGATTTTTAGTTTTGACATGGGGTGGAGAAGAAGGAAAATCATGAAGGGAAGAGGAAAAGAGAAAGGAAAGGTGGAGCTTTAAGGGTTTAAGATGCTTTACCTTAGCCTTTCCTTCAAAAGATTTCAAAAAAACACCATGGGAGATGCCACCATTTTCACGCTTATGGAGAAGAGGAGAGGAAGAGGATTTTTGGTTTTTGGGGGAAGAAGAAAAGCTAAAAGAAAATATGGAAGAGGGAAAGGAGAAGGAGAGTGTTTTGGCTTTTGGGTGAAATTACAACCATACCCTTCATTTAAAATTTTTTGCTCTAAGGCCCATTTTTTTGGCAATTATATATCATTGGGCTTTGAATGCTGATGGGAACAGCCCAATACATGCTACACAGCCAGCCCATTTGAATGGAGGAAATTTGTCATGTTTTGGCTCTAAAAATGAAGTGTTTTGGCCTCCTGGGGCCCTTTTTTCGCCTAATTAATTATCTATAAATTTTTCTAGGTTTATCTTTGTGTTAACATAATTAAGTTAGTATTTTATAATACTTGAAATTTACTTTTAAATTAAACCGTTTAAAGTCTATTTCCGGACCGAACGTTGTCCGACGTTAAGACGACGTCGATAAATTCTGAATAATTCGCGATAAATCCAACAAATACCCAAATTAATTTAACTTCATTGTTAGGGCATAAATATTCATTTCTAATAATTATCTATTGTATCTCTAAACATTTAGCTCATCTTTGTGCTCTATCCGTATGTCCTTTGTTAATTAAATGACAACAGTAATTACTGAATTAATCGTATTAACTCAAGGGGTTCCCAATTAGTTTTCTCTACATGATTGAGACATCAAATAATTATTCCCTATAACTATTCTATTTATTTCCTCTAATTAATTAATTCTAGGTAAAATTCTAGGATGTTACATTTGGTTTGGAAAGGGAGAGGTAATAATGTAAAGGTTTGGTTATAGTGGTTTTAAGTGGAAGGAGTTATGTTAGGAATGCGGGATTTGGGTTTTGTCTAAGTGTATAAGTGATACGGAAGAGGGAGTTTTAGGTTTAGAGTAAAGGGTTTTGGAGAAAAGCAGTAAAAGATAAGAGAAAATGAAGTGAAAGAAAATAAAAGAAATACCTTCAGAATGCTTCTTACTACTAAGGCTATATGCCCATGACATCGTTGTGGAAGGCCTTGCATGGTCGTGGGGATTAAAGTTTTTTGCTTATCGAGTCCATAGTCATAGGAATCCCCAACATGCCAACTTCCTATAGGCATGATTGCTTTCCCCTACTATGAACTAATCAAGTGAGATATGTTAATGATTTGGGCCTAACACCGACCAAGATGATACCAGCATGAAGAAGGTCTTCCTAGTATAAGACGTCATTAGTAAGTGACACATGACATCGGATCATCCCCAATGCGTAGCTCCTACAAGCAAACTCTTTTAACCGAAGTCAAAGAGGATCAGTGTCAAGTGGGGACTTTAGGCATGTTGGGGGTATACCAGCCAAAGACCTATAGAGGATGTCAGGAATGTATATTATCGTGTCAGCTTTATCCACCTTTTATGGAGTCTATATTGACACATGCCACATTGGACGTTCTCACAATCTAAATCTGTAAATACCATGCATTTACTACTCGTTAAGGTACGTTCACCAACCATACCTAAGCTCTAATATTGATTTATTCGGTATTGATCCTTGAGTGTGTGAGTGTTTGTTGTAAGTAACACCCTATTTCACCCACCAACGTAAGCTACCAGTTTGTTGGTTGGATGGAATCATGAAAAGACTCTTGGATCCCCACTAGACTTAGAGAGACGACACTGGATCCCCATTGGACTAGTGTAACAGATAAACAAAGTAAGACCTGGTATCCATACTGGAAGTTCTGTCCTTATACCAGACAGATCAGTTACGTAAGTTTTTATATACATAGGGTAGAGACTTACCTGGCAGACAATAAAAATAGAGAAAATGTAGAGAATAAGAGACAACGATCCTATCTGGCACAAATGACCAAACAAAGTCACCAAATAGTCTATGTATAACTAAATAATGTATAAGTGTGAGAGTATATCTCTTACCCTCACACTATAACTAGCACTTTATAAAATTCAATTAATCCTAAAATCCTAATCTACACTAAACTCACAATTTCACTTTTGTAATGTCATACATACACACAATTAATAGTTTTTGCACACAATAATTATTATTGTTATTAACTTATTATTATTATCATTATTCAACACGGTTACACTCACATTTTCACTCTCACACTCACACACATAAAACATACTCTCTCACAACACACACTTTCGCACACGTTCATATCATATTCTCGCACATATTCATAACACACTCACACACATTCTTACTCTCACACACATACCACCCAAATCAATCTAGATATCATAGACACACACACACACACACACACACTTTCACTCTCACACAAACACTCACACTCAATACTCATACATACTCTTACTCTCACATTATAGTAACACTTTATATAATTTAACTAATCTTAATCTATACTAAACTTATATAATTTCACTTTTGTAATGTCACACACGTACTAAACAGTTTTTGAACATAATCATTATTTTTGGTATTAACTTATTATTATCATTACCATTATTCAACACACACTTTGACTCTCATACTCATACACACAACACAGTCACACACACATACACTCCCATACTCACGTACACTCATACTCACAACACACTGTTATACTTACATACACTTTTACACACATTCTTACAATGCACACTCTTTCACATACATATTACCTCTAAAATTTCAATAAGTTAAAGATTTTAATTCATATCTAGTACTGTAATAACAAACAATGAACATAGGTACGATAATAATTTAATCATTTCAATTCAATAAATGCCAAACAGAAATCAATAATAACCTAAACAAAGCATGTAGGTACTGCAATAATGAACAATACATATAAACATACATTCACCTACTTAGAATTATTCTAATGACTAAAAAATTACTTCAACTAAATATAGTCCTATAATCAACACACCATCCTCTTTATCAATTAAAACTAATCACTCCCTTGTCTATTCAAAAATAAATAATTTAATAGAGACAAATGAGAAATGACTTACTAATTTAAGGAAGAGGACATCGTCGACGCCAAAGAGATATAGAGGTGAATGTTGAAGAAACTACAAAATGGAGAGAAAGAAAATGAAAAATAAAGAAATAGAAAAAATAAGTGAAAAGGGAGAAAAATAATGATAGGGGAGAAAGAATCGGGAGACACTATGTAAGGGAGATAGATAAAAAAGGGGTTTATAAACATAAATAAAGTTAGGTTTACCAGATGATGCACCGTCACTCACCATCTCTTATACCCAATAGAAGCATAAGTATATTGACTCGTCGGGCATCGAGTCAAATGTTTTAGCGCCGTGAATCGGTTGTTCAAAATCTCTAGAAAGGTAAAGATAGAGGGTTGATTAGTCACTTCAAGGTAAAAAGGGGAAACCGATCAGTCCCCTTTGATGTGCATCATGGAATAAATAAATGGGAGATATGACTCAAAAAAGGAAAAGATACAAAAGTACACTAACCTCTTAAGTAAAAGAAGAAAAAGAAGAAGCAAGCAAAGTGACATATTCAAAATGAACGTAAAAGAATGTCAAAAAGGTTTTTTTAAAAATCAAATTGAAAAACAAAGAATGTATTAATTGGATATCAATAAAGAAGAGAAAAATGAAACTAGAAAAAAAGACTTATAATGAAGGACTTTCCAGAAGAGAAAAGCATAAAAAGTTGAAGAAGAGAAATTAAAGGAGAGGGAAAGAGGTATTTATAGAACAAAGATTCAAATTTGGGAAGTTAAAGTCCTAGATAAAACTTGAAATTTATGATTGATTGGAATTTAAGAGGAATGATGAGAAAATACGAGAAATGTGTAAGAAATCTTCGAAATAAAAAGCTATTAAAGCTTACAACAACAATCTTACTTGAGAAAAGAAATGACAAGCAATTCAAATCTCATGTAAAAGTGGCCCAACTCTTTTAACTGTTCGATCCACAAAGGGAAATAACAAGAACCTTTAGGGGTTGATATGTAAATTCGCTTTCTTGTCTTTGCAAAGACTCACCGCTATTGCACTTTTGTTGCCTCTACCCTAAAATGGTGTACACAATTTTTGGAAATTCTCACAATAGCTCTACCTAATGGCCTTCACAACAACTCAACCCATGGCCTATCCGGCTCAGCATATGGCCTATCCAACTCAGCCCAAAGGCCTTCATAATGGCTCAACCCATGGCCTATTTAAATCAGCTTATAACCCATCTAACTCAATCTAAAAGCCTTTGTAATGGCTCAACCCATGGCCTATTTGACTCAGCCCATGGCCCACCTTGCTCAACCCATGATCCTCTTAAGACCACCCTTAAAATTGGTTTAACAACAAATCATATCATACAACTTATCAAGTAAAGATTAGTCATCTAAGATTTCTACCATTTGTATTAGATTTGTAACGAATTTATAACATTCAGATGTTGTCTATCTGTTGTAATTTACTTATCTAGATTTAGGATACGATTATCTCTTATAGTCTATTTATACGATGTAAAGACTCAATGAAAATCAATGAACTCGGAGGCTTTATAAGAATTCTCTAAAGCATAAACACTTTAGATGGTTTACTAGGCTTTTTTTCTAAACATTTTGTGTTGTTATAGAATTTCATAATTCCCAGCTACCACTTGGATAGTAGATTCAAATTTACATATCCAGCAAATGAAGTGTCCAGTCTTATGGATAAGTCACAAGTGAATACACCAAACAATAAAACACAGTTACATTAAATCTTGCTAGGTTAAACTTTGCAGCTCATAATATTCTTTTCTGGTGTTAGTCCTCAAATTTAAAATAAAATCTTTAATAAAAATTTCATAAAAATAATAAAAATTAGTTTAATTTGTTAGAAAATTAGGTTTGAAATTCAATAAATAGAATTTGTTGGAAATAATCTGCCATTGATTAATTTTCTCTAGTTTTACAGTGAAAAAGTGAAGAATTTAACGAGAAAATTGAAGATTTGGAAAGCTGAAGTGTAGCGTCAACCCCACGCGTAGCATAGGGACTTTTGATGCTGACGCTACGTGTCACAGCCACGCGTAGCGTCAGAGCTGCGTGGACTCTATAGCCAGCTTGGCCAAGCACCCAGCTAGTGACCCATTATTGGCCACTCCACTTTGCACAAATGGACAAGCCAAAAGAGGAAACAGGGCCAAGTGGCAGGGCATGATTCATTAAATAATTCCATCATGGCCACTTCAAGCTGTTTAATAGAGGCTGAGTCAGGGAACTGACGCATAGCGTCAGGCTGGCGTGTAGCGTCAGGACCCTTCCTCAGCCCCATAAATAGGGCCATTTCCAACACTTCTAGGCATCCCATCTCACATTCTGAGTTCTCTTCTTCTCTTATACACTCGTGTTTGAGTGGTTCTTTTGTGAGTTTATAGTTCTAGAATAGTTTTCTAGATACTTGAGAGTGTTGTGTGGTATTGTGATCGTTGTACCGTGAAGTTTCCATCACCGTTGTAATGTCAATCACTATAAGTGTTGTTTTTACTTTCATCATGTATAACTAATTTGTTTATGTTGGAATTGGTGAACTAGTCTATTGAGTATAGTATTATGAATTTAAACTCTGCTTGATTATGATTCAAGTGCATGTTAGTATTTCAATCTTTTATTAGTATGAAACAGGAGAATGATTTTCATGTGTATTGAAACTTGTTTTATTTGTGTGAATGTCAAATGGGAGAATGATTATTCATGCCTTATTAAAACTTGATTTAATAAAAGTAAAAGTTGGAATACCCTTAATATGCCAATTACTAGGGATAGAATTGGTAATTATTGTTGCCATAAGGCCAGGACTTAATGTAAGTTTTTACTGAGAAAGCTCACGAGGGATCAGACTTTACAGTGAATACTTAGAATTTATATCACGAGGGATCAGTTATAATGATTTTAAGCCGCAATAACATGAACTTGATGATTAAATATGCATGACTTGAATTCCTCCATTATTATTCTAGATTAGGGATCCAAATTCCAACATAATTTGTTTATCTGTGCTTTATCCTCAAGTATCTTAGTTATTCTAAATTGCAACTCAACTTCTTAGATAGATCGTTATTCTCTTTTTACCACATAAATAACTCAACTATGCTATCTTGTGAATATTGTATAAATTATATATAAGTTATTCCTTTGTGTATAGGTTTCGATAAATTTACCATAGTAACTAGAAAATTACTATAATTATTGGACTTTCAATCCCAGTGGAACAATATCTAAATTTTAAAAACTACAAATGATTGGTGCGCTTGCCAATTAAAAGACCCAACAGTAAAACAAAGTTAATAAGTTTTCTGTAACATTATATTATCCGGGTCTAACAAGTTTTCTGGCGCCGTCATCGGGGATTGAATTGATTCAGTAAAACAGTAATTTTTTAATTACCATGGTAATAATAATTTACCTTAGTAAAATTTTTTTAATTTATTTATTCATTCATTTTAACATTATTTTACTAACCTTTCTTTATTTAGTGTGTTTATGCAAACTCGATCTTCTGCAGGAAAGGTGTTCTTTGATCCTGAGATCAAGAAGTTTGTAAAGAAACTTAAAGCATTAAAATCTAAAAAAACAAAAACTTCTTCAACTACTTCTTCTTTTGAAAAATATGAAAATTTTGAAAATTCTAATATGGCTGCGGAAAGAAGAACATTGGGACAGTTTGTTGCTATTAATGGACCACCTCGTGTTTCAGGGATGTATCAAGGACCTATTGCTGCTGTAGAAATCAAATTAGCTACTTTAAACATTATTCAAAATAATTAATTTGCTAGTTTAAATAATGAGGAACCTTATGAACACTTAACTATTTTTTATGAGTTATGCAGCACAATTGGTTTTGAACCCAATAAAAAAGAATCAGTTTACATGAGATTGTTTTCTTTTTCTTTGATTGGGAAAGCTATAGAATGGTTTAAAGCTTGTCCACCCGGTAGTTTTGCAAACTGGTCCGATGTCGAGAGAAAATTTTTGGAAAGATTTTATTCTTCTTCAAAATATTTTGAAGCAATGATAGACATACATTCTTTTTCACAAAACAATAATGAGTCATTAGGAGAAACATGGGAACGATTCAAGGCACTCTTGAGGAAGTGTCCGAACCACAACTTAAATGATGCTGAAAAGGTAAGGATCGTTTACCATGGTTTGTTACCTCAGTTTAAAATGATGTTAGATGCTTGTGCAGGAGGTTCTTTAATGATCAAAACTGTGGAAGAAGCAATAAAAATATTGGAATCAATGTCCATCAGTGACCGACAAGCAAAACATGAAAGAGGTAATGTACAAAGAAAGCCAGGTATGCTAGAATTGGGGGTGGATGATGCAGTATTGGCTCAGCAAAAATTGTTGACTCAACAAATTGAGGCTATGAGCAAACAATTGGAGAAACTTCAAATTGCTCAAATGTCATCACCACCTCCTGCTCAATTAAAACAATGTATGCATTGCATGGGAGAACAACTATGTGGTTACTGTGCCTCTGATAGAAATGAGCAAGAGCAAGCCAATTTTCTGAACCATCAAAGAATACCTATAGGTAATTTTCCTTTCAATCTTGGTAATTCTTTTCCTAACAATTACCCATAGGGTTGGCAGAATCAGAATATTGGTTGGAAACAAGATATTGGACCTTCTAACTGACCTCCTAACAATCAATTCAAACAACAACCATAATCTGATCAAACAGTAAGGCTAACTAGGATAGAAGAGTCTATCCAACAGTTGCTTCAATACATGTAAATAAATGAAGCCGCACATAAAGCGTCGGACTTGTAATTGGGACAATTAGCAAAAGAAGTAGCTGATATGAAAAGCTCTGGTTTTTCTGCAAACACTCAAAATCCAAGAGAACAATGTAATGTTATTTTTACAAGAAGTGGTAAAGTTGTAGGAAGTGATTATGAAAAAGAAAAGAAAAAGAAAAAGAAGAAGAAAAAAGAAAAAAGAGAAAAAAGAAGAAGAAAAAGAAAAAGAGAAAGAAGAAAAGAAAGAAGAAGAAGAGAAAAAAGATGAAGAAAAGAATGATGGAAAAGAAAAACAAAAAAAATCAAAAAATTAAAAAACAAAAAAATCAGTATTTGGATCAGACACCTCCAGTTAAAGATTTACCTTATCCACATGCACCATCAAAGAAGGATAAGGAAAAGGAATATAAGAGATTCCTTGAAATCTTTAAGCAATTACACATAAACATTCCATTTTATGAGGCATTGGAACAGATGCCAACATATGCAAAGTTTATGAAAGAATTGCTCACCAAAAAGAGGAGGTATGATGAAGAAATTGTTGAACTGGAAGCAGGTTGCAGCGCTATTTTGCAACATAATATGCCAGTAAAGTCGAAAGACCCTGGAAGTTTCACCATTCCTGTCTCCATTGGAGGGATGAACATTGGAAAAGCCTTGTTAGACTTAGGGGCTAGCATTAACCTAATGCCTCTAAGTATGATAAAGCAAATTGGTGACCTTGATCCTCAAAGAACAAAGATGACTCTGCAATTGGCTGACAGATTAATCAAAAGACCCTATGGTATTATGGAAGATGTACTTGTGAAAGTTGACAAGTTCTACTTCCCTGTAGACTTTGTGGTATTAGACATGGAAGAAGATGTTGAAGTTTCCTTAATTCTGGGAAGATCATTCATGAAGACTGCTAGAGTGCTCATTGATGTAGATAATGGAAAACTGGCAGTAAGAGTTCACGATGTAAGAAGTAAACTTTGATGTTTTCAAAGCCATGAAACATCCCAACCCAAAACAAGATTATTTTAAGGTGGATGTTCTCGACAAAGTCTGCTTCTCCATATCCACAGGTATGTCGAACTCTGATTCTTTAAATAAGTTATTAACTAACTCTGTGGAATTTTTGAGTGAAGAAGAAGAAAAACAAGTAGACAAATATCTTGAAGATTTTGATCAAGGGAAAGAAATTTTCCCTAAATCAAGAGTAATTGAACAAATTCAAGAAGTACCTATTGAAGAAATCAAGAGACCTGAATTGAAAGTGATACCTTCCAACTTAAAGTATATCTTTTTGAAAGAAGGTAATTTAAAACCAGTGATTTTTAGTAATTTGTTAAGTGAAACAGAAGAAGAAAAACTGGTTGAAGTATTGAAAAGGAATCAAGAAGTAATTGGGTGGACACTTGAAGATCTGAAAGGTATAAGCCCATCATATTGCATGCATAAGATTTTACTGGAAGATAATTTTAAACCTGTTGCTCAACCCCAAAGACGCCTCAATCCAACCATGAAAGAGGTAACTAAGAAGGAGGTTTTGAAATTGCTGAAAGCAGGTATTATCTATCCCATTTCTGATAGTGCATGGGTAAGTCCGGTACAAGTTGTTCTAAAAAAAGGTGGTATGACAGTAATTGTTAATGATAAAAATGAAATAATCCCAACAAGAACTGTCACTAGTTGGAGAATATGCATTGATTATAGAAAACTAAATCAAGCAACAAGAAAAGATCATTTTCCACTTCCTTTTATGGATCAAATGCTTGAAAGATTGTCTGGACAAGCTTACTATTATTTTCTTGATGGATATTCTGGATACAACCAAATTGCTGTTGACCCTTTTGATTAGGAAAAGACTACTTTTACATGTCCCTTTGGTATATTTTCATATAGGAAAATGCCATTTGGATTGTGTAATGCACCTACCACTTTTCAAAGATGCATGTTTGCTATTTTTGCAGATCTAATTGAAAAAAGCATTGAGATTTTTATGGATGATTTTTCAGTCTTTGGGAATTCATTTGAAACATGTCTAACCAATCTGGACACCGTACTGAAGCGGTGTATTGAAACAAATTTGGTGCTCAATTACAAGAAAAGTCACTTTATGGTGAAAGAAGGAATTGTACTTGGTCACAAAATTTCCTCTAAAGGTATTGAAGTAGACCAGGCCAAAATAGAGGTAATCTCTAAAGTCCCACCCCTGTGAATGTAAAAGGTATTAGAAGTTTTTTAGGACATGCTGGATTCTATAGAAGATTTATTCAAGATTTTTCAAAAATTTGTAAACCTTTAACAAATCTTCTAAATAAAGATGTTGAATTCAAGTTTGATGAAGCATGTCTTAAAGCTTTTAATTCCTTGAAAGAAAAATTGGTTTCTGCCCCTGTAATTATTGCTCCTAATTGGAATTTACCCTTTGAACTTATGTGTGATGCAAGTGATTATGCTGTAGGAGCAGTTTTAGGTCAAAGATATCAAAAGGTTTTTAGGGTTATACATTATGCTAGTAAAGTTTTAAATGAAAATCAAATAAATTATGCAACTACTGAAAAGGAATTACTAGCTATAGTGTATGCCTTGGAAAAATTTAGATTATACTTGATTGGATCAAAAATAATTATTTTCACTGATCATGCTGCAATCAAGTATCTTTTGACCAAAACTGATTCTAAACCTTGGTTAATCTGATGGATTTTACTCCTTCAAGAATATGATCTTGAAATCAAAGATAAAAAGGGTCGTGAAAATATGGTCACTGACCATCTTTCCAGATTAATGAATGATGAGGTCACTGCCAAAGAAAAATACATCTTGAAAGAATTTCCTGATGAAAAACTTTTTAAAATAACAAAACGGCCATGGTTTGCTGATATGGCCAATTTTAAAGCAGCAAGAATTCTTCCAAATGATTTAACTTGGCAGCAAAGAAATTTTTTTTCAAAGATTCAAAATACTTTATGTGGGATGACCGTCATCTATTTAAAATTGGTATGGATAATTTGTTACGTCGTTGTGTACCCGACTGGGAAAAGAAAGATGTGTTGTGGCATTGTCATAAGTCTCCTTATGGAGGACATTTTAATGGAGAAAGAACTGCTACAAAAATTGTCCAATCAGGTTTGTATTGGCCCTCCATTTTTAAAGATTCTCACTCATTTGTACAAGCTTGTGATAACTGTCAAAGAGCAGGTAATGTTAACAAAAGACAAGAAATGCCTCTCACAAACATTCAGGAGGTTGAGGTATTTGATTGTTGGGGTATTGATTTCATGGGACCTTTTCCTTATTCTCAATTCAATCAATACATTCTTTTGGCAGTTGATTATGTTTCAAAGTGGGTAGAAGCAATTGCTTCACCTAATGCTGACACCAAAACTGTAGTGAATTTCTTGAAGAAAAATATTTTTTACAGGTTTGGAACACTAAGAACTTTGATCAGTGATGGAGGATCACATTTTTGTAACAAAGTTCTTCAGAAAGTATTACAACCTTATGGAGTGAGACATAAAGTGGCCACAACATATTATCCATAAACCAATGGACAGGCTGAGATTTCAAATCGAGAAGTGAAAGGGATTTTGCAAAAGACTGTATCTTCCTCCAGAAAAGATTGGTCACAAAAGCTTGATGATGCTCTCTGGGCATACAGAACTGCATTTAAGACTCCAATTGGCCTTTCTCCTTTCCAAATGGTCTATGGAAAAGCTTGTCATCTTCTAGTAGAGATGGAACATAAGGCATACTAGGCTTTAAAATTTCTCAACTTTGATCCAAATACAGCAGCTGACAAAAGAAAGTTGTAGTTATTTAAGTTGGATGAAATAAGAAACAATGCTTATGAGACATCTAGAAGTTACAAAAATAAGGTGAAAGCTTATCATGATAAGAAAATTAAAAATAGACATTTCATACCAGGTCAGCAAGTTTTATTGTTTAATTCAAGATTAAGACTGTTCCCTGGTAAATTAAAATCTAAATGGTCAGGCCCTTTTGTAATCACGGAAGTTAAATCTTATAGAGCAGTTGAAATTGAAGACCCAACTTCCAAAAGAAGTTGGATGGTTAATGGGCAGAGATTAAAACCATATCTGGGTGGTGAGATCAACAGACTCACTACCATTTGTTATTTGACTGATTTGTGATGTGCAGGACGTCTAGCTAAAGAATGTAAATCAAGCGCTCAATGGGAGGCAACCCATTATTTATTTTTCTTTTACTTTTGAAAAAAACGTTTTCCCATGCGTAGCGTCCCACTGACGCTCAGCGTGGAGGTTAAAATTTCAACCTGACGCGTAGCGTCCCATACACGCGCAGCGTCAGGGCCCACGTCCAGTTTTTAAAACTGAACCAGAGAGGCCCAATCTTAGGTTTTAAAACCTAAAATTCCCTCGCTGCCTCACTTTATCTCTCAGAACCCTAATTCCAACTTTCAATCACCCACATTCCTTCTTCTTTGCTTCATTGCACAGAGAATCCCAAGTAAGTAAACCTCCCCCTTCTCTCTTTTTTATTGAATTTTAATTTAGATTTTTACAATACATGTGGTTAGGATTAGGATTAGAAAACCATTGGGATCTGTTTGCTGTTAGATTTAGGAAATAATTCTGATTAAATGAAGAGTGGGGGGGTTGTGATTGCGCAACCCCTGTTTCTGTATTTGAAACTGCGCACCTCACGCGTAGCGTCCCACTGACGCGTTGCGTGAGGCAAGAACTGTAATCCCACGCGTAGCGTCCCACTGACGAGTAGCATGGGAAGAACAGAGCTAACGCGTAGCGTCCCACCTACACGTAGCGTCAGTCTCTGTTCCTGATTTTTGTTAATTTTTACGTGTTATTTGTATAACTTGTTTTCTGTTTTTAATAAATCTGTTTAGTATGCCTCTGTATGTTATTGTTGTTTTCTTTGGAATTAATAAATTCTTTTTTAGTTTGCATGTTTGTTGTACTTTTTTGCACAAAAATAAAAATACATAAATTTGAACAAATTTGTAAATATGTATGATTGTGCATGTTTTATGAAATTTGTTTTGTTAAAAAAAATATGCATGTTGCATTCTGTGTGAAATTTCTTGTGTATAATTAGTTTTTGAAAATATTTTATTGATAAACTTTATTTTTTTAGAGTAATGTGTTTGATTTTTAAATTTTTCTTTTTGTAGATGGCACCAAAGAAGTCCATCCGACTACTGGTCCTAAAAGACAGAGAAGGACCACGGACACTGACACCACCTCTGAGGATCCAAATCTTCAGGGTGAGGAGGTGTTAGGACCTAAAGATCCCACCAGATTTCGCACTGATACGAAATAGGCCCGATTCCACCAGATTGAGGGCCAAAGACTCATCTGGGAGAGAGTCTTGGATTTAAGTGCTGGAGACTATCCTGAGCTGCAGGATGAGATCCAAAGGAGGAGATGGGGACCCCTGTTTTCCCTACCTACTGAGGGGGATCCCATCTTAGTGACGGATTTTTATGCTAATGCCTATAGGACTTGACAGGACTCTCCAAACATTAGACATCAGAGGACGAGTTGGGTTAGGGGCTGACATATTGCTTATGACTGAGACACTATTAGTACCCTACTAGGTAACCCTTGGGAGCCTACACTCGAGAGCGATACTTGTTTCTGGAAGGAGAACAGAAACAAGATCGCAACTGAGGATGGTGATTTAGGATACTTCCTAGATCAGGTTGCTCACTTCTTGAGCAAGGATTGAATCTTCTTCAACCTAAGTAAGGTTGGGAGGACTCCATCTAACCTCCTCAAGACCCAGCTGACCCCTATAGCTCAGGCGTGGTCTCATCTCATGCTGCATAACATCACTCCTGTTACTCACCTCTCTTCTATCCCAGTTGATCGCTACTGCCTTCTTTTCTCTATTCTTCAGGGCCATACCATTGACATTGCTTAGCTGATATCTGAGCAGATTCACCTTTATGCCCTTGGGTATAAGGTGAACCGACCTATTCCATTCCCTCTTAT
Source organism: Clitoria ternatea (assembly GCA_037962975.1). Lineage (NCBI taxonomy): Eukaryota > Viridiplantae > Streptophyta > Magnoliopsida > Fabales > Fabaceae > Clitoria > Clitoria ternatea. Next base: position 15,029,361 of record CM075672.1, on the reverse strand, counting down.
CATATCTACCTTACTGAGGAGGCAGGGGGTTGCTGTACCATCACCAGAGTTTACTAGTTCTTCGGGGAGAGTCCCTAAAGTTCTAGTGAACAGAGATTATTTTGTCCAGTAGTGCGAGCTTCAACCACTGGAGTAGGAGGCTCAGCCCAGACAGAGGAGGAGGAGACCATCAGTTTAGCCATCACCTGCTGATACTATCATAGAGGGATTTGCCAGGATGACACTTGAGCATCAGCATATGATGCAGATGATGGCTGCCACTCACAGAGGTTACATGCATCTTCATGATGCATTTTATCAGTATAGACTTCAGGGAGAGGGAGCACCTTATATCACACCAGATGAGTTTACAGCTCATGTATCTTGGCCTGGTGACTTACCTACATACCCTGAGACTGGTGGACCGTTTGGAGTACATGCTGAGTCAGAGGGTGATGCAGATGAGGAGGGAGATGATGAGGATCACATGGAGGATTGATGGTGTTATTTTTCTACACCTTTTTACATACATTTTAGTTTACTTTTAGTTTGATATTTACATTGATATTATTACTTTGTGGATTATATTATAGTGTGATGTGTTTTATTTTTATGTGGTGTGTTTTTGCGTATTTTTTTTAAAAATAAATAATAATAATAATAATAATAATAATAATAATAATAATAATAATAATAAATCTTAACTTTTTAATAAATAAATCAAATTTTTGAAAATAAGGAAATTTATACACTCAAAGTTTTTACACAATAAAATTAATTTTGTAAAATCAATTATAGATTCTTTTGTAACTTAGGAATTTTGATAAAATCAATTACAATAAGTTTATTAACTATCAAGCTAATTTTGATAACCTGGTGAGCCGAGAGATCTTTTAAACACTCGAGGGTTTATTCGACATGACTTCATTCGAATTGATTTTGCTTTAATCTTTGATTTGTGTTGTTATACAGGGAAATTCAGGAAAATGATCAAGGCACATTTATTGGTGAAAAAAAACCTTGGGCCAAATAGATTACCTTGGTAAAATTATTTTATCCTTTGAAAGCCAATTTTGAGCCTGAAAAATAAATTCTTTGGTACCCTTAACCTATATCAGTTTTAACCATTCCCTATACTTGATTGATTAAAAGAGCAATTGAGCAAAATAAAAATATTTTGAGTGTTCTTACAAAAATAGGGAGTGAAAATAAGCAACTTAATTCTTTTCAAAATAATAAAAAAATAAAAAATAAAAAAATAATAATAATAAAGAAAAGTCAAAAATAGTGAAAAGAATCAAGTTGGGGGTATTTATTCTTCATCAATAAGGAAAATGAGAATTTGGGCCAAGAGAAAGCTTAAAAATTCTAAAATGCTCTTTTATGATATCAGGCTTTTGAATTCCAAAGAAAAACCATAATTTCTTGTAGCTAAGCCTCATTACAACCCTTGAAAAGACCTTGTGATTTTTGAAATATCTCTGTATGATCAATCATTGATTAGACAAAAATCAAAATTAAATTTGTTTGATTTTATGATTGAATAAGTGAAACAGGTTACCCTTTGCACAGAGATAAACACTTGTGAGGTAAGCCTGAATTTATGCTTGATTTGTTAATAAAATATTATAAAGAATTTTATCAATAAACCTTTGTTACATGAGATTTCTATAATTGATTATTTCAAAATGGTAAATTGTGAAATTACTTTTTGTGGTAAATTCTTAGACTAACTCAAAAATTTGATTTCAAATTTTTATTTTTTATTTTTCTCTCTTGCTCGAGGACGAGCAATGTCTCAAGTTGGGGGTATTTGTTAGTTCTCAAATTTATAATAAAATCTTTAATAAAAATTTCATAAAAATAATAAAAATAGTTTAATTTGTTAGAAAATTAGGTTTTAAATTCAATAAATAGAATTTGTTGGAAATAATCTGCCCTTGATCAATTTTCTCTAGTTTTGCAGTGAAAAAGTAAAGAATTTAACGAGAAAATTGAAGATCTGGAAAGCTGAAGCGTAGCGTCAACCCCACGCGTAGCGTAGGGACTTTTGATGGTGACGCTACACGTCATAGCCATGCAAAGCGTCAGAGCTGCGTGGACTCTATAGCCAGCTTGGCCAAGCACTCAGCTAGTGACCCATTATTGGCCACTCCACTTTGCACAAATGGATAAGCCGAAAGAGGAAACAGGGCCAAGTGGCAGGGCATGATTCATTAAATAATTCCATCATGGCCACTTTGAGCTGTTTAATGGAGGCTGAGTCAGGGAACTAACGCGTAGCGTCAAGACCCTTCCTCAGCCCTATAAATAGGTCCATTTCCAACACTTCTAGGCATCCCATCTCACATTCTGAGTTCTCTTCTTCTCTTATACACTCGTGTTTGAGTGGTTCTTTTGTGAGTTTATAGTTCTAGAATAGTTTTTTAGATACTTGAGAATGTTGTGTGGTATTGTGATCGTTGTACCATGAAGTTTCCATCACCATTGTAATGTTAATCACTGTAAGTGTTGTTTTTACTTTCATCATGTGTAACTAATTTGTTTATGTTGGAATTGGTGAACTAGTCTATTGAGTATAATGTTGTGAATTTAAACTCTGCATGATTATGATTTAAGTGCATGTTAGTATTTCAATCTTTTATTAGTATGAAAGTCAAATGGGAGAATGATTTTTATGTGTATTGAAACTTGTTTTATTTGTGTGAATGTCAAACAGGAGAATGATTATTCATGCCTTATTAAAACTTGATTTAATAAAAGTAAAAGTTGGAATACCCTTAATATGCCAATTACCAGGGATAGAATTGGTAATTATTGTTGCCATAAGGCCAGGACTTAATGCAAGTTTTTACTGAGAAAGCTCACGAGGGATCGGACTTTGCAGTGAATACTTAGAATTTATATTATGAGGGATCGGTTATAATGATTTTAAGCTGCAATAACATGAACTTGATGATTAAATATGCATGACTTGAATTCCTCCATTATTATTCTAGATTAGGGATCCAAATTCCAACATAATTTGTTTATCTGTGTTTTATCCTCAAGTATCTTAGTTATTCTAAATTACTATTCAACTTCCTAGATAGATCGTTATTCTCTTTTTACCACATGAACAACTCAACTATGCTATCTTGTGAATATTGTATAAATTGTATATAAGTTATTCCTTTGTGTATAAGTTTCGATAAATTTACCATAGTAACTAGAAAATTACTGTAATTATTGGACTTTCAATCCCAGTAGAACGATATCTAAATTTTGAAAACCACAAACGATTAGTGCACTTGCCAATTAAAAGACCTAACAGTAAAACAAAGTTAATAAGTTTTCTGTAACATTATATTATCCGGGTCTAACACCCAGCTCAAGCTTAGGATAAATTAAACTAAAAGAAAATGTAACACCCCTTATTTTTATGTGGTTTGCGAGAGGACAAAGAAATTTTTTATGTTGATCTGTGTGCTATTATGAATGAGGCTTAGGCTTCAATCGCTTGAGTCTTGTAAATAATATGCTTGCTTGACTGGGGAATAAATTGATAAATATAATTTACTAGAATAAATAATTAGAATATTAATAATTGAGTATTGCACTAACAAAAATGGATAAAATACATATAGAAGATATATTCCTGTATTTTGGCCAATACGATAAAATGTGTTACCTGTAACGCCTCTTGTTTCTTGTAATTGGTCTGAGCACCAAAAGGTGATGCTTGCTTATGTGAATTCTATGACATGAACTTGGGCTTCGACCAATTAATCTGTGTTTGATATATCTTTCAATTAGGAACTTATTCAGTGAAAAGAATTCATTTGAATGAATTAATTAGAGCATGAAATAATTAAATATTGCCTTAGATGAAATGAATAAAAATAAATATATAAGATATGTTATAATATTTTGGCCGATGCGGTAAAATATGTTATTGGTTAGGTATATTTTAGGAGATTAGACTTAGAAACTGGAAGTCAATGTTCAAGTCATTCTAGTGCCAGAGTATCTGTATCGAGACACGCTACAATTATCATGAAGAACTCGAAGTCAAATTCCAAACCTATAAATGTCTAATTTTATTCTTACGAGCTTGAGCCCAATAATTTGCATCGCTTTTGCACACTCTTCGGTATTTTTAGCATATCTCTCTCTCTAGTTATCGGAATCGAGTAATTCTTATCCTTAATTTTTTGCATCAAAATCCTTTACAACTTTTATGTTGATCTCAAAGCCTAGTTCTAAGCCCATCAAGCCTTGTTTTTAAAACACTACTCTAATTTATAATTTCTTCGATTCAACTGAACACATTTTAGTATTTTGAGCATATCTCCCTCATTCGTTATCGAAATCAAATGATTTTTTTATTGTTTTCTTAACAAAGTTATCTACAATTCTTATGAAGACACCAAAATCTAATTCCTATCCAAAATGTCCCAGTCTTTATTTTAATATGTAAAAAATAATTTCGTATCCTACCCTGTTGTCGAAATTTGATGTTCTTTTGCTTGTTGAAAAGAGGAAAGAAAGATCTATAAATTTTATGTTGAACACTTTCCCTAATTCTTAACAAAATAAAATGATATTTTTGAACCCAAAATCAGCTATCTTCTCCCGACACATCAACATTCCACTAATATTGTGAACAATAAAATTTCAACACCTTTACCACTTTGTTTGCTTCTTAATTGTTGAATTCTCCACTCACTCCTCTATATAAGGCACCATTTGCATGGATGAAATGCTCTCTTTTCCCTTTCACCCTTCCTTGGTCGAATGCCATCTCCTTGTTCCTATAAAGTTTTACAAAACGTTCCTCTAAGTTACATTATCTTCCTTCTCCATTTCATCATCACCCTTCACAACCTTGGTCCAGCCACCACCACCACCCTAAAAGGCCTTTATTCCACTCTCACTAAGGAGCAAGAAGCAAGGAAGAGGAAGGAACTTGGAGGCACCAAAGTCCCTTCAAGGTCGTGAGCTTCTAAAGAGGTAGGGGGAAGTTTCTCTCATTTTCATTCATATATATCATCATGCATGGGTAACAAGGTTTCTCTTGATGTTTTGATGGCTAAATTGGTTATGGAAATTTTAAGAAAAATAGATTTTTATTGTAACAGCCCTCATTTGTCTATAAGCAGCCTATGGGCTTAAGAAATAGAGGTTATGATTTTTTGTAGATAATGACTGAGGCTAAGTCCATTCAATTGCATAAATAGTATGTTTGTGTGTAAAAATACTGAATTGGGTCGACAAGACCCAAATAAAATAATAACAATAATAATATTAATAGTAATAGTAGTAATAATAATAATATACGGATGAGTTCTCAAGCATGAGTAAGGAACCCCGCGGACAGTCATGTATTGACTATCCTATCCCATGGTAAATATATATATAGTGGGGCCAGTAAGATTACATAGACAACGCAGTGCATCGAGAAGGATTGAGCAGAACTAGTAAGCCTGAGTTATACCCCAAATACCTCCCCAATTTGGCCATACAAATGCCACAGTTATCCAATCTCTGTGGTTCTAGTCTCTGATGATCCGTAATGAAATTCTAAACACTTCTCCTGAAGGCCCTTAACTCTAATTTAGACCTCTTTGAACCCAATTCTCGAGAAAACACCTCATTGAGCCATAACCCCTGTACTCAGCCCGAACACTAATTAGTGTTTTGAGCATAACTTTTGCCCAAGATGTCGAAATCAAGAAATTATTGTCTTGGTCTACTCCTAATGAAAAACCTTGCAACCTTCATTTGTAGCCTCAAAAGCTAATTCTCAACAGATCATTCCCAGTTTGAGATTCAAGGATTTGTACCATAAAAAACCCGTTTGTTATCTTGTTAGTTTTCATATAGTTTACGAGAAAATTCATAACTCCCTCTAACGATGTCCGATTAACACAATTCCAGTCCCATAATTTTGGTAATAAAAACCTTTATAATTCTTATGCAGACTCTGATAACTTGTTCCCATCACAAACATGTGAAAAATTTAGTCTTTTCACTGCCCAACTATTAACAGCCAAACAAGACCTATTTCTGGTATTTTTGACATAAGTTTCTCTACCAATATCGGAATCAGTTAGTTTTTACTTTTATGAAGTCATATCAAAATTAGCTAAAACTCTTATGAAGAGCTCAAAAGCCAATTCTAAATATTTTTTCTCACTAACTGTCTCTTTTTATCCCTTGAAAATCCAGGAGCGCCGAGAGTACTTTTCCTTGGCTCGGTGAAAACTTTTGTTACTGATATCGAAATTTCCTATTCTTTAGCTCATTTTGAAGAGAAAAGAAAACCCTATGACTTTCATGTACATCACTTTTCTAAATTCCAAGCCTAACAACCTCTTTAATATTTATTAAGTTTCCCTAAAAACTGTCTAAAATTTTTGTCGGGAACCAATTAAATGATTCACCCATCGAGTGACCTTTTCCCTATAAGTATGTGTCAACCCTTTCATTTTCTTTACTCACCTCTCATTTCCCACTTTCTCTCTCTCTCTCTCTCTCTACAACTCTCTTTCTCTAAAATCTTCTCTTCTCTCCTATGTCCCTCTCGGCCGGCCACCTCCTTCACCCACTGTCCACCACGCCAATAACCTACAACCACCATTTTTTCTTCTTTCTTCTTTCTTTCTCCTTTGCTTGTCACCATCACCACACGGCCAGCCACCTCCATCGATCATCAACCTTATTTTACTCCATCAACAACCACCCGCGGCCACCACATCCTCTATCTACCACTATTTTTGCAAATTATACCACCAAAATCCACCTCTCAACTTCACCATCATCTCACAGCCAACCCATCACCTGTGGCTTCACCACATCACATCCATATCACAACCGCAGCCAGCCACCTTATGGCCACACCTCCACCTCCTTGGATGCTTTGTATGTAACCATCAGTGGCCACGAATCACCTTGTGTGTTCCATTAGAGCGAATAGATTGGTGATTAGAGCCACAGAACCAAAGATCAAAACCACTTTGCTAAAGACTAGAGTTTAAAACTTTCTCACCGAAGAGTGAAAAGGCCACTCCAGGTAAGGGGATTTCTCTCTATTATTTCTGGGGTATTTGCATGCTAGGGGCAAGTAAGGGTCTCCCTTGGGCCCTTACTCTTTCTGTGTGTTCTAGAATTTTTGGAAAATTTTCATTGGTATTATTATTATTATTATTATTATTATTATTATTATTATTATTATTATTACTATTACTATGAGTACTTATGATTTATTATTTTTATACTAACATTGGTTGACTGATGAGTTGCTCAGATGCCTAACTGAGAAAAGATAGAAAACACTGGGTGTCGACGTAGCTCCTAAAACCTAAAAGTGCGAAATCATAATTGGGGGAAATAAGGACAGACGAGCACGTGGCCTTTATGTGTAATTTGTTATTTCTAAAGGCATATAATAATTATATTGAAGTGTGGTCCACGAGGCAAAGGGTGATATTTGTCCTTAATTATGTTCAGCATTAGATTTTGTAACTGAAAGTGATTTTTACCTTTATCAAGAATTTTAACAAAAGGGTAAGGAAATAAAAATATATAATTCTTTTGGTTTAAATAAATGATATATATATATATATTCATTTCCCAAACTAATTATTTATAAGCCTTATTTGCTACAAACCAATCAAAATAGGACTTAGAGTCGATACATACGACTAAGGGACATTTTATTCAAATAGGTAAAAGGACCCGATTATGTTGTGTTACGCGGTAAGTCTAGTTATATTTACTCAATACACAAGAATAATGGCTAAGTACTACTTTATTTTGAAATACTCTATAAGTCCTTGGGCTTAATCGAGTATACCAATAAGGGTAGCGGCCAAGTATGAAGTTACTCTAAATTCATGTTGTACAAAAATAAAGGTCGAGTGCTACTTTATTCTGAAATGCTCCATAAGTCTCATAGGTTTATTCAGGCATACCAATAAGGGTAGCGTCGAGCATTATTTTATTACCTAAGCAATACTCTACACTTTTATTACATTAGAATAATGGTTGAATACTATTTTATCCCAAAATGCCCATAAGTCTTTCAGACTTATTCAAGCATACTGATAAGGGTAATGGCCAATCATTAATTGTTTCCTGAAAGGCACCCTAATATTTTCTTTAGAGTAAACTTTAATAAATGATAGAAAGGTCTAACTAATTATTAAAGACATAAGGTAGTATATACATATATTCATAACATACTCTTACTTATATTTCTTAGATAACTTGGAAGGTTTGAAGTATGATACAAATACTTTTTTGTTAACTTGAAGTTTAAGAAGTTTGAAAAACAAATGAGACCTAGGAAATTAAGGACAAATACAACCAAAGTAGGAATACATAGACACCCAAGTGTTAAAAGATGAAGAATAAGAATGCATGTTGCATCATAAAATTGTTTTTGGCTAGAGAGTTGTAATGAAAACTAGAGCATACAATGAGGGGTATCTTGGAGGACATTCGCATTCAATCCCCATGAAGGATCTCGGGAGTACAACTGGGTCAGAAACCCAACGAGCTCAGAGTCACACTTGAAGTCAGGCGTATCAATGCAAGCCCAATGTAATTTGACTAAAGACAAAGTGTAACTATGATTGTGTATAGCCAAGTTCATTATAATGTGATCATGAGTTATGGAATGAGATGGATTCATCATAAGTAGGACATGTGTGTCCTTAATACCCTTGTGTTGTATGGACTTGGTGTTTTTCGATCACTCTAGAAGTTATGTTCCCCTAGTAGATGTACTGTGGAGAAGATGATGAGAAAGTTGGTTTTATTGATATGGGCCTATATGCATCATGAAACTTAATCTCAGATAAATCATAAGACATCTAACCCATGCATATCATGATGTCATTATGACTAGAATGTTGTTTCACAATAGCTTATAATTGTTAATGGCCTGACTTTAACTATTTATGGGGTATGCCCTTGCATGGAAAACCTCAGGGTTGAGAGGATATACTCACTCATCTAGTTTTCTCTTTGTTTTCTCACAATAAGCTGACAACAAAAGGACAAGGAAATCAGGAACCAGAGCTTGAGGACTAACAGTAGACCACTCCATCAGGGACGGTTGAGCAAGACATAAAGAAGTATCCGATCATGTCAAGAAGAGTTAGCCCTAATGTAGGTTAATGTCTGTGGTTAAATAATTAAAGAGAATTAGATGACTGTCTAATTGGGAGCTTGTGTGCCCTACTTTGTCAAGTACTATACCCAAGCAAGGACATGACCATGTATTGTATATAGTACTCCTTTTTCAGCTACTGATATTCTATTGTGTGCTTGTACAAAAAAAAATTACTCTAACATTTTTTCCTAAAAACTCATAATCTCTTAGTTAAGGATGAAATAATAAAGTTCTGTGGCGTTTAATGCGACGGGACAACGTTTGCCAAATAGTCTAATAAAATCTATTTGACATATCCAAGTTTTTCCTAAGTATCTAGTTACAAGAAAATTCTATTTTCATGAGTTATCTGAGTATTTCTTAACATACCTGAGGAAATAAAGCTCGGAATCGAATCATACAATGAGGTGACTGTTTCCACTAAGTCACTAAAATAAGCATATTCTACTACTTTTCTAAATACCCATTGAGTTTGAGGCATATCTAAACTAGTAACTAATGGAACCTCAATGATCGATAAGTTTTGTAGAATTCCTTAAAGATTTGGCTTCCAGTCAACCCTTAGTCTCAGTACTCCTAAAATGATATTAGACAATAATTGAGACTCGACATACAAATTTGAAGTTTTAATATTCTTTAGAATTATAGTTTTTATTTCTTGACGCATTAAAGACAAGCACACTAGGCATAAAGATTCTGCCTGACACTTGGTTAACAAAGGGATAAGAGATAAAGTGAAGTAATTACATCCTACATCATTTGCATTAGGAATTATGTGGGGAAACTCACTACTAGAGTCTACAGCGAGGGATACGCTGAAGGACATAAGGTGTTAAGATCCCTATTGGATCTCGGGGGTATAACTAGGGCGATTCCCCCCAGTGGCTTAGAGTCGCGTCTGAAGTTAAGCAGTCCCACAGGCCAACCAGGTATACCCTGACCATGGCGAATGTTTCTATGGCCATGTATAACCAAGTTCCTATTTCTCTTTGGAGTATGATCATATTTATGAGAGGTTAGACCAGTGTGTCCTTTTACTCATGGTTGCTGTAGGACTAGGTGAGCTTTGGTTGCTTTAGTACAGAAGAGTTATGCCTAGTATGACATTGAGACAAGACGACTCTAATGAGTATAATATTGTAAGGGCCTTCATTTGTATCCATTAAATGCCTAATAATGAGATAGTTATAATAAACCTAACTCATGCATAACATCCTAAATGATTAACCACATCATGATTATGGTTGTGGATTTTGTGATGTTAAAGATGTTTGTGTTTGATTAGCATGATCTTATGGAGTGCTACTGCTGTGATGATGGTTGATTATTATGTTATGGTGATAATGATTGATCTCTGTTTAATATGTTGTGTGAAACACCCCCGATTTTCTCAACCTGAATTCCGATGTAATCAAGATGATAATTAATAAAAATGATAAATGTTTCACATTTAAAATATTTCTAAAACACCTCGACGGTTACATCAAGATCCGAACCGCAGAAAACTGAAGAGTGAGATTTAATAGAATATAACTGGATCGATAAATAAATTACCCATAACGGTATACAAAATAATAAAGTTTACAACAGAAGAAGAATGTGTATACCAGGCGTATGCCTAGTCCCATATATGAGGATATGAGAAAAGGCTCTACAAGCATACAAAGGCATGCCATAAGCCTAGTAGACAACCATCATCTTTTTATATAATTTCACGAACATGCAATGCCTAAGATGTAAGAATATATATATATATATATATGATCATGCATCATACATCTTCAATACCCATAATCCATAGTTGACCATATTCAATTCATCCTTAAAATCATACATTATTAACACTTATACATTATTCCCATTACATCCACCAATAACAATAATTATTAACATCATACTATCTACCTTATACATAACATAATAAATTACAACACTGCCGACCAAGGTATTCCATTACTACCATTTACCTTCCCAAGGGCTTTACTTCATAAATATACTCATCCCATGGTGTTCCTGCATTAATACTAAAAAGTAGACCACATGGGAGAGTGAGTTATACATTTCAAATGACGATATGAATACAATTGAAATTATGTGCATATGTATATCAACATCATGTATGCTTTGCTAAACACATCACTAATCCTCGCAAATTATCACTTCAACAACGTTTACATAATCATATTATTTCATCTATTCATAGCAAAGCAAGCATATACACATTAGTCATAATGCCACAATGGGCCAACATTATCAACATCGACCATTCAGGTCCTTTCTCAAAGCCACCATGGGCTATCATCACAAGCATCAATCATAATTAATTATGCCCAACATTCTAATAGGCCACGGCATACATATCATCATATTCAACATCGTTTTAGATATATCCGTATCATTTATTAATCATATATGGTCTTTTAGGTATTTAATTACCCATCTCATCAACATCATACCACCATCTCAATCATCATCAATCATCATCATATTATGGCATATCTCCATGCTATATGTAAATGCTTTTACGGCTAATGCATATGCACAATGGAATAGACGACAAATACGGATCTGACTGTGGGAATAAACACCAAGTGTGGGTCAAGCATAGGTGTGCTACTATGCCCCTACTGCAGTAGAAAAATGTGTACACATATCTCAAAGCATACATGCATCTCAACAACATCTTTTACTGATACCAAACCGCTATCGCCCATCTGTAGCACTAGTCACCCCTGACTTGTGAATCAACAACATGGCCTCAACTACCAAAAGTGCTACGGGCCCCTCCCGAACACACATCGAGAAAGTCGTGCCCCATCGGACACCAAGGTACTTGCTCATCACAGAGCCACCTGCCCATTGGACCAACTATATAAGGTGCCTCGTCACTAAAGTATGGGCAGCTTCGTGACTCACACACCGAGTCACAGGGGAAACAACAAGAATGCGTGCATTGAGCCGCCCTCCCACTGGGCCAACTGGAGGAACCCCCTAATATTCCTTACTGGCAGCGTATGATATGCCATGGATGCAATGTAATGTAAATCAAATGCATTTCTCATACTGTGCATCCTAAATACCACTCATCAAACATCATCATCATAATCACCAACACCACCGCCCTCATTTTATCGGGTTTTAACATGGTTGGTTTTGGTCATTGTTTTCAAGTTTTATATGTGGCATTTTCATCTCAATATATTTTACATATTTTTCATTTCATACATGCAAGTCAATACTTACAGTCAACCACAATGGCATTACAACATTTAATACTATTCACCAACATTACCACACATTCTTTTAGTGGGTTTTCATCTCATTATTCGCTACCATTGCCTCATATATATATATATATATATTAGTGTGGCATTCACAACATTCCATCATATTATTTCAAATCACACCTACAAGTCACACTTGCATCACTCACAATGGTAAGCTACAACTCATCCATAAAATTATTCACCTCTTTGTGTAAGAGAGTGCTCAACATCATCATCTATCATTATTCAAGGTCATATTTTCCCCTAATGCATCAATTTGTAACTCATACTATGTCATTTGATTATTCTCTTATTTGTTTCAAAATCACCAAGGGTATACCTCATATCCCCATCATCATATCCTCATCATCATCCTTTCATAATCCCATCTTAGGTGGCAAAATATGTCACACAATTAATCCCAAATGTACCAATCAATCCCAATCACCACCATGCCAATCCAACGTTAAATTCCCCTCATATCTCATAACACTAAGAAAGGGGTCCAATATAAGCCCACAGTGGAGAAAATACAACAAAGCCATTTCTGGGGAAAACTCGCTCAAGCAAGATTCATCGTCGCTTGAGCGATATAGGCCAGACTCGCTTAGGCGAGTCCCATCGCGCATAAGCGAGGAATCCCAACAGCGCACATACGCCCGCTCGCTTGAGCAAGCCACTCTCGCCCGAGCGAGATTCCACCAGTGTTATTTCTACATATTGCTCGTTCGAGCGAGGCTCCTCTCACATGATCACTCACTAGAGCGAGACAACTTGCAGCATCAGATCCCTCACGTGTGCTCAAGCGAGTCACGTTTGCCTGAGCGAAAATTGTCCAGTGCCTAATCTTAAGCTCGCTCGCTTGAGCTAGACCCAACTTGCCTCTTCACTCACTTAAGCGAGGTCCATCCAGCATTACTTCTCCTCACGCTCGCTCAAGCATGGCCACACCCGCTTGAGCAAGATTCGTCCAGTGGCTTCCCAATCCATTTTTCATGTGTCTCGGTTAAGCGAGCCTTCACCTCGCCTGAGCGAGATCAGGCCAGTGGCCATCCACCTACTCTTGCTTGAGCGAGATTCACCTTACACGCCCAAAAACTCAAGTTCTTTACTTCTTCCCAATGCTAATATCCTCACAATATAAAATTGGCCTAAACTAACCTTTCTCACACATTAATTCATATACTTAGGTCTTGGTTCAACAATCCATACATCACCATTTTAAATTCCAATTCATCAACTATATAATGAAGGTTATAAAAACACTTCACATCACTACTCTACTTATCTTTCCACACATTCATCTCAAAACAATCCTCTATACTTTATTTAACTCATCCATTCATAGAGTTTCACCAATCATTTAATTCATGTCCAACCAAGGGACAATTAAACACTTATCATTAACATCATTTATATATATATATATACGTACTTTCATAAAAATCAACATAAGCCAAGCCACCATTCATCACTTCATCAATTCAAGCATTTAACACATTATGGCAAGGCAATGCATGAGTCACACATATACATAATTTAGCAATTATTCACTCATGCAATTTGAAATGTAAACTCCTCTCCTACCTCAAGAGAAGAACCACAATCCAAACACTTCGATTGCCTCGATTATTTCACGTCATCGTCTGGAATATGATCCTATCATCAAAATCACACATATATATACATGCCATTAATAAACCATTACAAGGCATCATCACATAGACTCATTATCAAGTCCTAAACTTGCCTAAACTCCAATTCGTATGCTTGTGTTAGGCTTTGGGAATTCCTTTCCCAAAACCAAGATTCTCTAAGTTTCAAAGGGTTAACGATCTAAACAACAACACCATGGCCCATATCCATAAGGCTTCCAAATCATCTCATGAGTCACTCAACTATCATCACCAATTAACAATTCCCAAATGGCATATATCAAGACCTAAGACTTCATCAATTCAAATATCCATTTCCTTAGTCCACTATTACTGGTTTACAACCATTATCAACATCATAAACATCAACACCTAAGACTAATTCCTTAAATCATCATAAACATCAACACCTAAGACTAATTCCTTAAACCATTATCAACCATTATCAACATCAATATTCAACTCCTATCCCTCAAAAATTCATTTCCATGTATAAAATCATTCTAAGGTATCAAAAATAATCAAGATCACCTATTTAGCCAAAATCCCCAATTTATCATACTTAGGGTTTTTATCAAAATCAACCAATCAACATCAATCTTTACCATCTTCATAAAACATTTCATCCATAATAATATTCATTCACATTAGGTACTATCCCATATTCAAGAATCACCCATCTAAGCCATTCAAACCTAGGGTTTCCATTTCCACCCATATGCAAGGTTTCTAACATCACCATCTTCAACCCAATACCCCAAAACCATAAATGAGATAAGGAGGAGGTAAGAGACCTTTACCTCAAGTCCAAGCTCCACCAAAAATGAAAATGAGAGTGAGGAAGAGGGAGATGGCCAATGCAAGCTCCCCAGTCTTTCATTTTCAAAAACCCTATCTCTTCCAAACCCTTATTCTCTTCCAAACTTCCACATTCTCTATTACATCATCAACAATCAAGTAAGTTCTCAATCCCTTTTTCTTTTCAAATTGTATTTTTCAATTTTAGAATTTTATGCGGTTAGGATTAGGAATAGAAGACCATTGGAATTGATTGTTGTTAGATAAGAATTTATTTGGTGATTGAATGCATGAAGAATGGGGGTTGTTGATGCGCGACCCTATTTTGTAGTTCCAGAAACTGTGATCCCACGCGTAGTGTACCACTGACGCGTAGCGTAGGCAAAATAGGCCACGCGAAGCATCAGGCCCCTATTTTGCTTTTTCTTAATTTTTAGGTTTTATTTATCTTTTGTAAAATATATGTTATGTTACTTTCTGTTTTAAAAAAATGAAAAATGAAAAATTTTGTTCCTTTTTTTTGTTTGTTTGTTTTTCTTTTAAATTAATAATGTTTCTTGTTTTGTATGTTAGTTATACTTTCTTGCTAAAACTGTAAAAAAATAATAATTTTGTTTTAATATGCATGTATGATGTCAGATGTATGTATATAAAGTTGAATAAATTTTGTTTTGTTTACATGTATAAATTATTGTTTGTTTACTTTTAATTTATTTTAAAAAAATATCAAAAATATGCATGTTTATGAATTATTTATGTTTTATAGTGTGAATTCATTTCTGTTTTATATCAAAAATAAAAAAAAATATTGTGATGCATGAGTGAAATTTATTTTATATATGTTGATATTTGCTTTTAAATAAAAGTGTGCATGTTTTGTTGATTCCTTTTAAATGTTTGTTTAAGTTAAATTTCATTTATAGATGGCTCTGAAGAAGTCTATCCCCACCACTGGTCCTAAAAGACAAAGAAGGGCCACAAATACTAATACCACTTTTGAGGATCCTGATCTTCAGGGAGAAGAGCAGCTTGAACCTCGTGACCTTACTAGGTTCAGGACAGATGCCAAAGATTGATTTGGGAGAGGGTCCTTGATCTGGGAGCTGGTTATTATCTTGAGCTACAGGATGAAATTAACAGGAGGAGATGGGGTCTCTATTTTCCTTACCTACTGAGGGAGACCCTATGATAAGTCTTGAAAAGACTTATAATTTTACCTTTAATTTAACTTAATCCATTAAGTATTGTTGAGTTTGGCATTGTTTAAGTAATGTTTTGTCATTCTTTGGGTTTTACTTATTTAATTAAAAAGTGTATTGAATTGTGCAAGAAAATGGATAAAAAGATAAACACATAAGGAAGAAAGCTTATTGAGAAATCCAGTAACTCAGCATACATACGCTAAAAGGCCAGCGTAAATACGCCAGGCATCTGTTTACTTGTGTTTGATAGGATCCAAGTATAGGAGTTCAGTGTATGTACGCCCAACTCAGCATATCATACGCCCATTTAAACTGACCAGATCTAGAATCCCAGCATACATACGCTGGAAAGGAGCCTACCAACGAGTAAAGAAAGAAGAACAAAGTGCCAAAGATAGTGGCCCAATGTACATACGCTGGGTAGGAAGGCGTACATATGCCCAGAAACAGAACCAAACCATCAGACCAGTGGCCCAGCGTACATACGCTGGGTAGAAGGGTGTAAATACACCCAAAACATAATCAAAACCACTAAGATAGTAGACCAGCATATATACACTGGTCCATTAGCGTCTATACATGCAAATCATTATGGCCAAGGCGCACAACACCCAACCAGGCAGCATTCCAGTGTACATACGCCCCTCTAATTTTCAGTGATTTGTTCAGTTATGTAACTTTTATTTATTTGCTTGTAAGCCCCTCTAGGGAAAGTGCATGATTTAGCTTTATTAGATAGTTAGTTCAAAGCATAAAACTATATATAGGTAATTTCCTTGTAACTTAACACAGAAGCAATAATATTACTCTCATTTTCTGATTCTCAATCTCTCTCTAAACTTTTTCTCTCTCTTTCATGGCTCTCTACATTCCATCTTCTAAATCCAACTCCATGGGTTACTAAGCCCCTAGGGTCGGGATTGCTAAGGTTTGCAATGGATTCTTGAATCTAAATTGAGGTGATCATCTCCTGAAGCATGAGGAGAACTAGTTGAGAAGTGGAGCTACTCTACTAGATTGACAAATCTAGACCTAATTAAAGCATTTCACCAGTGAGGAATCACAGTTGAAAGCTTAGGTAACTTCTAGCTTCCTAGATAATTCAGGCCTAGTAATTAGGTGAATAGTTAGGGTTCGAACCCCAATTTCGTATTAGATTTCTTTGTAACTAAACATCTAAGGGATTAAGGTTTAATGCTTAGGAATTAGTGTTAATCACCTAAGGAATTAGGGATTAACCATTTATGAAGTTGTCTTCTTGAGTCTGAAGCTTAATTGAACGTTAATTGCATGTTTCCTGATGAAATTATGAGATAAAGTAATCCTGACCTATTCTTCATTAATTACATTTCACCTATTATATTGTTTCTCAAAATACAAAAACTTAGAAATTGAAGAAAAGCATAATCAAAATAAATCCTATCCTATTTTGTTCTGGTTCAGCTTGTACTAGTCCTAGGTTGTACTAGTCCTACGCCCAACTGGGGCGTAGCTACGCGCAAGAGCCCAATTTTGACAAAAAGAAGGAAAAAAGCACGCGTACAAACGCCAGAGACCTAGAGTACCTATGTGTGGTGGGTCTAATGCTTCAAATAAAGAAAATAAATTCAGCGTACATACGCTAAGATTCAGCGTTCCTACGTTGAGATTCAGCGTTCCTACGCTGAGGTTCTGTCAGAAAACAATAAAAAGGACAGATTATCTGGCATACCTACGCTAAAATCTGGCGTACCAACGCCACGAGTTTGCTTTGCCAACTGATGCAACCAGAGAGTGGGCGTACATACACCTAGGGTCTGCGTATATACGCGTGACCCAGGCTTTGCCAACTGATGCAACCAGAGAGTGGGTGTACATACGCCCAGGGTCAGCGTACATACGCGTGACCCAAGCTTTGCCACCTGTTGCAAACCAGAGAGTGGGTGTACATACACCCAGGGTCAGCATACATACGCGTGACCTAGGCTTTGCCGACTGATGCAACCAGAGAGTGGGTGTACATACGCCCAGGGTCAGCGTACATACACGTGACCCAAGCTTTGCTATCTGTTGCAACCCAGAGAGTAGGCATACATACGCCCCGGGTCAGCGTACTTATGCGTGACCCATGCTTTGTCAACTGATGTAACTAGTGAGCTAGTGTACATACGTTGGTTGTGGACATACATACGCTAGGTTCTGTAGTATATATATCACACCCAGCGTACAAACCCTAACTTCATCCCCATTCATGTTGGAAGATCTAGTTCTTGAAGGAAAAAAAGCCTATTCTTTGGATTCCATTGAAAGGTAACGTCTCTTTCCTCCTTAATTTTAGTTAATGGCTAGAATCATTGCATCCTACCGTTTTAATTTTGAAATTATTACATCCATCATGTCTATTCATCTCACGTTTTCATTTTTCTCTTATTATGTTTGCCTCTGCATTTACACCCATTTAGGCTTTTATAAATACCACACATACCATCCACAATGACCACAAGACCACAAAGAGTCATTAAGAAAACTGAGAATTGTTTAAATGAAGAGTGTGAGGAAAAGCTAGAAAGAAAGGGGAAAAGGGATGGCTACTTCAAGCACCCCTGTTTCCCCACCACCCAAAAAGATTAAGAGCAATAAGGGAGAAAAGAGGTGCAAAAGAACTAAGGATTTTGATTGGCTTAGATTTAGGGATCTCAAGGCTGCCCAGGAATATAAGGGAAAATTCAAAAATAGAGGAGTGGTAAGGGAAAGGTCTCTGGTCCTTGATGAGGAAGAGTGTTCTAATCTTGATGTCAAGGCTGCCATGTTTGCAAGGGGATGGCAGTATTTTAATGAAAATTTAGGCCATGGATATCAAGAACTCACCAGGGAGTTCTATGCTAGTTTAAGGAGTAATTCTAATGAGGTACCTTATTCCTCTTATTTGAAAGGAGTCACTATTTCTCTCTGGCAGCATATTGAATAAGATTTTGAAAATACCCATGTTAGATGATGAAGAATGTCAATACACTTGGATAGTGGATGTCTTTCATAGGGCTGAAAATGAAAAGCTTAGGCAAGAAATATTGGAGGAATGCTATGAACAGGGTGCTGTATAAGAAACCAAAGTGGGTGGTGCACCAAAATGTGTGAAGAAAAGTTGTTTGAACCATTTTCCCCTCTTATGGTGCCACTACATCCTCTCATCCCTGCAACCTGTAGCTCATGCTACTGAGGTTGTCATTAAAAGATTGGTGTTGATTTATTATCTAATGAAAGGCCTATATGTTAATTTGGGTGATTTAATATTGGTTGAGATGGTGAAAGTAATTGAAAAAAATCTTCAATTGCCATATTGCTCCATTGTTACTTTGCTGGTAAAAAGGAATCACGTTAGGTTGAAGAATGAAGAACTGACAAGGGTCAAACCTGAAAGGATTATGGACAAGAACTGGGTGAGAGACCAAATTCACCTCTTTGTGCCTCAAGAGCCAAAGCGTCCCAAACAAACCAAACCATCATCTTCTGCACCATCACCCTGAACAGGTCCAGTACTTCTTTTGATCTTTCTATGATAATACAAGAACTCCAAGCCATGAAAAAGATGCAGTTAGGGACCTATGATCTTGTCCTCAACCATGATCTCATGTTGAGGAAGATTGCCACTACACTAAATGTGGACCATACTGAAGAAATGGGAGTTCCAACTGACAGAGACTTATGGTTGGCTTCCATTGGGTTCACCATTCCCCCTGAGGACACACCATTGGCAACTGAATTTCCACCCTACCCTAAGCAAGACAATGATGAGCCTATGGATGAAGCTGCTGAAGAGGAAGATGAAGAGGAGGACTAATAACTTAATCTGCTTTCACTTATGCTGTGTTGTAATAACTTTATTGTAGTATCTTTTCTTGAACAATGTGTTTCCTTTTCAGTTGTAATGAAATTAATTTCTATGTTAATTGTTCAATTTTATTTCTTTTCTGCTTTGTATTGTTCAATTCTTACAACCATCGCTCACCAAATCCTTGACCATATAAGTAAAAAGGGAAGTAATTTATCTCTTAATCTCATTAACTTATGAAATGTTTTAATTGTGCTTAATTTAGAACCCATCTTAATTATTGAAATCTTGCTGATTCTCAGGCATCAATTAGATAAATTAATTGATTCGCATTGCTTAATTCATGATCCCTGTCCATAACTGTTTTCATCCTTAATTATTTATATCGTCACCATGCTAGTTAGCAATCTAAATTTATAATCTCGCATTAAGTTTGGGGACATGATTGGCTGATTACCTGTAATTTATTAGCTTTTGAGTCTTTATTATTATTTTTTTCTGAGTGTGTCTACATTCTTGCTTAGTGAGATAGAATTTACTTTGGTGCTTGCTAATGATTATTTGTTTGCCAATTGGAAATGATGAAGGCCTACTTTGAAAATTAGTCAGGGCCAAATTTAGCCATCCTAATTACTATTAAGTATCTTTTGACTTAATAATCATGTTTGAGCCTGAGACCCCTTCATTCTAATTATGTACCTAACTTTATAAGCCTATTTATCTAAGAAAAACCAAGTGAATTGTCCCTGGATGTACCACTGATGGATTACTGGGTCTTAACTTATTGCTAGGAACTAGCAAGTTCCAAGTTTGGGGATGAAGAGTGTGCTTAAGAGCAATTAAAGAACACACTCTGACCTTAATTATTGATGGGAATGTTAAGAAATGAAAGGAAGAATAGTAAAAACAAAAGAAAAGTGAAATATCACCAAAACAATTCTTATATAGAAAAAAAGAAAAAAAGAAAAAAATGGTATTAGGAAAAAAAAAAAGGTTGATTAAGAAAGAAAGAGTCCAAAGGACAGAAAGATAAGAAGGTGCAAAGCATCACAATTAGTTAAGTTATCCTTCATCTGAGAAAAATAAAAGCAAAAGAGCTGGTTAATAGAAGCATTTAAGTTAAGATTGAGGCAAGGCATTAGTGGACACATCTTTTAACCCAACACTAACTAGAAAAACAAAAATGGAGCTTGTAGCCTAACCCCATTACAAGTTTAAAAAGCCCTTACTGATCCAATTATGCTAGCATATGTCATGATGTTTAGAACTATTTCAAGCCTATGTTGATCTGACAATTATGCAGATGATGAATACATGCAATTAACCCTATACACTGAGAGAACAGTGAAACATTATTCTATGTAAGGAAAGCATCACCACCTTGTTCCCAAGGGAAGTGTGAGTAATTATATTTTCAGAAGATACAGAAATAAAACATGAATGGTATTCAATAATTATGGCATGAATTAAGTTAAGGGAAGGTTGATTATCTTGAGCAAGTGTAATTGACTTAATTAATCTGATTCCTTGCTTGAGGACAAGCAAGCTTTAAGTTTGGATATGTGATAAGGCTTGAAAAGACTTAATAATTTTACCTTTAATTTAACTTAATCCATTAAGTATTGTTGAGTTTAGCATTGTTTAAGTAATGTTTTGTCATTCTTTGGGTTTTACTTATTTAATTAAAATATGTATTGAATTGTGCAAGAAAATGGATAGAAAGATAAATACATAAGGAAGGAAGCTTATTGAGAAATCCAGTAACTCAACATACATACGCTAAAAATCCAGCGTACATATGCTAGGCATCTATTTACTTGTGTTTGACAAGATCCAAGTCCAGGAGTTCAGCGTATGTACACCCAACTCAGCGTATCATACGCCTATTCAAATAGACCAGATCTAGAATCCTAGTGTACATACGCTGGAAAGGAGTGTACCAACGAGTAAAGAAAGAAGAACAAAGTGCCAAAGACCAGTGGCCCAGCGTATATACGCTGGGTATGAGGGCGTACATACGCCTAGAAATAAAATCAAAAGCACCAAGACAGTAGACTAGCGTACATACGCTGGTCCCCTAGCGTCCATACGCGCAAATCATCATGGCCAAGACACACAACACCCAACCAGGTAGCATTCCACCGTACATACGCTGGTATGTGGGCGTTCCTTCATGCAGCTAGGAGGGAAACCAGAAACACTTGATTTTTTATTATTTGTTCAGTTATGTAACTTTTATTTATTTGCTTGTAACGCCTTCTAGGGCAAGTGCGTGATTTAGCTTTATTAGATAGTTAGTTTAAGGCATAAAACTATATATAGGTAATTTCCTTGTAACTTAACACAGAAGCAATAATATTACTCTTATTTTCTGATTCTCAATCTCTCTCTAAACTTTTTCTCTCACTAAACTCTCTCTTCCATGGCTCTCTATATTCCATCTTCTAAATCTAACTCCATGGGTTGCTATACCACTAGGGTTGGGATTACTAAGGTTTGCAATGGATTCTTGAATCTGAATTATGGTGATCATCTCTTGAAGCATGAGGAGAACTAGTTGAGGAGTAGAGCTACTCCGCTAGTTTGACAAATCCAGACCTAATTGAAGCATTTCACCAGTGAGGAATCATGGTTGAAAGCTCAGGTAACTTCTAGCTTCCTAGCTAATTCAGGCCTAGTAATTAAGTGAATAGTTAGGGTTCGAACCCCAATTTTGCATTAGATTTCTCTGTAACTAAACATCTAAGGGATTAGGGTTTAATGCTTAGGAATTAGTGTTAATCACCTAAGGAATTAGGGATTAACCATCTGTGAAGTTGTCCTCTTGAGTTTGAAGCTTGATTGAACCTTAATTGCATGTTTCCTGATGAAATTGTGAGTTAAAGTAATCCTGACCTATTCTCTATTAGTTAGATTTCACCTTTTATATTGTTTCTGAAAATACCAAAAATTTTTAAATTGAAGAAAAGCATAAATAGAATGAATCCTATAATATTTTGTTCTGGTTCAGCTTGTACTAGTCCTAGGTTATGGTAATTACCTCAATCCCTGTGGGACGATCAAATATATTACAAGTTTAACAATTGGTACGCTTGCCAAAAGAATTTAATCATCTGATGATTAAGCATCAAGTTAATGGCACTGTTACCGGGGATTGTTGAGTAATATCAATAATCCTTGGACCGGTACTAGACTGAACCATTTAATTCTATTTTACATTTAGTAGCAGTTTAATTTTTGTATTAGTATAGTAGTAGCTTGTGTGTAGCAGTAGCAGTAGCGTTGAAATTGATTCTGTGAAATATCTGGTGTATGCAGTCAAGGAACAGAGGAGAGCCATTCTTCTTTGATCCTGATACTAGTCTGTTAGAGCGTAGACTTAAAAAAAGAAAAAATAAAAAGAGCAACAAGAAATGGAACAGAGGAGAGTTACACTAGGTGACTACTCCAGACCTACTGAAGAAGGATCACAATCCAGCATCCTTAGGCCTCCAATTGCAGCTAATAATTTTGAACTTAAACCAGTTTTGTTGTAATTGGTTAGAAATGATTAATTCGGAGGAAGTGAGGTTGAGGATCTAAACTTGCATCTAGCAACCTTCCTCCAAATTTGTGATACAATTAAGATGAATGGTGTCCCTGATGAGGCAATAAGATTGAGATTATTTCCTTTTTCTCTAAGGGATCAAGCTAAAGCCTGTTATAGAGCCAACTAAGAGGCAGCATATCTACTTAGGAGGATTTACAAATAAAATTTTTGATTAAATATTTCTCTCCTTCCAAGTATGCCAAGTTGCGCACAGAAATCAGTTGTTTCCAACAGAGAGAAGGTGAACCTCTGATGGAGGCATGGGATAGGTACAAAGAGAGTTTGAGGAAATGTCCTCATCATCGAATCCCTGATATGCAACTGCAACACCTCGGTTTTCCAGACTCGAATCCCAATGTGATCAAAATAAAGATTAATAAAATTATGAGTAAATACAGGTAAATTTTTTTTCGCGTTTGAAATATTTCTAAACACTTCGATGATTACATCAAGACCCGAACCATAGAAAACCGAAGCGTGAAATTTAATAAACTGAACTGGATCGATAACTAACTTGCCCATAACGGTATACAAAATAGTAGAGTTTACATCGGAAGAAGAATGTGTATATCGGGCAAATGCCTAGTCCCATATATGACTATATGAGAAAAGGCTCGGTCAAACATGTAAATACTTGACATATACTTATTGGATCAAAACCTATCTATTCACTCACAACATACACATGCATTGCCTAAGATAAATATATATATACTTATACATTCGGGGTCATGCCCCAACTACTACCACTGCCCATATCTCATATGTACCTATTTATTCACCTAGTGGCATTAATGCAAGCATCACCATCGTCAATACACATTATTCAAATTTCAATTCCTCTAGTACTCATCAAATCATCTCTTACATACTAAATATATATATTCACTATTAATGAATAAGAAAGATTATCTTACACATATCCAAAATCACTAAATCATCAATATCATTATATACAATTTATTCAATACATTAAAATTCATAATTGATGCCGGCCAAGGCACTTCCACTACCACTGTTTACCTTCACCAAAACGTCAATGTAAAATCCAAACTCATCCCATGGCAACCTGCATCATAATGCTAAAAAGGAGACTACATGGAAGAGTGAGTTATACATTCAAAATGACGAATATAATATATATTGTGATCATGTGTATATGCATATAATCATCATGTGTGCTTTACTATAAAACCATTAAATCATCATTCAATCATCATCACATTATTATAATAGGCATACAAACATCATGAATCGCAATTCACAACATAAGCAAGCACAAGCATATACACAATCACATTGCCACTTATCATCAAGGGCATTCACAATCATCATTATTATTTTATTAAATCTTTATTCACTTCCTCCTCGCAAGGGGTTTCTTATCTCTCGTGGTCATCCCATCTCAAATGCCATGCACCTATGACTAATGCATATGTCAACTGTTTAATGCATATGCAATGGATCTATTTCAAACACCCATGTGCACATGGTATCTCAAGTGATCGCAACCACTTATAATCATCATCATATTGGTTTCCCGCCTCGCAAGGGGTATTCCCTCCTCGTGATCGCAACCACGGAATATCATAGGAACTCGTAAGCCCTTTTCATTTCAAGTACCAAGTGATCGCAACCACTGGCTTATCATCATACAATCCCGCAGGATGTTTCGTTATGATCGCAACCACATTTCAATCATTTCATAATGTTTTCCCGCCTCGCAAGGGTATCTCACCCTCTCACATAGGGATATCTTTTAATTTAACATTTTTGATGAATAACATACAATCATTTAGAAAGCCCCTCAAGGCATATCATTCATATACTTAACATTACCACTCAACATATCTCTTGTATATATATTTCACATCAAGCAGGTGAGTCAATATTCAAAATCATCCATAATGGCATCACATTATTATCACCACGTACTCAATTTGTGGATTCTTGTAATATTATTCATTGCCATTATTTCTCCTATATATATATATATCGGTGTGGCATTTACACATTTCGTCATTATAATACAAACCACACATACAAGACCATACTTATACCACTCATAATGGTATACAACAAAATCATCAAATGATCTGTAACATTATTCGTTATTACCCATTATCATTGTCATCTTCGATTCATCGGTTGTTAACAAACACCTCATCATTTAATCATTCTCTTAAAGGGTTCATAGTCACCTAAGTGTATATCTCTTAACTCCTTATCAAACCCTTATCGTCATCCTTCCATTATTCCTTTCTAGGTGGCGAATATATCATAAGTAATTCATTTTTTATGGTATCGATCAATCTCAATCACCACTATGTCGTTTCATTATTAAGTACCCCATACATGCCTTTAATCATCTCACCGTAGAAGGAAAAAGGGTCAACCATATGCCCAAGACAAGAAAATGGAATAAAATCCAACTCTGGTAAAACTCGTTCAAGCGAGATTCACCTTCGCTTGAACGAGATCGGCAATGCTCGCTTGGGCGAGCCCCTTCGCGCGAGCAAAAATCATCCAGCAGTGTTTCTACGCTCGCTCGCTTGAGGGAGACTCCCTCACACTCGGTCACTCACTCAAGCGAGAATCGTCCAGTATCAATTTCCACTATCGCTCGCTTGAGCGAGATACTCGCTCGCTTAAGCGAGAATCGACCAGAGGCTATCCTTTCGTTCCTTACACGTCTCGCTTGAGCGAGGCATACCAATGCCAGCCACTCACTTGAGCGAGATTGTTCTAGCATTAGACCCCCGTACTTGCTCAAGTGACTCACGCTCGCTTGAGCGGAAAACGTCCAGCATCCTTTCCTCTCTCACTCGCTCAAGCGCGGCCACGCCCGCTTGAGCGAGATTCGTCCAGTATCTCCCCTGTTCACGTCACACACGTCTCGCTTGAGCGAGACACTCACTCGCCTGAGCAAGATTAGGCTAGAGGCCATGTAACCAACATAGAGGATTCTCGCTTGAGCGAGGATATCAGATCATGCGCAGAAAACATGAGAATTCATAACTCAACATACCAAAACTCACACTAATAAGAATTGATCAAAATTGATATGGCAAATTCATCATACCAGGCATTTAAAAACTTGTCCCAAATCTTCATACTCAATAATATTCATTCCAATCTATTAATCATGTTAAATTTAAACTTATCATCATTATATATATATATATATATATACATTTCCATAACAATTCAACACATATTCTCACACCATTCCTAAAAATCATCAACTTGCCATTCATATTACCTCAATAAATATATGGCAAGGTAAGCATGAGTATTAAACACATACATCAATCACTATCAATCTACTCATGCAATTTGAATGTAAACTCCTCTCCTACTTTGAGGGAAAAGCCACAACCAAATGCACGCTCTGAATATTCTGCCATATAAATCCGGAACACAATCTACACATCACATACATATGCATTCATGCAATTAATAACCATTTCAAGGAATTTCTCATAAATTCTAAATAATGACTCGCACATTGTAAGGCTTATGAACAAGTTCCAAACTTTGTCAAAACATTAATTTATGCCATTTTGTTAGGCTTCGGGAATTCCTTTCCCAAAACCAAGATCCTCTAGATCTTAAAGGGCCAACTATACTCATCAATAACAATATCACCCTCATTATTCATAATGCATTACTACTACCCATTTTCCATTCAAGTTCATCATGAGCCTCTTAGCTCCTATCAAACCACTATCCATCAATAATTTCATATGGCATACCCAATGGTCTAAGATCTCATCTAGACACATGCTTATCTTAATAACCCCCCACATTCACCATGGATTTGGTGTTCATATCCATCACTCTTGGTTATCTACCATTATCATTATTACCACAATAACAACTCCATACATTGGGCATCATATATTCATTTTCAAAAATCAATTCCTTTACTCAACCATATACATGTATACTCACATGCTCACATCTTCCAAACCTCAAGATTAGGACCTCATTAAAATCCACTCAATTCAATAATCCTACCAAACATTTCCAAACATTATCTCTATCCACAAAACCATTCTCATGACCACCACATCATTAATTTCACCCTGTATGCTAAAAGCCCCAAATCATCAATACTTAGGGTTTCATCAAAACTCAATAACCATTATCAATATTTATCAACCATCACCAATGGCTATCTCTCATCATTAAACATACATTTTATTCACATTTTATAATTTTTTCCTAATTCCTAGGGTTTGGGTTCCATTAAGCACAACACTCATCATTAATGTCCATCATCGTCTACCATATTAATTGCCATTTTTGTGTACCCTACCATGCGCTCCTAAAACTCATATTAATTACACCCCATCTTAGGGTTTCTCATCATAAATGCTTCCACTCCTAACCCATATACATTAAACTCTCTCCCAACAACCACTACCCAAAACCTAAGGCATAAGGCTCAAGAAAAGAAGGGAAATCCATACCTCAAGCCAAAAGAAAAGAGCTCTAAGAATAGGGAAGGAGGAGCATGAAAATAAGAAGAGAGGAAGAGCTTCAAACCACCATTGCCTTCTCCTCTAAGCTTGAAGCAACCAAAATGGAAGGAGAAGGGAGAGTGTAACACCCTAATTTAATAAATCATAGACGGTAAAAAGAGGAAATTTTTTTTTGTCCGTAAGAAAAGGAGATCAGAATGCCTTGGTACAAAGAAACGAGAGGAGAAGAAGAACAAGAAAGATAAAACCGATCCAGGGAGCTGACAGCGGAAGAAAGGGAAATTGCTTAGGCGAACCACGCAGCAACGCGTACTCGCTCAAGCGAAAACTTCTCTCCGTATTCGCTCACTACACTCGGTATTTCCGCACTCAGAGTCCAGAGCCTAATTCACTCGGAAGGATCCGATCTCAGTTCACTCGGATTGGGCTCTTACACTTGCTAGTCCCACTCAGGGATGGTCCCCACTATTACCCACTCGGAATCTATGAATGCTCCTCACTCGGGACAACCTTAGCACCCTTTTTGTCACTCAGGGTATTTCACTTGGTTTACACTCGGTAGCCATAATCCGCCTACTCTAAACATTCTACTAAGCTGAGACTCACTCAGATTCTTTTATTACCAACCATTTACTACAGTGGGGTCCCTTAGAGTCTAAGGTGTCACTCTCCAGTCGGAAAACCTTCACTCGGCGGATTCTCACTCGGCTATATATACACAACTCTCCAATACATGACATACATTCATAGAACAGAATTCAATCAGCATCAACAGCATATGCACATGGAATAGTGCACTCAGTCCTGAGGGTATATATATATATATCATCTCATTAACACCATCACATGCATAATTAATTCTACACAACATCAGTAGCAATATAAACACAGATTATTCACTCGGTTATATGCATTCATCCTTTCAATAACGTTGCCACCCGCATGATCAATTCCAAACAATGTCAACAGTTAATACACACAGGGTAATTCACTCGGTTGCAAACATTCATCATCTCATTAACACCTTCGCATGCATAACCAATTCCAAACAATATCAACAGTAAATAGGCACATAGTATTTCACTCGGTTCCGCATTAGTGTGTATCGGTATAGACGTTGCAACGTAGGCTCTCAGCCTTTTTATACATAGCTCTCGGCTATCAAATCAGCTCCCAGCTGCTTGGCCGTTTTACAGGTACCCAACTGTTTGCCCACAGGTGACACCAACGCTCTCAGCGCCAACGGAGGTGTTCACAGGCAGCCTGAGTCCCACTCAAGGGCTACCTTGAGTCCCACTCAAGGATTTTACAGCGTCCCACGCTTAATAACCGATGGTAGTGTCCCACACTACGTGCTCCCAGCACAACGCATCCCATGCGCCACACGCGGATTCATCATATAACATAGAATTCATGCACACAACCTTCACTCAGTTATACATATTTCGCATGCAGTCGGTAATATGCATTTCCAGGATTCCACATATTAATTTAACACACACATACTTCCATGCAGTCATCATCATAGCTTCATTAACAACATATGAGCCCAATGCAATCGGTGTCAGACAATATCAAACTCCTAACAGCATTCTCCTCAACTCATGCATAACATGCACTCGGTATACAGTAGAGTCAGAACTTACTTAACTCATGCATCCATATGAAGATCAACAGGTTCAAACAAACATTCCAATCAGTACAACATAATATGCATTCGGTATACAACAGTGTCAAGACTTAATCAACGCATGCATCCATATGAATATGAACGGATTCAACAAAGCATTCCAATCAACACAATATAACATGCAATCGGTATACAACAGTGTCATGACTTTAATCAACGCATGCATCCATATGAATATGAACGGATTCAACAAAGCATTCCACATGCAAGCACATCATACAACAGAATACAGAATCATCATTATCAATACTCAAAACCCGTTCATAACCCATGCATTTAACATGTAAGGTACTCCCCCTACCAACTACGAGATTCCGAGAGGCTTTTCTGCTTGGGTGTTGGTTCTCTTCCTTGCTGTTTCACTCAACGTTTCCACTCGCTTAGCCTTTACTTGAACGCTGCTGCCCTCCACGAGTTGTGCAGAGCTATTTCTGCTTCTGCTTCAATGCTCGTCCTCTACTCATATGAGGGAGCTCTAACTCCTCTGCAGCACCGTCACTTGGCTTCCGAAACAGGGAATGGAACAGAGAGCAGAGAAGGAGAAGAGAAGAAGAAGGAAGAAGAAGAAGAACAAGAGAGAAAGAGAAGAAGGAAGAAGAGAGGAATCGCAGAGGGAGTTTCGAAGAATGCAAGGCAAGGAACCTTCGACCAAATATAAACACATGCACGAGGAAGAAATGGTGGGGTGGGAAAATGTGAGGGGCAGTCTGCTCACGTCACCCAGTCCCATCAGCACCCACTAAAGTCAATCACCCTTTTTAATCAGCACACCCTTGATTAATTAAGTTAATGGCAATTAATAAATAAATTCCCCCTTCTAAAATTATTATTTTAATGGTTTTATTCACCCGATACATTATTAAAAATTTGGGATATTACAGTTCTCCCCCACTTCAAAAGAATTTCGTCCTCGAAATTCAGCCGGTAACTCACCTTGGTCAAATAACTCGGGGTACTGCTGCCTCATGGCATCCTCGCGCTCCCAGGTATAAGAGGTATACCCGTCCTGCTGCCATTCCACTTCAACCAGTTGCACTTTCTTACTCCTTAATCGCTTTACTGATCAGTCCATGATCCTAGTTGGTATAGTTGCAGTGGTTAGATCTTCCTTGATTTCCACCTCATCATCAGGCATTGTGTGAGTAGAATCTGGCAGGTACTTCCTTAGTTGAGACACATGAAACACGTCATGTAATCGAGATAAATGAGTTGGTAATGCTATTTGGTATGCCATGGAGCCGACCTGTTTCAACACCTCATAAGGCCCAATGTATCGAGGGCTCAACTTTTTGCTTTTCAGGGCTCGCCCGACTCCTTTACTCGGTGAAGTCCTTAAAAATACCTTGTCTCCGACTGAAAATTCCAAAGGTCTGGTGCGTTTGTCATGGTAGCTCTTTTGCCTATCTTGAGACGCCTTCATCTTTTCTCTTATCACCCGGATCTGCTTTGAAGTTTGCTTTACAACCTCTGGTCCCAATAGCAGACTCTCACCCGATTTCGACCAGCAAGCGAGGTTCGGCATCTTCGACCATACAGTGCTTCGTAGGGTGCCATACCAATACTATTGTGATGGCTGTTGTTGTACATAAACTCGATCAGGGGAAGGTATTGCTCCCAATCCCCACCGTGCTCTAACACACACGCCCTTAGTAAGTCCTCTAAGCTCTGGATTGTTCGCTCGGATTGCCCATCAGATTGGGGGTGGTAAGCAGAACTAAGCCAAAGTTTTGTACCCATTTCCTGGTGCAGACTGGTCCAAAACCGGGACGTGAACCTAGGATCCCTATCTAATACGATGGAAGTCGGTATACCATGCAGTCGGACAATTTCACGAATGTAAATCTGAGCTAACTTATGCATCGGGTTCTTCATATTCACAGGCAGGAAATGTGCACTCTTCGTTAGTCGGTCAACAATGACCCATATCGCATCATGGCCCGCTCGGTTTTTGGGCAATCCCATGACAAAGTCCATGGCAATTGCGTCCCATTTCCACACGGGAATCTCCAGGGGTTGCAATGCACCATACGGCTTCTGGTGCTCCACTTTTGACTTCTGACAGGTGATGCACCGAGCCACATATTCTGCCACGTTCCTTTTTAATCCGGGCCACCAGAACTGGTTTCTCAGGTCATGGTACATCTTCATGGTACCCGGGTGGATACTTAGCAAGCTCTTGTGGGCTTCATCAAGCACTATTCTTCTCAATTCTCCTCCACCCGGTATGTATATTCTGTTTCTTACTCGGAAGATTCCATCTGATCCCTCGGTCAAGGACAAATCCTTACCTTTGGCCTGAGTCTTCTTCATCTCAGCCAAGTAGGAATCTGACTGCTGTTGCTCGTACATGGATTTCAAGAATTCATTGGCAATCCTCAGCGTGCCGATCGTCATTTTTCAAGAGGAGGGGATGTCAACGTGTAAGTTCATGTCTCGGAACTGTTCCAATAGCTCTACCTCCTTCACCATCATCACTGCTACATGAAGGGATTTTCGACTCAACACGTCGGCAACAACGTTCGCTTTACCCGGATGGTACTTTAGCTCGAAATCATAATCTTTTAAAAATTTCATCCATCTCCTCTGTCCCATGTTCAGTTCCTTTTGGTCGAATAAGTATTTGAGGCTCTTGTGATCACTGTATACTTCAAATCTGGACCCGTACAAGTAATGCCTCCAGATTTTTAATGCGAACACCACAGCTGCCAATTCAAGGTCGTGGGTCGGATAATGCTGCTCGTGAGGTCTCAATCGCCGAGAGGCATACGCTATCACTCGGTCTTTCTGCATCAACACGCATCCTAATCCGAGTCCTGATGCATCACAATAAACCATGAAGTTCTCTTGCAAGTCAGGTAATGCCAGTACTGGAGCAGTCGTCAACTTGTCCTTCAGCTCTCGAAAGCTGTTCTCGCACTCGGGACTCCATACGAAGGGAATGTTTTTCTGAGTCAATCTGGTCAGTGGTGAGGCCAACTTAGAAAAACCTTCAATGAATCTTCTATAATAACCTGCCAGGCCCATAAAGCTCCTTATCTTCGAGACCGACTTGGGTCTCTCCCATGCCATTATAGCTGCCATCTTTGAAGGATCCACCGAGACACCTTCCTCGGAAATCATATGTCCGAGGAAATGGATTTTATTCATCCAGAAATCACACTTTGAAAGCTTTGCAAATAGCTGCTTCTCCATCAACACTCGGAGTACCGCCCGGAGATGCTCTTCATGCTCCTCAGAAGTCTTAGAATAGACTAGGATGTCATCAATGAAAACAACTACGAATCGGTCTAAATACGGGTGGAATATGTTGTTCATGTAATTCATGAAGACAGCAGGGGCGTTTGTTACACCAAACAGCATCATTACATACTCGTAGTGACCATACCGAGTCCTAAAGGCAGTCTTTGGAATATCCGATTCCTTCACTCGGATTTGGTGGTATCCCGATCGCAGGTCGATTTTTGAGAAAATTGAGGCTCCACGCAGTTGGTCAATGAGGTCATCAATTCTGGGCAACGGGTACCGATTCTTAATCGTGAGTTTGTTTAGCTATCGGTAGTCTATACAAAGCCTCATGCTGCCATCCTTCTTCTTAACAAGCAACACAGGTGCACCCCAAGGTGATACACTCGGCCTAATGAATTGTTTTCCGAGCAACTCATCTACTTGCTTCTTCAGCTCGGCTAATTCAGTTGGGGACATTCTGTATGGTGCACTGGAGACTGGCTCGGCTCCAGGGATCAGGTCTATAGAGAATTCGACTTCTCTATTGGGAGGGACACTCGGTACGTCTTCAGGAAACACTTCTGGGAATTCACAGACAGTTGGAATTTCGTTCACTCGGGTTTTACTCTCTCCCTCGGTTAGACAAAGCATCATAAACAGTTGGGTTATACCTTGTGCTGTGTCGTCCTCATTGTGCTACCTCGGGAAGATTATCCTTCGGTTTCTACAATCCACTAACACCCTGTTGGCTGAAAGCCAATCTATTCCGAGCACAATATCAAGATCCTTTAAAGGTATGCACACCAAATCGAAAGTGAAACTCCGATCACACGACACAAATGTCACATCCTTACATATTAACGAGGTCAACACTTTAGGGCCAGTCGGATTGGCCACTTCCAAAGTCCGATCCATAAACACAGTCGGTAACTTTAAACGCTTTACACACTCATCAGCTATAAAAGATTGGGTGGCTCCCGAATCAAAAACAACATTAAGTGTATGTCTACCGAGTGAGCACTTACATTGCACCAGGTCATTTGCTTATGCAGCATCCTCTACGTTGATGGCGTAGACTCTTCCCACCGCTGGTTGGTCGGTATTCCTCTCTTGGTTATTTGAAGCAAGCATTATGTTTCCTCTGGCTCTGTTGCCTCTGCCGCTCGATCGTTGGTTATCATTCACTCGGTTTCTCCCTTGGAACCCTCCTTGACATACGCTGGTGTTTGCTTGACGGAGTTGGGGACAATCGGGGCGGATGTGTCCCCTTTTATTACAATGAAAGCACACCATTTCACCATTGTTGTTGCAGTCTCGGGCATAATGATTTCCTCCACACTTGAAATATTTCCCGTCTCTTACCACTGGTCGTCTTTCAGGCTGATTCCGTCCCCCAAATCTGGAAAAAGATTTGTTCCTACCAATGTTGCTTGGCCCCTTGAAGCGGGATTGCTGGGGCCTCAAAGAATGGTTAGCTCTGCTGCTCTGGCCTGAATGGGCCTTGTCATCCTCCTCAAATATCCTACACTTATTTACCAATGCAGGAAAACTTCGTATCTCTTAGTATCTACAAGCTCTCTTAATATCAGATCTTAATCCATTCTCAAATTTAAGGCACTTGGAACTCTTCGTCCCTGGTTGTTGGAAAGGTGGGTAGAATAGACACAACTCTTTGAATCTGGTCACATACTCCTCCACAGTTATGGAGCCTTGTTTCAACTCCATAAACTCCAACTCCTTCCGACTCCTTACTGTGTCGGGGAAGTACTTCTCCAAGAAGCATGTCTTGAAATCGTTCCATGTCAGCTGAGCATCATCATCAGGGAATCGGTTTCTGGCTATCTTCCACCAGTTTTCTGCCTCGTCACGCAGCATGTACACTGCACACTCAACCTTCTGGGCCTCGGTACAGCGAAGACCCCCAAAAATTCTTTCTAGCTCCTGAGTCCACTTAAACGCTGCCTCAGGGTTCCGTCCACCTAGAAATTCACTCGGCTTCCTCTTCAGGAAGCGGTCCAGCACTTGGCCCTCCTCAGCTCGAGGCTGTCCCTGCCTCTCAAACACATCTGCAAAGCGTTGGAATGCTGTGGCTATAGCCTCCATGCTTTGGCGATGCGTCATTCCTTATCCTAAAATTAACACCCCTTTAAGGATAAGTATACCAAGCCACTTACCACCGATCGGATTTCAGCCTAATGTTCATTAACTTAGCACATCATACTATTTCTATATGCTACACAAACAATCGGACCAGGAGTAAAACAACCTCCTATCCACAAGTCAATATCAACCAGGTTCAACTAGTATCACAATCAGGATAACCACTCGGTCAGAAAGCACACAACCGCTTACACTCGGTAAGCATACCTTGGCCTTGGACCTTTCGGTCTGCTCTGATACCAAAATGTAACACCCTAATTTAATGAATCATAGACGGTAAAAAGAGGAAATTTTTTTTTTGTCCACAAGAAAAGGAGATCAGAATGCCTTGGTACAAAGAAACGAGAGGAGAAGAAGAGCAAGAGAGATAAAACCGATCCAGGGAGCTGACAGCGGAAGAAGGGGAAATCGCTTAGGCGAACCACGCAGCAACGCGTACTCGCTCAAGCGAAAACTTCTCTTGGTATTCACTCACTATACTCAGTATTTCCGCACTCGGAGTCCAGAGCCTAATTCACTCGGAAGGATCCGATCTCAGTTCACTCGGATTGGGCTCTTACACTTGCTAGTCCCACTCGGGGATGGTCCCCACTATTACCCACTCGGAATCTATGAATGCTCCTCACTCGGGACAACCTTAGCACCCTTTTTGTCACTCGGGGTATTTCACTTGGTTTACACTCAGTAGCCATAATCCGCCTACTCTAAACATTCTACTAAGCTGAGACTCACTCAGATTCTTTTATTACCAACCATTTACTACAGTGGGGTCCCTTAGAGTCTAAGGTGTCACTCTCCAGTCGGAAAACCTTCACTCGGCGGATTCTCACTCGGCTATATGTACACAACTCTCTAATACATGACATACATTCATAGAACAGAATTCAATCAGCATCAACAGCATATGCACATGGAATAGTGCACTCGGTCCTGAGGGTATATATATATATATCATCTCATTAACACCATCACATGCATAATTAATTCTACACAACATCAGTAGCAATATAAACACAGATTATTCACTCGGTTATATGCATTCATCCTTTCAATAACGTTGCCACCTGTATGATCAATTCCAAACAATGTCAACAGTTAATACACACAGGGTAATTCACTCGGTTGCAAACATTCATCATCTCATTAACACCTTCGCATGCATAACCAATTCCAAACAATATTAACAGTAAATAGGTACATAGTATTTCACTACATTCCGCATTTGTGTGTATCGGTATAGACGTTGCAACGTAGGCTCTCAGCCTTTTTATACATAGCTCTCGGCTATCAAATCAGCTCCCAGCTGCTTGGCCGTTTTACAGGTACCCAACCGTTTGCCCACAGGTGACACCAACGCTCTTAGCACCAACGGAGGTGTTCACAGGCAGCCCGAGTCCCACTCAAGGGCTACCTTGAGTCCCACTCAAGGATTTTACAGCGTCCCACGCTTAATAACCGATGGTAGTGTCCCACACTACGTGCTCCCAGCACAACGCATCCCATGCGCCACACGCGGATTCATCAT
The DNA here is from genome assembly GCA_037962975.1 of Clitoria ternatea. Lineage (NCBI taxonomy): Eukaryota > Viridiplantae > Streptophyta > Magnoliopsida > Fabales > Fabaceae > Clitoria > Clitoria ternatea. The sequence continues at coordinate 14,992,817 of CM075672.1, read as the reverse complement.
ATAACATAAAATTCATGCACACAACCTTCACTCAGTTATACATATTTCGTATACAGTCGGTAATACGCATTTCTAGGATTCCACATATTAATTTAACACACACATACTTCCATGCAGTCATCATCATAGCTTCATTAACAACATATGAGCCCAATGCAATCGGTGTCAGACAATATCAAACTTCTAACAGCATTCTCCTCAACTCATGCATAACGTGCACTCGGTATACAACAGAGTCAGAACTTACTCAACTCATGCATCCATATGAAGATCAACAGGTTCAAACAAACATTCCAATCAGTACAACATAATATGCATTCGGTATACAACAGTGTCAGGACTTAATCAACGCATGCATCCATATGAATATGAACGGATTCAACAAAGCATTCCAATCAACACAATATAACATGCAATCGGTATACAACAGTGTCATGACTTTAATCAACGCATGCATCCATATGAATATGAACGGATTCAACAAAGCATTCCACATGCAAGCACATCATACAACAGAATACAGAATCACCATTATCAATACTCAAAACTCGTTCATAACCCATGCATTTAACATGTAAGGTACTCCCCCTACCAACTACGAGATTCCGAGAGGCTTTTCTACTTGGGTGTTGGTTCTCTTCCTTGCTGCTTCACTCAACGTTTCCACTCGCTTAGCCTTTACTTGAACGCTACTGCCCTCCACAAGTGGTGTAGAGCTGTTTCTGCTTCTGCTTCGATGCTCGTCCTCTACTCGTATGAGGGAGCTCTAACTCCTCTGCAGCACCGTCACTTGGCTTCCGAAACAGGGAATGGAACAGAGAGCAGAGAAGGAGAAGAGAAGAAGAAGGAAGAAGAAGGAGAACAAGAGAGAAAGAGAAGAAGGAAGAAGAGAGGAATCGCAGAGGGAGTTTTGAAGAATGCAAGGCAAGGAACCTTCGACCAAATATAAACACATGCACGAGGAAGAAATAGTGGGGTGGGAAAACGTGAGGGGCAGTCTGCTCACGTCACCCAGTCCCATCAGCACCCACTAAAGCCAATCACCCTTTTTAATCAGCACACCCTTGATTAATTAAGTTAATGGCAATTAATAAACAAATTCCCCCTTCTGAAATTATTATTTTAATGGTTTTATTCACCCGGTACATTATTAAAAATTTGGGATGTTACAGAGAGCACACCACACTCTAGGTTTTTAGAGAAGAAAATGATGAAAAGGAAGAGGAATATGAAAGGAGAAGAAGAAGAGATAAAGAGAAAGAGAGTAGGAAGAAGGAGAAGAAGTGGCATGGGAAATTGAGAGAAGGGGCAGTTTTGTTTTTAAATTTCATTCCCTTAATTAAAATCTTTCCGTTTTAAAATATACAGGATCTTCGTTTGGGCTCAATACTTAATCCAAAAATTATTCCAAATATAGATTCGGATTCCCAATAATATCCTTAATAGCCCTGACCAACGGCATGTCAATTAGAGATACTTGGTCCGACACCCATATTCTAATCGGGTATAATTTTATCTCATATAAGCTCAATAAATTATAAATATCCATAATAAATCCTAATTTAATTATTCTAATATTTTTGGGACACTCATAAATCCATTTATAATTCTTCAATATTTATTCCACATATTTATTCATTTTTATAAAATTCGGGATGTCGCAGCAACAAGTTACTATATTTTATAATGGAGTAAGACCAACCATTAAGGTCTTGATTGATGCCTCAGCTGGAGGCTCACTAACTACTAAAACTGTAGAAGAGGCCATAGAGCTGATTGATGTTATGGCTTCAAATGAATGTCTAGTTAGTGAAAGGAGCCAAATCCCTACGAGAGGGATACTAGAATTAGAAGCACAAGATGTTTATTTGGCTCAAAGTAAGTTGATGACTAAGGCTTTGGAGAAATTAAGTGTACAAATTTCAGAACTCCAAAAGCTTAGTCAAGTTTGTATGATGAGTTGTGATTTTTGTGGTGGAGACCATGAAAATAGCATGTGTGATCCAAATGTGCCTGCTGAACAAGTTAATTACATGGGGCAACAATATCAAAGGAATTATCCCTATAATTCCTTTAATCCTAACTATAGGAACCACCCCAATTTTTTATGAAAGAAGGGTCTACATTTGAATCAAAACATACCATAAAATCAGACCACAAATAGATCACAATAACCACTTCCCCCTCCCCCTAAAGAAAAGTCTGAACTTGAGAATGTTCTATCTCAGTTCATCCAAGCCACTCAGTGCAGTTTTAAAAATCAAGAAGCGTCCATCCGGAATCTGGAAAACTAGGTTGGACAACTATCTAAACAATTGGCTGAGAGGCAATCAGGAAATTTCCCTTGAGATACTGAGGTAAATCCTAGGGAACATTGTAAAACAATAACAATAAGGAGTGGGAAAACTCTGGTGCTCCCTACTCCAAGTCATGAAAATAATACAGAAAAAGAAGAAGAGCAGGAAAGTGAGGAAGTAAATAAAACTGAAAATAAAGTGGAAACAGAAAAAAAAAAGAAATTCAAGTTCATCAAAAGAAAAAAAATGACTTAATTTTTGAGGAAGCTGTCAAGCTAACTCCTGAAAAATTGAAGAATGCTTCATTCCCACATAGATTTAAGAAAATGTTGGAGGCGCAAAAGTTTGCTAAGTTCTTAGATGTGTTCAAAAAGCTTCACATAAATATTCCCTTTGTTGAAGCATTGCAAGAGATGCCTTCATATGCAAAATTTTTTAAAGAACTTTTGTCTAAGAAGAGGAAGCTTAAGGGAGATGAAATGATTGCCCTCACCCAAGAGTGTAGTGCAATTATTCAGAAGAAACTCCCTCAAAAGCTAGAAGATCCTGGATCTTTTACAATACCTAGTGCAATAGGGGATGTTCATGTTGGAAGTGCCTTATGTGATCTGGGAGCTAGCATTAAACTTATGCCTCTGGCCTTGATGAGGAAACTAGGAATTAATGACCTACAACCAACTCGCATGTCTTTGTAGTTGGCTGATAGGTCTATCAAATATCTTCATGGGATGCTGGAAGACTTGTTAGTAAAGGTAGATAAGTTCATCTTTCCAGCAGATTTTATAGTTCTGGATATGGAGGCTGATAGAGAGATTCCCTTAATCTTAGGGAGACCCTTTTTAGCTACTAGGAGAGCTTTAATTGATATAGAGAAGGGAGAACTCATGCTGAGAGTTCAGGAGGAGCAAGTAACTTTTAATGTCTTTAATGCTATGAAACATCTAACTGAAAAGATAGATTGTTTTATGCTTGAAGAAATCAAAAGCTATAAGACTCCTATGCTGTTAAAGGCTAAAGAAAAGGCTTTACAAGCCTTTTTAGAGGATGATTTCGACTCTGAAGCTGAGGAGTTGGATGATTCAGGTTGAGCTGCTGAATCTACTAAAAGTATGTGAAGTAGGGGATGCAAATGTTGAAATAAAAGAAAAATTAAACAATACTGCACTTGAGAAGTGTAAGCAGGTGTTTGAAGAAAAACATGATTTGAAACCCTTGCCTTCTCATTTAAGATATGTTTTCTTGGGAAATAACGAGTCACATCCAGTAATCATTAATGCTGAGTTATGTGATGAGGATGTAGACAAGCTGATAGGGGTTTTAAGAAAGCATGAATTTATAATTGGTTGGAACATTTCTGATCTAAAAGGGATTAGTCCATTATTTTGTATGTATAAAATTCTGATGGAAGATGACTATTCCCCAATTATTCAGCCATAAAGAAGGTTAAACCCCATAATGAAAGAAGCTATGAGGAAAGAAGTGGTTAAACTCCTTAATGCAGGGATCATCTATCCTATCTCGGACAGCGCTTGGATCAGTCCAGTCCAAGTGGTGCCTACGAAAGGAGGGATGACCACTGTTAAAAATGAAAAAGGTGAAGTCATTGCCACTAGTGTTGGAAATATGTACTAAAAGCCTATATGGGACGTATCATTTTGAATAAGTCATTTTTTCTTAAATAGTTTAACAACCTTTATTTATCCTTGGAGTAACAGGTCATATGAGAGTTATTCCTAAAATATCCCTAGTCAAGTATTTATGTGGGGATATGTAAATACATTAAGATTAGTGTGTGAGTGTACTAATGATCTGATCTCACAGATCATGGATATAAATGATATCAAGTCTTTACACGGGTACACATTAAGAGTAATGATGTACTGGACAGATCCACCATGAGAATGTTGCATGGATCGTTACATGAATGTCAAACGATTCTCAATGTGATAATGGTATATGTAGTCCTTTGACCTGAAGTCACTACGATTCCTACATAAGGAGTTTGTTGTTTTAATACAATCAAATGTCTTCTGTAACAAGAGGACTATAAAGGTTGTGGTTAGGCAATAAACAAATTATACAGAGGGATGTGAGTGATGTAGATGGGATTTATCTCTCCTATGTGACAGAAGTGATATCTATAGGCCACTTGATAGAGTGATACTAAGGAAATACATGGTCATGCTAGAAAGAACAAATATTGGATATTTATTTGGATAAAGTCTATTCCGGTATTAAGTAAAATAAATTGGACCGTACAAGGATGACGCGACCATGCCTTGGGCCCAATTAGGTCAAACCTAACTCATTTAGAATGAGTAAGGAGCCCACTCTTTAGAAAGCAAATTAGGTCAAACCTAATCCTATAAATAGAGCATAAGATGCTCATAGGCGGCTAACCAAAAAGAGACACAAAATACGTAAAAGTTACAAAAGCTACACGCCGTCAAAATAGCATTTGGAAGGTGTAGCATTTCTGGTGGGAGTACTCGTATGGACTCCTAAAGGACGAGGCTATGACTGCTTCGATTCGATTTTCTTCAAGAGGTAATCCTAAAACGTAATATTTGTTTTTTGTGTTTGTCTTATGCTTTGAAACACAGCGCTTTGTAAATCCTATGGGAATCCTTGTATTTCTGCTGCTCATGCACTAGGGATTCCCTAACAGTGGTGTCAGAGCTAGGTTGCAAAACCGTGTTTTGGGCAAATGTTTGTTCAAAGAACATGTAAAAATAAAATAAAATTTCTTTTACGAAAAGAATTCTAAAGGTTGAATCCTTTTGCAAAGGTTGCATCTTTTATTAGATATGTTGCAAAGATTACATTTTTAAAGAGATATTATATAAAGGTTTCTTTTTTATGAGATATGTTACAAAGGTTGCATCTTTTGAAAGCTAATATCAATTTATTTTTGTTTTATGTATATTGATTGCTTTTCTCAACATTTTAATTAAAGAACATGTTTTTGGGATGTGCTTTATTATATGAACATGTTGTATGTTGCAATGGTGATTGTTTTATATGTGTTCTAATTATAAGGCATGTTTTATGTTTATTTAATTAAATTAAAATCAAGGGTTTATGCAATGCATGTCTATATGCTTTCTTTTTTCTAATATGAATTGTTCATGTGAGATTGTGTTTAGAAAGTTTAAGAGTTAAACCCTAGCCATAATGAAAACTAGGATTCAAAAGTTGAAACCTAGCCATAATGGTATTTTATTTATTTGTAAATGTTACAAATAAAATATTTGATTTTAATATTATATTTTAAATTCGATTTGTAAAAGTTGCAAATCAAATGTTAATTGTTTGTTAAATTTAAAGTTTGTAAGAGTTCCAAATTTAAATAATTTATTCTTATTTAATTTTAATAGGATTTGCATCGTTTGTGATCTTTTTAAAATTAATATGATTTGTAAGAGATACAAATTTAAATAATTTATTCTTATTAATTTTAATAGGATTTGCATCATATGTGATCTTTTTAAAATTAATGTGATTTGTAAGAGTTACAAAGTGATTCATATTTATTAAATTTAATCTGATTTGTAATTATTACAAATAGAAGATAAGATCTTTATTAAATTTAATATTTTAAAATCAAATATTTAACCCTTAATAAATTTGATAGGATTTGAAAAAGTTACAAATTAAAGATAAGATCTTTATCAAATTTAATAAGATTCAAAATAAAATATCTTGAATTCTAGAGATAAGGTCTAAAATTTAAACCTTGATCATTCCTAAAAATAAGATGATTGTTGAGACTCTAGAGATAAGGTTTAAAAGATAAACCTTGACTATTCCTATTTTAGGATAATCGTAAGTGTCAAAAGATAAGGTTTAAAAGTTAAACCTTGGCCGTTTCAAAATTTAAGATTTCAAATTGTTTGAAATCACAACTGAATATTTTGAGTTGTTAATGGTCAGTAGGATATTCTGGCTAGGAAGGACTTGGTACTTAAGTGGTCACTCTTGACCCACCTCTCTTTCCTAGGTACTAACCTGATTACAGTATTAAATTTTTGGGTTGGAACACCCCTTGACCCTGTCTGTTGAATGGTCAATGGAGCCACCAAACTTCTTTGTGTAGTTTTGCTATTATGACCCTGTGTGTTTAACTATGTGTTTTAAAATTTATTTTATTTTAAATATAATTGATTACTCTATTAATTGATTAATTAACACGTCCAATGGTTAATGGTTATGGTCTTAGAGTTTTTTATTTAATTTTAAATACAATCTGCGTGTTGTGCCTTTCTCTATTCTTAAATTTCTTCTCTCAACCCTTCACTCGTATGTAAAACGAGTTTTCTTTATTACATTGTAATCTTTGAAAAGCCAACAAGGTGGAGGCCTAGAAGAAACCTAGAGTGGTGACTCTTGGTGGATATGACCTTGAAAGGAACAAAGGAGTGGTGACTCCAAGAGGATGGTTGTTTCAAGAAGTAGGACTTCATCAAGTCAAGACACCATAGTTCCTTTAAGTTTATTTTATTTTATTTTATTTTCTAGGAAGACCATAACTATCTCACAATTTTGATTACAGGTTTTGGGGTTTTATTTTACGTTAAAGCATTTAATGAAAGTCGGTAATGAACAATAAGAAAATTGAAATCCCTCAAGCCCGATAATCATACCTTCAAATAAGTAATAATGTCTAACTTGATATAGATAAAGTGCAGGTCACGTCATAGTTGGGTACCTTTATTTATGTTTAGTAGGACATGATTGGATAATTGGATTATCCAAGTATAACTTATTAAATTTTATTCAAATAGACATTTTTCAATTGGATTGGGAAAGCCTAAAGTATGAACAGTCTAAAACGTGTTCTAATAAACAACAGTCATCAATGCTAGTTTCAATAAAGTGTATGTTCTGCCAAAGCAGGGTGCTTTTATTGATATTAGTAAAGGATGATGGATAATTGGATTATCCAACCATTTGTTATTGGACTTATCTAAGTAACTTTAATCAGAATAAAGAACTTAGAAGTGTTAATATTAAGTTTAAACGCCTTCTAATAAGTAACACTCGTCGAGACTAATGTCAATAAATAGTGGGCCTGCCAAAGTAGGGTGCTATCATTTATACTAGTAAGGCGTGATGGGATAATTGTAATATCCAAATTGTTTTTATTAGGCCTAAACCTAACTAAGTTTTTCAATTAGATTGAAAATAACTTAGAGGCGTAAGGATTGAATAAAGGTAAAGAGTTACTCACTCAATCATCCAAGAGTTGCATGAGATGCAATTGGAAATGTGTTTCCTACCTAAATAACCAAGAGTTGGGCGATCAGCCAAAGCTGACTCAACACTAGGCCAAATATGGATCTTGGCCCACTAGAAAAATCTTCCAACGGGATTTTTATGATTCAGTGAGGGTATTTGTTTTGAATCAAAATAGTGGGAGACAACATATTTATTTAATGACCAAAATTTAAATAAGTTTTGAATAGAAGTGATAGATTTGCATGTAATTTGTTTTAGAATAACCATGACAAACCAAATATTATTTTGTTGCAATCTATCCTTTAGAAGCACACTTTATCTGGAAAAATGCCTAGATAGGTATCGAGACTTGAGAATTATCTTCAATAAAGAGGAAGCGGCAGTGTGTCATGTTTGGCTTATATATCATCTAGGGTTGGGTCTTGAATACCCTATGGAGTCTGCATAAACTCTGAGTTGTAAAAGGCAATATGAATATATGGAAGATATACGATATGATCGTATACAAACTCTATTAAGGTTGAGTTGGTCTGGAAGTCTAAAAGGTGATCAAGAAAGGAAATTGTTTCCAGTTTTAACCAAATAAGACATTGAAATAATTTGTCTAAAGAACTTAAAGGAGTTGAAAAGAAAAGGAAGTAAGACTTCCACTATAGGTCATGTTATAGAAGTCAAGTTATTTTACTTCACTAACATTAGTATTAGATACTAGTAGTAGATCTTAAATTTTGAAAGATCAAGGAAGTAGATCACTTGCTAAGGGTGGAGAAATCTATGTAAAATTGAGCAAAAGTTGCTACAATAAAGATAAGATCTTTACCTATTAGGCTAGTTAGTGAACTAGACATTGTGCATATTGTTTCTTATTGGACAAGAAATTTTTTTTAATATAAAATAACTTTATTTCTTCAAAAGGATGTTGATGCACAATTGAGTAATGGATTCTACATCCTAAATCTCAAAACACCCATCTATAACAACTATCAAAGTAGGTTAAAATGGGTGATTTTGAACCTTACTTACATGGTATTCTCTCCTAAGGCAAATAAATAAGAAACACATTTCTAAATATCATTAATGTGGTTATATGGACTCTTTTGATTTTGGAATCAATTGAGACATGTATATCTTATTTATTGGAGAGATAACTAAGACCTCATTCATTGAAAAGATAAGTAATCTATTATTTAATACATGACGATGTATGTAGGCCTATTGGAACAATAACTAGATATGTTTTTCAATACTTCAACATACTAATTGAAAAGTCAATGAGTATGGATTTATGTAACATAAGTTAGAAAGTCTTTGAAAAGTTCAAAGAATTCATAATGAAGTGAAAAACTAAATTGGCAAGACAATTAAAGCTCTTGATTAGATCAAGATAGCAAATAATTTGAGCTACAAGTTTGATAACTATCTAATAGAGTGAGAGATTACATCTTAACTAATTCCTCATGGAATGCCATAATAGCATCTCTACAGGGAAAAGTCAAACCTTGTTGGACATAGTTTGATTATTGATTATTATCAAACATCTCTAACTCCTTCAACGTTCCTTTATTAACAAAATTTCCACACTTAACCATGTTCCATCTTAGACTTTCTTAAAGAAACCATATATGATATGGACAATAAAGAAACCTAGTATGTCTTTACTAATAATTTAGAACTATGATGCTTCTATAGAGCATCCAACTCTGACAAGGTCAGATCCAAATTGGATAAATGTCTTCTATGAGATACCCAAAGAAAGCTAAGGGTTATCATTTCTACAATCCATCTGAGAACAAAAGGCTTGTTGCTTAGAATGTTGTATTCTTAAATAAGAGTACATCTCTTAAAGAATCAGTGGGAGGATAGTAGAACTTGAAGAAATTCAAGTATCACAAAGCATTCAAAATGTTGTGACATCATTAGCTCTGATAGCATAAGACTTGCGCAAGATCAAATAGGATATGTAACCAAATCTGAAAGATATGGATATCTTATAAATCAAAAAGGAGGCATATTGCTAACTGATCAAGTTTCTTATGAAGAGGCCAATGCAAGTTTAGATTCTAAGACATGGCATAAGACCATGGGATTTGAAATGGGCTCCATGTATATTAACAAGGTACGAACCTTGGTTGACGCACCTAAAGGGTAAAACCTATAGGATGCAAGTGGGTTTTCAAAAGGAAAACTAAACATAGATGGTAATAAAAGTACCTTTAAAAGCAAGATTGACAAAATTCAATTATCTTAAAAACCATTTAGATCCTTCTTGTTGTAGCAGTATACCACCATTATGAGATATGGTAGATAGATGTCAAGATGGAAATCACCTTGAGGATGTGTATGTGACACAACCTAAAGGCCTTTTATACGTGAAACATCTAGGAAGGTATGTGAACTACAAATGTTCTATTTATGGACTAAAGCAAGCTTTTAGAAGCTAGAATCTTCAATAAAGAATAAAGATAAATCTTATGACTATAAAAAAGTTAGTAACTGCACAATTATAGTTCTAGTATTACATGTAGAAGACATGCTTCTTCTAGAACTAATAATATTCTCATTCTATAGTCAAGAGTATCCTTAAACACTTAAGAAGGGCTAAGGATTTGATCTTGATAAATGGAAGATGAGCTCGTTGTAAAGGTTACATCGATGCTAATCTTTTGATTAATTTGAAAGACTTAATATTGTAATCAAAATATATGTGTTGTCAAGATGGTTGCGATGTATGCTTGAAAGGTTCAAAGTAAGAAATAATCGTTGGTTCTACTAACAAATCTAAGTATTTGGCTATGTTAAATTACAAAAGAAGTCAATTTACATTTAATTATTCCAAATGTTTTGTACCTTATGAGTTTCCACTATGATGATAATGGAACCATAGAACAATATAAGGATGTGGATTAATCCAAGCATATACTTAAATAGTTTCATCTTTGGAAGATGTGAAAATATACAATGTGCATACCAAAAAAATTGTTGGGAACCCACTAGTAGAACTGCTTACATAGTAAAAGCATAAAGGCACTATAGACGTCATTGGGCATTAACCTTATTGGCTCTAAGTGCAAGTGGGAGATTGTTGGAAATATGTAGTAAAAGCCTATATAGGATGCATCATTTTGACTAAGTCATTTTTTCTTAAATAGTTTAACAACCTTTATTTATCCTTGGAGTAATAGGTCATATGAGAGTTGTAACACCCCGATTTTCCGAACTCGAATTCCGATGTGATCAACATAATGATTAATAAAATGTGAGTAAATTTTTCACGTTCTAAAGTAAGTTCGATGTCACACCGAAACCCGAATCACAGAAAACCGAAGAGTACGAATTAATAAGATATGACTGGATCGATAACTAACTTGCCCATAATGGTATATAAAAATAATAGAGTTTACAGTGGAAGAAGAATATGTATACCGGGCATATGCCTAATCCCATATATGACGATATGAGAGAAGGCTTGACAAGGCATGCAAAACATCTAACATAAACCTATTATTATAACTCAGTCATGCACTTACAACAGACACATGCATTGCCTAAGATATAATATAAATATGCATATACATCCGGGGTCATGCCCTAACTATCACCACTGCCCATATCTCATAATTGTCCTACTCATTCACCTATTGGCATTAATCTAAACACTCCCATCATTAATGCATATTATTCAAGTTCAATTCCTTAAGTGTTCATTAGATCATCACTTATGTACTAATATATAGGTTCACCATTTATGCATTCACGATTATCTTATACGTAACCAAAATCACTAAATCATTGATATCATTATATATAATTTATTCATTACATTACATTTCACAAATGATGCCGGCCAAGGCACTTCCACTACCACTATTTACCTTTTCGAAACTTTAATTTAAAATCTGAACTCATCCCATGGCAACCTGCATCATAATACTAAAAAGAAGACCACATGGGAGAGTGAGTTATACATTCAAAATGACGAATACACATATATTGTGATTAAGTGTACATGCATTCATTCATCATGTGTGCTTTGCTACACAACCCTCAATTCAACATTCAATCATCATCACATTGATATAATAGGCATACAAACCTCATGAAACACAGTTCGCAACATAAGCAAGCACAAGCACATACACAATCACATTGCCACTTATCAACAAGGGCATTCACAAATTATCATCATCAATTCATTAAATCTTTACTCAATTCCTCCTCGTAAGGGGTTTCTCATCTCTCGTGGTCATCCCATCTCAAATGCCATGCTCTTATGGCTAATGCATATGTCAACTGTTTAATACATGTGCAATGGATCCATTTCATTTCATCAGGTGATCGCAACCACCATATCATTCATTCATATGGGTTTCCCGCCTCGCAAGGGGTACTCCCTCTAGCAGCCTCGTAAGGTGCTTTCTCGTGATCGTAACCACGTTCAATAATTCATAATGGTTTCCCGCCTTGCAAGGGGTACTCCCGCCTCGTGATCGTAACCACGGGCATCATAGGAACTCGCAAGCCCTTTTTCATTTCAACATCCAAGTGATCGTAACCACTGTCTCAATATCATATCATCATCAAGTTGGTTTCCCGCCTCGCAAGGGGTACTCCCTTCATAGAATCCCGCAGGATCTTTTATCATTGTAATCGCAACCACATATTCAATGTTATGCCATGCCATGAATGCAAATGCAATAATGCATATGTATATCAACCTTGCAAGGATATCTCACCTCTCACATAGGGATATACTTTAATTTGACATTTTCAATCAATAACATACAATCATTTACAAAGCCCCTCAAGGTATATCATTCATATACTTGACATCTCAATGGCTAAACTATCATTCTCATATTAATCCATGCATGGAAATCAACAAGGCATTTCAAAACATAAATTTAGCAATCAGCATTCAATCTCATATATACATGTCAATACATGCATTAATCATAGTAGCACTACGCCCATCAATAATAACATTCTAGGGCGTGTTCAACAACAACGTCCCTTTTCATTCAACATTATCATTCATCATTCATTCTTATTCATCATTAACACTTTTTCAAATTCATTGAGTTATAATAACTCATTGTTATTCAATTGTCCCCTTATTAGTTCCATCGTCAACCAAGGTGTATCATACAATCACATCGTTTACTTTTCATCAAGATTCATAATATATCAATAGAGGGGGAGCATACATGTTTTCATAACATAGCATAGGCATACACATACCTTTCCAAGGCCTTGAGCCATTCTCCAATCACCACTAAGACACACCACACATATACCTTTAGTGAATTCGTTCGTTTTTCCATAATAATAGAGGTTTTGGGCAACAATGAGCCCATGATAACTTTCAACATTGGGACATGAGAAGAGTTCATTTTTAGTCTTAAAAATAAAGGGAAATGTCATAAATATCACCTATTAGTCCCAATTTGACCACCATAAAAAGTTGGGTTTAAAAACCTCTTAAACTTGTATTTTTCAATGCAGTAGGTTCGGTATTTTACGCCTAATGAGAGTTAGAAAGCTCCAATTAAAGTGAGACCAATTCTCACACCTCCATAACACAATTATCTAGACCTTTCATGAAGACATTGGAGGCCAAAAATGTCATTAAAATACCCAAACGGGCCAAAAACATCAAAGGTCGCCTATTGGGCAAATCCTGTCGTAATCGATTACGCTAATCGATTACAACTGAAACAGAACTCTTGTAATCGATTACACTCACCTCTATAATCGATTACACCTGAAGCGAATCAATTACGCTTAAAACAAAATGCCTGTAATCAATTACGCTTACCTCCGTAATCGATTACGCCATACCAGAATGTAGAAATTATGTAGAAAATGCATGATTTTAGGACTTCTAACCCCTCTAACTTTTTCATATCAACTCCAAATGCTACCAATTTTTGACACCAACTAAATTACACCATTTGTGACGAGTGGCCATTGGTCTCACTCAAAAATTCTTAAAAATGAGGGACTTATGCGCATAAATGCATTTTACCTATTTTAAGGTACTTTTGTGCAACTCAAGGGCCTATTCTCATTAGAATTGGCCCACTCTAGTTTCTATAAGTTATAAACTATGCATAGAAGCTATTGGAACTATCCCATGCCATTCAATCCTCATAAAACTCTATTTGACTCTATTAGTTCTTTAATTATGCATTAATGTCAATACCTAATTTCATATTTTGAGCAATTTCTCTACCAATATAAACATTAATGCCATCAAATGGGCCTTAGCCTTTCATTACCAATATTCATTTGTCAAAATCGCATGGAATTCTAAATTCACATGGTATATGCATACTTCAACCCCTCATCGATTATTCATCATCATATATACACATATATTATCACCAATAGACAACAATTTGCTATTCACATCATTTCACTATAATCATGGCAAGGCAAGCATGAGTATCATGACATACAATAATCATCAATTATATAACTCATGCAATTTGAATGTAAACTCCTCTCCTACCTTGAGGGAAGAGCCGAAATCCAAATGCACGCTCCAAAAGCTCCGCCATATAGTCCAGAACACAATCTATATACCAACATACATGCATGTGCATACATACCATTATCAAACTATCTCAGGACATCATCATAATTCTAAACAAATGCTAGCTTATCATAAAGCTCAATATCAAGTCTTAGACTTGTTAAAACACCTATTTTCATACTCGTGTTAGGCTTCAGGAATTCCTTTCCCAAAACTAAGGTTTTCTAAATCTTAAAGGGTTAACCACACCCAACAACAATAATATCATATCCCTTATCCATAATACATCCAATCATCATATATAATCATCCATTTGTCATCGTTGTCACTCAAATTCATTATAAGCCCTCTTAGCTTCACTCAAGGCCATCAACAATTCATAAATTTCAAGTGACATACATCATGGCCTAAGGCCTAATCAAATCTTCATCTTAACTCATCTATTCACCATCAATGGTTATCCACCATCATCATTATCATTATCATCATCATAAACAACAACACCCCACCTTAAACATCGCATACTCATTCTCAAACTCAATCCTTCTAACCACAACATCTATAGTCCCAAATCTTGAGATTAGGATCCCATCAAAATCCAATATCCATCATTTCTCCTATACCTATTTCTAATCTCCCTTATGATAATACAATATTCCAACATCAATCAACAACCTCAATCACTAAAACTTAAACATCCTCAACTCATCAACAAAAATGAGGAATGCCCATCATTCCAAACATTATTTCTACACACAAAAGTTATCCCTATGACAATAAATCATCAATTCCTTAATTTTTGTCAAAAGCCCTAATTCCTAGTTTCTAGGGTTTTCATCAAAATCCACCATCATCAATTCCAACTACATTTATGCCTCATTTCAAACATCCCAAGACTAGGAACAATATATTCCATTCATTATCAACACCAATAACAATCCCCAATGGCTATCCCACCTAGGGTTTGGTTCCAAAGGCCATTTTTCACCCAAATAACATCCAATCTCCCATCATAATACTTAAATAAACTCAAAACCATCAACAAAAGCTATGGGTGTTCAAGAACCATACCTCTTTCTCTTAGCTCTATGCCAAACACGAAAATGAGGAAAAGAAAGAAGGAGGAGAACCAAGCTTTGCTCTAATGCTCCACTCATGCTTCATGAATCCATGGAGACTAAGAAATTTTGGTAGGTAATGGTCATGGAGGGAGATGCACGGTTTTGCAAAGAGAAAAGGGGAGAGAAGAAGAAAGAAAGAATGGAGATGGTGAGAGGAAGAAGCCAACGTGAATGGAGAAGAGAAATGGGTGGGCTTGTTTTAAATTTTAATCCTTTTTATTAAACTCTACCGTTTTATAACATACAAGATCTTAGTTCGGGCTTAATACTTAATCTAAAAATTATTCTGATTATATATTCAGACTCCCAATAATATTCTTAACAGCCCTGACCAACGGTATCTCAATCGGAGATACTTGGTCCGACACCCATATTTTAACCGGGTGAAATTTTATCTCATTTAGTCTCAATAAATTATAATTTTTTCATAATAAATCCCAATTTAATTATTCTAATATTTTTGGGACACTCATTAACTCATTCATAATTATTTAATATTTGTTTATCATATTTAATCATTTTATAAAATTCGGGATGTTACAAGAGTTATTCCTAAAATGTCCCTAGTCAAGTATTTAGTGGGGACATGTAAATACATTAAGACTAGTGTGTGAGTGTACTGATGATCTGATCTCATAGATCATGGATATAAATGATATCAAGTCTTTACACAGGTACACATTAAGAGTAATGATGTACTAGACAGACCCACCATAAGAACGTTGCATGGATCGTTACATGAATGTCATAAACGATTCTCAATGTGATAATGTATATGTAGTCCTTTGACCTGAAGTCACTACTATTCCTACATAAAGAGTTTGTTGTTTTAATACAATCAAATGTCTTCTGTAACAAGAGGACTATAAAGGTTGTGGTTAGGCAATAAACAAATTATGCAAAGGGATGTGAGTGATGTAGATGGGATTTGTCTCTCCTATGTGACAGGAGTGATATCTATAGGCCACTTGATGGAGTGAGACTAAGGAAATGCATGGCCATGCTAGAAAGAATAAATATTGGATATTTATTCAGATAAAGTCTACTCCGGTATCAAGAAAAATAAACTGGACCGTTCAAGGATGACACGACTATGCCTTGGGCCCAATTAGGATATCATGACAAAAGGAACAAACATATAAAATAATTATCACTTATAGGTTATGTTGATAATAAATAATATTCAGACATAATGATGCATTGCTAGATGCCGCTCTTATTTTATATTAATAATAAAATAGTTTATTATTAATATAACCGAGTATTTTACCTATAGGGTCACACACATAAAGTAAGCCCATCAGAAAATAGCTTTTTATTTTAGTTGGACTAAAATAAAACTATTGGGCCAAACTCATTTAGAATGAGTAAGGAGCCCACTATTTAGAGAGCAAATTAGGTCAAACCTAATCCTATAAATAGAGCATAAGATGCTCATAGGCGGCTAACCAAAAAGAGACACAAAATACACAGAAGTTGCAAAAGCTACATGCCGTCAAACTAGCATTTGGAAGGTGTAGTATTTCTGCTGGGAGTACTCTTATGGACTCCTAAATGACGAGGCTATGACTGCTTCGATTCAATTTTCTTCAAGAGGTAATCCTAAGACGTAATTTTTTTTGTGTTTGTCTAATGCTTTGAAACACAGCGCTTTACAAATCCTATGGGAATCCTTGTATTTCCGTTGTTCATACACTAGGGATTCCCTAACAACTAGACCAACCATAGGTTGGAGGATGTGCATAGACTATAGAAGGCTAAATGACTCCACCAGAAAAGACCACTTTCCTTTGCCTTTTGTAGATCAAATGCTTGAGAGGTTGTGTGGACATAAGTATTATTGCTTCATTGATGGATATTCTGGCTACAACCAGATTGTGGTTGATCCAAAAGATCAAGAGAAGACAGCCTTCACCTGTCCATATGGAATCTTTCCATACAGGCGCATGTCATTTGGGTTGTGCAATGCACCAGCAACCTTTCAAAGGTATATGCTGGCAATTTTTGGGGACATGGTAGAGAAGTTCATTGAGGATTTCATGGATGACTTCTCTTTGTTTGGAAATAGCTTTGATATATGCCTCAGTAACCTATCTAAGGTGTTGGTGAGATGTCAAGAGACTATCTTGTCCTCAACTGGGAAAAGTGTCATTTTATGGTTAGAGGAGGGATAGCTCTTGGTCACAAAATCTTTGCTGAGGGCACTCAAGTAGATAAAGCCAAGATTGATATTATTGAAAAGCTTCCTCCTCCAATCAATGTGAAAGGAGTGAAGAGTTTCTTAGGATGTGCTGGTTTTTATAGGAGATTCATAAAAGATTTTTTGAAAATAGCAAAGCCTTTAACTGATTTACTTGTGAAAGATCATGCTTTTGTTTTTGATGAATAGTATGTCAAGGCTTTTGAAAATCTGAAACAAAGATTAATTACAGCTCCAATCCTTGCAGCACCTAATTGGTCTTTACCATTTGAACTCATGTGTGATGCAAGCAATTTTACTATAGGAGCTGTGTGAGGATAAAAAAAGAAAAATTAACACATGTTATTTATTATGCTAGCAAGGTGCTGAACGAGAATCAAATAAACTATACCACTACTAAAAATGAAATTCTTGTTGTGGTGTATGCATTTGATAAATTCAGAGCTTACTTGATTGGTGCTAAGGTCATTGTGTATACAGACCATTCAGTAATCAAGTACTTGCTAGCAAAAAAATAGTCAAAGCCAAGATTGATCAGGTGGGTTCTATTACTCCAAGAGTTTGATTTAGAAATAAGAGATAAAAAGGGAGTAGAGAACTCAGTGGTTGATCAACTCTCTCATCTGGAAGGTGAATCAGACTCCATCTTGATAAAAGAGGAATTCCCAGATGAGAGGCTAATGGCAATTACCATAGGGCCATGGTATATCGATATGGCCAACTTTAAAAGTGCCTCTGTAGTACTAGAAGGATGGACATCCCAAATGAGGAAAATGTTCCTCCATGATAGCAAGACTTTTTATGAGATGATCCATTTCTATATAAGATAGGAGTGGATGGAATTATCAGGAGATGTGTACTTGAATCAGAGCAAGAAAGACTCTTATGGTACTGTCATGACTCCTATTATGGAGGACACCATGGTGCCTCCAGAACAGCAGCAAAAGTGTTACAATGTGGCTTTTATTGGCCAATAATTTTTTAGGATGCTAGAGTATATGTGCAAAGGTGTGATAAGTGTCAAAGAAGTAGAGGCCTCTCTGCTAAAGCTAGCATGCCTTTAACAAATATTTTAGTTATGGAGTTATTTGATGTTTGGGGCATTGACTTCATGGGACCATTCCCAAAGTCATTCTCCAATGAATACATTCTTGTTGCTGTAGATTATGTCTCCAAGTGGGTGAAGGCAATCCCTACCAGAACCAATGATGCATATGTGGTACTGAGGTTTATAAAGAAGGACATTTTCTCTAGATTTGGAGTTCCTAGAGTCCTCATTAGTGATGGAGGGTCGTATTTCTGTAACAAAATCATGGAAAAGCCCTGAGACATTATGAGGTACTCTATAAGGTATCCACTTTATACCATCCATAAACTTTAAGCTTTCCAATAGAGAAATCAAAAGGATACTAGAGAAAGTGGTAGGGAAATCTAGGAAGGACTGGTCTGTGAGATTGGATGATGCACTGCGGGCCTATAGAACAGTATTTAAGACTCTAATTGGTATCTCACCTTATCAATCGGTGTATAGTAAGGCTTGCTATCTCCCTGTGAAGTTAGAGCATAAGGCTTGGTAGGCAACAAAGCTGTTGAACATGGAACTTGACAAATCTCAAGAGGAGAGTATCCTGAAACTCCATGAACTTGAGGAGTTCAAACTCAATGCTTATCAGAGTGCCTCAATCTATAAAGAGAAAACTAAGAGGTCGCATGATAAATGGATAAAAAGAAAGGAGTTTCAGAAAGATGAAAAGGTCTTATTATTTAATTCTAGGCTGAGACTCTTTCCAAGAAAACTAAGATCAAAATAGTCCAGACCTTTTATTGTGAATGAGGTTTTCCCTCATGGTGCAAGTGAGGTAAAAGAACCAGACTCTAGTAGAACTTTCAAAGTGAATCGCCAGAGACTCAAGCTCTACTATAGAGGAGAGTTTGATAGGTAGAAATCCTCCATGTTTTTACAGACATCTTCTTAGGTGTCAAACGTCAAGCTACTGACGTTAAAGAAGCGCTTGAGGGAGGCAACCCTGCATTTTATTTACTGTATTTTGTTTGTACGTTTTAAAAACAAAAGCAAATTAAATAAGGAGAAAGAAGAAATGACTAAAAAAGCTTGAAAAATATCTGAATAAGGTTTGAGCGTACATACGTTGGATTTCAGCATACATACGTGCATCAGTAAAAGAATAAGAGTTTTGGACCAGAGATTGAGCGTTCAGCGTATCTACGTGTGGGTCCAGTAGGCAAAATAAGTGTAAGCATACATACTACCAGATGAGGCATAGCTACGCGCAAGAGCCCAATTTTGACAAAAAGAAGGCAAAAAGCACACGTACATACGCCAGGGACCTAGCGTACCTACGCGTGGTAGGTCTGATACTTCAAGGAAAGAAAATAAATTCAGCGTATATACGCTGAGATTCAGTGTTCCTATGCTGAGGTTCTGTCAGAAAACAATAAAAAGGACAAATTATCTGGCGTACCTACGCTAAAATATAGCGTACCAACGCCATGAGTCTGCTTTGCCAACTGATGCAACCAGAGAGTGGGCGTACATACGCCCAGGGTCAACGTATATACGCGTGACCCAGTCATTACCAACTGATGCAACCAGAGAGTGGGTGTACATACGTGCAGGGTCAGCGTTTATACGCGTGACCCAAGCTTTGCCACCTATTGCAAATTAGAGAGTGGGTGTACATACACCCAGGGTCAGCGTACATACACGTGACCCAGGCTTTGCCAACTGATGCAACTAGAGAGTGGGCGTACATATGCCCAGGGTTAGCATACATATGTGTAACCCAAGCTTTACCATCTGTTGCAACCCAGAGAGTGGGCGTACATACACCCCGGGTCAGCGTACATACACAAGACACAAGCTTTGCCAACTGATGCAACCAGTGAGCTAGTGTACATATGCTAGTTGTGAGGTAAATTAGGCAATTGGCTGAGAGACAATCAGGCAATTTCCCTAGAGATACTGAGGTAAATCCTAAGGAATATTGTAAAGCAATAACCACAAGGAGTGGGAAAACTCTGGTTCTCCCTACTCCAAGTCGTGAAAATAATGTAGAAAAAGAAGAAGATCAAGAAAGTGAGGAAGTAAATAAAATTGAAAATAAAGTGGAAACAAAAAAAGAGAAAGAAAATCAAGTTCATTAAAAGAAAAAGAAAAAGAATGACTTGATTTTGGAGGAAGCTGTTAAGCTAACTCTTGAAAAATTGAAGAATGCTCTATTCCCACATAGATTTAAGAAACAGTTAGAGGAGCAAAAGTTTGCTAAGTTCTTAAATGTGTTCAAAAAGCTTCACATAAATATTCCTTTTGCTAAGGCGTTGCAAGAGATGCCTTCATATGTAAAATTTTTGAAAGAACTTCTGTCTAAGAAGAGGAAGCTTAAGGGAGATAAAATGATTGCCCTCACCCAAGAGTGTAGTGCAATTATTCAGTAGAAACTCCCTCAAAAGCTAGAAGATCCTGGATCTTTTACAATACCTTGTGCAATAGGTGATGTTCATGTTGGAAGTGCCTTATGTGATCTGGGAGCTAGCATTAACCTTATGCCTCTGTCCTTAATGAGGAAACTAGGAATTAATGACTTACAACCAACTCGCATGTCTTTGCAGTTAGCTGATAGGTATATCAAATATCCTCATGGTATGCTGGAAGACTTGTTAGTGAAGGTAGATAAGTTTATCTTTCCAGCAGATTTTATATTTCTAGATATAGATGGAGAATAGAAACAAGGTCGCTACTGAGGATGGTGATCTAGGATACTTCCTGTATCAGGTTACTCAATTCTTGAGCAAGGATAGGATCTTCTTTAACCTGAGTAAGGTTAACAGATCTCCATCAAACCTCCTCAAGACCCAGATGACCCCTTTAGCCCTGGCGTAGATGTATCTTATGCTCCACAACATCACCCCAGTCACCCACCTTTCTTCTCTACCAGTTGACCGTTGCTGCCTTCTCTACTATATCATCTAGGGACACACTATCAACATCGCTACCCTTATCTTTGAGCAGATTCACCTTTATGCCCTTGAGTATAAGGTGAATTGTCTTGTACCTTTCCCTTTGATCATTTTTGCCTTACTGAGGAGGCAGGGGGTGCAGGTGCCATCACCAGAGTTTACCAGTTTATCAAGCTGGGTACCCAATGTTCTGGTGAACAGAGCTTATTTTGTTCAGCAGTGTGAGCTTCCACCTCTTGAGCAGGAGGCTCAACCCAGATAGAGACGTAGAAGACCACCACCACCAGCATCCACCGATGCTATTAGTGAGGGATTTGACAGGATGAGTATGGGCATCAACAAAGGATATAGATGATGGATGCTTCTCACTGACCCTACATGCACCTTCATGATTCATTCTATCAGTACAGGATTCAGGTAGAGGAAGCACCATACATGACACCAGCTAAGTTTGTAGCTCATGTAGCTTGGCCTGGTGATCAGCCCACATACCCTGAGACAGGTGGACCATCAGGAGCTCATGCTAACACAGAGGGTGATGTTGATGAGGAGGATGATGATGACTGAGCATGTCATCTCACTTTTATTTATGCATTTTCATTACTGTCAATACATTTTAGTTCTTATTTAGTTTGACATTTACATTTGGATTATTTATTTATATTTTGGATTATATATTTGGGTCTTATTTATTGTGTGTGGTGTGATATTTTAGTTTTATCAAAAATAAGTTTGTTTTTCTAAATAAAATAAAATGATCAAGTTTTTACACAATAAAACCATTTTTAAAATCAATTATCGATTCTTTTGTAATTTAAGAATTTTGATAAAACTAATTACAATGTTCTTATTAACTATCAAGCTAATTTTGAAAACCCGGTAAGCTGAGAGATCTTTAAACACTTGAGGGTTTCGACATAATTTCATTCAAATTAATTTTGCTTGATTCTTTGATTTGTGTTGTTATACAGAGAATCCAAGAGCATGGTCAAGGCACATTTTTTGGTAAACACAAAGCTAAGGCCAAAAAAGCTTACCATGGTAAAAATGTATTTACCTTTTGATAGCCGATTTTGAGCCTTAAAAATATTTTCTTTGACACCCTTAACCCATAATAATTTTTAACCATTCCATTTACTTGATTGAGTAAAAGAGCATTTGAACAAAATGAAAAAATCTGTGAATGTTCTTATAAAATGGGGAGTGGAAATTATAACTTAGTTCTTTTCAAATTATCAATGATGCATGTATATAAAAATAGAAAAACAAAGAAAAAGAAAAATACATGCAAAAGAATAAAAAAACAATGAAAAGGATTAAGTTGGGGGTATTTATCAAAAAGGGAAGTGAGATTTTGGGACAAGTAAATCCCTAAAATTATAAATGCTCTTTTATGATTTTAGGTTTTTGAATTCCAAAGAAAAACCATAATTTCTTGTAGCCAAGCCTCATTACAACCTTTTAAAAGACCTTGTGACTTTTGTCTGACTCTTTATTAATAACCATTGATTAGATAAAAATTAAAATTAAATTTGTTTGATTTTATGATCGATTGAGTGAATAGGTAAATTTTTTACAGAGATAAACACTAGTGAGGTAAGCCTGAAATTAAGCTTGATTTATTAATAAGACATTGAAAAAAAAATTTATCTTTAAGCCTTTATTGCACAAGACATCTATTCTTGATTATTTCAAATGGTAAATTATGAAATTCCTTTTTGTGGTAAATTTTTGGACTAATTCAACATTTGATCTCAAAAAGATTGTTTTTGTATTTGTTTGTTTTGCTCGATGGCGAGGAATGTCCTAAGTTGTGGGTATTTGTTAGTCTTCATATTTACAATAATTTTCTTAATAAAAATTGTGTTAAAATCAATAAAAATTTGTTTAATTTGTTAGAAATTTAGGTTTTAAGTGTAAAAAATGGAAGTTATTGGATTTAATCTGCCTTGATCAATTTTCTCTAGTTTTGTAGTGCAAAATCAAAGAAATCAAAGAAAAAAAAATTCAAGAAATGGAGAGCTGACACGCAGTATCAATCCCACGCGTAGCGTCAGAAGCTACATGGACTCTACTTCCAGGTGGCCAAGCACTCAGCCAATTGACCCATTATTGGCCAATACACCAGCTAATATCCAAGCCAAATTGGGAGACAAGGCCACACATTCTCGGCATTATTGAATTAAAAATTCTTAATCATGGTCACTTAATCATTCGTTTAATAGAGGCTGAGTCAGGAAGCTGACGCTACGCGCCAGCCTGATGCTATGCGTCAGGGCCCCTGCTCAGCCCTATAAATAGGCCATTCTCAAGGTATTCTAGGCATCCCATTCTACATTCAGTAGCTTCTTTCCTCTCTTTTTACTCGAGTTTTGAGTGTTCTTTTATGAGTTTATAGTCTAGAATAGTTTCTAGATATTTGAGAGTGTTGTGTGGTATTGTGATCCTTTGTATCATGAAGTATTGTAAAGTCCTCATAATCTTAACCTTTATAAGTGTTGTTTTTACTTTTACCATGTGTAACTAATTTGTTTATGTTGGAATTTGGTGAACCTGTCTAATATATGATGTTGTGATTATAACTCATGTATGTTTATAATTCAAGAGCCATGTTAGTGTTTCATTCTTTTATTAGTATAAATGTCAAACAGGAGAATGATTTTCATGCATGTATTAAAACTTGGTTTAACGAAAGTAAAAGTTAAAATACCCTCAATATACCAATTACTAGGGATAGAGTTAGTAATTATTGTTGTGTTAAGGCTAGGACTTAAAGCAAGTTTTTACTGAGAAAGCATCTGAAGGATCAGACTTTAGGGTAACTACTCAGAATTTATATCACGAAGGATCGATTATAATGATTTTAAGCTACAATGATATAAACTTGATGATTAAATATACATGTTAATAACTACTTCATTATGTTCTAGAAAAGGGGATCCTAATTCCAACATAGGTTGTTAATCTGTTTTTACCTTAAGTATTTGATCTATTCTAAATTACAACTTAACTTTATTTTTAGATAGTTTTTATATTTTTTTACCTCACATGAACAAATCAACCATTCAATCTGTGAATATTGTAAAAACTACATATAAATCATTCTTTTGTTAATAAGTTTTGATAATTTTACCATAGTAAATAAGAATTATTATGATTACTGAGACATTCAATCCTTGTGGGAACGGTATCTAAATTTGAAAACTACACTCGATTGGTGCGCTTGCCAATAAAAGACCCAACACTGTTTATAGGCCAACAGTAAATAACAAAACTAAGAAACATGATTTCAAAAGTTAGTCCCTAACATATTAAAAAACATGTAATTAGGTCCCTTAGCCATAAACATGTAAAACACAAGGCTTTAAGTGTCTTACCTTGCATCCACGTGACATCAACATGTGGAACTTAACGTTACATCTCATAAAAAATTAACGTCAGGTAAGATGAGGGACTTAATAAATGGATAATTTTAGAAACAAGAGTTGACAAGTTGAGTTTAATTTTCACAGACCTGACAATATATGCCTACTAAAGTCAAGGATCGATTAATGTATTTACTTTATTATGAAGTGACTTTAGAAGTTTTATTCAAGTTGTAATTAGACCTCTTACACTGGTGTGAAGGGGCTTCACCTTTTGTGCATGTTATTCTTTACTTGCCTAGTTTTTAACATTTTTTACATTGATTTTAAAAGAAGTGGTTTAAAACATTTTTTACATTGTTATTTAATGAACTAATATAAAAAGTACACAAAAATTTGATTGGTAGGGACTAGGCAAAGAAAACTCAATAAATAGGCAGAACCCATGGGTAACCTTTGCAAGTTATGATAAATTTTATATATTCTCTTTGATTTTTTAATTTTTTAAAATATACTTATTAAAAAGATATTTAATATCGATAACTTTATTATTACTAAATTATTATTTATTATTTTTTCTTTTATAAAGTATATTCTTGTATCTTTTTTAAGAAAATTAATATGTTGAAAGATATTAAATTAATACTATTAAGATAATGAAGAATATTGTAGTTGATACGGTTGGGCTCAAGATGAACAAAATATTGCAAATTAAAATTTTGATGGAATTGAAAAATAAATTTCCAGTATAGTAAAATTAGATTTGTTGCTCGATGGCACTACAATAAAATTAGAACTGAGATTTAATGTGGAAAATCCTTCAATACTAAGGGGAAAACAAGAGACAAACTTCAAAAAATATTTAATTGTCTTAACGGATAATTAAGAATAACCCTTTTTATGCTCTTTCAGACCAAATATATGAAATATAGTGTTTTCACTACAAAATCATGTGTTGTAGTAAAACAATTACCAACTTAACAACCATAAACTTTAACATAACAACCTATATTGTGTTTGAGTTAAGATAGAGGCAAAATCATCATATGCAATAGTTGTGTCAAAGTATTTTCCCCAAGCAACATAGCATCTGCTTTAAAATGTAGCATCCCTGATTCTAGGGCAAACCTTTGAGATCCTAAACCTGCCTTCATATATTTTATGAATGTTTTTATGAAATGCGTGGACTTCAGCCAATCTTGTATCTTATATTTTATGTGTGGTAGAGATAAGTTGAGATTCCTTGGAGCTAAGGCAACTCTATAGAAAAGTTATTTAGAGTAGAATTACATAATGCCATTGAGCAGGAAGAATTCTATTAGAATTGAAAATTCAATGTATGACAGCTTCTATTTCATATTAGTAACTTTTGCCTTGAGCCTGGAACCAAATTCTAGAACCCAAGTCACTCCTAGATCTATATACATTTTATAAAACTCAATATATTGATTAAATTTGTCAATCAATAAATTCTTCAAATTTAATTATGCTTTCTGATAGTTATCTTAAAAACGTTGTAAACCTCGTTGTTTGTATTCTTTTTGGTCAATTTGGGCCTAAAACTCCTAAGTTATTTCCTATGAGACCCACGGCCCATCATCATTATCTTGTACCTTATTCTATTCAAGTTTTGTATTCCAAATACCTAGTTTTGCATTACTTGAAAACATAGCCTAACGTTTCGACTTCATCATGTTCTATTTTCCCTCATCATGTTCCACTTCCACGCCTTCTCACTCCCTCACATGGTGACACCTAGCTCTACCTTGCCACATCACACTTATCCATATGTTGCCACCTAACCACCTTTTGACACCTTACCACACCGTACCTTTCTTTCTCTCTCCATCTCTCTCTTTCTATATATATTCATATCATCATCCACTACACCATTTCTTTCTCCCTCGGACATCTTTATTTTCTACCTCCCTCCACCATATCATGACTTCTCTTCTCTATCATCACCATCTCTTCCTTTAAGCACACCACCACCTAGCCACCATCACCATTCTTTTCTCTCCAGGTTAAGACATTACCACCTTGCCTTTATTCTATACTTTCTTCCTCTACCACGTCTCTACCATTCCTTTTTTCTTCAACGCTGAAATAGCCACCATTCTCTTCCTTTTTCTTCCTCGAACGCCCTTACATGCATGGTTAGTCATGTTATAAAGCTTGAAGGTTTATCAAGGGTTAACCAAACGTTTGAACGAAAGCTGAAATCAGGATTCTCGGTCACCGATCAACACGCTTGTCTTAGCTTGAGCCTTAGTATAAATCCCTTAAAATAAAAAAGCACTAATGGTACTGCATAAATTATAGATTCAATCACACTAGTTAATTTCACAGTTACAGATACAAGTACTCAAGCACTAGAATCACATACTGATTCAACAACGATTACTGATATGCCCATCTACGATCACTCTAAGAACAATTCTTTATCCATCAGCAACGTCGCTTGGCTACATAGGACCAAAAAGGCGTCAGTGGGATTTTGAAGCTCCAGGATAGTTTTGACACCCATCAACGAGTTTGTAACCCTTAGATATTGACGTTCAAAGTTGAATCAGGAATCGAGGCTTATTTGGAAAGCTGGTTAACTCCTTGAGGTACATGTTTACATACAAGGGGTTTATCACTCGAGTAGCGAGTAAGGATTTTATATCTGGAGCAATTTTTATAATTAAAAAATTTACTGCAAATATCAATACTTAGAAAATATTATTTTTATTAAATAAACATATATAATTATTATGATATAAAGTATTAATTTTAGTAAATGGCAATATTAATATTATGAGAATTTGATTCGTGAAGTTCCATTTTAATACGCTACTTGATATATGTTATTGGCTTTGGCCATGATGATGTTAAGAATATTCTGAAAATGAAACTAATTCTTGTGAAATAATATTTAAGAAGTGCGAGTTTAAGACTTGTTATGGTTGATGATTAATTGATATTGTTTGATTGGAATTTTGTCGACTATTCCCCATGGTGATACTAAATGTATGTTTGAAAATTTATTGGTCAATGATGACATTAATAATATGAGTTTTTGAATCATGAAATGCCATTAAATATAATGTTGGGTATGTATGGTTAATGATAATCTATAATGGTACTTAGAATATTGTGAAATTTGGATTTTTGATTATGAAATAATGTTTGTAAAGTAAAGCCTAGTGCTCGATGTTGTTGATAATTATTGATATCATTTATATTGAAATGTTATTGGTTAAGCCCTAAATATTTATTGAAGCCTATGATACTAGTTATGTGTTGTGGAAAGTGTATTGATTAGTGATATGTTATGGATGGTTCAGTGTTAAAGATATGAATTATTAATGATGTTAATGCCACTAACTATATTGATTGATATGTGATGCTGAAATTGACCTATATGGACATTATGAATATATTGATAATTATGTTATTTATAGTATTGGTGGCTCTATAAGCTTGATTTAGAATTTGAGGTAATGTTGTTGAGTTAATATGTATTGAGGTTAGTAGATGTAGACTATGATATGACACTTCGGTCTGTCGAGCGCTTCGGTTCGCTTATGGATATTTGTTATATAACACTTCAGTTTGTTAAGCGCTTCGGTTCGCTTATGGATATTTGTTATATGAAACTTCTGTTTGCCGAGTACTTCGATTCACTCATGGGTATTTGTTATATGACACTTTAATTTGCCTAGTGCCTTGGTTCGCTTTAGGATATCTGCAAGTATGGTGGTTCGGTTCATCATAAATATCCAGGGTATCCACTTTTATGATGCTTCGGTTTGTCATGGATATCAAGGTTATCCGTGTTATGACACTTCGGTTTGTCTAACGCTTTAGTTTGCTAACAACTTCCTTTTTTGATATATTATGGCCATTATCCTCATTAAGCACTTTGATTTTCTTGGCACTTTGATTTACCACTCACTGAGTCAAATTCATAATGCATGCTTATATGCATTTGAAAAGATATGAATTTGAAAGTCCATGGTATTTGATCATTTGCATCAAGAGGGTAATGAGATATGTATATGTAGTGGCATTTAGTGATAATTGATATTGAAATGATGATTGATATATATGTACTTGGTGGTGTTGATGTTGAATTGATGATTGACATATATATGGCAATATGTTTGAGGTTGAATTAATGATTAACATGTATATGGAAATGATTAGGATTGAATTGATGTCTGATATTGTGTTTGGTAATATTTAAGGTTGAACTGATGATCAATGTATAATTAGTAATATTTTACAATTGAATTAATAACTAACAGGTATCTAATGATGATGGAAATTAAATTGATGTTTAAGTTATGGTTTGTTGACATAAATGCTACTGTGCTATGGTTGCAATATTTTAAAATACATGACCCAATGGGTAAATATTCTTTTTGTATAAGATTGCTATTTACTGCTTGAAGTGGTATTCACCCCTCAACTTTCATTTTAGTGAGTTTATAGGATAATGATACCATAAGCTAAGCAGGGAGATGGGTGCAATGCAATACCAAAGATAGATTTAGTATTAACTTAAGCCCGCTATGGTTTGTAGTTTGTGTCTTCCACCATGTGTTTTTGTTGAGCCGCATGTTACTTAAGTTCTTAGGGTTAGTCCGTCGGGGTGTTGTGTTATTCGTGAAAAATGTTCCCTAATTTTTATTAAACACAAGAAATTAATGATGAGAATTTAGGCGGGACATCACACAGACAACATAAATTTATTTATTTTTTAATTAAATTATTATTATTAATAGTTTTATTATTGTTGTTGTTATTATTATTATTGTTATCATTATTAATATACAAATAATTAAAATAAAATAAAAATTCTACTCATATTTTTTAAAAAATACACTGAGTAATAATCTAAGTTTACAAAAGCAAAAAAAAAAGAAACTATATTTAACTAGAAAAAAATCCTAAGGTCAATGGTAAGCAGTAATGTCCTTCTGCCAATGCTACTTATGATAGGGGTTGTTGTTGGGAATAGTGAGGAGGGACATATCAAGGATTGTGGGGGGCTTGACACTGTTGGCGGGGTTAAGGCTGCTACTCCTTACTGAGACAGACTAGTCATCCAATCTAACATCATATTATGCTTGATGGCTAGCCTAGGATGAATGAGCCTACTGTGCTCATTTCACATATTCGAGCCTTAAGCTTTTCCACTATATGCAATTGCATCTTCAAATGGTCTACCTACTCTTGAAGCTAGATAACCTATAGGTCTTCCTACTAGTAGGAAATAGTGGTTGACCTTGATGGTTATGTTATAGAGGAAGAGCCTGAGCAAAGGTGAGGGCCAAGGTCACTAGTATTAGAAATGTAGTCCTGATTCATTCCACTTACACCTTCAACCTGAATGCTAATCTTCCTGCCTTTATTCATAGAGTCTTATGGTCCATCAACCTCCCATATACAGTAAGCGTCCTTATCAATAACACAAATTAAAAAGATTATAAATGTAATTAAAGAATCAAAACTTAAATTAAAAAATAATTATAAGTTTAAAACTGGTGTTACTTGTCAAAGTGTCACGACTTTAGTCATCTACTTATTCATCAGAGGGCCGTTGATTGGTCAACATGAATAGCTCATTGATCGGATGTCCTAACTTACATGCTAGTACTACAAATAAGAAATGAAGAAAACAATATCAAAATGTAAACTACCCTATATAACTATGACACATAACTACAAGTTGATGATAAATTACTTATAAACAATTTTGATATGTGTCCTCTGACTAGAGGTGTGCACTTCAACCCTAGAACTCCTCTAGTTGCACCTATTACACTCCCAAACAATAGTGAACTCAAGCTTGGCCCACTTAGTGAGTTGACTGTTTCGAGTCTCTTCCTTTATCTAGAGGGATGGGTAGGGGGTTTTGTCTTCACCTACTCTTCTAAATTTCTGGAGCATGATAGATATGACCCGACCTTAGTGAAGGTCTTATCTATAGCATCCAAATGAACTGTCACATTATTCTACAATTTAGAGATAATATAAAATAATTAAATAATCAAACAATTAAACAATAAAAGAATATTGTATTATAAGATTATTAAAACTTGTGTTTGAGATACATACCACTTATTTCTTTTACCAAAATTGGAGGATCTCTTCCAGAACCTACCTTATCATGCATAACAGTATCTATATACATGTTTCACTAACTATAAAACCAGTTATATTATACATCAATATGGATTTCAATTCATTTCAATATTTCTAATTATCACACAACTCCAGGATAAATATCCTCTACCATCACATAAACGCTAATACAAAAAACATCATTTACCATCACATAAATGTCAATACAAATATCATTTACCATCACATAAATGTCAATCTAAATATCCCCTCAAGTCAATGCATGTAAAACACAACTGACTTTCAAACATATAATATGACGCCTTAGTATCTGGATACTAAAAGGATGACCTTTAGCTGGGGGTCCAACTTGACACCCTGTGAACCCGACTTGGTCCACCGAACCCGATTTGGCACTCCACTTCAACCATTGGGTCTTACTTGACCACTAGGTAGCTCAATTGGATCTCAAAGGATCACAGGAGCTGAAAACAAAGGGTAATATATACCGTCGGTCATCCTCAACCACATAAATCACATAATTCACATAATCAATCATTTTCTTTAATTTCTTACTCAAATGGCATAAAAGCCTCACCTTTGAATTATTCAGGGCGGCCACACAGACCCGACCCATAAATCTCCACCAGGGCGGCCACACATACCATGCCTAAATATATAATATCACACCATCACAGTGTATCACCTCATCAATGACCAATAATGATCACTAATCTCAATCCTCAGGTACAATATAATCGACATGACTTACTACACAATTTCACAATATAATCAACATTCGAAGGCAAAGTTATATCATTACATTTTCATCTAATTCTTAGATTTTCCAATTTCACCCAATATCATCACCACTCCACATTATCACATTATACATGCATATATATATATATATATATATATATATCAAATCACACACTATCTCTCTAGATTCTCTCTCTAATTTTGGTGTGGAAATGTTGTAAATGAGCCATCTATTTATAGGAAGAGAATTTTACTATTTAAGATTACTTAATTATTTATTTTACTATTCATGATGTAAGTATTTACCCACCGGTCACTATTCATAATGTAAGTATTTACCCACTGATCACTATTCATGATGTAAGTATTTACCCACCGGTCACTATTCATGATGTAAGTATTTACCCACCGGTGATGCAAGCAATAAGTAAGCGATGATGTCAGCAGTGGCATTTTGGTTATTAGATGAAAGGTTAAAGGTATTTTGTTATTCTCAAAAAAATGAAAAAAATATATAAAAATTTCAAAAAATTATAAATTGTATAATAATCAAAAAGTTCTAAAGAACTATAATCAAATTCCTTTGAAATTTTATTTTAAATAAGAAATAATGAAATTAGGGATGTTACAAACAATCTCAATCATCATCAATCATCATCAACTTCTGGCATATCTCCATGCTATATGCAAATGCTCTTATGGCTAATGCATATGCACAATGGAATAGACAACAAATGCAGATCCGACTATGGGAATAAACACCAAATTGTGGGTCAAGCATAGGTGTGCTACTATGCCCCTACTACAGTAGAAAAATGTGTACACATATATCTGAATGCATGCATGCATGCTTCACAATATATTTTTACTGGTACCAAACCGCTATCGCCCATCTGTAGCACTAGTCACCCCGTGACTTGCGGCCAACAACATGGCCTTACTTGCCATAAGTGTTACGGGCCTCTCCCGAACACAAATCGAGAGAGCTGTGTTCCGTCGGACAACGAGGTAACTTGCTCATCACAGAGCCGCCCGCCGACTGGGCCCGCCATATAGGTTGCCTCATCACCAAACTATGGACAGCTTCGTGATTCCCAGAATCACTAGGGAACAAAAACAACAATATACCTGTGTACTGGGTGTCCCTCCTACTGGGCCCGCCTAGTGGAACCCCTAAAATCCAACATAGGCAGCATATGATATGCCATGGATGCAATGCAATGCAAATCAAGTGCATTCTCACAGTATGCATCCTATTATGTCACCCATCAATCATCATCATCATAATCACCAACACCACCACACTCATTTTAGTGGATTTTATCATTGTTGATTTCTTAGCCATTGTTTCGAGTTTTATATGTGGTATTTCATTTTGACATTCTTGCATACATATTTCATATGGTATATGCAAAGACAATACTTGCAATCAACCATAATGGCATCACAACATAAACATCATTCATTAATCTTTCATCAATATCACCACATAATCAGTTAGTGAATTTTCATATCATTATTCATTACCATTGTTTCATCTATATATATATTGGTGTGGTATTCACAACATTTCATCATTATATTTCAAACCACACATACAAGATCACACTTGTATCACTCACAATAGTACATAACAAATCATCAATAATAACAATCATCCTTTACTCAAGGAAATTATTCACAACCTCATTCATTATTACACATTACTGTTATCATCTCTGATTCATCGGTTTATAACAAATACTACGTCATTTAACCATCCCCCATTGGTTTCATTATCACACGAGTAGGCATCTCACAACCCATCCTTTCACTTTTATTATCATTATCATATCATGTTATTTGTGGGGAAAATTCATGTTTTCCTAACATATCATAGGCATATATATATATATATATATATATATATATTCTAATATCTCAATTTATATCAACACTCCAACACATATCGTCCTCATATACCCCATATATATATTTCCTTAATTATCCATAAAAGGAATGGGGCTCAACACCATTAAAATCAAGAAAATGAAATAAAATTCTATTCTGGGCAACTCGCTCAAGCGAGCTTGGGCGAGCCCCTTCGTACGTAAGCGAAAGGCTTCTAGCAGCGTATCCACGCTCGCTCGCTTAACCGAGATTTCCCTTCATTTGGTCACTCGCCTGAGCGAGTAGAGTTTAGCATCAAACCCTTCGTGCGCGCTCAAGCGAGTCACACTTACTTGGGCGGAAATTGTCTAGTACCTCATTCTAGACTCGCACGCTTGAGCGAGGTCCAACTTGCCTCACTACTCACTTAAGCGAGATCTGCCCAGAACCATTTTTCCACCTCGCTCGCTCAAGTGCAGCAACACCCGCTTGAGCAAGATTTGTCCAATAAGTATCCCCATGTTGCGCACGCGTCTCGCTTGAGTGAGACCTCTTCTAGCCTAAGCGAGACTGGGCCAGAGGCCATCCCTCTGATACAGGGGACTCTCGCTTGAGTGAGATCCCAACTCGCTTGAGCGAGATCATCAATACACGCCCAAAACTCAAGTTTTTCACTCCACTTCACATACCTATATCCTTCTTATACAAAATTTGCCTTAATTCAACATCAAACATAGATAATTCATACCTTTAGGCGTATTCCAACAAGCTATACCTCTCCATTCATAATTCTAATGCATTTAACTAGATAAGAGGGATTTAACACACTTGTTCATCACAGCTACACATATCATTGTGCATAATCATCATAAACACAATTTCATACCTCAAGTGATTAATCTATTCATAGATTTTCATTAACAAATAATTCATGTCCAACAAAGGGATAACCCAACACCTATCACCATCTCATATATCTATATACATTTCCATAACATTCAACAAAGGCCAAGCCATCATTCATTACATCATCAATTCATTGTTTAACACATTCATGGCAAGGCAATGCATGAATTCATGCATATACATAATTAACTATTATTCATTCATGCAATTTGAAATACAAACTCCTCTCCTACCTTGAGAGAAGAATCACAACGCAAATGCTCCAATTATTCCGCATCATCATCCGGAACACAATCCTATCAATAAACATATATATACATGCCATTAATAAGCCATTATAAGACATCATCTCTTAAAACTTATTATCTAGTCATAGACTTGTCTAAACTCTAATTCATAAGCTTATGTTAGGCTTCAGGAACTCTTTTCTCAAAACCAAGATTCTCTAGGTTTCAAAAAGGCTAACCACACCCAATAACAACAAGATCATATCCTTCATCCATAATACATCCAATCATCACCATAATTCATTCAAATCTATTACAAGCCTCTTGACTCCATCTAAGACCATCACAAGTTAACAATTTCAAAATGGCATATATCAAGTCCTAAGACTTCATCAAATTAAGTATTCATCTCCTTAATCCACTATCAATGGTTTTCAACCATTATTATCATCATCATAAATATCAACATTCAAAGGAATCAACTCCTCCAATCACATACACACTCACATACACACATCTCCCAAACCTCAAAAATCAATACCAATTTAAACATTCATTCTCCATATAAAATCATCCTAAGACATTAAAATCATTTAACTCATCAATTTGGCCAAAACCCCAAAACTATCAACACACATAGGGTTTTCCTCTAAAATCACCCAATCAACAACTTCAACCTATTTCTAAAATTCATATGCAAACCATAAAACACATCCATTTCTAACACAACACCATAATCAAGAGTCATATCTCAAGGTCATCCAAGCTTAGGGTTCATCATTTTCCATCAACACCCATAACCTCTAACATTAATATTTCAAGCTTAATCAACATAAGAACCACAAATGGAACAATAAAGAGGTAAGAAACCCTTATCTCAAGTTCATACTCATGTCCAACAAAAATGGTAAGGGAGGGAGAAGGAGATGATCCAAGCAAAGCCTGGAGGAATATGGAAGAAGAAAAAAAATAGAGAATGGTGAGAGGGAAAGATGCCACCGAAAATAAGAGAAAGAAACAGGGAATTTGTGTAAAAATTGGACATTGTCCAATGGGTAACACAATGCATCATAGTCATTTGTCCATTGGATCATAGAACTTCATATCTATTGGATAATAGCATGAAAAGCAACATGGGAGATAGAAGGAGTGGACGGTTGAAAGTAGGAGGGAAAATAGGGTTTTTAGTTTTCTTTTAATCCCATTTGGTTTGTGTTTTCCCCGTTTAATAGCATATGTCGAGTCTAATTAATTATTTCCTTAACACTAAAAATTATTTAAGCTATATCACCATAACCACAATAATTTTCCAAACATTCTAGACCCATCAAGTATTTAATTTGACCAAATGGGTCCCACACCATCTGTTACATCATCCAATTCTGGTAAATCTTAATTTACTAATAATTCATCTCTAATGTTAAATTAATTCTCCCACAATTATTGGACCATAAATAATTAATCATAATTATTCAATAAATTGTTTTCTTTAAAATTTGGGGTGTTACAAAACACACTCTACATTTTGAGCAAGTATAGAATGATTAAACGTTTCCCCTCCCACAGTTGGGCAATAGATTCCTCACTCTAAAGAGGAGAAGAAATGACCAACACCTTATCCTTCACCGACTCATAGGAACTCGCTACAGCAGACGCCATTACCACGCTCAAGACAAAAGCAAGGGGAAAAGGAAAGGTACTAACCTGACAGGTAAAAAACGAAGTGTACTAAGAAAAGAAGAGGACGATGAAAGTTGGAGAAACAAAGTCCAGCAAGCTTTGGCAAAAGTGAAGAGAGGTATGAATGTGAGAGAATGGAAGCCTAAAGAGCAAAAAAGGGGAAAGCTAAACCCATTTATAGGTTCTGAAGTTAGTATTCTACCATGCCAAATCCAATGGTTAGAAGGCGAAGGGGTGTAAAGACCAAGGGACGTGATGTTTTAGGAAAATTATTTAAAGTGAAAATAATGGAATTTGAAATTAAAGAGGGGTGACGTTTAGGGAAGTTTTTCAAATGAAACGACATGGATCCAAATCCAATGGCAGGGATCAATAGGCTTCCTGATCAACGGACCAGACGTCTTCAAATAATCTAGGATGAAGCGACGCCTTTTAAATGACGCACTAATGACATAGGGATTCAGAAACGGCGTAATCATAACAAGCACGTTCACCTCTCAACATAGAAAATAGCGGTTATCAAGTCTCCACTACGTGGTAAAAAATCATAGGTCCTCACCCCAAATAACGCCTCTCGAAGGTCAACCTTTCTCGGCTCGATCACGCCTCTCAGAAGTCAATCTCTCTCGGCTTAATCATGCCACTCGGAGGCCAATCTCTCTCGGCTCGATCATGCCTCTCGGAGGCTAATCTCTCTCGGCTGAATGACACCTCTAGAAAGTCAATCTCTCTTGGCTCAATGACACCTTCGGAAGCAAATCTCTCTCTGCTCGATCATATTTCTCAGAGGTCAACCTCTCTCGAATCGATCACGCATCTGAGAGATCAATCTCTTTCGGCTCACCTATACCTCTTGAAGCATCCACATGATTGCACTTAGCCCTTTTATTCGGCCTTAGGTCTAGGACTCACGGCTAGGGGACTCTTGTTCCTCCCACGGTTAGGTGGGACCCACCTGTTCCCATGATCCCTTTATTTTATCTAGAGAGGGGATCCCGTTGGTTTGTGTATAATGGGCCTGGGCCCCCTTTTTGATTCTAACCTAGGTATAACTGTACTCTCTTTGCGTACGTTGTAACTAAGTCACACATATTGAGAATTAATAAACATAATCCCTAGGAGAATTCTCTAGGGTTTTGTGTAACATCCCGATTTAATAATTAATTACCGAATAAAAATAAATCATTAAAATAATAATTGCTAAGTGGGGAAGATTATTTATTAATTATAATTGGTTTAATTAATTTAAGTTAAGAAAGCAAAGGCTGATTGATTGTGACTAGTTGTCAACAGCTGACTAGTTGTGACTATGTGTATATGACACGTGTGGGGGCTGCTGCTGTGCACGACTTCCCATCCCACTCTCCTTCTCTTCCGCGTGCACGAATTTACATATATATGTGTCTATAGTCACTGATATTATGCATCTTTCTTCAGACTCCTCTTCTTCCATTCTCTCTTCTTTTCTTCTTCTTCTTCTTCACTCTTCGATCTTCTTCTTTCTCCTCTGTGCTCTGTTTTCATGAGCTCGCAACCATGGTGACTGAGGATTGGAGTCCTCCTTCCTTACTCGACGAGCCAGTGAGGGTGAGGGTGTGCATTCCCTCTATATACAACCCGTCTCCTTCCTTATTCCTTCATTCCTTCGTCGGCTTCCCTCCTTCTTCCTCTCCTTGCTCGAAGCTACCAAGTCTCAGTGGAGATCTGCGCTTCAAGGAGCTTTAAGGTGGTGGGAGTGTTCACAACGTTGTGATGGAGCTACTCCAGGGAACAAACTGAGAGCTGGGTGTCTCAAAAACCAGAATGGTCTCCCCTGCTCTTGCATACAGATGTGCTAAGAGTGACTCAGTGTTCCTCTGAAACTGAGTGTCGTGTTGACCGACTGAAAGCTTCAGTTCAGGTAGGGGGTATCTTCTATCTTAAATGCATGGGTTATGAACGGGTTCCGAGTGTTAATGCTTGCTGTTTCCGTGTTCTGATTGTGTGTTGTGTTGTATGCAAGTGTGTACTGCCCAGTTGCATGACGAGTGAAAGTTGAGTGTTGCATGTCGATGGCCTGTGAAGGTTGAACGATTGTGTGAAAGGAATGTGTTGAAGTGCTTTTGGTGATTACCGTGTGTTTACATGATCTGCAAGTTGTTATGAGTTCAAAATGTTGACTGTATATGGTGAAATATGACTTAGTGAATCTGATAATGTACCTTACCGATTGCATGTGTTGTCTGAGTCCTGACATTGCTTAAATGCCGATTACATGTGTGTTGTTAGAGTCCTGATGACGTGTTATACCAGCCGTATGAGATGCGTGTGTTGTTGAGTGCTGATAATGCCTAATGCCAATTGCATGAGATGCATGTGCTATTGAGTTCTGAGAATGTGTAATACCGACTGCATGAGATGCATGTGTTGTTGAATTCTGTTAATGTCCAGCATTGATTGCATGAGATGCATGTGCTGTTTGAATGCTGATGATGTATGACGCCGATTGCATGAGATGCATGTATGGCTGTGTATATGAACTCTGTGTTGTGTGATGAATCCGCGTGTGGCGCATAGGATGCGTTTGTGCTGAGAGCACGTAGTGTGGGACATTACCATCGGTTATTAAAGCGTGGGACGCTGTGAAATCCTTGAGTGGGACTCAAGGTAGCCCTTGAGTGGGACTCGGGCTGCCTGTGAACACCTCCGTTGGCGCTGAGAGCGTTGGTGTCACCTGTGGGTAAACGGTTAGGTACCTGTAAAACGGCCAAGCAGCTGGGAGCTGATTTGATAGCTGAGAGCTATGTATAAAAAGGCTGAGAGCCTACGTTGCAACGTCTAAACCGATACACACGAATGCGGAACCGGGTGAAATACTATGTGTGTATTAACTTATTGATATTGTTTGGAAGTTGACTATGCATTGATGATGTTGATGAGATGATGAATGCAGAACCGAGTGAAATACTATGTGTGTATTAACTGATTGATATTGTTTGGAAGTTGACTATGCATTGATGATGTTGATGAGATGATGAATGCGGAACCGGGTGAAATACTATGTGTGTATTAACTGATTGATATTGTTTGGAAGTTGACTATGCATTGATGATGTTGATGAGATGATGAATACGGAACCGAGTGAAATACTATATGTGTATTAACTGATTGATATTGTTTGGAAGTTGATTATACAGGTGATGATGTTAATGGGATGATGAATGTATATAACTGATTGAATTATCCTGTGTACATATGCTATTAACGCTGACTGAATCTGTTCTATGAATATATATCAAGGTGATTGAAATGTTATGTATGTATAGCCGAGTGAAAACTGTTAGATTCTGATCGGAAAATGTTGAACATGTGCGTTCTGATTCGTTGGTATTATCATGATGCTGATAGTTGTTATATTAATGTTATTGGCTGTATATGTGCACCTGGCCGAGTGATAACTGATGGATTCCGATCGGTAAGAGTTTGATGTGTATCCTGGTTGATTGTTATTGCTTTGACTTTAATCGTTGCTATGTATAATTGCGTGTATATATATATATATTGCTGTATAATTATGGTACAACCTGGGTCAGTATCTATCATTTAATATCTAGGATGCTCACCCCTACACCATTTTTCAGTGTGTACAGGTCGTGTTCGGAAATGATGATAGGGCCTGAAGTCTGAGTGTAGTGCACTCCGACTGTTGAGTACTTGTATTGCATTATTATGTTCCGTTAGTGTAGTCTTGGCCGGCTCTCATGTAAAATGACGATTAAATATATTCATTTATAAAGATTGAATAGTCATGGTGTCACTTGTATGGTATCGCAAGGATTGGTAAATGCATAATATCAAGATACTGGGTATTCCGAGTATATGGTTATATGTTTACGGGTCGGTAGATTGGATTTGTGGGCAGGTTTATATTTTTGAGTACATATATTTATACATAAGTGCTTTATGTTAATTTGATGCGTCTTCCGACCGGGATGTGTTGATTCGAAGGTTGTTGATGAATGAATTGTGCTGAGTTGATGATTCCAAATGAGACTATAGTATTTGGGTATTTCCGAATGAATACACTGAGTGATTCTGAGTGAAGGATATAAGTAAACCCCGAGTGAAAACCTTGAGTGATCCACTCCTGAGAGGGGAGTTAGTGTAGTGGTTTAGAATGGAATGGATTCTGTGTGTAAGACATTTATAATCCGAGTGAATGATGTAGAATCCGAGTGAGTGAGCATCTGTAGACCGAGTGGTTGAGCTTGAATAAGTCCAGGTGGGGCTTAACTACCAGATTTCCCGAGTGGTTTATACTTGTGACCTATATGAGTGAAACGAAGAGCTGTGTGGATTCTGAGTGAGGTATGAACGTGATGATTTACCGAGCGAACATATGTCCCAAATCCGAGTGAGAAATTACCTTGTACCTGTGTTAGCCCCAGCGAATTAGATTTAGCTCCAGCGAGTGTGTGTTTGGGAAGGCTTTGTGTTGGCAACGCTTAAGCGAATCCTTCCTTGCCCGCGCGACTAGAGCTGTTCGCCCAAACGTGTGGGATCGCGCTGAAGCGAGTGGATGCTGGTGTTGGGCTTCGCTTGAGCATCTCTTTCTTCCGTTGTTGCATTGTCATGTCTCGCTTAGGTGGCGTTGGACCTCGCTGTTTGGTCGGGTTTGAATTGTTGTGCTTCCGTTGATTGCCGAATGGGTGCCTTGTTCTCCTTTGCTTTCCATTCTATATGTTACCCGGTTGTTTTATGGTCCATTCTAGTTTATTTAATTTTTGAAAAAAAAAAATTTCCTTGTGATTTGGGCTTATTATTTATTTAAATTAGGGTGTTACATTTTGGTATCAGAGCAGACCGAAAGGTCCAAGGCCAAGGTATGCTTACCGAGTGTAAGCGGTTGTATGCATTGGGACTGAGTGGTCATCATTATTGTGATATTGATAGGAGGTCATTCCCTCCTGGTCCGATTGATTGCATGCCCTGATTAAATTGGTATTGTATATGTTTGTGATTTTCTATTGAATTTGATATACGTCTGACTAGGAATGGTGTGGTTGTATGCCTGTGCCTTGTTGGGAAATTTGAATGTGAAATAGAATATCTGTTTGACTTGGATACTGTCTCGGTTTTGGTGTGTGAAGACCGAGTGAATGGTATTAGACCTTATAATAATATTTGAATATTGTGAGGTACCCATCGTGGGATACTGAATAGATAGCGACTCCTTAGGAATCCTAAGTCTAATAATTTATTAACCTTATGTGCTGTTGAACCCGAGTAAAGCAATTGCGAAGTAACTCAGTGAGGCTTGAATGATTATCGTGTGATATGTTAAATGTGTTAGTAGTTGTGCTATAATTAAGTAAATGCGCATGCAACTCCTGGATTTGTGGTATTTGTGAACTGTTTTGTGATGGTGTGACCATGTCTGCGAATGCATGTTAATAATTCTGCGAATACTGACTGAATACTTGTAAATAGGAGTGTTACCATTACTGCCGATTACTATTTGTGACGGATGTTTTGTAATCTAGCACATGAACCCTGCGTGATATATATATATATATATGATATAGGTGATTGAGGGTGAACTGCTTTTATGTATTGCTCTATATTTGAAACATGATACTTGTTTGATGTTTGAAATGCGTGATCTGTGCCTGGTTGATTATTGATGCATGCAACACCCGGATATTGTGATAGATATTAATTGTGAATCGTTGTGGTGATACCCCGTCTGAAGGATGTGTATATATATATGTATGCTAATGAGAATGTCGAGTGGCTCATGCTGTGAGTCAGCAAATAAGAGCTGTGTGTGATTTATAATAAAATGCATCAGCGTTGAACGTTTTTCAGAGTGGGCAATCAGATGAATGCATGGGGTATTGAGGATTCTGAGATTAATCCTAAAAGACCTCCGAGTTGGACTCGAGGCTATGCTTGGAGCATGAGCATTGGATGCTTAATGAAAGTCCTTGGGTTGGACTCAAGGCAAATGCCGAGTGCATTGGAGTTGGACTCCTGGTGAATAAATCGTATGCATCTGATTCGCCGACTGCATGAATACATGTGTATAAGAGCATTATTATTGAGGCTGACATGATTTGTATGGATTTGAATGATTTGAGTAGTTTCTGACTTGATGATGTTGTAAGAATGAGGTCTGACTGAGTGAATGCACATGTATTGATGCTGTTGCCAAGTGTGATGCAATGTTATAATTGAGAATGTATGTTATGGTACAATTTCCGATTGAATGATTGTGTGTACACTTATGATGATAAATGAACTCAACGTGAATTACATGAATATGTGGATATAATATTGTGAATGAAATCCTTAACATAGTTGGGAATTGGTTTGGGTAAACCCGATTGGATGAGTACATATGTAATTAATGTTATTGTTGAGTACAATATATGGTTATGGTTATGGTGCATGCTGTAGTGAACAATGACATAATCATGAATAATTGGTATGAATCCGACTGAGTGTCTATATGTACATTAGTGTCGTTTCCTAGTCCATGGTGTGTTATGACAGCATGTGTGATTGTGAATTACTTAATCCTGATTGAATTGCATGAACCCGAGTGATTGACGTTACTGTATAGCTGAGAATTAAGAGTTTATCTGAGCCATGGTTTTGTGATGAATAAGATTTAGAGGAAATATTTACTCGGTGTTGACTAGAAGCCGATTGTTGTATTGCCATCATACTGATTTACAGAAGTGATAAATAATTTTCATGATTATTGTTGCGTGATGTGCCCTATGTGTTGCATAATGATGAAGTTGATGTAGATGTATTGCTTACAATGTGTGTGTGAACTGCTATTAATTACTGTGTGAAATAGTATTAGCTGAGTGAGTCTGGTCGGAGTAAGGCATGCTGTTCTGAGATGACTCTTCCTGCCATAGGTATTGTGGCAGCGTACACGTTGCAGTGACTGTGTAATTGTTGCAACCCTATAGGAATGAGACGTCATCCTATAAGATGGATGCAGCAATTCATGAGTCGGGCAGGTGAAGTTGTAACTGCTTATGGTGATGGTGAGTCCTTCAGATGGTTCTGAGAGTGATGAGAGTTATATTAAATGAGTATTATGTGGTTATATACCGATTGAGGATAGAGGGTTTGTTCAGCCTTGATGGGTTTGCCTCCGAGTGGATTAGAGGCTGTTGGGTATAGATTGGCTTCTAAGACGATAATTAGTTATTAAAACAAGAGGGGTGATCAAATCTGTCACTGAAGTGGAGTTTTATAAGGTTAACCGAGTGATACTGTAAGTTAAATGGGGAAACCAGGAATTTAAGCCAAACTAAATTATAAGGTGAAGAATTGCTCGGGAAGGGTTAGTATATTCTGAGTGTGTAAAAGTAGAGACAATTTCAAGCGACATCCTTGTGAGAAGAACTGCCGAGTGGAAATTATGGTGTTCCGAGTAGAACCTTATAGAGAGGATCAATACTAAGTTAAGGAAATAATGTCCGAGCGTAACATTCTGAGTAGGGTAAGATTCGGGTGATCTGACTCAGAGTGTATCATTTCCGAGTAGAATGGTACCGTGTGGAACAATTCCGAGTAGAAAGATATCGAGTGTAGAATTCCTAATACCCATGTGATGTCCAACTGAGTGATCCTCCAGGAGAAAAGTTCTTTGATCGGGGAAAATGAGATTTCGAGTGAGTAAGTTCCAAGTAAATGGTCTCCGAGGGGAATAGACATCCGAGTGAAGGATTTAAATGAAGTCGTACTCAGGTCAGTGATTGGGGCTGCTGAGCTTGAACTCAGGATTAGTTTCAAGGTAGGCTCGAATTGCAAGTGAATTTCTGGTAAGTGGAAGGATTTCCGGGAGAGAATTACCCTTGAACCCCGAATGATGTTTTGTGTAAGAGGACCGAGTGAAATTCTCAGGATGAAAGCACGGAATTAGCCGGAAGCATGGGTAGGAATCTAAGATTTCAGAATTTAGTACAGTGCATATGTGAAGTAAATCCGGGTAAATTGTGCCAATTGAAACACATGGAAAATTCCTTGAGTGTTCCCTTTGGTGTAAGAGAGAGATTTTGTGGTCAGGTTTTGAAAACCTGAGGGTTTGGTCCGAGAGAAATCGGTCGGGAGTGAGCATTTTTGGGAGTCGGTGATGTTGTTTGCCGATTAGATTATTCCCAACTGGTTGATTAGCCTTTGTAATGTGTCTCATGTGATACAATTTTGAGTCTGTACTCTGTATGAGTTATGGTTGTGCCGAGTGACTCATTTGAGTCGGGGAGCCCGATGGTGTAAATACACCGAGCGGTGTCGTAAGTATAGGACCGAGCGACCAAGAAATTGGGAAGTGCCGCTGCTTGTGATGGATTGACTGAATTAAAATAAGGGAATTTATGCATTTTAGAAATTTAATCCCCAAGTGTATTAAACTCTATGATGAAGTTATAATCAGGTAGGGCCTGACCTTTACGTTTTCCCGACTGAAATTGTGGGC
Source organism: Clitoria ternatea (assembly GCA_037962975.1). NCBI lineage: Eukaryota > Viridiplantae > Streptophyta > Magnoliopsida > Fabales > Fabaceae > Clitoria > Clitoria ternatea. The sequence continues at coordinate 14,948,046 of CM075672.1, read as the reverse complement.
GGTCGGTAAACCGCTTGAGTGGTGAATCCTTGCCGAGTGAAATTGTGATCCGGTCGGTGAATACTTGTGGAAGCTCAGTCGTGTGGGTGATTGAGACAACGATTTTCTGAGTTATGTATGTAAGGTAAGTTACCGATTGAATTTCGAGGACGAAATTCTTTTGAGAGGGGGAGAACTGCAACATCCCGATTTAATAATTAATTACCGAAAGAAAATAAATCATTAAAATAATAATTGCTAAGTGGGGAAGATTATTTATTAATTATAATTGGTTTAATTAATTTAAGTTAAGAAAGCAAAGGCTGATTGATTGTGACTAGTTATCAACAGCTGACTAGTTGTGACTATGTGTATATGACACGTGTGGGGACTGCTGCTGTGCACGACTTCCTATCCCACTCTCCTTCTCTTCCGCGTGCACGAATATGCATATATATGTGTCTATAGTCACTGATATTATGCATCTTTCTTCAGACTCCTCTTCTTCCGTTCTCTCTTCTTTTCTTCTTCTTCTTCTTCTTCACTCTTCGATCTTCTTCTTTCTCCTCTGCGCTCTGTTTCCGTGAGCTCGCAACCATGGTGGCTGAGGATCGGAGTCCTCCTTCCTTACTCGACGAGCCAGTGAGGGTGAGGGTGTGCATTCCCTCTGCATACAACCCGTCTCCTTCCTTATTCCTTCATTCCTTCGTCGGCTTCCCTCCTTCTTCCTCTCCTTGCTCGAAGTTGCCAAGTCTTAGTGGAGATCTGCGCTTCGAGGAGCTTTAAGGTGGTGGGAGTGTTCACAGCGTTATGATGGAGCTACTCCAGGGAACGAACTGAGAGCTGGGCGTCTCAGAAACCCGAATAGTCTCCCCTGCTCTTGCATACAGATGTGTTAAGAGTGACTCAGTGTTCCTCTGAAACTGAGTGTCGTGTTGACCGACTGAAAGCTTCAGTCCAGGTAGGGGGTATCTTCTATCTTAAATGCATGGGTTATGAACGGGTTTCGAGTGTTGATGCTTGTTGTTTCCGTGTTCTGATTGTGTGTTGTGTTGTATGCGAGTGTGTACTGCCCAGTTGCATAACGAGTGAAAGTTGAGTGTTGCATGTTGATGGCCTGTGAAGGTTGAACGATTGTGTGAAAGGAATGTGTTGAAGTGTTGTTGGTGATTACCGTGTGTTTACATGATTTGCAAGTTGTTATGAGTTCAAAATGCTGACTGCATGTGGTGAAATATGACTTAGTGAATCTGATAATATACCTTACCGATTGCATGTGTTGTCTGAGTCCTGACATTGCTTAAATGCCGATTACATGTGTGTTGTTAGAGTCCTGATGACGTGTTATACCAGCCGCATGAGATGCGTGTGTTGTTGAGTGCTGATAATGCCTAATGCCAATTACATGAGATGCATGTGCTATTGAGTTCTGAGAATGTGTAATACCGACTGCATGAGATGCATGTGTTGTTGAATTCTGTTAATGTCCAGCATTGATTGCATGAGATGCATGTGCTGTTTGAATGCTGATGATGTATGACGCCGATTGCATGAGATGCATGTATGGCTGTGTATATGAACTCTGTGTTGTGTGATGAATCCGCGTGTGGCGCATAGGATGCGTTTGTGCTGAGAGCACGTAGTGTGGGACACTACCATCGGTTATTAAAGCGTGGGACGCTGTGAAATCCTTGAGTGGGACTCAAGGTAGCCCTTGAGTGGGACTCGGGCTGCCTGTGAACACCTCCGTTGGCGCTGAGAGCGTTGGTGTCACCTGTGGGTAAACGGTTAGGTACCTGTAAAACGGCCAAGCAGCTGGGAGCTGATTTGATAGCTGAGAGCTATGTATAAAAAGGCTGAGAGCCTACGTTGCAACGTCTAAACCGATACACATGAATGCGGAACCGGGTGAAATACTATGTGTGTATTAACTTATTGATATTGTTTGGAAGTTGACTATGCATTGATGATGTTGATGAGATGATGAATGCAGAACCGAGTGAAATACTATGTGTGTATTAACTGATTGATATTGTTTGGAAGTTGACTATGCATTGATGATGTTGATGAGATGATGAATGCGGAACCGGGTGAAATACTATGTGTGTATTAACTGATTGATATTGTTTGGAAGTTGACTATGCATTGATGATGTTGATGAGATGATGAATACGGAACCGAGTGAAATACTATATGTGTATTAACTGATTGATATTGTTTGGAAGTTGATTATACAGGTGATGATGTTAATGGGATGATGAATGTATATAACTGATTGAATTATCCTGTGTACATATGCTATTGACGCTGACTGAATCTGTTCTATGAACATATATCAAGGTGATTGAAATGTTATGTATGTATAGCCGAGTGAGAACTGTTAGATTCTGATCGGAAAATATTGAACATGTGCGTTCTGATTCGTTGGTATTATCATGTTGCTGATAGTTGTTATATTAATGTTATTGGCTGTATATGTGCACCTGGCCGAGTGATAACTGATGGATTCCGATCGGTAAGAGTTTGATGTGTATCCTGGTTGATTGTTATTGCTTTGACTTTAATCGTTGCTATGTATAATTGCGTGTATATATATATATATATTGCTGTATAATTGTGGTACAACCTGGGTCAGTATCTATCATTTAATATCTAGGATGCTCACCCCTACACCATTTTTCAGTGTGTGCAGGTCGTGCTTGGAAATGATGATAGGGCCTGAAGTCCGAGTGTAGTGCACTCCGACTGTTGAGTACTTGTATTGCATTATTATGTTCCGTCAGTGTAGCCTTGGTCGGCTCTCATGTGAAATGACGATTAAATATATTCATTTATAAAGATTGAATAGTCATGGTGTCACTTGTATGGTATCGTAAGTATTGGTAAATGCATAATATCAAGATACTGGGTATTCCGAGTATATGGTTACATGTTTACGGGTCGGTAGATTGGATTTATGGGCAGGTTTATATTTTTGAGTACATATATTTATACATAAGTGCTTTATGTTAATTTGATGCGTCTTCCGACTGGGATGTTTTGATTCGAAGGTTGTTGATGAATGAATTGTGCTGAGTTGATGATTTCGAATGAGACTATAGTATTTGGGTATTTCCGAATGAATACACTGAGTGATTCTGAGTGAAGGATATAAGTAAACCCCGAGTGAAAACCTTGAGTGATCCACTCCTGAGAGGGGAGTTAGTGTAGTGGTTTAGAATAGAATGGATTCTGAGTATAAGACATTTATAATCCAAGTGAATGATGTAGAATCCGAGTGAGTGAGGATCTGTAGACCGAGTGGTTGAGCTTGAATAAGTCCGGGTGGGGCTTAACTACCAGATTTCCCGAGTGGTTTATACTTGTGACCTATATGAGTGAAACGAAGAGCTGTGTGGATTCTGAGTGAGGTATGAACGTGATGATTTACCGAGCGAACATATGTCCCAAATTCGAGTGAGAAATTACCTTGTACCTGTGTTAGCCCCAGCGAATTAGATTTAGCTCCAGCGAGTGTGTGTTTGGGAAGGCTTTGTGTTGGCAACGCTTAAGCGAATCGTGCCTCGCCCGCGCGACTAGAGCTGTTCGCCCAAGCGTGTGGGATCGCGCTGAAGCGAGTGGATGCTGGTGTTGGGCTTCGCTTGAGCATCTCTTTCTTCCGTTGTTGCATTGTCATGTCTCGCTCAGGCGGCGTTGGACCTCGCTTGAGCGAAGGTTTACTGTTTGGTCGGGTTTGAATTGTTGTGCTTCCGTTGATTGCCGAATGGGTGCCTTGTTCTCCTTTGCTTTCCATTCTATATGTTACCCGATTGTTTTATGGTCCATTCTAGTTTATTTAATTTTTGAAAAAAAAAATTCCTTGTGATTTGGGCTTATTATTTATTTAAATTAGGGTGTTACATTTTGTGCTAATACTCTGTCTGTGAAGAGACAAGTCTCTTATTTCCCAATTACCAACAGGCTATCATTTACTTTATCTTGTATAATTTCTCATATCAATACCATTACAACAACATAGCTAACTTCCTACATTTCATTAATTACTATCATTTGCATCGACTATGTTATTTCCCTTTTTGAACCCTGACTAGGGTCGAGGCCAAATTCTAATTAATTATGACACCAAACACCCCCTTACCTCAATTCAAGCTTCTACAAGTTGCTCATTGTGCCGCTCATGACCCATGATCAATTCATCGTCTGCTTCGTCTCCGATTTCGATAACTGCTTTATACAACGACTTTACGACGCCTATTCCATCACCTATGAAGGTCAAAACTCAAACCCATCAACATTTTACCACACCTATTGCTATAGACGCCGTTTCTAAGCTTCAATGTGTAAGAAGAAAGAAAAATAAAACCCCCACCATCCATGGACAATTTCAGCTAGAGAGAGAAAAAGATAGGGAGAAGGAAAACTCAAAATTAAGGGTATCAATAGACTCACGTCTAAGCCCCGGTTCCCAAAATGTGATCAATTTGAAGTTTTATCACGGAATTGACCTCCGATTTAAGGCTTGAAGCATTGCTCATGGAAGAGAATAAAAGCTTTCACTCTCTGCCTTATTCACATTGGTCTCGTGGAGAAGAGAAGAAATTTCCACCTTTTAATCCCTTAAGGGCGTTATGGTCATTTGTTATTTTCTTTTCCATTTTCTTTTAAAACTTAAATTAAAACTTAACTTTTAACCTTTTGGTAAATAAAATTCACCATCATCAATTTAAACTTTATTTAAATTTTAATAATCAACCAATCAAGTAAATTTATTTAATTTCATGACACCAAATTATTTAAAATTATATTTATATTAATTAATAATGATTTCTAAAAATCTAAAATTAATTTGAAGGCAATAATTAATATTTTTCTATCAATCATAGATTTTTAAATTAATTAACTGGATGTTACATAGACTATTCAACTTAGATGTAATATTATGTTATGAATTTATATAAGTTTTAATTGTTTATTAATTTAATGTTTGATATTAGAATGTGCTTTTGTTATAAAATTCCAGTATAAAATTCCCCAAAAAAAGTGATGGAGGCACACAAATTTCCAGTATAAAATTCTCCAAAAAAGTGAAGATCAAGATAAAGCCCAAGAATAAAATAGACCTATAACTTTTTTTTATAATAATACTGCAGTTAAATAAATGCACTATGTTAGGGTAGGTTTGAACAATTTTTACTTAGCCCTCCGTATTTTGAATCATATTTTGCAAGTATGTTTGGACAAATTTCTCATCGTTAATTATGGTTATGATAATTATAATAATTATTATTTGATGAAGGAAAAAGGTAGAGTTACAATCATCCTTAATAGCGCATTTCTTTATGTAGAAAATTTCAATCAGGTTGATGAAGTTTACATCATTTCATATGCCTTATTAGAAAGCAGAAACATCATTAGGAAAGTTTAAATGCATTATTAAACAATTGCAATACTTTGATTCACATAATAATGCAAACATTAATCTATCGTTTCGGATTCTAAAAATATCTTTTTAATCCAAAAACTAATAACAATTAATGAAATCATTGTTGGGCAATTTAATGTGTTGCATGCTAATTCATCTCTTTTGGCCTCATTGATTTTCTATATCAATTACTCCCTCCTTCCTTTTTATCTGTCTTTTAAGGTTAAATCACATAGATTAAGAAAAACAATTAATGTTCTTTGAGTCCAATGTTTTTATATTTACTTTCCTACTATTAGTGTTTGGTTATTCCCTAGGTAAGGATATCATAGGAAAAAAATAATAAATGAGTTTTTAAAAACTCTAAAAAGACAGATAAAAAAAACAATTTTTTTTAGAATGGAGATAGATAAAATGGAACAAAGGGAGTACTTATTGAATTAATATAGCACTTGCAATGAATGAAGGGTTGTGAATATGGTACTTATATAGAACTTATTCTCATTGTCATTTACTATATTCCTTCCTAAATAGTTTCATCATTTTGTAAAAGTGAATAAAGTTGTTTTATGAGGTATCTTTTTCCTCAGCGTCTTATTGTTATTACATCGAACTTTACTATTAATATTAATTATTATTATTATTATTAATTTTCTATATATTCTTAAATAAATCTAATACTTCACTCTCTATCATTTCCTTCATATTCTCGCCTCGTGTATTGTATGAGTTCCCACTATTAATAATAATTGAGTTATACGGAAACAGTGATTAAAATGTAGTATTGAACTCACGTTAAAATGATATTTTGGAAAATTCTTCATTTTATTCTGTTTGTAGTATATTATTCATATTTTATTAGATATGATTCATATCCAATCAACAAATACTGTATTTGATTAAAAAATAATAATTTATTTCAAGTGGTCATAGAAACTTTTAATTTTGCCTACATTATATTTCTCATTTTATACATCGGGGTGTTCATTTAAAAAAAGAGTGTAGAGTGAAAAAACGGATAGGAAAGGAAATGAATAGAAGAAAGTATCTATCTTATTTGGTAGTGAAAAAAGTGATAAAAATATATGTTACTTTCTAATGGATTCTATATGTTTTATTATCCTTTCGTATAAGAACAGAAAATAGTCAAAAATATAAAGAAAATTTGTATTCTACAAAATTAATCCTCTCATATCTGTATTTAATAAATGTATGAGTAATTTTATAATTGTACAATCACATAACTTTAATTAATTTATTTATTATTTTTTAAAATGACAATTTTCCTTCATTTTTATATTATTTTCTCCTTAAATGAAAAGGTTTTCTCTTTATTTTATCTCTCTTTTAGTTTCTCTTCATACTTTCCTTTATTTTTCTCTCTTGTAATTGAATGCAGTATTAACGATGTCAAAACAAAAGTATCAGGGGGTTTAGATAACTTAATTTGAAATTTTAGTTTCAAATTGTAACTTAGTGTATCAATTGTACGTTCTAATCGATTAAAATGAGATTTTGGAGTTGACCAACAACAATAAATCAAGATGGATTTTATTTCTATTTCTTAAATAAAATTTAGATATCTCAATGTGTATTTTAAAATTGTAATGATTGATATTAACTCTAGTTTTGAACCTTAATTGTTCATGTAATGGGAAGCTACCACTTATATCCCGGAGAAATAAATTTTTTTTGGTGATAAAAACAAAAACTAATTTGATTGACATGGTCCACGTCTTACCTGTCAAACTAAAAACATTCGAGAAGTAAAATCAGCAACAAACTTCGGTGGGCTACCCACATTTTTAAACATTACATACTTACAAAAGAATGTCATAGAAAGATCTAAAATTAAACTACATATTTTTCAATTATTGTTAAGAGAGCAAAGGTGGTAATTGATCGGTTGTTCCTAAGATAATATACGTGGGACTAATCAATTTCTTAGATATTTAAACATCCTCCTTAGTTTCTGATTTTATTTTTCATCAGGAAAATGTGTCCTAAGTAATAACAGATATTAAAAATTCGTTAATTCACAAGTCGTGTTAAATGACAGGTAGACATATTTGTGGCACTTCAAATGTAAGTTTTTTATGGTTAAAACTCGCCAGAAACTTAAATTATATATGTTTTTTAAAATAAAATCAAGAGCGTTGTTCTCATGGTATTGTCACCACAAAATTAATATTATGAGGCTTGAAATCGACGCAACTATTGTAAAATTAAAATTGATGCAATGCATTTTAAAATTAAAATGATGAAAACTGATCTGGCCTAATACCGACGTGGCTTTCTAAGGTACATATCAATATGTAGCATAGACATATATAGTATGTCTCAACGTACAAACCATGAAACAATCTGGTATGGAGCGTGCCCACACAAGAAAGTCTCACATGAAGCCCCATACCGAGATCCAATTGATCTGGTGTCAAGTAGAGGTTGGGAGCATACCGACCAAAAGACCAATAGAGGTGTAAAAAATATTTGCGCCTTGGTTAGCTTTCCCTAACCTTTACGGAAAAGTACTAACATAAGGTACGGAAAGCACGATCTTCACCCAACCCCGCATAACCACTCATTTACTATAATTAAGGTACATTCACCTACCTATTACTCAAGCTCCGATATTGTTTATCTGGTATTGACTTAAGCGTTGGAATGTCTTTGTAGGTGACATCTTATTGTGTCCCACAATGAGAAATACCAATGGTTGTCGGACATAATCACATCAAGACCTTAGAATCCCCATTAGGCTCAAGGATATAATACTGGATTGTCACTGAACCGGTGTAATACATAAGAACCTGTATAACCAGAATATGTCCTCCCATACCTGATAAAACATTAGCATGCTCAATGGGACTCGTTAAAGTTATTCCTACTTTCATACTCTCAAATGTTTTCATGGATGTAAGTCAACGTCCCTCTGAGAGGCTCATGTACAAGACGTGATACACATGGAACCTAACCTTCTAGGCTACAACTTGGGTTTCATTGAAATGTCAAGACCTAAAACCTAAACCTTAAGACGTCTAGGGTGATAGCTCAACTAGACCCCTGAGATAAGATCATTCAATAATTCCAGGCAAAGTAAAAGTTGAGACAAGGGCTAGGTCAAGGGATAGATAGATGGATGGTTGTCCATCCAAGAGTGTCACCTTAGACATCCCCTAATAATCCATTATGATGTTTTGACATTACTTGATTACTCCAAGATCCCAATGTATGGTAGGGATTATCAATAATCCACATACTCGACGAATCATTATTCTCCCTGGTATCATAATCTACAAGCCCTTGGTGGTTCCCCAGGGTACAAGTTTAACATCCCTTTTACCTAACGCCTGATAAGGATTGCCATTCCAAGGCATCTTCAAACTTTACAGCCATTATTCATTAAAAAGTACATCAATTAGATAGACTCTGGCAAACACCTTGACATTTAAACCAACGAGTCATTATTCTTGGGAATAGATGACAATGTCATGTGTAGGATATTTCCAAGGACCTTACCTAGAAAAACCCTTAGGTGGTTCAAGGGATAAACTACAATATCAATTAATTCCTGGGAGGACTTGGCTGAAGTCTTCAAAAACCATTTTGTCATAGCACGAGATGTACCTAGAACATCCCAAACCTTGGCTTAGATCAAACAAGGTGAGGATGAGTCATTGAAGGAATTTCTAAAGAGGTTTTACAAGGAAGTTAAAATAGTTCTAGGCTAGACGAAACCAATCCAATTGCATATCATTAGTCCTTAATTTATCATTATTTTTATAATAAAAAGTGTTAAGAAATTAATAAAAAATTATTTAAATATAAATAAAATGTAGGTTTTAAAGCAAATAAATGGAAGTTATTGAATTTAACTTGGCATGACCTATTTTTCCCATTTTTGCAGTAAAAAGTTAAGGTTAAAAGAGGAGGAATTATGCAAGACAGGGGACTGACACGTAGCATCAACCCCACGCTCAGTATCAGGATTTTGGTCCCGACGTGTAGCGTCAGCCCCACGCGTAGCGTCAGATGCTACGTGTATCCCACTTACAGGTAGGATTGCACTCAGTAAAAGGCCAAATAATTGTTTATAATAGCCAATCCATAACAGACCAAGGGCCAAAACACAGTGCGAAACTTGTCTATAAATTATTGGGACAATAATGGGACATTATGGCTGAAAATCAGGAAGATTAATGGAGGCTGAGTCAGGAGGCTGACGCGTAGTGCCATACCCACGTGTAGCGTCAGAACCTCAACTCAACACTATAAATATAGCCATTTTCCATAGGTTCCAACATTCCTTGAGCATCTAATTCATAGTGTCTTTTGTGTTGAGTTACGAAAATAGCTCCCATATACTTGAGAGTGTTGTTTTAGTAATTTTTCTTTTTGTGTTGTAAAGTGTGTTTTCAAGTATGATCAAGTGTTCATCATGTCTCCATTTGTAAGTTGTGTTTTTTACTTTTACCATATGTAACTAATCTGTTTATGTTGGAATTGGTGAACCAATCTATGAATATGATGTTGTGATTATGGATTATGTCTATTTATGATTCAAGTTTCATGTTAGTATTTCAACATTTTATTAGTATGAACTTCAAACGGGAGAATGATTTTCATGTGTGTTAAAACTACTTTAACGGAAGTAAAAGTTAAAATATCCTTAATATACTAATTACTAGGGATAGAGTTGGTAATTATTATTGTGTTAAGGTCAGCACTTAAAGCAAGTTTTTACTAAGAAAGCATCTGAGGGATCAGACTTTATGGTAACTATTTAGAATTTATTCATCGAGGGATCAGGTTTAATGATTTTAAGCTGCAATGACATGAACTTGATGATTAAATATGCATGTTTATAAATTCTATGTTATATTCTAATGCGGGGATCCTAATTCCAACATAGTTTGTTAATTTGTGTTAAATCTCAAGTATTGGAATCATTCTAAAGTGCTATTTTATAGTTATTTTCTAGATAGTTTTATAATTCATCTTACACTATCTTTTGTCCAATGTATAAATCAATCTCTAGATCTGTGAATATTGTACAATTTGTATATGAATCATTCTTTTGTTAATAAGTTTTGAAGTTTTTACCATAGTAAATAAGAATTACTATCACACACTGAAATCATTCAATCCTTGAGGGAACGATATGTATTTCAAAAACTACAATGATAAATTGGTGCGCTTGCTAACATACCAACATATATCAAGATCTCTTTGAAGTTTGATTTGAAGATATACAAAAATTAAGTAGAGTATAAAGCTTGCCTAGCCAATTTGAGAGAAACCATGGATGTCAAAGCCAATATTGTGACTATCTACATTGATTCTCAAGTTCTCATCTCCTAACCTTCAGGTGAGTACTAGGTTAAAGAACTGTTATTGCAATATTACTTAGCCAAGGTGAATGAGATAAAAGGTAGCTTTGAAAAAATAAGTTTAAACACATCCTAAGGGAGGAAAATGTTAGGGAATCCCTAAGCATGAGCAGCGGAAAAATAAAAGGGATTCCATAGGATTTGCAAGGTTCCGTGTTTCAAAGCACAAAACAATTTTGAAATTATTTTAGGTTACCTCTTGAAGAACTCCGAAGCAGTCGTAGCCTCGTCCTTTAGGAGTCCACACGAGCACTCCCACCAGAATCGCAACACTTGCCAACTGCTAGTTTGACGGCGTGTAGCTCTTGCAACTTTTTGTGAATTTGTGTCTCACTTGAGTGTACGGCCTATGAGCATCTTATGCTCTATTTATAGGCTTAGGTTTGACCTAATTTGTTCTCTCTAAAAGTGGGCTCCTTACTCATTCCAAATGAGTTAGGCCCAATAGCTTTATTTTAGTCCAACTAAAATAAGACAACATTTTCTAATGGGCTTACTCTATGTGTGTGACCCTATAGGTAAAATACCCGGTCATATTAATAATAAACTATTTTATTATTAATATAAAATAAGAGCGGCATCTAGCAATGCATCATTATGTCCGAATATTATCAACATAACCTATAAGTGATAATTATTTAATACGTTTATTCCTTTTGTCACAATATCCTAATTGGGCCCAAGGCATGGTCGCGTCATCCTTGTACGGCCCAATTTATTTTACTTGATACCGGAGTAGACTGGATCCGAATAAATATCTAATATTTATTCTTTCTAGCATGGCCATGCGTTTTCTTAGTCTTACTCCATCAAGTGGCCTATGGATATCACTCCTGTCACATAGGAGAGACAAATCCCATCTACATCACTCACATCCCTCTGCATAATTTGTTCATTGCCTAATCACAACCTTTATAGTCCTCTTGTTACAGAAGACGTTTAATTGTATTAAAACAATAAACTCCTCATGTAGGAATCGTAGTGACTTCAAGTCGAAGGACTACATATACCATTATCACATTGAGAATCGTTTATGACAATCATGTAACGATCCATGCAACGTTCTCATGGTGGGTTTGTCCAGTACATCATTACTCTTAATGTGTACCCGTGTGAAGACTCGATATCATCTATATCTATGATCTGTGAGATTAGGTCATCAGTACACTCACACACTAGTCTCAGTGTATTTACATGTCCCCATGTAAATACTTAACTAGGGACATTTTAGGAATAATTTTTATATGACCTATTACTCCAAGGATAAATATGTTTTAAAACAATTTTAAACTGAAATATTTATTCTATTGATAAGTAGAAAAATGATACAAATGAAAAAGCATAAAAGCTCATAGTGCATACACCAACAGAAAACACCAGGGCTGATATCTTGTACACACTTGCTAGTACCAAGAAGGCAGGGTCAACGACTAGAGTGATATAGAGCACTCTTGTGACACCTAGCATAGCAAATCCAATTTATATCAATGTACTTCAATCTTGTGCCCTTTACAATGATTCCTTGCTAAAATCGATTATCCAGTATATAGCAAATGGCTAATTACCCATAATCTTTTAGAGAAGAAAAGGTTGAAAAAGATCTGCCCAACTACACCATGGTGGATGACATGTTGTTTTGAAGAGGCCATTCAATCTCATGCCTAAAGTGCCTCAACAAGACTATGACTGATGAAACCATGGCCAAGGTATACAAAGACACATGTGGACATCACACCGAAAATCAATGCCTCATGCAAAAGATCCTCTGAGTGGGACATTGGTAGCCCATAATGAAAAAAGGCATGGTGGAATATGTAAAGAAATGTGATTCTTGTCAAAAATTCACCAATTCACATCATGTCCCAGGAGAAAAGTTATCAACATCAGTAGTTCCCTAGCTCTTCCACCAATGGGAATTGGACATCCTAGGGCTCTTTCTTATAACCCCTGGCAGTATCAAATATTTAATTGTTAGCATAAATTACTTCACTAATTTGATTAAGGATAAGGTCATGGTTCATATCACGTTGGCAAGGACCAAGAGATTTATTTGTGGGAATAGCATCTCAGGGTATAAGGTCCCTAGAAGAATTGTAATAAAAAACAAAACCCAATTCACAGATCATAAGTTGATGGATCTACTTAAAAAGTTACGAATTCAATGAGCCTTCTACTTTTTCAAACATCCTCAAACCAATGATCAAGCTGAGGCGGCTAAGAGAGATCCTTAAAGGTCTCAAGAAAAGGATCAAAGATGTAAAATGTGAGTGGGCCAATTAGTTGTGTCATGTGCTTTGGGCATATCGAACAACACCTCATTCATCCATTGGTATTCCCTATTCTGGCTAATATATGACATCAAAGCAACTTAGTCTTAAGATGTGCCAGCATAAAGAATAAATATGCCCATTAATGAAAACTTACACCTAATTGGCAGAGCTTTTATAGGGTAGTCGATGTCACTCCTATAAGAGCATACTGGTTGGAAACTCTACAAGGAGATTGCATCAAGAAGAAGTGGAACAGTCAGAATTTACAAGTTTATTATAGCTAGCTGGGATCACATAGTGAGTATAGTTTTTCCTACCTTAGGTTTTTTCCCAGTGGTTTTAACTAAAGATGCTTTAATGAGGCATGTTTCGGTATAGCATGATGTAATCGAAAATCAATAAAACAGCCATTCCATATAACTTAATTTTATGTATATTTTGGTAAGATGAATATGTTACCTAAGTTATAGTTCTGATGAAAGGTGAGGTCAGTTATACAATATAAGCGTGATTAACTAGATCCCGATGAGTAGCAACAATTAGCCTTAACTAGGAATGTCAACAGGGCGGAACAAGTGCAAACAATTTAATACTCATACCTGTATCCACAGGTATAAGAGCGGGTATGGGTATCCGCAGGTAGGGGAATGGGTACTCATGGGTATTTATTTATTTTTAGTATTATAAAAAATAACAACAACAAGAACATATACTAAATATAATATCATTTTCTTATAATATGATGTAAATTAATATTATATAATATAATTATAATTTTAAGCATTAAAAATATTATCATTGAGAAATATTAATTTTTTGTCACACTATAAAATAATAAAATGTTGTTATATTTGAATATATTGAATATAAAATAAATATAAATACTTATGTGGGTATTTGCGAAGAGGGTAGTACAATATCTATACCTAACCGTTTAAAGAATTTACAAGTACCCGTTATAGGTATATCCGCAGTTACCTACAGGTGTGGATTATTTTGTCATCCATAGCCCTAACAAGTAACGAGGTTAATTACTCAATATGAGCATAATTGACCAGGCCCCGACAAGCGACACCAATTAGCCCCTAACGAGCAATGAGATCAATTACCCGATATGAGCATGGTTGGTCGGACATCAATAACCCAACAAGTGGCGAGATGAGTCACCCAATATGAGTGTGATATGTCGAACCTTGGCGAGTAAGATCCTTAAGTCCTAACGAGTGGCGAGATCAACCACCTAATATGAGCATGACTAGTTGTACCCCGATGAGTGCCAATCATTCGATATGATGTGATTAAAAACTTAACTCCAAAAAATGGTGTAGTTAATGCCCACTTTGGATAAAGACCCATAAATCATCTAGCATCGGTATGACTAGTCATGTTGCACCAAGGTACAGAAAAACTACTTACCAAATATAAGGATAAATGGAAGCTGAATTTAACACATGGTTGATATCCAATATTTTATCAAGTTAATGAAGTCAATGGTGCATAAAAGAATTATTATTTTATGTGTATCAGAACCAACATGCAAATAATAACTTTAAAAGCCAGCTCAACTAAAATAACTTAGACAAAAATAATAATGAAAATTGAGATATCGCCATTTAAAAAATTATAGGTCAATGTCTGGTGTACAAAAAATATCAAAACAGTATTAGGAACATCAACCATAAAAGTTGAAGAAATGACAACAAAAAAAACAAACAATAAAAAATAAAAGGAAAATTTAATCATTTGGAGCCCATCACGGAATAAGGCAATATCAATAGAACTCAAGCAGGTAGAGTGGCATCTGTCTTGGTTCCAGCATTATGGTTTCCCATCATATTCACGAGAGATAGCTTCAGGTGACATCAACCTTAGTTACATGGATTGACTCCTAGGAAGTGGTAGGATGAGGTAGGGCTTATCCATAGGTTTGTAGTAATTACCACAGTCCACTTCATAGAGGTATCTCCCATGAAACTTAAGGTAAAGATCATTGCCATTAGTGTTTAAAGGTGCCTTGCCTTTGTTTCAATCTTCTAATTAGTGAACGTAGCTGTTGAATGAAACCTCAGCCATGTACTTATACATCTTTCTTTGTTAGGTCTAGGAAACCTCTTTATCCACCCACTTCTTTTCCATCTCGGCCTTCTTTGGCTTAAGCAATTTGAATGCTTCTTCCCAAGTTGTAAGGCATCTGCAACCTCTTTTGGTTGTAGATTGGCCTCATCTATTTTTTTCTTAGTCAAGGTGAGCTTTACCTTAAAATTTCTTCTCTACTCCAAATCCGTTATCAACGCATTACCAACAACCTTTTGGCGATATAGACTTTAACCATAAGACTTTAGTATTCATGTGTTTCAAAGATTATGGGGTAGAAGTGGGATAGTAAGTGGAGGATGCTTCTGTAACATCCCAAATTTTATATAAATGATTAAATGAGAGGAATAAATATTAAGTAATTACACATGGGTTAATAAATGTCCCAAAAATGTTAGGAATAATTAAATTGGGATTTATTATGATTGTTCATAATTTATTGGAACTTAATGAGCTGAAATTATACCCAACTGAAATATGGGTGTCGAACCAAGTATCTCCGATTGAGGTACTATTGGTCAAGGCTGTTAAGAATATTATTATGAACCCGAACCTATATTTGGAATAATTTTTGGATAAAGTATTTAGCCTGAACGGAGATCTTGTTTGTTATAAAATGGAGAAGTTTTAATGAAGGGATTAAAATTTAAAACAAAACTCTCATTTCTCCTTTCTCATTCACATTGGCTTCTTGTTCCCCTATGGCAAATACACTTTCTTTTCTTCCTAAGGCAAAACATATTTCTCTGTACTCTTTCTCTTTATCTTTTTCCTCCAAAAACCCTAAGTGGTGGTGTGCCTTATTCCTCCCTCATTTTTATTTTCCACTTGGAGCATAGGAGAAGCTTGTGATTGAAGGCTCTCTTCTCCTTCTCCCTTGTATTTTTGTGCTCTCTTTCTCCCCCTCTTGAAGCTCACTTTTCTCTTGAATTGAGGTAAATTCCTCATAATTTTCTTTGAGCTTATGCCCTAGGTTTGGGTTATGGATGTTGGGTGAGTGATTAAATGCATGTGGGTTGTTTGGGAGAGCCATTGATATACAAACCCTAAGGTGGGGTGTATTAAATATAAGCTTTTATGAGCATTTATGGTGGTACACTAAATTAATGGTGGAGATAATGGAAAATGATGATTATTTATTATAGTTGTTGGGTTTTTGGTGAAACCCTAACTCTAGAAATTAGGGAAAACAATGAATGTTGGTTTGAGAATGTATTTTGAAAGGGTATGGTATTGGGATGATGCGTATGAGTAATATGTTAGGAGAATATTTATTGATGATGAGAGATGATATTAATAATGGTGGGTGGCCATTAATGGTGATTTATGGCCATTGGTGTATGAACCCATTGTTGGGTATGGTCTTAAATGCAAAATAATGAACATGAACACCTAACCCATGGTGGTTGTGATAAGATTAATGAAATGAAAAATGGTTTGATAATGATAATGTTATAAACACCAAGTATTAGATTTAGAATATGTAAGTCTTAGTGATTTTGAATAGAAAATAATGTTGTATTATACCATGTGGTGTAGGACCTATTCTGAACGATAAGGCGGGAATGTCGAATCGCTTGGATGACTTCTATTAAGGTAGAAGGGGAGTTTTATATTCTAAATGTATGAATTGAGTATTTGTTGACTGTCATATGTGACAATACACATGTTTGCCTTACTTATGTGATGATGACGAATTGAGATGTTGAATATGATAATGTAATTGTGCTTGGTAATATGTGTTGTGCATTTGGAATATTGATGGTATGCTATGTGGTAATGTTATTATTTGGCAAATGTTATGCCTTGATATGATGAGGATGTATTTATATTCACCACTAATATGGAATGATTACTATTAATGATGAATAAGAATAAGTATGGATGTTGAGCATACCTTGAATATTGATGAAAGATTGATGAATATAATTGGTGATTATGTTGCCATTGTGATTGATACAAGTATTGATTTGTATGTATGAAATAAGAATTATGTTGATGGAAAATTATTATGAATGCCACATTTAAAATTTGAAACAATGGGAATAACCAATGATAATAAAATCCACTAAGAATTATATGGTGATATTGGAGATGGTGATGATTGATGAGTGGCATGATAGGATGCATAATGTGATATGATTGGCATTTGCATTGCATCCATGGCATATTGCATAGCTACTGGTAATGGAATGTTAGGGGTTCCTCTGGTTGGCCCAGTGGAAGGGCGGCTTTGTGCACGAGCGTTATTGATGTTTCCCTAGTGACTCGGTGTCTAAGTCACGAAGCTGCCCATGTTTAGCTATAGGGAGCTGCATGTGGTTGACCCTGTGGGGGTGGCTCTTTGAGGAAAGATGACCCCGGTAGTCCTTTGGATCACAGCTGCCATGGTATGAATCATGGTTGGCCCGCAACACCTTTATGTTGTTTATGTTGTTTACCGCGGTCATGGTGAAAATGACAGGTGTTGCAAGAAGGGCGATGCGGTTTGGTACCAGTAAAATATAGTGATAAAAATATTATGATAAGTGTACACAATTTACTACTGCAGTAGAGGCATGGTTTATATTCATGCTTGAACCCACAAATTGGTGTTTATATTCCTACAGTCGGATCCACAATTGTTGTTAAGTCTGTTGTACATGTGCATTAGCCTAAGAGCATTTTCATACAGCATGGAGACATGCCAAAGGTGATGAGATATGATAATGGTTGAAATAGGTGAAAGAATACCTAAAGACAACATATAAAATATAAATACAAAGAAATGACTTTGTGTATGGTGATGATGTGAGTGATGGCCCAATTTGATGAGGGCATGAATGTGTGTATGCTTATATACTTTGCTATGAATCATAGAGCATGAATATGATATGAGTATGTTGATGGAATGATGTAATTATGATGATAATTAATATGTTGATGCAAAGTATACATGTCATTGAATGCATATGCACATAATCACAAATGTATTCATATTCGTCACTTGGAATGTATAACTCACTCTCCCATGTTATCTATTTTTAGCCTTGTGATGCAGGATATTCATGGGGGGAGATTACATCTATTTTGGAGGTATAAGTTTTGATGATAAAGGTAAATTAGTTGTATAGGAAGTGCCTTGGCCGGGAACCATTGATTTTGTATAGCATATGATGTGCTATATGCTTTTATGTATTTGAATGGTGATATTTGTTTTGTAGGTTATTTGTGAAAATTAGACCATTGTGTTGTATGGCTAATTTTCGATTATGACCTTAACAATATACATTAACAATTGTAATACTTGATTTATGCCGATCTGATGAATGAATGATGTGATTCATGAATTATAACCTTTTTTGAGGCATAAGTGAGTAATTGTGATGTTTGAAATGATAATGTGTATGAATATTAAGAAATGGAGAGACTGTATTATTATGGTATGGCTAGGACCTTAAGGAAGTGTCACTCATAGCTTATATATATAACTTGTGTGGATGCATGGCTATGGCCAATTAGGCCTAAATAGCAAATTGGCATGCTTGGTTTAGCTAGAAAGTGCATGAATTGCCATGAGTGTGTATTGTGATCTAGGAATGGAATTATTGGATAGGACTTGTTGGAACAAGTCACTTATACATATGTGGTTATAGATCCCTACAAGGTTTGGTATGAGACTTAGCCATTTGAGATTTGCTATACCCGGTAAAATGCCCTAAATACGTGTAAAACAACCCTAGAGCTTAGATTTTGATAGGGATGCCAGGCTACTAGGCTCAGGGTCTGATGATGGAGCCTCTCAGTGTAAGCACACTGATTTCCAACGTTAGCACACTGCATTACTGGGTGATTGGTGGCACATGGTTAGTAGTTAGGCGTACTTATGCTGGGATCCAGCGTAAGCACATCGGTGGTCTATGCGCTAGCACACTGGGATAGGCATTGGAGCGCTTGGCCACTAGTAGGTACCTAGTTGCTGTTCGTGGGTACGCCAGGAACCAGCGTACCTACACTGGCTGGTCTGACATCAGGTTTTGTGTTTTCTTTGTTTTCTTGATTTCCTTCCTTGTTTTTGGGTTTTTTCTCATATCTTCATATATGAGACTAGGTGCAATACCTTGTATATATATTCCTTCCACTGTAAACTCAAACTATTTCTTATACACAATGGAGCTTTACTTTATCGATCCAGATTGTTAAACATTTTTAAACTCTCACTCTTTGTTTTCTATCAGTCAGATCTTAATGTAATTATGGGAGTGATGAGTCTCTCTTCAAACACAAAAAATTTACTTGCATTTTATTAAATCAGTTATCTTAATTACATCGGATTTGGGTTATGGAAATTGGGGCGTGACAACTTTCGCTTTGTATGATAATTCAGAATGCACCTAGAAAGTAATCTCATACCTCCTCCGTCGAGATATCCATCTTCAACCGGAATGTAATATTGAAGTTGGGGGCCCAATGATAAGTGCTTTTTAATACAATAAAATAGATCTAGTTTGCTTAGGATTTTAATCATTATGCACTGTATTTCCTTTATTTATTACAATTTTTGCTTTCTTTCCACTCTATTCTACTTGGGTATGTTATTTTGCAGGAATTAAGGTAATAAAGGGTCAAAAACAAGAGAAAAACGACCATAAAATGATAAAGAAACAAGAAGAACAAGCCCAAAGTGGAAAGAATTCTCTTTTTAAAGCTGAAATCCGACTCAGAAAGCTGAAATCCGACTCAGAGCAATGAAATCCAACTCAAAATAGGCCAAATCCGAGTGGGATAACTCAAAATAGGCCAAATCCGAGTGGGATAACTCAGAAATGACCAAATCCGAGTGGAATACTGCACTGCTGGAGGAAAATCCGAGTGAAATGTTCCCTATCAAAGCCATTCCGAGTGATAAATGGCTGACTCGAGTAAAGGATCAATGCTAAAAAGGAATAAGTCTAGGTTTTAGGAAAATCCGATTGGAAGCTGTCTGAATGCAACAATTCCGAGTGAAAAAAGGAATTGAGCTTTAATAAATGCTACCCAAAGGTATTTTTCAAGTGAAAGGATTGCTGATTGAAGTGAATCTGAGTGGGAATTTGCTGATTGAAGTAAATCCGAGTGAAGAATGCTGACTGAAGCAGGTCTGACCAAAGAACAAGTGCTTTTCTGGGCAAAAAGCTGATTCCGAGTGAATTGATTCCGAGCAAAAGGAATGCCATTGAATGAATAAATGCTGACTAAGGAGAATCCGAGTGGTTTCATTCGGAGAACAAGGCATTTCCGAGTGGTGTCTTAATCGGACAAGGTGAAATCCGACCAGGAGTGAATCACACTCGAACTGACTTTTAAGTTTCGCATTAAATCCGAGTGAGTTGGGTCAGAAAGATGCATTTCTGAGCAAAGCAAGGCTCGGACATAAGAAGAAATTCAATCAGTCAAATTCCAACCCTTCAAGAGCAAGTTCCTGAGTAAAAGTGGAGGCCATTCCGAGTAAAAAGCATGAAGGCCGACTAAAATATTTCAAAGCAAATCCGAGTGAATTCCAAAGTAAAGCTTTAACCGAGTGGTTCAAATTCAGAGATAGCCGAGTGAAAATGATTGGGATTCGATTGAATCTGAGCCGAGTGAGTCTTCAATCAGTTCCGAATGAACTCCTTGAACCTGAGCCAAGTGAATGGTTTCAGTCGGATCCGATTCCCTCTTCAGTCAATTCTGAGCAACACAAGCAAATCCGAGCAAGGTTTCTCCGAGTGAAACAGTGAAAAAGAGAACCTCTCGCTTAAGCGAACCTTTATCCGCTTGAGCGAGACGGTTACCTTCAACAAACGCTTAAGCGAGAAACTCTCGCTCAAGCGAAAGCGACCGGTTTTCTTAAATACATACCCCTCAACTCAACACCGAGTGAAGATTTCACTCGGTTTTATGTACGAACAGTACCATTTTCACTCGGTTTTGAGCACAGAAGGCACCCTTTCACTCGAATTTTGCAGAAAAGATGAAAACTGACCCACTTTTCCACTCGGAATTTGCCCAGCTGAATAAATCCAAGCACCGAATTATTGGAAATATTAAAATAATGCAAATTGGCACAGCTGGAACTCACATGCACCGAAAGTTTCCTCCCACTTGCAATTACAACGCGTTTCTTAGCTGGATCCCCCCTTTCCATCGCCTATAAAAGGAGAAGAAGTTGCAAGCATCCAGCATCAATCATCACTTGCATCAATTCCATCAGCTTCGTTCCAATTCCTCCTTCCTTTCTCTTCGTTTTTCGTTTCTCTTTTCTTTCTTTTCTTTTTTTTTATTTCTCTTATTTTCTTTCTCTGTTCTTTTTTCTTCTCTTTCTTTTTATTTTATTTTTATTTTCTTTATAATTTTGTATTTTGTTCTATATTCTGTGTATCTGTTGTTTTATTTTTGTAATTATTTGTTTTATTTGTCATTTATTTTCTATTTATGCGACGAAGCCGTAGTGTCGATCTAAACTTAGGATTTGACCCTGAGATAGAACGTACCCTTAGAGCTTTAAGAAAACAACAAAAACAACAAGAAGAACAAAAAGAAAAACAAATGGCAGACCAACACAGACCTTTAAGAGATTTTGCCGCTCCAAGCACTAATGAAAGAGGATCCAGCATCCTCAGACCCACAGTAGAGGCTAACAATTTTGAATTGAAGCCTTCACTACTCTCAATGGTTCAACAGAACCAATTCGGAGGATTACCCTCCGAAGATCCAAATCTTCATCTTCAAATCTTTCTTGAATACTGTGACACCCTGAAGATGAACGGAGCCACCAATGATGCCATTCGCTTAAGACTTTTCCCTTTCTCCTTAAGAGATAAAGCGAGAGCGTGGTTATACTCTCTTCCTGAAGGATCCATCACGACTTGGGAACAATTGTCCAGTGCTTTTATCAATAAATGGTACCCAAGGAATAAGACTGATGTGCTGAGAAAACAAATCATCAATTTTTCACAAAAAGATGATGAATCCTTGTATAAAGCCTGGGAAAGATACAGAGAGTTGCTAAGAGAATGTCCTCACCATGGGATAGAAAGGTGGTTGACAATCCATATTTTCTATAATGGACTAACTTCCACACAAAAGATCTCTTTAGATGCTGCAGCTGGAGGAGCCTTCATGAGTAAAAATGTTGATGAAGCTGAGAACCTGATTGAGGAAATAGCTCAAAACACTCACCAGTGGAACTCTGAGAGAGGATTACCTACTAAAACACCAGGTAAGTACTTTGTTGATGCTCTTTCCCTACTTTCTACCAAAGTTGAAGCATTAACATTAAAACTTGATAAAATAGGGTCAACAGGTGCTACTAATATTGTTTGTGAAGTTTGTGGTGTTTCAGGACATGGAGCTACAAACTGCAATTTAGCCATGACCCCTAATCAAGAACAAGAAATGCATCAGGTGGATGCTATTGGAAACTACGGTGGAAATTATCAAGGTAACTACAGACCTCCACAAGGTCCACCAGGCTTCCAAAATAGGCCACCTCAATTCCAAAATAACTACAACCCTCAACAAGGACCCTACAATCCACAGAAATCAAAACTAGAGTCCTTAATAGAGACATTTGTAGCTACTCAACAGAAGCAGAACGATGAATTCTCTGATGCAATAAAGAACTTAGCTTCAAAGGTGGACTCCCTTGCCACCCATAACAAAATATTGGAGACTCAAATTGCCCAACAAGCCTCCTACTCTCAAAGAGCACCAGGAACATTTCCTGGGAAACCTGAGGCTGGACCTTCCAACCATGCAATGGCTATCACTCTTAGGAGTGGTACTCAATATGATGGTCCAGTTGGTATGACTGAAGAGAAAAAGAAATTGGATGAGTCTCCATCTTACCCAATAAATAAGGAAGAAAAACCACAAGAAAAGAAAGAAGAGGTTAAGCCATATCAACCTCCTATTCCATTTCCTCAGCGCCTGGCTAGAGCAAAGTTGGACAAACAATTTGGTAAGTTTCTTGATGTTTTAAAGAAATTGTATGTCAATATTCCCTTCATAGATGTTTTGCAGCAAATGCCTATCTATGCGAAGTTCTTGAAGGATATTTTGTCCAGCAAAAGAAAGCTTGAGGAAGATGAAACTGTGGCACTCACTGAGGGGTGCAGCGCTCTAATTCAGAAGAAAATGCCTCCAAAACTTCATGATCTAGGTAGCTTTTCTATTCCTTGTATGATTGGTGGCATAGCTATAGATAGAGCATTGTGTGATTTGGGAGCGAGTGTGAGTTTAATGCCATTATCTGTTGCTAAAAAATTAGGATTGGGAAAGCCAAAACCTACTAGGATATCTTTACAGTTGGCTGATAGATCTATCAAATATCCTGTAGGAATTTTAGAGGATGTTCCTATTAAGGTAGGAAAATTTTTTATACCTACTGACTTTGTTGTGCTTGAAATGGACGAAGATTCTTTGATTCCTATTATTTTAGGCAGACCATTTTTAGCAACTGTAGGTACTGTGATCGATGTCAAAAATGGTAAGTTGTCTCTAACTGTTGGAGACCAAAAGGTTGATTTTAATTTGAAAAATGTTTTAGAAAAACCTTTTAATGATGTTTGCTATGGAATTGAAATTGTTGACCAAGTGGTGAAGGATGAAACTCTTCTTAATGGCTCACTTGAATCTATCTTTCTGAATAAGTTTTGCATGTGTGTTTTCCTTGTTTGTAATCTTGTAATTTACCATTATTGCATGATAAAGTTACTTTAAACACAAGGCTAAAGTATCTAAGGATCCCAAAATTTTGAGTAAAATTTTCAAAATTTGATTGTTTAAATGCCAAATCAATGTCTAAATGAACTTTATGTGATTAAAATTTTCTTTGAAAAGACTTTCCATGGTTAGACTTGAGCCAAAATGGGTTATTTATCAAACAAATTTTCAAAACCCATATTTACTTGATTGAGTGAATCTCATAGTCATTAATATTCTAGAACTTGTTTTTCAACCGATTCAAAATGGTTTTTGATTATATGTCTTAGGATGATAAAGGCACAATTAGGTCTTATTCTTAAACCTCAGAATTTTGTATAATTTGACCCCTAGTTGCCCCTTTTGAGCCTAAAAGCGAAAATTTTTCCTTGAAACCTTTCACTGAATGATATTTTCTTAATGGTAAAAAAAAAGTTGGAAATTTAGTGGAGCAAAGAAATAAAAAAAAAGGACTTAAGAAAAATATGGAATTGGATGCAAAGAAAAGCAAGAAAAAGAAAAAGAAAATCAAAAGGATGATATTGAATGAATTCCAAAAAAGTCCATAAAAGTTCAAAAAATTTACTCTGTTAAATTTATAATGGTGATTTGAATCATTCATGACTATTAAAGCCCTTTTGTATTCCATTTTTCTTGAAATTCCTACCTTGACAATACAACCCAAGGCCACATTACAACCTTTGAAAGACCTTTAGACTTTGACATGTTTTCTATTTAAACTGTGGAGTTTCTGGTTTATTAACAAGCTTATGGTAATATTTTTTTGACTATAATGATTTGAGAGATACACAAACCTTGAAACACTTGAGTGAAAATTGTGAGAAGAGTATCTCAAATCTTGACATTGAAAATTGATTCACATAAGAAAAATAAAATTGGCATTTGAATAAATGAGTTTCTCTGTTTTGGATTCCTTAGTTTATTAAGTTTAGTGTTTTCTGTATTTGATCTTATGAATATGGTGATTGCTTGAGGACAAGCAATGTTTTGGTTTGGGGTATTTTGATAAGTGCTTTATAACACAATAAAATAGATCTAGTTTGCTTAGGATTTTAATCATTATGCACTGTATTTCCTTTATTTATTGAGATTTTTGCTTTCTTTCCACTCTAGTCTACTTGGGTATGTTATTTTGCAGAAATTAAGGTAATAAATGGTCAAAAACAAGAGAAAAACGACCATAAAATGATAATGAAACAAGAAGAAGAAGCCCAAAGTAGAAAGAACTCTCTTTTTATGCTGAATTCCGACTCAGAAAGCATAAATCTGACTCAGAGCAATGAAATCCGACTTAAAATAGGCCAAATCCGAGTGGGATAGCTCAGAAATGACCAAATCCGAGTGGAATACTGCACTGCTGGAGGAAAATCTGAGTGAAATGTTCCCTGTCAAAGCCATTCCGAGTGATAAATGGCTGACTCGAGTGAAGGATCAATGCTAAAAAGGAATAAGTCTCGGTTTTAGGAAAATCCGATTGGAAGCTGTCCAAATGCAACAATTGCGAGTGAAAAAAGGAACTGAGCTTTCATAAATGCTACCCAAAGGTATTTTCCGAGTGAAAGGATTGTTGATTGAAGTGAATCCGAGTGGGAATTCGCTGATTGAAGTAAATCCGAGTGAAGAATGCTGACTGAAGCAGGTCTGACCAAAGAACAAGTGCTTTTCTGTGCAAAAAGCTGATTCCGAGTGAATTGATTCCGAGCAGAAGGAATGCCATTGAATGAATAAATGCTGACTAAGGAGAATCCGAGTGATTTCATTCGGAGAACAAGGCATTTCTGAGTGGTGTCTTAATCGGACAAGGTGAAATCCGACCAGGAGTGAATCACACTCGGACTGACTTTTAAGTTTCGCATTAAATCCGAGTGAAAAGTCTCCAAGGAAGACATCCGAGTAAGCTAAGGCAGAAAGCTGCACTTCTGAGCAAAACAAGGCTCAGACATAAACTTCTACCAGCCAGCTTCCAGAGTCCTTCAAGTGCAAGTTCTGAGTGAAAAATAAGAAGGCAGTTCCGAGTGAATTCCAAAGCAAAGCTTTAACCGAGTTGTTCAAATTCAAAGACAGCCGAGTGAAAATGATTAGGAACCGATTGAATCTGAGCCGAGTGAGTCTTCAATCTGTTCCGAATGAACTCCATGAACCTGAGCTGAGTGAATGGTTTCAGTCGGTTCCGAGTCCTTCTGCAATCAATTCCGACTGAATGGAAGTTGCTCTTCAGTCAATCTTCACTCGTCCTTTCATCCAGCAAACACCGACCCCCCAACAACACTGACTGGTTGTCACTCGGATCTGTGTCCAAAGTCACCTTTCACTCGGTCTTTTGCTCAAAAGGCCTCTTTTCCACTCGGATTCTAGAGAGAAAACCGACCCAATTCTCCACAATGCAACCCCGGATCACTACCTCCATCAACACCGACTCCTTCCATCTCTTCACAGGCCCAACACCGGCCACAATCAACAACACTCCTCTCCACACCGTGCCCTCTCTTTTCAAAACCGACCTACACTCCACAACTCCAAACGACGGATCACTCAACACCGCCTAGCAACCCATTCAACACAACACCGCCCAGACTCCTCTCCAACCAACACCGCCCAACCGTCCTCACTTCTCAACACCGTCTCATTCCCTCTTCTATCCGCTGTCCTTTTTCTCCTTTCCATCCACCACATCGTCCAGCAACTCCACTGTCCCTCATACCACCATACCTGCCATATATAAACCAACAACATCCAGCAACCAATACCGAACAGCAAGCTTTCATTCGGTCTTGTGGAATTCCAGCACCTTTCCACTCAGAATTTGACCAACTGAATAAATCCAAGCACTGAATTATTGGAAATATTAAAATATGCAAATTGGAAACAAGTTGGCACAGCTGGAATTCACATGCACTGAAAGTTTCTCCCACTTGCAAATTTTAACGCGTTTTCTTAGCTGGATTCATTCATCCATTCGCCTATAAAAGGGAGAGCAACCAGGAGCATAAAATGAATCATCACTTGCATCAATTCCATCAGCTTCGTTCCAATTCCTCCTTCCTTTCTCTTCGTTTTTTGTTTCTCTTTTCTTTCTTTTCTTTTTTTTATTTCTCTTATTTTCTTTCTCTGTTCGTTTTTCTTCTCTTTCTTTTTATTTTCTTTTCTTTCTTTTATTCTGTAAGAGTGTGAGGGCTGTAAAAGTGAGAATTTAAATTTGTAATTGGTGGAGAAATTATTGCAACAAGGAATTACAGTGGTAAATTATTCTGAGCTTTTGGAGAAACCCGTAAGTCTTTATTTTTACCATGTCTTGTATGTTTTATTTTTCCATTATTTATATGAATTTAAATTATTTCATGAGTAGCTAAATTAATTATCTTGGGATAAAAGGGGGTATGATAATATTTTATTTTAATGTTATTTTGACTTGGAATTAAATAAATTTCTGTTTTCCATTTAGTTTAAAAAATGCTCAATGCTTTTAGTAATTCCTAACAAGAACCTAAATGACAAAACTGTATACTTGCGGGTATATTAGTAAGTTTAGGTAATAAATAGAATCGAGAGATTTATTTTTACCGGAAAGCTTTGAACTAAACCTAAGATTTTTGAAATGCTTTTTGTGACCTCGGTAAAACCGTGAAAGTAATCAAAATTCTTTTGAGGAAATAAAAGGGATTTTCATAAAATGATAATGGGCCTTTCTGAGGATTAAGCAGCGCTTTCCATAGGTTAGGTACAATAATAGGATTCTGAGAGGAACATATTAATTAGCTTTTGGAAAATTCGCCTTGGAAAACTTAATTTGATTCTTATTTATGAAAAGTTAAAATTCATTAACATAAAATAGAGTCTTAATCCCCTGAAATCCCAAGATACTCTCAACTCTGATTTTTTAAGTGTCAAGTAAATCTTATTTTTGTATTCTGTGCAACTTAATTTTGTGTTTTATTTTACAAAAACCTTACAAATCAATTGTGTGGATAATTAAATTTCAATATGCTGGTACTTTGAACACAGTCCCTGTGGAGAACGATAATCTTTTATATTACGTGACATAACCCGTGCGCTTGTGGGCCCTGTCAAGTTTTTGGCGCCGTTGCCGGGGATTTAGGTGATTGCTTGAGGACAAGCAATGCTTTGGTTTGGGGTATTTTGATAAGTGCTTTATAATACAATAAATTAAGTCTAAATTGCTTAGGATTTTAGTCATTATCCACTGTATTTCCTTTATTTATTGCGATTTTTGCTTTCTTTCCACTCTATTCTACTTAGGTATGTTATTTTGCAAGAATTAAGGTAACAAAGGGTCAAAAACAAGAGAAAAGCGACCATAAAATGATAAAGAAACAAGAAGAACAAGCCCAAAGTGGAAAGAATTCTCTTTTTAAAGCTGAAATCCGACTCAGAAAGCTGAAATCCGACTCAGAGCAATGAAATCCGACTCAAAATAGGCCAAATCCGAGTGGGATAACTCAGAAATGACCAAATCCGAGTGGAATACTGCACTGCTGGAGGAAAATCCGAGTGAAATGTTCCCTGTCAAAGCCATTCCGAGTGATAAATGGCTGACTCGAGTAAAGGATCAATGCTAAAAAGGAATAAGTCTAGGTTTTAGGAAAATCCGATTGGAAGCTGTCCGAATGCAACAATTCCGAGTGAAAAAAGGAACTGAGCTTTAATAAATGCTACGCAAAGGTATTTTTCGAGTGAAAGGATTGCTGATTGAAGTGAATCCGAGTGGGAATTTGCTGATTAAAGTAAATCCGAGTGAAGAATGCTGACTGAAGCAGGTCTGACCAAAGAACAAGTGCTTTTCTGGGTAAAAAGCTGATTCTGAGTGAATTGATTCCGAGCAAAAGGAATGCCATTGAATGAATAAATGCTGACTAAGGAGAATCCGAGTGGTTTTATTCGGAGAACAAGGCATTTCCGAGTGGTGTCTTAATCGGACAAGGTGAAATCCGACCAGGAGTGAATCACACTCGGACTGACTTTTAAGTTTCGTATTAAATCCGAGTGAGTTGGGTCAGAAAGATGCATTTCCGAGCAAAGCAAGGCTCGGACATAAGAAGAAATTCAATCAGTCAAATTCCAACCCTTCAAGAGCAAGTTCTTGAGTAAAAGTGAAGGCCATTCCGAGTAAAAAGCATGAAGGCCGACTGAAATATTTCAAAGCAAATCCGAGTGAATTCCAAAGTAAAGCTTTAACCGAGTGGTTCAAATTCAGAGACAGCCGAGTGAAAATGATTGGGATTTGATTGAATCTGAGCCGAGTGAGTCTTCAATCAGTTCCAAATGAACTCCTTGAACCTGAGCCAAGTGAATGGTTTCAGTCGGATCCGATTCCCTCTTCAGTCAATTCTGAGCAACACAAGCAAATCCGAGCAAGGTTTCTCTGAGTGGAACAGTGAAAAAGAGAACCTCTCGCTTAAGCGAACCTTTATCCGCTTGAGCGAGACGGTTACCTTCAACAAACGCTTAAGCGAGAAACTCTCGCTCAAGCGAAACCGACCGGTTTTCTTAAATACCGACCCCTCAACTCAACACTGAGTGAAGATTTCACTCGGTTTTATGTACGAACAGTACCATTTTCACTCGGTTTTGAGCACAGAAGGCACCCTTTCACTCGGATTTTGCAGAAAAGATGAAAACCGACCCACTTTTCCACTCGGAATTTGCCCAGCTGAATAAATCCAAGAACCGAATTATTGGAAATATTAAAATAATGCAAATTGGCACAGCTGGACTCACATGCACCGAAAGTTTCCTCCCACTTGCAATTACAACGCGTTTCTTAGCTGGATCCCCCCTTTCCATCGCCTATAAAAGGAGAAGAAGTTGCAAGCATCCAGCATCAATCATCACTTGCATCAAACATCAGCTTTATTCCAATTCCTCCTTCCTTTCTCTTCGTTTTTCGTTTCTCTTTTCTTTCTTTTCTTTTTTTTATTTCTCTTATTTTCTTTCTCTATTCGTTTTTCTTCTCTTTCTTTTTATTTTCTTTTCTTTCTTTTATTCTGTAAGAGTGTGAGGGCTGTAAAAGTGAGAATTTAAATTTGTAATTGGTGGAGAAATTATTGCAACAAGGAATTACAGTGGTAAATTATTCTGAGCTTTTGGAGAAACCCGTAAGTCTTTATTTTTACCATGTCTTGTATGTTTTATTTTTCCATTATTTATATGAATTTAAATTATTTCATGAGTAGCTAAATTAATTATCTTGGGATAAAGGGGGTATGATAATATTTTATTTTAATGTTATTTTGATTTGGAATTAAATAAATTTCTGTTTTCCATTTAGTTCAATTATGCTCAATGCTTTTAGTAATTCCTAACAAGAACCTAAATGATAAAACTGTATACTTATGGGTATATTAGTAAGTTTAGGTAATAAATAGAATCGAGAGATTTATTTTTACCAGAAAGCTTTGAACTAAACCTAAGATTTTTGAAATGCTTTTTGTGACCTCGGTAAAACCGTGAAAGTAATCAAAATTCTTTTGAGGAAATAAAAGGGATTTTCATAAAACGATAATGGGCCTTTCTGAGGATTAAGCAGCGCTTTCCATACGTTAGGTACAATAATAGGATTCCGAGAGGAACAAATTAATTAGCTTTTGGAAAATTCGCCTTGGAAAACTTAATTTGATTCTTATTTATGAAAAGTTAAAATTCATTAACATAAAATAGAGTCTTAATCCCCCGAAATCCCAAGATACTCTCAACTCTGATTTTTTAAGTGTCAAGTAAATCTTATTTTTGTATTCTGTGCAACTTAATTTTGTGTTTTATTTTACAAAAACCTTAAAAATCAATTGTGTGGATAATTAAATTTTAATATGCTGGTACTTTGAACACAGTCACTGTGGAGAACGATAATCTTTTATATTACGCGACATAACCCGTGCGCTTGCGGGCCCTGTCAAGTTTTTGGCGCCGTTGCCGGGGACTGTTGTCCCTCAAATATCGGCAATATTGAAATTCGATTAGATCATACTTGTTAATATTTTTATTTTTAGTTTGTTTTATTTCTAGTTATTTATTTTTATTTTTATTTTCAAAGATCACCTTTGATCTTGGTCTGTTATGGAATTCTTAACAGGTGCTACTAACCTTTATTGTTGTATTTGTGGTGATTCAGGACATGCTGCTATAAATTGCTATTTTGCAATATCCTTAAACCACCATGAACAAAAATTTCATCAGTTGGATGCTATTGGGAATTATAATCATAGCAGTGATTTTAGAAGCTTACCAGTATTCCAAAACTATCCTCCACAAAAATCCAAACTTGAAATACTGATGGAAAATTTTGTAAGCACCCAAGAAAAACGAAATGAAGAGTTCTCAAATGCCATAAAAACCTTAGCTTCAAAGGTGGACTCTCTAGCCACCCATAACAAAATTTTGGAAAATCAAATTGTCCAACAAACCTCTTTATCTATAACAATCTTCTTCTCTAGAAAACGGGTCACCTTTTTGTCTACTAGGGTCAGGTCAGTAACACAAACCGAAGGTTGGCCTACATCAACCATAGCGGCACCAGTCACCTTCTCTGGTTGGGACTTGGGCTTCTCAAGAGCCTAAACTTTTGAATTTTCATAGGTTCTTCTTTTTGTAAGCCCTCGGCATTGGCTCTCAGATATAGATAGCCAACATTTTCTTTAGGAATATTGACCACATCGGCCGAAGTATGCTTCATTAGTATATTATTTTCCATCTCAGCAATGGAGTTGCCTGCTTCATTCTCCTTACACAAAATTCTAAGGATGTTGTTCATTTCTATCTTAGTTGAAACAAAAACACAGAAGAAGAAAAATGTTAGTAAAAAAGAAGCAAAAGTCTAACCGAGGTAGGTGTCTCAAAGCCCATGTCCCTAGGAAAGTCCTACATCGAATTTTGTTAAACTTGGACACCTTATCCAGGCTATCAATTACCCTTTAGGACTTCTTTGATAGGTCCAACCTTTTCATGGCATAAGCACTTCCACTTAGCAAAAAATGCTCATAGGTTTAGTCGGTGTAGAACCTCCTTAAAAAATCAAAGTTCTCCCAAAACATCAACCTTTCTATACTAGTACTTCACAAAGGCATGCTTAAACATTACCTTGTCTATCTTCAAGGACTCAGCATATGATTCAAATTTCACTACTTTGCTTATGCAATATAGGTTCATAAAGCTTAGTCCGCCTTCGACTCCCCCTTTGCAAGACCCTTTGTTATGAAAAAAAACACCACCACTGTTAGGGTAAACTTGAAGTACCTCCTATCACTTGAAGGGCCATCACTAAACCCCGGCCATTGGGATGTAGTTGGTTGGGGGTAATGTCAAGGAATCTTAGAACTCCTATATCGAAACCATTAGGCAGGAATCTCACACCAAGCTTTGAAAAAACCATCTCATACATAAATAAACAATAAGATCCCAAAATGTGGTAGACCTTATCCATTATTAGAAAGAAAATTACAGCAAAGTCGTCCCCATGCTCTTCTTTGGCGACCTTGAAGTCTGAAATCTAGACACCGTTATCTTCGATGACGTACTTGGAGGGTATGCCTAATGGTTTGGCATGCACCTAAACATATTA
Source organism: Clitoria ternatea (assembly GCA_037962975.1). Lineage (NCBI taxonomy): Eukaryota > Viridiplantae > Streptophyta > Magnoliopsida > Fabales > Fabaceae > Clitoria > Clitoria ternatea. Next base: position 14,915,595 of record CM075672.1, on the reverse strand, counting down.
TTTCCTAGCCCTCTCTGACATCTAGTCTATGCAACGTGCTATGGCGTTCGTATTTATAGGATCCCCCATGATGATGTTGGCAAGATCGGCTTTGGAATGGCCCAAAGACGCCATGGTAATTATTATGTGTTGGAAGAAAACAAATACATATGTAAAATTCTACTTTATTGGAATGATGAAGTTTTTCCCTCGAGCCGGTTTCAATGTCGGAAGAAAGAATTATTGGTGATTTAGGCTTATGACTACCAGATGAGTCAGAAGAAGAAAACAGATAAGGAGACTAGACTAGTGCCTCCCTAGATAACTGCCCCACTTGGCAGGGTCGCTTTGGCAAGGCAACTAGAAATTCCACGACATCTTGGTTTTGTAAAAATTGATGTAAGTTTGTTTCTGACACCCATGACTTTCATCGAGATGACATAGACAACTGTACAGTGGCTTTGACAATACTTCCACCAACTCATCACTCGGGTAGCCGCCCCCCACACCCCGATTCTATCTTATTAAAAAGGCTAAGTGACTATAAAAGTTAAGAAAGGGAGACGAGATAGGAGGATACCTTTGGAGATGACTCACACCATTTGCTTTGTACACACTAGGGAAGTAAACAAGTTAACACTAAAGGGTGATGTTGGTTAGACTGAACTGAGTAGAGTAGCAACAAGGGTTAAAAATGAGAAATTTGTATAAGTGACCCTATGTTTATAGTCAAGGGCTGGGTGGCGAAAGGGCGCAAAACTATTCTACGTATTGATGGTAGTGTGCAGTCACGTCATTTTGCATATCAAATGATAGTTGTACAAAAATTGAAACAATAGGGCAATTCGACAAATGCCACATATCCCAAAGAGAACTCGACTATGCAAGAACCACCAAACTAATGGAAGAAAAGAATACACCAGTGCAAAAATCTTTAAAATAAAAAACATACCATGTTGGAATAAGCAGAAATTTTCTAAAGTGTAATCATCTCAACCCATTGAAGTAACCCTTAGGTTACTTTAGTAGGTTGAGGGAAAAATGATCTAGGTCTAATACCGTCCCAAAGTTTTTAGGAACATACTGGTATATAGCGTGGACATGTCCGGTATGTTTCGAATTACAAACCACATAACAACCTGGTATAAAGAGCGCCCACACAAGAAAGTCTCACATGAAGCTATCATATCGAGATCAAACTGATTTGATGTTGAGTAGAGGCTAGGGCCAAGTTAGGCGTATATTTGCCAAAAGACCTAAAAAGGTGTCAGAAGTATTGGCGCTTGTGTCAATTTTTCTAATCTTTTATTGAAAAGTACTAATACAAGGTACGACCAAGGTGATTCTCACCCAACCCTTTATAAATACCACTCATTTATTATTATTAAGGTACATTCACAAACCCATTGCTCAAGCTCCAATACGTCAGAGTGTCTTTATAGGTAACACCTATTTCACCTCACAATGTGAAATATCGATGGTTACAGGACTTAACCACATCAAGGTCTTAAGATCCCTACTGCATTCAAGGATACAATATCAGATTCCCACTAAATCGGTATAATACATAGGAACCCGAATAACTGGTATTTGTATCGAAGTCTATCGAACATACTAGATAAAACAAAACACCATCCAAATTATTATTATCTAAATAAATTCAAATCCAATCTTAGAAAAAAATCACTAAATCTTTGTAATTCCAGAAAGATCACCATAAAAGAATATGTATATTTACAAAATAATATTGATGGGAGGTGAACTAAGCATTTGTATTTTTTTGAACAAAAATAAATCCCAAAAACTAAAATTCAAATTATACTTTCTTTAAGAAGCCAAATAAAATGTACTAAAACTAAAAGTGAGTACTAGATTTACTCACCATAAAGTACAAAATTTTGCTACATAAAAGAAACATAACATTCACACAATTGAAATGATTAGCTGCAATACCACATAAATAAATAAAGACCCCAAAACATTAAGCACCCAAACCTAATAAGCCACCCTCTCACATTATAATTATTTTGATTTTTGTAAGAATATATGGCTGGGACACTTTTGAATTCCCAACAACTAAAGAAAAATTGTTGTTGAAGCCTTATATACTTGTACCATAATAAAATAGCCCCTTATTGACATATGATTGTACCTTGATGACCATTCACCTTATTGGATTTGGTCCTTCCGTTAGAAAATCAGTAACGCCGTTTGCTAACATGACATGCCTGGACACGTGTCCCAGATTTTGATTGGGTGATGCTTAAATTTGAAATTAAAAGAAATGGCACTTGTTGGGAGTTGAACCCAAGACCTTACACTCACACACCAAATGCATTACCACTGGGCTATATGTGACTTCCATGTTATATATGACAATATCAGTACATAAAAGAAACATTTGAATATCTTCTAAGTATATATTTTAACTATTTTTGATAAAATATTTAAAAATATATTTAGTTTAGTTATTATTAATAAAATATATTTAATTTTATTATTATAAATACATATTATTTAAAATATATATTTAATTTAATTATTTTAAAATATAAAGTTAATTATTTTTGATAAAATATTTAAAAATATATTTAGTTTAGTTATTATTAAAAAATATTTAATTTTATTATTATAAATAAATATTATTTAAAATATATTTAATTTTAATATTTTTAAATATAAAATTAATTATTTTTTATAAAGATTTAAAAATATATTTAGTTAAATATAAATTATTAATAATAATTAAACTAAATATATTTTTAAATACGTTATCAAAAATAATTAAAATAAATATATTTTTAAATATTTTATTAATAATATATTTAAACTACTATTTTTTAATATTTAATTTAATTATTTTTTATAAAATATTTAAAAATATTTATATTTTTAAATATTTCATCAAAAATAATTAAATTTATATTTAAAAATAATTAAATTAACTATATTTTTAAATAATATTTTATTAATAATAATTAAATTAAATATATTTTATTAATGATAACTAAACTAAATATATTTTTAAATATTTTATCAAACATAATTAATTTTATATTTTAAAATAATTAAATTAAATGTATTTTTAAATAATATTTTATTAGTAATAAAATTAAATATATTTTATTAATAATAACTAAACTAAATATATTTTTAAATATTTTATAAAAAAATAATTAAATATATATTTAGAAGATATTGAAATGTTACCTTTATGTACGAATATTGTCATATATAACATGAAAGTCACATGTAGCCTAGTGGTAATGCATTTGGTTGTGAGTGTAAGGTCTTGGGTTCAACTCCCATCAAGTGTCATTTCTTTAAATTTTGAATTTAAACATCACCCAATCAGAGATAAACAAAATTTAATATTTTTCAATAATAATACTTTTAATTTATAAAGTTGTAATGTATGATACAATATTAATTTGAATTATATTATACTAAAATAATATTATGTTTAGTACATTAGTACCATATTTTCTTCTTTAGTATTATTTTATAAAAATAATAAATATTCATAAATACTCGTAGGTACATATTACCCAATCAACGAATACCCATTACCCGCCTAAAACCCATGGATATGGGTAGCGATAACATACAACCTGGACCTACCCCGCCCCATTGACATACTTAATTAAGAAAACAACCAAAGAAACTCACATATAACATGGAAAAACAAGATCATAAACATTTTGAATTAATGTAAGGTTAAATAACCCTAAGTCGATCACAAAATTTATTTACAACGATTTCCTATTTGAGACTAGAGGAAACACAACAAGATATGAGTTTCTAACTTTCTATAATTACAATAAATAAACAAAAAACAAAAGAAGAAAAAGTGAAAAGATGGTAGGTGAAAGTGAAGGGTTATGGTGACAATAAAAAGTAAGGAGAATAATGAAGATGAATAGAGAAGAAAATAAAGGGCATGGTTCTTGCTTTCACGCACAAGCTACCTCTTCTGAAATAAGTCCATGGAAAGAAGCATGGCAATGAAAATTAGATGGATCAATTAATCATCGATGGTGATGGTGCTACATACTTTTGGCATAGAAAATGACTCGGGGAATGAGGGGATGGGGTAAAATGATGGATGGGTTTGGCTAAGTCAAAAGTAAATTAAAAAACATTTAGTTTTAATATAATATGTTTGATAAAAATTTGTTTTAAAATGATGTAGTTTAGTAACCTGTATGGCATGATATGAGTGACATAACAATACATGTCAGCTTATTTTGATAATGTTTTAATAGTTACTTACTTGAAGGACCTAATTTCCTAACAATAATAAATGTTAGGAACTAACAAAGCTTTTATAATGTTTAAAGGACTGAATAGTCCAGTGCTTGTTATTTATGGGGCCAATTCAGGGGTTTACTCTTTTAAGCAAATGTTTTAGGTCTGACTAAACAATTTTAAGTCTATTAGGGCTTTTAATTTAGATGCTTAAGAGCTTCCCTACTTTATCTTCTATCTTTTTTCCACCCCCTGGACACCACCCAGAACTTATGTATGGATTGAGAGCTTAGAATGTCGTTAGAGAAAAGGCGTCATGAGTGGAAACACTCAAATGTGAGGTTAGTTACCTCAGTCTATAGGGACGTCAGTAGGGAAGAACTCCAAAAGAATTTCATTAGCTCCTCATCTATTTCCCTCTAGTATCCAGTTGAAATGGTTGTTTCCCCTAGTTCAAGCTCTAAGTAAAGCATTCACATACCAAATACCTCTTACTAGGCTCCTGAACCCGAGAAAGATAAATCTAGGTTACTTTAACTGAACCCAATCCCATCCTTCTCCTTCAATCAAAGCTATACCTATTCCATCGGTGAAAAGAACTACCATTACCCTAGCCTAGCTACAAGCTTTTCAAGTTGTGGGTTAAATGATGCAAGTTTCTTAAGGATTAAGAGGATGAATACTAGCAACAGAGACCTTCAAGCCCCATTAAAGCAACTATTTAGTTGGTTTAGCTATTCCTTTCTATTGAAAAAAGGAGTCATTTATTTGCACGAGTCACCTTCTTCTAGGCTCTGCTGGACGACAAGGCATTATCGTTTAAGTATAGGCCAACCGCACTTATGATGGTTCCCAAAGATCCAATATATATGACCACTTAGGTCTACGTTGCCACGATATTGTTTACTTTTAATACTTTTTAATTTTGTTACTCTCACTCTTTTTTAATTATTTGGATTGAGTGTTAAAGAGTTATCCTTTTATTAAAAACCTTGGAAGTAATTGTTGTAAAGTAAAATAAAAACTGTCGAGTTTTGGAATTTGGAGTACAATAAACATGTTTTAGATAACAAAATTCATAACACTTCGGATTATGCAATTTGGAACTGTAACATCCCAAAAATTGATAAAAAAAATATTAACAAGAGGAATAAATAGGGAATAATTGTATATAAATTAATTCATACCCCAGAAGGTTAGAAATAATTAAATTGACAATTTTTATGATCATTAATAATTTAGTATAGCTTTAAAAGATAAAATAAGTGCCTGATTAAAATATGGGTATCAGACCAAGTATCTCTGATTGGGACGCTATTAGCTAGGGTGATAGAGGATGGTGTCAAGAGTCTGAATATATGATCAGAATAATTTTTGGACAAAGTATTGGGCTCGAACGGGAATCCTGTTTGTTATAAAACGAAAGGATTTTTAATGAGGGGTTAAATTTAAAACAAAAACCCTCTCTTTTTTCTCTTTATTCCTATCACCACTCTCCCTTTCAAAAATACACTCTCTTTTCATTCGTCTTCTTCTCCTTCCTTTTAAGAAACCAAAGTGGGTGTGCCTTATTCCTTCTCTTCATTTTCATTTTCCTCTTCCTTGTAAGAAAGAGATTGTGTGATTGGAAAATATCTCCTCTCCCTCTTATTTTCATCACTCTCTCCACTCTCCTAGGGGTTCATGCTCTTTTACTTTAGGTAAGCTTTTTCCTCTATTTTTATAAGCTTTAAGCCCTACGTTATGGATTTTGGGAGTATTGCATGAAAATGGTATGGTTTAGAAGTCATTCTAGACAAGCCCTAAGGTGAGGTGTGAGATTTTGGTGTGGTATTGCATGTGTGCATGGTGGTACACGAAAATAGGTATGCATGGGGAGGAAAATGATAAACATTGGTGATGGTTGTTGGTTTTTTGGTGAAACCCTAACCTCTAGAATTGGGAAAAATGAGAAATGAGAATAAATAAAGATCTACACATAGTGATTGGGTGATATTAATGATGAAAAGTGAGAATAATGATGGGAAATGGTTATGCATGTGAAACCTCTTTGATAATCATAAGTCTAATATGCATAATAATAAATATGAGCACCTAGACCATGGTGGTTACGGTGGAATAATGAAATAAAAGTAGTATTAGAGTGTAAGTGGCATGAACACTATATAGTTAAACTAAAAGTATTTAAATCTTGGTGGTTGAGATAGAAAGTAATTGTATGTGGCATGTTATGTAATGTAGGAAACATCCTAACCGATGAAGCAGGACCTTCGAACCGTATTGACTACTACTTCTCCTAAGGTAAGGGGTAACATTCTCTAAATGCATAACTTCATCCATTGTTAATCTGTGAATATTTTGTATGGGTGTGATCCTTGTGTTTGTTTGTATGAAAGATTGAATGATGTATATGAATTAAATGCATTTGGAAAGATTGTGGGGTATTGTGAGTGTGTGAAATGATACCTTAATATTGGATGATTATGACTTGTGATTGTTTGCTTAAATGCCATAATTGTGATTTGAATGTATATGATGTATGAACTTCCATGATATGTGAGTGGAAGAAATTGATGAACCATGATTTCCACTAACAATTGATATAAATGAAATCCTATGATGTATGATGATGGTGATTGATGTAGATGTTGAAGCCCACTAGGTAGTGGTGGTAATGTCGGATGTGGAATGGTTCTTAGGATGCATAATGTGAGAAGTGCATTAGTTGGCATTTGCATCCATGACATATCATATGCTGTCTAAGTGGAATGTTAGGGGTTCCATTAGGCGGGCTCGGTAGGAGAGTGACCCAGTGCATGGGTAAATTATGTTGTTCCCTAGTGATTCATTAGAATCACGAAGCTGTCCATAGTTTGGTAACGAGACACCCTACATGGCGGGCCCGATTGGTGGGTAACTCTGTGATGAGCAAGTATCCTCATGGTTTCTAATGGGAAATGACACTCTCAATGTGTGTTTAGGAGGGGCCTGTAGCAGTTATGGAAGTTGAAGCCACATTGTTGAATCCGCAAGTCACGGGGTGACTAGTACTATAAGGGGACGATAGCGGTTTGGTACTAGTAAAATGTTATGATTATGCATGCAAAAGTTAAGATATATGTGTACACATTTACTACTGCAGTAAGGGCATAGTAGTACACCTATGCTTAACCCACACATTTTATGATATCGTATTCCTATAGTCGGATTCACACTATTCATTGAACCATTTGAGCATATGCATTAGCCGTAAGAGCATTTGCATATAGTCGGTCATATGCCGAGTGTGTTGATTGTGAGAAAAAATAGAATTAAAGGGTGTTGTTGATGTGGTGAACTAACTTATGTGAATGGTTGTGATGATTAATAATGGTGCTAATGATATGTGGAAGCATGTGGTGTATTTGTGGTATGTATCATGTGAATATGTATGTACATACTATCATAATGTATGATTAATTCATTTGGTTTATGTTACTCACCTCCTAGTTGCCATTTTTCAAAGATTAATGTAGGTTCTTTTGGAAACCTAAGCTTTTGGATGAAGGTAAATATGGAATAAGAAGCCTAGAGTCGTGGCTGGCCATATATGTAAATTTTGATGTTTATATGTATTGTAAAATGTTTGCATGTTTTGGGTTGACAATACTATTGAGTTGAGTTGTGTGACCTTGTGAATAGGTCCTATGGAAAAATTAGCATTAAGAACACTTGTATGATAACTTTGCATCGAATGAGTATTTTGGGGAATTAAGTTTCTTCACACACAGAAAGTAGGCACAAAACCCCAGAGAATTTCCCTAGGGATTAGGTTTATTATCTCTCTATGATGTGTCACTTGAGTTATAATGTGAGCCTCTAGGCTGTATTTATACACTTGTAAAATAAAGGGAAGAGGGGAATCTAGGCCTAAGCCCAATGAGGGAGATAACCTATTCTGGTGGGATAATAGAGAATCATTATCTGCTAAATTAAAGGGATGAAGGGGTACCGTGGGACCCCCTCTGACCAGGGAGGGATCAGGAGCCCCCTAGTCACGAGCTCGGGGCGTAGAGCCGAGCGAAGTGGCTAAGTGTTAAGGTGAGACACCTCCATGTTAGATGTAGAGCAAAGATTGGTCTTGAGGGTGTATGAGCCGATGTTGAGTGATTAGGTCCGACCGGATCGGATAACCAATTCTAAGTAGCTATATACCAAACGATATCTGGTCTTGAACTTCTGCTGTTTCTTCGTGAAATGAGCTGAGTCTTACTTGTTATATTCAACACTAATACATTTTTTGTAGGCCTATTAAAACCTCTTTGGGGAAAACCCAGTGGAAAAAAACCCCTCAAGTAGGAAAAAGAGTGCCTCTATTACATTCGACTATAATATACAATTAAATGATATGTTTTTCCAAGCGGTATGCTCATTTACTGATGATGTCTCTTAATCGGTATTTCCCTATTTGACTGTTAGCTTTAGATCTCTCTTTTGAAAGTGTCGAGGTCCAAGTGGTGGTCTGAGTGGTGTTTCTTCCTCGTCATATGATGTTCTTCTAAGGAAGGGTCTCCTGGTTTTGTCACGGGAATTCGTAGTCGGAGCGACATGGTGCTTACATATTTTTAAGTTTTAAGAATCGCTTCCAGGGCGAGCATGAGCTGGAACCAAACCCCTCAAACGAGGTTTCCCTGGTGTCGATTGATGGATTGTCATTAATTTTGAATGAGTGAATCCAAGTGAGTGACTCCAAATGAGTGATTGACTCCAGATGAGTGATTTCGAGTGAGGGATTGACTCTGAATGAGTGATTCTGAGTGAGTGAAGCTCGGTCTTGTAACATGGGGAGTTCAGTCACTTGGAACCTCTTCATTCTATTCATGCTTAGGCTTATTTTCAGAGTTGCCAAGAGTTAGTGCTCGGGTGTGTCTTAAAGATTGTCAAGAGCTCGTGCTCGGGCTTATATTCAAGATTGCCGAGAGCTTGTGCTCGGGCTTGACTTTGAGATTGTCGAGAAATCATGCTCGAGCTTGTCTTCAAGATTGTTGAGAACTTATGCTCGAGCTTGTCTTCAAGATTATCGAGAACTCATGCTCGAGCTTGTCTTCAAGATTGCCGAGAGCTCGTGCTCGGGCTTAAGTACATTAAATTTGCCGAGGGATCGACTCTGCGCTCGGACTTTCTTACTTGATCAAATTTTTAAGTCTTCAAGACGTATGCTGAGCCGTGCTCAGGCTTTTCGTGTGCCAAGGGATTAGATCCATGCTCGGGCTTTACTTGAACGGATTCAAGCCTTCAGATCGTGTGCCAAGGGATCGATTTCACACTCGGGCTTAACTTGAACGGATTCAAGCCTTCAAAGTCGTAGGCCGAGGGATTGATTCCGCGCTCGGGCTTAACTTGAACGGATTCAAGCCTTCGAAATTATAGGCCGAGGGATCGATTCCACACTCGAGCTTAACTTGAACGGATTCAAGCCTTCAAAACCGTAGGCCAAGGGATCGATTCCGCGCTCAGGCTTAATTTGAACGGATTCAAGCCTTCGAAATCATAAGTCGAGGAGTCGATTCCGCGCTCGGGCTTAACTTGAACAGATTCAAGCCTTCAAAATCGTAGGCCGAAGGATCGATTCCGCGCTTGGGCTTAACTTGAACAGATTCAAGCCTTCAAAATCATAGGTCGAGGGATCGATTCCGCGCTCGGGCTTAACTTGAACGGATTTAAGCACTCGAAATCATAGGCCGAAGGATTGATTTCAAACTCGGGCTTAACTTGAACGGATTCAAGACTTTAAAATCGTAGGCCGAGGGATCAATTCCGCGCTCGGACTTAACTTGAACGGATTCAAGCCTTCAAAATCATAGGCCGAGGGAGCGATTCCACGCTCGGGCTTAACTTGAACGGATTCAAGCCTTCGAAATCATAGGCCGAGGGATCGATTCTGTGCTCGGGGTTAACTTGAACGGGTTCAAGCCTTCAAAATCATAGGCCGAGGGATCGATTTCACGCTCGGGCTTAACTTGAACTGGATTTTATCTTTACTAAAAAACATAAAAGTCTTTATTGAGTTATAAAAGGGGAGGCCTCATTAAAACCTCCCGAGGGAAAAACCCAGTGGGAAAAACCCCTCAGGTAGGAAAAAGATTGCCCAAGTGTACAAAAGATGATTAACTATAATAAAACTTTAAATGAGTCACATTCCAAGATCTAGGTAATTCCTTCCCTGATAGTTCTTCTAAATGGTATGTCTTTTTTCCGAGCACCTCTTTGACTCGGTATGGGCCTTCCCAGGAGGGTGGAAGCTTTCCATCTTCTCGTGTCTTCCTATTATTGTCTATGGTGCGTAGGACAAGGTCACCTGTTCGGAGAGGTCTGGGTCGGAGGAGAGAACTCCACTTCTAAGTGGATCTGTGCTTGGCCGCCTGAATTTTGACATAGGCGATATCTCATTCCTCTAAACTGAGGTCGAGATCTTCTTTCCTTTTGGAATTGTTTACTTCTTCATCATAAGCAAGGTGTCAGAGGGTGGATTCTCCTAACTCAATGGGTATTATAGCATCAGCTCCATAAGTGAGTCAGAACGGTGTCTCATGGGTGTAAGAATGTAGAGTGGTATGATAGGCCCAGAGGATTTTGTGTAGCTCTTCTGCCCATCGGCCCTTAGCTTGCCCAAGTTGTTTCTTGAGTTGTTGGAGGATGACCTTGTTTGCTTCCTCTGCCTGACCATTGGTTTGCAGGTGTTCTACGGAAGAGAATTTCCTTTTGATGCCTAAGTTCTCACAGAACTTTACAAAGTTCTTGTCTGTCAATTGCCGACTATTGTCAGAAATGATGGTGTGAGGGAGGTCGTGTCAGCAAATGATATTTTTCCACGTAAAGGTTTGTACTTTAGCTGTTGTGATAGTGGCCAAGGCCTCCTCTTCAATCCACTTGGTAAAGAAGTCTATGACTACCAGGAGGAATTTGAGCTGCCCTTTTCCCAGGGGAAGGGAACCCAAAATGTCCATTCCCTAAGTGTTAAAAGGCCACGGTGATAAGATTCCGTGGAATGGTTTCGGGTGACTATGGATCCGGTTCGCGTTGCGTTGGCAGGAATCACATCTTTTCCCTAATTCAGAATAGTCGGATCGTAAGGTAGGCCAGAAATATCCTACTCGAAGGACACGGGCGGCCAAGGGTCGAACTCCCCCATGGAGACCATAAATTCCCGAGTGTAGCTCTCGCATGACATAGTCGGCCTGTTCTTCATTTAAGCACTTTAAGAATGGTACTGTGAAACCCCTCTTGTACAGATGTCCATCTATTAGAGTGTAGTTGACTGCTTGAACTTGTAATTTTTTGGCTTGTTATCGCTCCTCTTGCAGAATTCCCTGTTTCAAAAAATCAATTATAGGGGTCATCCATGTATTTTCAATTGGGACTTCACTCACCTAGAGGATCTGCTGTGTTTCTCGGATAGTAGGTTCTTCTAGGACAATCTGGATAATTATCTTAAGATTCCCTACTTTGACTGTGCTGGCGAGCTTGGACAAGGCGTCGGCCCGCTCATTGGCTGCTTGTGGGACGTGGATGACCCGAAAATGTTTGAGGTTCTGAGCTATTTCTTTTACTCGGGTCAGGTACTTTGCGAGGGTTAGGTCCTTGGTTTGGTATGACCTTTCAATCTACCGAGCTACTAGTTGGGAGTCGGTCTTCACCTGAACGTATCGGGCGCCTAGGTCAGTAGCGGTCTGTAGTCTTGTAATGAGTGCTTCATACTCTGCTTGGTTGTTGCTGGCTTTGAATCGGAATTACAGCGATTCCTTGATAATTAGTCCGATCGGGGATTCTAAGACGTACCTACTCCACTTCCTTTAGCATTTGAGGAGCCATCTACTGAGAGGGTCTATAGGTCGTGCTCTACGTCATATTCATCTTTGTCTTCCCCTAATTCCACTAGAAAGTCTACCAGTACCTGGGCTTTTATAGGTGCTCGGGGTTCATACCGGATACCGTATTTGGATAATTCGACAACCCAAGACACTATGGGCCCCGCAATTTTTGGTTTCTGAAGAATTTTTCCCAATGGTTGATCCGTCCGCACCACTATTTAATGACTGTGGAAGTAGGGCCAGAGCCATCGGGCAGCTATGACTAGGCTATAGGCAAATTTTTCCACCTGTTGGTATCGTGTCTCAGCCCCTTGTAACATCTTGCTGGTGAAGTACACTGGTTTTTGGATTAGGCCATCCTCTTGGACTAAGACTGAACTTACCGCTTCAGCTCTTGCCAAAAGATAGAGAATTAGGTCTGACCCTGTCTTCGGTCACGTCAGAATTGGGGGGGACGCAAGGTAAGTCTTGAGATTTTGGAAAGCCTGCTCACAATCTAAGGTCCATTCGAATGCATCCGTCTTTTTTAACACCTTGTAGAATGGCATGGACTTTTCAGCAAACTTTGAAAAAACCGGGAGAGGGCCGCAATCCACCTGGTCAGGCGTAGAACTTCCTTGATGTTTTGGGGACTTTGCATCAATAAGATGGCCCGTCACTAGTCAGGGTTAGCTTTGATGCCCCTGTGAATGAGCATATACCCCAGGAACTTTCCACCCTGGACCCCGAAGGAGCATTTTTCAGGATTCAGTCGTATATTATGCCTGCGCAGTTCAGCGAATGTTTCTTCCAAGTCCTGTACGTGTGACTCAGCTTGCTTGGTCTTTACCACCATATCGTCCATGTACACCACCATGTTCCTCCCAATCTGCTTGGTGAATATTTTGTCGACCAGCCTTTGGTAAGTTGACCTCGTATTTTTAAGGCCGAACGGCATCACCCGGTAGCAATAGTTGGCGCCCCCAGTGATGAAGGCCATTTTCTCTTCATCTCTGGGATCTATTCGGATCTGGTTGTAACCCGAGTAACTATCCATGAAGCTCAGCATCCTGTAACTTAAAGTACCATCTACCAAACTATCAATACTAGGTAAAGGGTAAGGATCCTTAGGGCATACCTTATTTAGATCGGTGAAATCCACGCACATCTGCCATTTACCATTTGACTTTTTTACCATGACCACGTTCGATAACCAAGTTGGGTACTTAACTTCCCTGATGAATTTCACAGACTAAAGCTTCTCTGTTTCTTCCTTAACCACGCTTTTGCGATCAGAGCCCATTTTCCAGGGTCTTTGGACACCGGTTTAGCATCTTGCTCGAGGTTGAGTAAGTGACAAATGGTATTGGGGTCAATGCCTGGCATATCGATGAGGTTCCAGGCGAATAGATTAGAGTTTTCCTTCAGCAACCTGATAAAAGCTTCCTTTAAGTGTGGATCTAGGATTACACTGATTCGGGTGAATTGGCCCAGAGAGGATCCGATTTGAACAAGTTTAAGTGACTCTACAGGCTGAGGTCTCTCGTATTTACGATCGTCATGAGGATCAAATCCTATCTCTACGTCTTCTTCAATTATGAAAGCTGATTTGGGATGAAGGCTTTCATAATAGCATGTCTGCGCTACCTTGGGGTCGGCTCTGACAACACCGACCCTTCCGTCTCCAAGGGGAAACTTCATGGTTAGGTGCATGGTCAAGACGACAGCGCCTAAAGCGTTAAGTGAGGGTCGACCTAACAAAGCATTGTAGGAGCTTGGGAAGTCTATGACCAGAAACTTAACCTATACGACACGGTTGTCTCTTCCGCTTCCGAAGCTGGTCCTCAAGTCAATACATCCTAAAACCTACACGGAATCACCTGAGAAACTAAAAAGTGAACCATCATACCTCTGTAGTTGTTGGAGAGGGAGACCCATTTTCTGGAACGCCTTCAATGAAGTATATTTGTCGAACTGCCTTGGTCTATAAGCACTCGCTCGATCACAAAGTCTTCAACCTCCATGGTCACTACCATGGGCTCGTCTCGGTTTGGTCCGCCCCTGGGAAAATCTGACCTGTCAAATGTGATAACAGTTGAATCAGGACACGCTTGCAGCATATTTACCTATCTGGACTGACGTGATTGGTGTGCTCGGGTCCCCGGGAATCCACCTAAAATTGTGTGAATGATTCGTCGTGCACCTCCCCTTCCTTTTGCAGGTCTGGGAGAGTGTTAGTCCTCAAATTTACAATAAATCTTTTAATAAAAATTTCATAAAAATAATAAAAATTTGGTTAATTTGTTAGAAAATTAGGTTTTAATTCAATAAATGGATGTTGTTGGAAATAATCTGCCCTTGATCAATTTTCTCTAGTTTTGCAGTGAAAAAGTAAAGAATTCAAGAAAAAATTATACTAGAGGATCTGGCGCGTAGCATCAATCCTACGCGTAGCATGGACTCTAAATTTTGATGTTGATGCTACGCGTCACAGCCATGCGTAGCGTCAGTGCTGCGTGGACTCCACATCCAACTTGGCCAACAACTCAGCTTTGACCCAATAATGGCCACCCCACTCAGCACCAATGGCCACTCCACTCAACACAAATGGCCAAAACACAGTGGAGACACGTCCAAGTGGCCAAGCATGATCAAATTTAATAATTTGAAGTGGCCATTATCAGCTGTTTAATGAAAGCTGAGTCAGGGGTCTGACGCCTAGCGTCACACTAACGCATAGCATCAGCACCCTTGCTCAGCCCTATAAATAGGGGCATCCAACACCATTCAACATATCCCATTCTCTACATTCAGAGTTCTTTCCTCGCTTTTATACTCAAGTTTTGAGTATTTCTTTTAGAGTTTGTAGTTCTAGAATAGTTTTCTAGATACTTGAGAGTGTTGTGGTGTATTGTGATCGTTGTATCGTGAAGTTTCCATCGTCTTCGTAATGTCAAACTCTGTAAGTGTTGTTTCTACTTTTACCATGTGTAACTAATTTGTTTATGTTGGAATTGGTGAACTAATCTATTGAGTATAATGTTGTGAATTTGACCTCTGCATGTTTATGATTCAAGTCCATGTTAGTATTTCAACCTTTTATTAATATGAACGTCAAACGGGAGAATGATTATTCATGCCGTATTGAAACTTGTTTTCACAAAAGTAAAAGTTGGAATACCCTTGGTATCTCAATTCTATAGGGGTTGTTAACCATTGTTGCCATAAGGCCAGGTCTTAATGCAAGTTTTTACTGAGAAAGCTCACGAGGGATCGGACTTTACGGTGAATTCTTAGAATTTATATCACGAGGGATCGGTTATAATGATTTTAAGCTACAATGACATGAAACTTGATGATTAAATATGTATGTCTTGAGTTCCTCATTGTTATTCTAGATTAGGGATCCAATTTCTAACATAATTTGTTTATCTGTGTTTATCTCAAGTATCTTACCTATTCTAGATTGCAACTCAATTTTTTTAGATAGATTTTTATTTTCTTTTTAGCTCATGAACTACTCAATCATGCTATCCTGTGAAGACTGTATAAATTGTATATAAATCATTCTTTTGTCTACAACTTTCTTCACATTTACCATAGTGAATAGAAAATTACTGTTGTTATTGGACTTTCAATCCCAGTGGAACGATATCTAAATTTTGAAAACTACAAACGATTGGTGCGCTTGCCAATTAACAACCCGGTGGTAGAAATGAATGGTTGAGACGCTATCACCGGGTTAACAAGTTTTCTGGCATCGTCGCCGGGGATTGAATTGTTTCAGTAAAAAAGTAAATTTTTAATTACCGTGGTAAATATTTTTTTTACCTTAGTTAATTTTTTTATTTTATTTTGTTTACTTTTACTTATTGTTACACTAAATTTCTTTGTCTAGTTTGTGTATGCAAACCCGATCTACTGTAGGAAAAATTTACTTTGATCCTGAGATAGAAAAGTTTGTAAAGAAAATCAAGTCTTTGAAATCTAAAACACAAACTAAATCTTCTTCTACTTCTAAAATTTTTGAAAATTCAAATATGGCTGCTAAAAGGAGAACATTGGGACAGTTTGCTGCTATTAATGGTCCACCCCGAGTTTCGGGAATGTTTCAAGGACCAGTTTTACCAGTGGAAATTAAACCTGCTACTTTAAATATTATTCAAAACAATCAATTTGCTGGTTTAAATCATGAAGAACCATATGAACATTTAACTGTTTTTTATGAGTTATGCAGCACAATTGGTTTTGAACCCAATCAAGAAGAGTCTGTTTACATAAGGCTTTTTCCTTTTTCATTGATTGGTAAAGCAAAAGAATGGTTTAAATCTTGCCCACCGGGTAGTTTTGCAAACTGGTCCGATGTCGAAAGAAAATTTTTGGAAAGATTTTATTCTCCTTTAAAATACTTTGAAGCCATGACAGCCATACACTCTTTTTCTCAAAACAATGATGAATCATTAGGAGAAACATGGGAACGATTCAAGGCACTCTTAAGAAAGTGTCCAAACCACAACTTGGATGATGTTATCGTTTACCATGGTTTATTACCTCAGTTCAAGATGATGTTAGATGCTTGTGCAGGTGGTTCTTTAATGAACAAGACTGTGGAGGAAGCTATTGAAATATTGGAATCAATGGCTATCAGTGACCGTCAAGAAAAACATGAAAGAGGTAATGTACAGAGGAAGCCAGGAATACTTGAATTGGGAGTGAATGATGCAGTATTGGCTCAGCAAAAATTGTTGACCCAACAAATTGAAGTTATGAGCAAGCAATTGGAGAAACTCCAAATTGCTCAAGTAACATCACCACCCCCTGCTCAACTTAAACAATGTATGCACTGCATGGGAGAATAACCATGTGGTTACTGTGGAAATGAGCAAGAGCAAGCCAATTTTCTGAACCATCAAAGAATACCATTAGGTAACTTTCCTTTCAATTATGGTAATTCTTTTCCTAACAATTTTCAACAGGGATGGCAGAATCAGAATTCTGGCTGGAGACAAGATGCTGGACCTTCCAACAGACCTCCTAACAATCAATTTAAGCCACAACAATCACAAATTGACAATGCAAGATTGACAAGGATTGAGGAATCTATCCAACCGTTATTGCAATTTGTGGAGACAAATGAAGCAGCCCGAAAAGCATCAGACATACAAATGGGTCAGCTTGCAAAGGAAATAGCTAAATTGAAAAGTTCTGGGTTTACTGCAAACACTCAAAACCCAAGGGAACAATGTAATGTTGTTTCTTCTGAAAATTGTGAAGTTGTGAAAATTGATTGTAAAGAAAAAAATGAGAAAAAGAAAGAAGAAGAAGAGAAAGAAAGTGAAAAAATTAAAAATGAAAAAAATATACAAGAATCTGTGAAAATAGAGCAAGAAACAAACTGTACTGTCATTATAACCCCGAAAAAATGTAAAGATCTGAGGAGTTTCACCATTCCTGTAACTATTGGAAATATCAACATCAGGAATGCGTTGTTAGATTTAGGGGCTAACATCAATCTGATACCCCTAGATTTAATAAAACGCATTAGTGAATTTGAGCTCAAAGAAGCCAAGACAGAATCACAGTTTGCTGATCACTCTGTCAAGAAACCTGTGCGGATTGTGGAAGATGTGTTGGTAAAGGTTGATGAGTACCACTTCAAGGTTGACTTTGTGGTACTGGATATGAAGGAGGATATTGAGATCCCCCTAATCCTTGGAAGACCTTTCATGAAGACTGCAAAAATAATGGTGGATGTTGATCAAAGCTTGGTTGTAGTCAGAATCCATGGAAAAATGGTAAACTTCAATGCTCATGAACATCTAAGGACAAGTAATGAAGAAAAAGTTTACCCTTCAACCGAACCAGGTATACCTCTTCCCAATCAATTAAATTGTTTTAAATTAACTGATGGCTTAAATGATGAAAGACAGGTAATCAAGCATCGGAGAAGAAGAAGGAGGAGGAAGAAAAAGACAAGTGATTCCTCAACAAAAATTGAGAAACCACCTGATTAATCAGAGGTAATGTCAGGCTGGAGACATTAAACCTAGCGCTCAAAGGGAGGCAACCCATTCTGTTATTTGTTTATTTTAATTTATTTTCAAAAAAAAATTTATCTTTCAATAAATTAATCAAATTTTTGTTAGAAAGTTAATTTATTCACTTAACATTTTTACACAATAAAACCAATTTTATAAAATCAATTATTAATTCTTTTATAACTTAGGAATTTTGATAAATTTAATTATAATAAGTTTATTAACTATCAAGCAAATTTCAAAAACCCGGTGAGTTGAGAGATCTTGTTAAACACTTGAGGGTTTAATCGACATAACTTCGTTCGAATTGATTTTGCTTTAATCTTTGATTTGTGTTGTTGTACAGAGAATTCAGGAAAATGATTAAGGCACATTTATTGGTGAAAAGAAACCTTGGGCCAAACAGCTTACCTTGGTAAAAATTATTTTATCCTTTGAAAGCCAATTTGAGCCTAAAATAAATTATTTGGTACCCTTAAAACCTAAATCTATTTTAACCATTCCCTATACTTGATTGATTAAAAGAGCAGTTGAAATAAATAAAAAAAATATCTTTAGTGTTCTCACAAACATGAGGAGTGAAAATAAGCAACTTGATTCTTTTCAAAAGAAAATAAAGTATGAAAAAGAAAAGTCAAAAATAGTGAAAAGAATCAAGTTGGGGGTATTTATTTTTCATCAATAAAAGAAAATGAGAAGTTTGGGCCAAGAGAAAGCCTAAAAATTATAAAATACTCTTTTATGATTTCAGGTTTTTGAATTCCAAGAAAAACTATTGATTCTTGTAAGTCAAGCCTCATTACAACCCGTGAAGAGACCTTGTGATTTCTGAATTAACTCTGTATAACCAACCATTGATTAGATGAAAATCAAAATTAAATTCATTTGATTTTATGATTGATTGAGTGAAACAGGTTACCAATTGCATTGAGATAAACACTTGGAGAGGTAAGCCTAAAATTATGCTTGGTATGTTAATAAAATATTGTAAAGAATTTTATCATTAAACCTTTGTTATATTAGATGTCTATAATTGATTATTTCAAAATGGTAAATTGTGTAAATACTTTTTGTGGTAAATTCTCGGACTAACTCAAAAATTTGATTTCAAATTTTTATTTTTTATTTTTCTCTCTTGCTCGAGGACGAGCAATGTCTCAAGTTGGGGGTATTTGTTAGTCCTCAAATTTACAATAAATCTTTTAATAAAAATTTCATAAAAATAATAAAAATTTGGTTAATTTGTTAGAAAATTAGGTTTTGATTCAATAAATGGATGTTGTTGGAAATAATCTGCCCTTGATCAATTTTCTCTAGTTTTGCAGTAAAAAAGTAAAGAATTCAAGAGAAAATTATACTGGAGGATCTGACGCATAGCATCAATCCCACGCGTAGCATGGACTCTGAATTTTGATGCTGACGCTACGTGTCACAGCCACGCGTAGCATCAGTGCTGCGTGGACTCCACATCCAACTTGGCCAAGCACTCAGCTTTGACCCAATAATGGCCACCCCACTCAGCACCAATGGCCACTCCACTCAACATAAATGGCCAAAACACAGTGGAGACACGTCCAAGTGGCCAAGCATGATCAAATTTAATAATTTGAAGTGGCCATTATCAGCTATTTAATGGAAGCTGAGTTAGGGGTCTGACGCCTAGCGTCACACTGACGCGTAGCGTCAGCACCCTTGCTCAGCCCTATAAATAGGGCCATCCAACACCATTCAACATATCCCATTCTCTACATTCAGAGTTCTTTCCTCTCTTTTATACTCGAGTTTTAAGTATTTCTTTTAGATTTTGTAGTTCTAGAATAGTTTTCTAGATACTTGAGAGTGTTGTGGTGTATTATGATCGTTGTATCGTGAAGTTTCCATCGTCTTCGTAATGTCAAACTCTGTAAGTGTTGTTTCTACTTTTACTATGTGTAACTAATTTGTTTATGTTGGAATTGGTGAACTAATCTATTGAGTATAATGTTGTGAATTCGACCTCTGCATGATTACGATTCAAGTCCATGTTAGTATTTCAACCTTTTATTAATATGAACGTCAAACGGGAGAATGATTTTCATGTGTATTGAAACTTGTTTTATTAGTATAAATGTCAAACGGGAGAATGATTATTCATGCCGTATTGAAACTTGTTTTGACGAAAGTAAAAGTTGGAATACCCTTGGTATCTCAATTCTATAGGGGTTGTTAACCATTTTTGCCATAAGGCCAGGTCTTAATGCAAGTTTTTACTGAGAAAGCTCACGAGGGATCGGACTTTACGGTGAATTCTTAGAATTTATATCAAGCTGCAATGACATGAAACTTGATGATTAAATATGCATGTCTTGAGTTCCTCATTGTTATTCTAGATTAGGGATCCAATTTCCAACATAATTTGTTTATCTGTGTTTATCTCAAGTATCTTACCTATTCTAGATTACAACTCAATTTTTTTAGATAGATTTTTATTTTCTTTTTAGCTCATGAACTACTCAATCATGTTATCCTGTGAATACTGTATAAATTGTATATAAATCATTCTTTCGTCTATAACTTTCTTCACATTTACCATAGTGAATAGAAAATTACTATTGTTATTGGACTTTCAATCCCAGTGGAACGATATCTAAATATGCATGAAAACTACAAACGATTGGTGCGCTTGCCAATTAACAACCCGGTGGTAGAAACGAACGGTTGAGACGCTATCGCCGGGTTAACAGAGAGTGGGAGCGAGGCCTGGGAGAACGGGAGCGAGGGGCTCGGGAGTGGTTTCGAGTTTGGAGTTCGACCTGGTTAGGGTAATCCCTTTCCCTGTGTTTGAATATGCTTTCAGGATCAAATATTTTGATAATGATAAAGGATCTTAAAGAAACAAAGAAAACAGCATCAGACTTGCAAAACCACACAGGCTAATCGATTATCAGACCAGAGCTAATCGATTAGAAAGCTTCTGTTTATAACCTAATCGATTGCACCTAGAAAGCTAATCGATTACCAAGCTCAGAAAATGAATTAAAAGCATCAGGTGGATCTGCTAATCAATTGCAGGACATTTATAATCGATTATAAGGGTTCTGGAATGTAACTAATCGATTACACATGAACATCTAATCGATTATAGAGCTTCTGTTTGTAACACAATCGATTACACATAAGGCACAATCGATTACCATGTTGCGTAACCAAATTAAATGCATCAGGTGCCACTCATAATCGATTACAAGGTAAGGCATAATCGATTAGCAGGGTTCTGTTTCACATCTAATCGATTACAGGAGAAGTACTAGTTGATTACAGAGCGAATTACACTGAAGATTTCAAAGTCTAATCGATTACAGCTCGAGGCGTAATCGATTACCATCGTGCCAGAATTTAGGGAAAGTGTTTTTAAGTGGAAAACCAGCTCATTTCCCCATTCCAACTCAGTGCCCATAACTTGCAATGGCTAGGAAGACTTTGGCACTCCTTCAAGGCTCTATAAATGGCTCTCCAACTTAAGCACAAAACACAACAAGAGGCAATCAATCTTTACTTATATTTATGCTTAGTGAGTTTATTTTCTTTGTATATTCTGAATCCTTGAGCTTAGAACTTGTATATCCTCTCTTGTTGAGAGTTAGAAATTGTGTGAGCTTTCATTTGTATATCTACTCTATTAAGAGAGTTACTTGCTTGTAAACACTACACCAAACACAAAGGTTTTCACTCTAGGTTGAGTGGTCACAAAGGTTGGGGTTCAACCTTTGGGTATTGAGAGTTTGAGAGATTGGGTGGGTTACCCTTGTGCTAGTGAGGATTGAGTTCTTGAGTGTGGGACACTAGGAAGCTACAATTGCTCATAGCTTATATCTCTAAACTTCAATAGTGGAAATCCTTCAAGTGGGTTGCTTGAAGGCGAGACATACACCGGGGTGGTGGAACTCGTTAAATCAGTTTGCAAGCTCTTCTCCCTCACTCTTTTACATTCATACATTGCATCTGGCTGGGTTATCGTTGTTGATTGTGATTTCCCCTTTTAAACTTGCTTAAACTAATAACTTTAAAGTGTTGCACACCAAGTGTTTGACAAATTGCTTCAGCAACATTTATTCCTTGTTTTGCATTGTTTCTTACACTAAACTTACTTTGTCTTGCATAAACTATTAATTTGTGAGAACGGAACTTAGTTCAAGAGCATTTCAACGAAAAGTTATAAAACTCAATTCACCCTCCCTCCTCTTGAGTATTGAGGCAACTTGAATAATAAGTGGTATCAGAGCTTGACTCTTGTAGATCAAGCTTAACAGGTTCAAGAGAACAATGGCCTCAAATTCTCTAAATCTTTTTCCCGAGGGTGGTGCCACAAATAGACCTCCCGCTTTCAATGGGGAAGAATATGCGTTTTGGAAGGAAAGAATGAAAATTTATGTTCAATCAATTGACTTAAGAATCTGGAATACCATTGAAAATGGTCCTTTCATACTCATGCATACTGTTAATGGTAAAAATGTTGAGAAACCCATGGAAGATTGGACAAGTGATGAAGAGAAGAAAGTACAGTACAATTATAAGGCTAAAAATCTCATTACTCTTGTATTAGGTCCCGATGAATTTTTTAGAGTAATGACTTGTCAATCCGCCAAAGAAATGTGGGATACCTTACAAGTAACCCATGAAGGTACTAGTGATGTTAAAGACTCTAAGATTAGTACCTTGACTAGTCAATATGAGAGCTTTAGGATATATTTTGGGGAAACCATTATAGAGATGTAAAAGAGATTTACCCTTATAATTAATCATCTTATTACTCTTGGCAAAGTTTATACTAACAAAGAACTTGTGCATAAAGTGTTGAAAAGTCTTAGTAGGGAATGGCAACCTCTTGTCACTGCCATTAAACAATCCCCAAGCATCAACGAAATGTCTCTTGCTACACTATTTGGAAAGCTACATGAGTAAGAACAAGAACTAAGGGATTTAAAGCTAGCGGAGGAAGAAGAAAAATCCTCCAAGAAGAAAGGCCTAGCTCTCAAGGCCACCTCTATACATAAAGAAGAATCATGTAGTGAGATTGATGAAGAAGAAGAGTTTGGACTGTTTATGAAGCGGTTTGGAAAATTTATGAGAAATAAACGCTTCCAAAAGAGCTTCAAAACTCAAGGTAAGAAACCTATCCCTAAAGAAAATTCTTTCTCACCCAATTATTTTGAATGTGGCAAGGAAGGGCACTTCAAAGTAGATTGCCCAAACCTCAAGAAGAAAAGCAAAGAGAAAGGTGGAAGGAGAAGAGCTTACATCGCTTGGGATGAAAACGATGTAAGTAGTTCCGACGATTCGGACAACGAAGAAGCAAATCTTTGCTTAATGGCTAACCACCTTGAATAGGAAAATGAGGTATGCTTCAAGACAAGCAACACCCATTGGTATTTGGATAGTGGGTGTTCTAAACACATGACGGGAGACATGATCAAATTCACTCCTAAAAAGAAAGGAAGTGTCACTTATGGAGATAACACCAAAGGAAAAATACTTGTGTATCGAAAATATCGGTACACTCCAAGAAATGAGCTTGGATGATAAAGAAGAAGTCAACAATGAAGGAGGTACAACACAACATGAGAAACCACAACAAGAATGGATCACTTTGAAGGACCATCCCTTGGACAAAGTCATAGGTGAAATGACAAAAGGTGTAAGTACTCGAAACGCTATTAGAAATACATGTAATCACTTAGCGTTTGTATCACAAATAGAACTCAAGAATATTAATGAGGCTATTATTGATGAACATTGGATGTTGGCCATGCAAGAGGAATTAAACTAATTTGAAAGAAATGAAGTTTGGGAACTAGTGCCAAAACCCAATGATCACCAAATAATAGGAACAAAATGGGTTTTTAGGAATAAATTAGATGAGAATGGCATAATAACTAGAAACAAGGCTAGGCTAGTAGCCAAAGGATATAATCAAGAAGAAGGTATTGATTATGAAGAAACGTATGCTCCCGTAGCCAGATTAGAAGCCATTAGACTATTGTTAGCTTTTGCTTGTTGCATGGATTTCAAACTTTATCAAATGGATGTCAAAAGCGCTTTTCTAAATGGCTATATTCAAGAAGAAGTTTATGTAGATTAACCTCCCAATTTTGAAAATCATAAATTTCCAAATCATGTTTTTAAATTGAGAAAATCCTTATATGGTTTGAAACAAGCTCCAAGAGCTTGGTATGAAAGACTCAGTAAATTTCTCCTAGAAAATAATTTTGAAAGAGGAAAGGTTGATACTACTTTGTTTATAAAACACAAAAACAATGACATTCTTTTGATACAAGTTTATGTTGATGACATAATATTTGGTGCTACTAACGAGATTCTTTGTCAAGAGTTTGCCAAAATCATGCAAAATGAATTTGAAATGTCCATGATGGGAGAACTCAATTTCTTCCTTGGATTACAAATCAAACAAACAAATAAAGGGACTTTCATTAGTCAAACAAAATATTGCAAAGAACTACTCAAAAGATTTGAAATGGACAAGGCAAATGAGATGGCTACACCCATGAGTATATCCTGCTACTTAGACAAAGATGAGAAAGGCAAGGTTGTTGAAATAACTAAATACCGAGGTATGATCGGATCATTACTTTACTTAACAGCTAGTAGACCCAATTTTATGTTTGATGTGTGTATGTGTGCTAGATATCAAGCATGTCTTAAAGAATCACATCTCACCGCTGTTAAAATAATTTTGAAATATTTTGTGGGGACTCAAAATGTTGGTCTATGGTACCCCAAAGGCGTTGAATGTATTCTCATAGGATATTCTGATTCTGACTTTGCTGGTTGCAAACTTGATAGGAAAAGTACTAGTGGCACATGTTGTTTGCTTGGTAGCTCTCTTGTTTCTTGGCATAGTAAGAAACAAGTAAGTGTTGCTTTATCTATAGCTGAGGTAGAATATGTAGCAGCTGGTAGTTGTTATGCTCAAATCCTTTGGATGAGACAACAGCTTCTTGACTTTGCTGTTGTTTTAAACAAAGTGCCCATTAAATGTGATAACACTAGTGCCATCAATATCTCTAAAAATCCTGTCATGCATTCAAGAACTAAGCATATAGAAATAAGGCATCACTTTATAAGAGATCATGTATTAAAAGGTGATTGTATGCTTGAACATGTTGAAACTTCTAAATAACTAGCTGATATCTTCACCAAACCACTTGCAAAGGAATAATTCATACATATTAGAAGAGAATTAGGAATCTTAGACATTTCCAATTGTGTTTGAATGTTAAATAATTTTGATAATTCCTTATCTTACTGTATGTTTAATGAATAAGTAATTGATTGTCGTATGATATACTAAATCTCCAGTACTTTTGTCTGAAATCTACATAATTTGAGCATTTCTGAGGTTCCTAATCGATTATGCAGACTTACATAATCGATTACTAAGCTTCTGTTTTGTACGTAATCGATTACATCTTGTTATCTAATCGATTACGAGCCTTTTGTTTCATGCCCAATCGATTAGCACCTCTGTCCAATCGATTACTGATGTTTCATCTTCCTGATAATCGATTATACTCTACTCTTAATCGATTACAAAGACTCTGTTTTTAACGTAATCGATTACCCCACATGCACTAATCGATTATTCTCTGTAAAAAAACGTTTCAAATTCCTCAAAAAACACAGCCTAATCGATTAGCCCATGACCCCTAATCGATTAGCCTCGTATCAGGTACAGTCTTCGTGCAGAATTCCAAGAAAACTCGTTGGCCCAATCCTCTTCTACCTCATTAACTCCTCCTTCTCCCCTCTAAACCCTAATTTCACCTTATAAATACCACTCCTTCCACTCTCCCATCTCACACCACTCCTTCCTTCAATCTCCTAAACCTCTTAAAGCTCCTCCATTCTTCTCCTCATTCACCATGTCTTCCTCAAGAACAGTGAAGAGAGCTAGGTCCTCCATGAACTAACCCAACAACCCCCTTAATTTTTCAAGGTTCTTCTCCACACCAAGAGACCTTCAAAACTTTATCAAAAAGTTTTCTAAAAAAGACATAATCTCTCCCCACTTTATCAATGCTGAGATATTTGACCACCCCAGTTTTACCTTCACCCAATCCCTTCATCACTATGACCTCTTCCCTTTTCTAACCCTTAAGGAAGAATTCTACTACCCAGAACTCATGAGAGTTTTCTATTACAACCTAAAGATTGTTGATGGGTTGCTTGAAGCAAGAGTCAAGAATGTGACTCTTAGGATTACCAATACCCAACTCGCGAAAATCACACAACTATCGCTCAACGATGCTGAATTTGTTGGTGGAAATCCGGAGGATGAATGGGATTTCAACGCCATTAATGCCCGCCAATCCCTTTGGAAGGCTGCCCGTCCAAGGAGCAATCATAAATTGGTAGGCCACTTAACTGTCAATAACCGCCTCCTCCACTTCTCTTTGGTTAAACTTTTGGCTCTTCATGGTGGGAACTATGCATTGGTTGAAGAAGATGATGTCTTGTTGATGTGGGCTATGCAAAATCAAAAGGAAATCAATTGGGTTCAAATGTTGAAACTGCATATGCTCAGGGCAAAGGATCAATAAAAGCTCCCCTATGCCATCCTTCTCACCAAAATCTTTAAAGCCTTTGAAGTTGATCTTGCTGGAGAGCTCTCAGAGAAAATTCCTCCTAAAGCTTGCATTGGTACTCATCATCTCACTAAGATGGGTATTATCTATGTGAATGGAGCTTGGCCCTCAAAAATAGAAGGCATTAATGCCAACATTCCTTTTGAAGCTCCTGCTGATGAACCTGCCCTTCCTCCTCCTGTAACTCAAGGCGAACCATCCGCCCCTGCTAATCATTTCACTTCACTTTATGCATATCTTGATCGCCGCTTTGATAGGCTTGAGAACTCTCTGCAAGAGTTCCAAATGACTGAGCAGCAGCACTATGAAATCATGCAACAATGCTATGAAGAGCTGTCTCATCAAATCTCTGAGTTTCGATTTTTCAATCTAGATAACTAGATCCATTGTTTATTTTACTTTGTTTAGGATGCATTTTGCTTATTATTTTCTTTATGTCTCTGAATTTCCATTCTGCAATTTGCTTCTGTAATTTCAATTTCCCTTAATGAATGACTTTTCCTTTGCTAAAATCAGGAAATATTATTGCCTATAACAACAAGTGGATAATTAAATCAGAAATTGCCTAACAATAACAAATGGTTAAAATAACAAACATCTTTTTAAAGGCATAAACTCATTTAGATAGGGGGAGATATCTTTTAAAAATAATAATCAGGAAATATTGATTAGAGATAAGTCTTTACAGATTGAGATAACCTTTACAGATAATCCTTCTCTTTGAAGATAAAGATTAAGAGATAATTTTAGAGATATGATAATTTTATTTTGAACTAACACCCTCAAGAGATGAACATTGTTTGTCATCATCAAAAAAGGGGAGAATGTGTTTGAATATGTTTTCAGGATCAAATATTTTGATAATGACAAAGGATCTTGAAGAAACAAAGAAAACAGCATCAGACCTGCAAAAACACGCAGGCTAATCGATTATCAGACCAAAGTTAATCGATTAGAGAGCTTCTATTTATAACCTAATCGATTGCACCTAGAAAGCTAATCGATTACCAAGCTCAGAAAATGAATTAAAAGCATCAGGTGGATCTGCTAATCGATTGCAGGACATTTATAATCGATTACAAGGGTTTTGGAATGTAACTAATCGATTACACCTGAACATCTAATCGATTACAGAGCTTTTGTTTGTAACATAATCGATTACACATAAGGCATAATCGATTACCATGTTGCGTAACCAAATTAAATGCATCAGGTGCCACTCATAATCGATTACAAGGTAAGGCATAATCGATTAGCAGGGTTCTGTTTCACATCTAATCGATTACAGGAGAAGTACTAGTTGATTACAGAGCGAATTACACTGAAGATTTCAAAGTCTAATCGATTACAGCTCGAGGCGTAATTGATTACCATCGTGCCAGAATTTAGGGAAAGTGTTTTTAAGTGGAAAACCAGCTCATTTCCCCATTCCAACTCAGTGCCCATAACTTGCAACGGCTAGGAAGACTTTGGCACTCCTTCAAGGCTCTATAAATGGCTCTCCAACTTAAGCACAAAACACAACAAGAGGCAATCAATCTTCACTTACATTTGTGCTTAGTGAGTTCATTTTCTTTGTATATTATGAATCCTTGAACTTAGAACTTGTATATCCTCTCTTGTTGAGAGTTAGAAATTGTATGAGCTTTCATTTGTATATCTACTCTATTAAGAGAGTTACTTGCTTGTAAACACTACACCAAACATAAAGGTTTTCACTCTAGGTTGAGTGGTCACAAAGGTTGGGGTTCAACCTGTGGGTATTGAGAGTTTGAGAGATTGGGTGGGTTACCCTTGTGCTAGTGAGGATTGAGTTCTTGAGTATAGGACACTAGGAAGCTGCAATTACTCATAGCTTATATCTCTAAACTTCAATAGTGGAAATCCTTCAAATGGGTTGCTTGAAGGCGAGACGTACACCGGGGTGGTGGAACTCGTTAAATCAGTTTGCAAGCTCTTCTCCCTCACTCTTTTACATTCATACATTGCATCTAGATGGGTTATCGTTGTTGATTGTGATTTCCTCTTTTAAACTTGCTTGAACTAATAGCTTTAAAGTATTGCACACTAAGTGTTTGACAAATTGCTTCAGCAACATTTATTCCTTGTTTTGCATTGTTTCTTGCACTAAACTTACTTTGTCTTACATAAACTATTAATTTGTGAGAAAGGAACTTAGTTCAAGAGCATTTCAACGAAAAGTTTTAAAACTCAATTCACCCCCCTCTTGAGTATTGAGGCCACTTGAATAACATTCCCTTCTCTGAAGGCCTTCTTAAAGGTTGTCACCTTCCCGCATGACAAACCTTGCTAGATGCCCCCGACGAATTAAATGTTCTATCAGGTTGCGCAGGGATCGATAATTTCCTGTAGCATGGCTGAAGGCTCTGCGAAACTCACAAAATTTGGAGGTATCCGACCTTTTAGGGTCGTCGCCCGGGGGGGGGCAGAGGTAGGAGCCCCGTGTTGTAGACTTCATGCAATATGCGGTCAGGACGGTCTCTCAGCGGCATGAAATCCGTGTAATGGGGGACAATGTAGGCTCTGAGATCCTGGTTTCTTCTGGGACTTCTCTTTCTTTGCTCAGGACGAGGTTTTTCAGCTCTATGGGGTTAACCCGATTGATAACCTTGGTTCGGTTAGCCTCCTGCTCGTCGACAGCAATATATCTTACGGCCCTTGTACAAAAATTATCCATATCTGACGGTGGTTTCTTTGCCAGGGAGTCAGCAAATTTACCTGGGCGTAAGCCCTTTTGAATAGCGTGTAGAGCCACCTCCGGGCTGAGGTCTCGGATCTGGAAAGCTTGTTCGAAGAAACGTGCCATATATTGTTTTAGTGATTCCCCCGGAAACTGGCGTAGATTCACCAGGCTATGTGACGTCTATTGCACAGCCCTGCTAGTGGAGAATTGGCTGAGAAATTTCGTACTTAAGTTAGAAAAGCTAGAGAAACTTTTTGGAGGGAGATGGAAGAACCACCGCAACGCCGATTTAGTCAGGTTTATGGGGAAGGCTTGGTAAAAGAGTGAATCGGATGCTCTCGTTACCAGCATGGTGTTGGTGTAGATAGTGAGGTGATCTTTAGGGTCGCTGCTTCCATCGTATTTTTCGATCACCGGGGGTTTGTAATCATGTGGGGTGGGTGCTTCCATAATCGGGTTTGTCCAGGGGTGCGTGGCGAAGGGTAATTCACAGTTATATCTGGCAGTCTCTGTCTGGTATGAGGGTTAGTCGGCGGTCTTCTGGCGGGTGGATCGTCCAGCGTTGTGACTGGAGGCTTTGTGCTCTCCTCTCTTTTGTCGTCTGAGTTTCGCGTTCTCTTGCTACAGGTTGGTAACCGTCCTTTGCAGATTCTCTACAATGTTGGTGAGGTGTTGTATCCGATCATCATGATCGGACGAGGCTTGATGTCTGTTGTTCTCCTCTCACCGTGTGTTATGCGTGTTCACCATGGTTGGGGCTAGCTCTTTTGTAAAATCAGGATTAGGGTTTTGGTGGTGTAGGATCTATTTTACCAGACCCCACGATGGGCGCCAAAATGTTCACACACAGAAAGTAGGCACAAAACCCCAGAGAATTCCCCTAGGGATTAGGTTTATTACTCTCTATGATGTGCCACTTGAGTTACAATGTGAGCCTCTAGGCTATATTTATACACTTGTAAAATAAAAGGAAGAGGGGAATCTAGGCCCAAGCCCAATGAGGGAGATAACCGATTCTGGTGGGATAATGAAGAATCATTATCTGCTAAATTAAAGGGATGAGGGGGTGCCGTGGGACCCCCTCTGACCAGGGAGGGAACAAAGTTAATTGATGACAAAAATGAAGTAATGATGCTAACTTGATTATGTATGATTGAATTCGGGAAGTAAATATGTCATATTCCCATGTAACGATAATTAATCCATACAGAGTGTGTTAACATGTCATAATACTAATTTAGAACTTGTGTGTATATGTGGGAGTGGCCAATTAGGCCTTTATGTTAAATTGGTATGTTGAGTTGTGCAAAAATTGCATAAAATAGTAAATTTTGTATGTGATGATCTAGGATCTCATTTGGTAGGCAAAATAAGATACAAGCAAATACAATAGAACAAGATAAGATAAGATAACCATTAGAAAATATTTTATCTTAGTCAGTTGTACACCAAGATAAAGTATAAGTATAAACCATTATAATAATAATTAAAATATAATGATAATAATAATAATAAAATGTAAAAAAGTAATAAGAATAGTAATAAATTAAAAAATAAAAATAATAATAGTGATAATAAAAGTAAATTAATTATTATTATTATTATTATTATTATAATGATAATAGTAAAATGAAATAAATAAAAATATAAATAGCAAATGAAACAGTAACAACAATAATGGAAAATATAATAATAACGGAGGGAATACTATTTAAAATATATTTAATAAATATATTCAATGTGATGTAGACTTTGACCCCTCACAACATTATTTATTCACAGTCAAACGTGAATTCTAATATAAACTTAAGAAAGAGTGAAGTCACATTCTATTTTACTCTCTCGAAACTTTAAAAAATAATGACTTAAAATACATATATAATAATAAAGATAAACTATCTCTACACTTTAATGTACAGAAAACAAAAACTAATACAGTGTTTCCTTCATGTGACATAGTCATATCATATGGTTGGCATTTTATGTGTATAACAAGTGATAGAAGAATGATAACATTTTTTCTATACACGTTACGTTACGGAATTTAAACTTTTAACCATATATTTAAAAAATCTAGATATTTATGAACTATATCAAATTTTATTGGTATTTATATTTTCTTCCTTTTATCATTATTACAATGAATAAAAAATATTACTTTTCCAAAATAATCCAACCGAATACTTTCATTGATTGTTTTCTTAATTATAACTAGCAAATGTCCCAGTATTGTATTGAATATTTTTTTAACTTGCAAAAATTTAGAAAAACATTAATTATAATAAAATATCTGATATTATGAGAGGAAAATGAAGAATTAATTTAATTAAATAATTAAAAAATGTGCTTCATTTAAAGAAAAAAAACAAAGTATAAATAAAAAATTAACTAGAGATATATAGTTAGAGGCAAAAGTCTTAAAACTAAGTGATAAGTAAAATTAAATCATACATCATAATAACAGAAATTAAAATACAATTTGTTTTAATATGCGCCCAATATACATATTAAAGAATGTAATATTAAGTGCATTTTTTTTGGAGAAAGTTAAGTGCAAATTCTAGATTAGATTGCATTGAAATTGTTCTAAAACTCAAAATGCAACCACAACTATTCTCCATTTAGAGTTAAAACCTATTCAAATTGGGAACATTTATTTTATAGTAAAATTAAGTATTTATTTGATAAATTTAGTTGAAAATTTAACTGAAAAGTTATTGATAGTTGATAAACTGTTGATTATAAGTGTTTAGTAAAATTAGTTGTTTTAAAAAATATAAAAGGATGTGTTTAATTATTTAAGAAAAATTTATTTATTTTTATATATACAACTTGTAATTTTTTTGAGATATTTTAATTGATATCAAGCTTGATAAAATAATATTTTAGGTTTTATTTTTATTTCTTTATAACAAAAAAAGTTCATGAAATATATAAATAAAATAACAC
Organism: Clitoria ternatea; assembly: GCA_037962975.1. NCBI lineage: Eukaryota > Viridiplantae > Streptophyta > Magnoliopsida > Fabales > Fabaceae > Clitoria > Clitoria ternatea. Next base: position 14,883,206 of record CM075672.1, on the reverse strand, counting down.
CTAGTTCAAATATGATAATTTATATAAGTATTCTTTATAAAATGAGTTTCACATATTCATCAAGGTTTAATAAAAGAAATATTTATGATAATAATAATAAATAATGTAAATATCATAACATTCCATAATAAATAAAACAAAAGAGAAAGTGTGAGAAAGAAGAGAAGTTTTGTTTTAGGTTTTTAAAAACTAAAATAAAAATTTAATCTTTTAAAAATAAAATAAAAGGTAAGTAGTATGTATTATTAAAAATATATAGGGACAATAAATTAAAAAAGGATTTCAACTAGTAGCTAAATTTGAAAAACATTACTTAAAGCGGTGTTTCAAAAAACACTCTCAGCTAGCTTAAAAATGACATTTAAGTGCTTGTTTGCCTACGCGTTAAGCCTCCATTCCATTTTCTAAACACTAATCCCCCCCCCCCCCCCCCACCCCCCTCCCCCCCGCAAGTGTGTGTTTGGTTATGAAGGAGGAGCTCTATCTCTATTGTGGGATCTTTGTTGGTGGACTCTAAACCACGTTTGAGAGTGGCTCCATCATAGGTACCTCCTACTGACCTCCATTTTGTTGTGTCTGGCCATTGATTATGTATTATGATTTTGCCCTCATTTTGTGTGTTTGTGAGCTAAAGGCACCGGATCTGGTCTTTGCCATGTACCCGCATGTGTTCTTTGCTGGATCGATTTTTTTTCTTTGTTAGGTTGTTATGTTGTTTTCGTGGTGGTGAACTGAGGGGGGTGATGGCCAAGGGGTTTCAATGGTGGAAAGGTTTTGGTGAGGGGTTTGGGTGGTAAGGGGAGGGTGATGGTGGTCGTGGACGGTGGTTGGATGGTGGATGATGGAGGGTGTAGGAGGTGGTCCGAATGGAGGCTATGGGTGTGGTTGTAACATCCCATTTTCAACATAAATAGAAAATAGATATTAATATTTTTTCATGAGAAATACTTACTATAAGTTAGTTTATTATTATCATTTTTTATGAAATTTTGGTATTTATATTTAATTATTTGTTTTTTAAAATAAAATAATAATAATAATAATAATAATAATAATAATAATAATAATAATAATAATAATATTTATGAATGAGAATTTTAAAATAAATTAATTAGTATGTATTGATTAATGAAATTATATTAAGAATTTTAAATATATTTATTATTCACAACTTTTATTTTATGTTTTTATATTTATGTTTTTACATATTTGTGATTTAACTCTTATTAGAATTTTAAAATAAAATTTTGAAAGAATTAGACTATGGTTCTTTTTGATCTACATAATATTTATGATTTTCTAGAATTTGTTGAAATTTTTGAAATATTTTAATAAAATAATATATTTTAAATAATTTTAAATTCATATAAAGTTACTTAAAATTAAAAATACTTACAAGAAAGTGAATTTAAATTATAAGAAAATTTTCTAAAATTCATTTTAAGTAGACTTATCTAAAAGTTATCGGTTTGAATAAAATCTTGATTTTTACCAATCATAAAAAAATCAAAAAACATACGAATAAATTTTTATTAATAGAAAATTTTAGATTTTTAAAATTTAAACTTTATATTACTTATCATAAAATTAGTGAGAACTGATATAATATCGCTAAATTTCAAAAAGGACTGATTTTGAATATTTAAAATATACCGAGTGAAATGTTACTATTTGGCTTAATAATTCAGCCGACATTTACTATACAAAACATTGTGCATGTATGAAATTTTCAAAAGGTGCACAGTAACCAGGATTGAATTTTCAAAAAATGCACAGTACTTTTATATTAAAATAATGGAATGCATAGTAATTTTCTTTCCTATAAATACCGAAGGAATTATTCTTTAGAATTCATAATTTCAAATTAAGTTTTCTTAATATAGTAGTGCTAGTGAGATAATGGTGGAAGTAAGAGAGAGAAATAATTTTTTTTGGAAGAAGGTTCTGCTAAAATCCTAAGGTAAGAATACCTCTCATTTATATTTTTTAGGGTTATTTTTATATCGTTTTTAGAAATCTATTATTATACTGGAAATAATATTATTTTAAGTTACTATTCTAAATAGTAAAATACTATTTCAATAGTAAATTACTATTTCAATAGTAAATTACTATTTATTGTTACTATTTACCTTTACTATTCATGTTTTACTATTTACTATTACTATTCACGATTTACTATTTACTACTATTCATGATTTACTATTTACCGTTACTATTCATGTTTTACTATTTACTATTACTATTCATAATTTACTATTCACTATTCACTATTCACTATTCAAAATTTACCATTTCTACTTTAAGTAGTAATCTTAATTTTCATCTTGTAACTATATTAAAATGAAATTGGTATGTTTTAGAACTCAGAGACGAGGCGCACGGATTTTCAATAACGAATCAATATACAAGAGGTAAGAGGGAGTGTGATAGGAATATAATATGAAAAGACATAAGAATAATGTGAAGAGTCCCCTACTCCTTTTAAATTTAATAATAATATTATTATTTTAAAATAATAACTATTTAACTTAAAATTTATATAAATTTTAAATTGCATATCTTGTGTAACTTGATCTAAAATACCTATGTAAAGACCTGGATAACCTATGCGAATTGGACTAAACCTATGCAAGGACTTGGACTATTATGACCTGTATGGACTGAACTATACCTATGCAAAGACTGAATTATATATATGGACTTATATAGACCTGTGCGAGGAATGGACTATAAGGACTCAAAATCAACTCTACTAATTTAAATAACCATTAAAATTTGAATTATATTTATGAGTGATATTTAGTTGATTTGATTTGATTATAATTAACTATATTTGATTTTGATTAATGATATTGTGATTTATAATAGTAGAAACCGAAGATACATTAGAGAAGGCTTAATTGTGAGCCTTGGGATGAGAGGGTGTGAAAGGGTGCTTCAGGTGACCTGGGGTCGCTCCCTAGTGTTAGGTACTTTCACAATAAAAACTTTCTCAGTCTGACTAGTCTCTAAGTGTTTCCATGCCAGTTGAGCTGTTCATATGCTATGAAGGCATTTATGTTATTATCCGGAATTATGGAACAGTGTAAACTCCTGGTTGGCCCAGTGCAAACTAAAACTTTAAGGGCCCACATGTATAAATTGAATGAGATAGTATTAAAAGCATTACATGTCATACATGTGATTGTGATATTTTGTGTGAATGGTTGTGAATGAAAGTATGATTGTTATGCGTATAAAAACCCTACAATTATAATTAATTATGTATGAGATTATGAATGATATTATTTTATTAGATTGTCAAAACCCTTATGCTTATGTCTTATCTGTAAAGTATTATATTCTGTTTCTCACTCCTTCTTGTTTGAATTTTGTGTCCAAAATATATGTTATGTGATATATAGCTAGCAGTTCAAGATGGAAGGATATGTAATTACAAGAGGGTAAAGTGACCTCATCCTCAATCAGATAGGTGAAGAGATATGACAAGAGTAGGATTCTAAAACTCGATGGTTCAAGGATTAGGAAATGATTGGTCACATTTATAGTAGAGGTATAATTTAGTTTTACCTTGCCTTATTACAATATCAAGTTAGATAATTGTAACAAGGTAAAGGTTAAACTTTGATAAACTATCTCATTTGGATATAATACTGTAATAATTTATCACTTATGATTTCTATAAATTGTTTTATCACTATAGACAAATATTGAAAGACAATATTTTTTTACTTTCAATATTCAAAGGAAATTAGATGTATATACGTCCTTGTATACGCGAGATAAAGAGTGATAAATATGTATATCTTTCTAAAAGTTTTTTATATATATCTCGTGTATATAAGAGGGTGTTACAGTGGTGATCTTGGGGATGGTGGAGCTCGGGTAGGGATGAGTGCTTGAGGTGTACCGTAAAGTTGGAGGAATTAATTATGGATGATTGGTTTGGGTGGTAGTGCACGGGTGTAGATGAGGGTGTGTGGTGTACGGTAAAATCAAAGAAATTTGATGGTGGATGATTGGTTTGGATGGTGGGGCATGGATGTGCTTCAGGTTGCGGGGTGTATTATAAACTTGATGGGAATTGACGATCCTAATTGGTTTGGAGTTAGGGTGCATGGGTGTGGACCAAATTTATGGAGCATGTTAACTCTACTTGTATTTAAATAAAAATATATATTTTTTAAAATTTTTTATGCTGTTGTGGTGTTTTTTTGTAATTTTGTATATGAAGTTAAAAATTAGTATGAGAATTGCTTATATGTTGTAATTGAAACCGAAAAGCGTTTAGATACAAATTCGATTAAGGTTTAACGTTTAGATACAAATTCGATTAGCGTTTAGATAAATTAACATCAGATAACATTTTTAGTTTATAGCGGCACATTGTTAAGAATGCATTTCGTTCGTTCAAATGCTAGTTATGTATATATAAAATGAATTAAAAATAGACACAAATTATGAGTATACAAATAATTTTGGATATTTATATGTATACGCCAATAGGATACTTGAGTCCATATAAAAGTGAAAGATATAATCTCCCTGAATTCAAGCGTAATCATAATTTTTGAAATGACAATGAAGTCTTCAATTATTTTCATTCAAGCTTAAGGTGTATCATAGAAAGAACATTCGGTGTGTGGAAGAATAGGTTTTCCATTCTATGTCATATGCCAAGTTTCAAGTATCAGACTCAAGTGTAGCTAGTTGTGTCACAATAGCAACCTATAACTTTATTCGCAGATGTGCTCAGCCTAACATTGAGTTTGACAACATCTCTGACATTGATGACAACATTATGGACCATCCAAATCAAACACATTATACAACAAATGATGAAATTGACACAATTTCATTCCCGAGCATGAGTAATGTTCGTGCCTCAATTAGGGATGCGATTGTGCTTGTTCAATTTACAAATTAGTATGTAATAATGTAAATTGTTAATAATAATATATTTAATATTATTAAACTTAATACATTTATTAATATATTTAATATATATATATATTTAATAATATTAATTTGATTTACAAAATATATTATTACAATAATATATATATATAAGAGGATACATTATTCATAATATTAACATATATTATTATTTATAATATATTTATATATTATAATATATATTTATAATATATAGTTATATATATTTATTAATAATTATTATTAATAAATATATTTTGTTCATCAAATTTTAAATGGAATATTTTAATATATAATTTAAATATGATTTATAAAAAATATATTACTTTACTACTCCTTTTAACTAATACCATTTTTGGTAATTTTACCCTTAAATTCCATTTTTCTAAACCACGTTTATCAAAATATTTTCCAACCAAACACAACCACTACTTATCAACTCACTTTTACAATAAAGTATCCAAACACAAATCATTATTTTCAAAACCTCCATTTTCCCAATCATGTTTTTAAAACCCTAATTTTCTAAACTCCATTTCAAAAACCTTACACCAACTTTTAACCTAACTTACCCTAAGCTACACACTCAAACATCTATAATTTTTACTTTGAAACATTTAGCTACTAATTTCAGCTTTTAGCTAGCTAAAAGTCTTATTAAACAAACACTAACATTAAAATTAATTGAAAGACTAATAATTAAATATGCTTTTAGTTATGCTATATATTTTTATGACCCAAACCCTGAATTACTCATGTCGTTCAGATCCCTTTCTCGGGATACGAACTCAAGTTTTACCTTCTATCATTCTAATGATATTTTCTTCTACCAGTGTGTGTTTTATTTCTTCAACACATCATCCAACCAATGATATCTAAAGGATCCCATCAATTTGGGGCCGAAAGTAAACAAATAATGACTGGCCTAATACATAAAAACGTCATAGCGGACAACATAAATTGTCGAAAAGGCCAAGAACCAGTACTTCTGGGTTCATTGGGAACTGTTGTCTCTTCTCTTCCGATATGATGAGAAGCATAACAATGTGGAAATGGACGAGGTCCCTATCCATGCCTCCAAAAAACATGAAAACAATTTTGCTTTGTAGAGCCAATAAGGAGTGATTGGATTTGTCATATGCCGGGGTCACGTTATATATACATGTAAAAAATTTTATTTTCTAAGGTAAGAGTTAAATTTCCTTTGAATGAGTTAGAAATAGGAGTGTTACATTTTTAGATATCGCCCTCAGTCACCTTCACCCAAATGGTTAGATATTGATGATGCCCATTGAAATTTTGGGATGATACTTTCACTTCAAACCCACCGTAACGATGTCTTTTCAGTATGCCACATACTGAGGAAAGGGAACCCAAATGGTGGGCTAAGCTTTATCAACCTTTGGCGTCAAAGTGACATCATCAATTTTGAGTATTTCATAGAACTAATGAAGACTACGGCTCAACCTTTTAAACATGTATTCTACAAGGTCTGTGTAAGACTAGGAAAGCCAATATTAAGGGAAGATATTGACGGGTCCCTAAAGTTTTATACATGTTGGACGCACCAATACTTTTTACTAGAGAGTAGGCTATATACGACTACCAATGAGCAATTGTTCCTAGGGTCCAGGTGAGTGGTCGAGGCATTTAGCAGTGTTGTCTGTTAACTCATTTATCATAACCGTGGTTACACACTGAACACCAATGGATTAGGATTTTCAACCAATTTTGGGACGATGAATTAGTTATTGAGCACAACAACAAGCTTTATAAGCCTGCACCTGAGTTAGCATTTAGATGGTTACTAGGGTTTGTTTTTGTAGTATATTTCCTGATTTCAAGCGATTAGGGAGTTTGGAGATGTCTATCAATGTGATCCCATCAGAGATTGGGTGAAGAGGACATTGAACTTGTATCCTAAAAAACCTTTAAGACCCTATATGTTACGATACCAATAAGCATGTGCTTGGGCTGATATGTAGACTCTTGGTAATCCCTATCATAGTTAGAGATCTTCAAGTATTTTAATGATGTTGAGAGATCATGTTGTGAATACTGATGAGGAGGCCTATCTGAGGATGTTTTAGGATGAACCATAATCCTTACTTCAGCCTCTTAAGATCGTCCTTGCTTGAGCTCCTATAACTCTACCTAAAGTTGCTTTATCATCTTTCTCGAGGGTCTAATTGTACTACCGTTATAGCTCTTTTGGACGCCGAAGGTATTGGACCTGGGGTCTCTACGATCCCAACATTGTAGCCTAGAAGGTTATGCTTCATATGCGTCAAATCTTGCATATGGCATTCTAAGGTGCTTGGATGTTGATTCGCATCCATAGAAAAACTTACGATTATGGAAATGAGAATAACTTTAGCGTGTCCCATCGGGTGTGCAAATGATTTGTCTGGTATAGGGACAAGACCTTCAGTATGGATAATAAGTATATTTCTCTTTGTATCTTACACTGATCCAATGGAGATCTGGTATTATCTCTCTAAGTCTAGTGGGATCAAAGAGTTTAATTGTGATTCCGCCCTACCAACATATTGATATTTCATATTTATGGGGAAAATAGGGTGTCACTACAAAGATACTCTAACGCTCAAGTCAATATTGGGTAATTAACACCGGAACTTAGTCAATAGAATAATGAACGTACCTTAAACTATAGTAAATGAGATGTATTTATATAATTGGGTGATGGGTGAGTTCTGCGTGGCCTGTGTCAGTGTCTTTTCCATAAAGTATGGGGGAAACTAACATCGATGTGAACATTCCTGACACCCTTTATAGGTCTTAGAGTCGATATGCCCCTAGCTTGTTTCGTATCCTCCACTCAATATTAGATCTATATAGTCTCAATCGGATTTCTTCACATGTGGGCTCTCATGACAACTTACCATTGATAATGGACATTAGATACACTTACATCATCATGATGATGTAGAGTCTGATAATCTGAGCTATTAGGTCCAGAACACATTCTAATCAAAGTAATATTTGAAAGCAGTTCTAAAAAATAAAATAATAATAATAAACTTAAGAGTTATGTCATATTTTAAGAAAAATATATTAACTTATTATTATTATTATTATTATTATTTATTATAAATAAAATAAGTTAATTTTTATAATGGGAAGTTTGGGACGTATACCCATCCCTATCAAAATCAGGTCAGGATCGGGTTTATTTTAAATATGGTCAAAACGGGTTTTCCCCATCAAAGTTAGGATGGGTGCGAGTTGGTACCCGCGGGTTCAGGCCTCATTGTCATTCATAGTCCTAAATTAATATTTTTGAAATGTTCATATTTATTTTCTTTAATTATTTCATTTTTCGTGTAAAAAAAGTAATAATGTTTTTCTATTAATTGACCTACCTAACATCTCAATTAACCCTATTAGCAGCTACTACACTCATTCCTATTTAATTGTATGGAGACAAAATAAACGCATATATTAAAAATTGTAATTAATGTTATTAAAATTTTTAAAATTATTATTATTTTTATTTAATTTTATCTCTTTTATTTATTACTTTGAAATTATTTTCACTTTTAATATCAATAAGAGTTTTATTCAAATAACAATAATTAATACTCTCTTAAATATCTAGATGGACAATTAATATTTTACTAACTAGGAATCAAACTTGTAGAACTAACAAAAACTCGCATACCTGTTTAACCACATAAACTAAGTCTAAACATTTTTAGAGGCTAAATCATTATTTTGATCCCTTATTTTTTAATAAATTTCAAGTTAGACCTTTAACTGTTTTTGTAGTTAGTTAAGCCCCCAACCTTTTTAAATGTTTCAGTTAGATACATTCTATCCAATTTTAACTAATTAACTTTGTTAACAGAGTCATAACATGGTAGACGATCATCATACATGGTCATGTCCTCATTTACTAAGGGTGAAACATCATCACACATGTTAGATGTTGTTAACATAAAGACTACACATGTCAAATATACATTGATTAAATAGTAAATGACACATAGAGTCGTCAATGAATATTTGGTATGTGGAGTCGCTACGTCAATAGCATATGACACGTGGAGTAGTCACGTCAACAACATATGACAATAGAATAACCACATTAATAGGGTTAGTAACACATTAGATATCTATTAACAAAGTTAGTAAAAATGGATTGAAGGGCCTAACTAAAAATTTAAAACAAATATGAGACCTAACTAACTAATAAAAAGTTAGGAGGTAGGGATGTCAAAGCAGGTTGGCCCCGATGGTTCGGTCCGCTAATTCGCCTAAAAATGATGTGACGGGTTAAGAAAATTTATCTCGTAATTATACAAAAATTGACCCACCCTGTTTGTATTTTAGTCAGGTGGGGTTAGGGCAGACAAATTTCTTTTCCAACTTAACACTCACTTAATTGGTTACCTATTTTGAATCTTGGTGTTGGTGGCTTGGTGGTAGTTTGATCACCTATTTTGGAGAATGGACTTGTCTATTTTGATTCTTGATGGTGGTTTGATTACTTATTTTTGTTGGAGATTGAACTTTATCTTTTATTATTGAATATTAATGGAAACTTAAATATTTAGTTCTTATTTGCTATCATTAATTTATGATGAGGATGCTTTCATTTTAACATATTACTTTGAGTATATCTATTTAATATCACTATATAAGAGGTTATATATGCTTGACTTAAAATTATTAGTATAATTATATTTAAAAAATTTCAATTCATATAACTTAGGATTTTTTTCTAATTCAATAAACTTTTTTTATTTATTTTTTAAAAATAATAAGTTAATAGATTTTTATTATTTTAATTATTTATGTATTTTTTTAAAGTGGGTCAACCCATCAGTAAAAGTAATTTTTTTATGAATACTAAACATAAAAAAAGTAATTTTTTAAAGCTTGACAGGTCTACTTGTCAATCAACCATAAAAGCACGATGAGTAAGAAATTTCAGCTTTTCTCTAATAACTCATCCCGCATTTAACATATTGATGAGGAGACGAGATAGGTTTATCCTCGTTGTTATTCTTATTATGAGACTTAACGAGATAAAGAAATATACCCCATTTTTTAAATAATAAATTTAAACAAAGAATTACGGAAAAAAGCTTATTTAGGCGTATAATTATTTTTCAATACAAGGGACAATTAAAGAGCCTCCTTTAAATATTTAATCGAAATAACTGCACCTAAAACCCCCCAATCCCAAACCCAACCCCAAACCCTAATAAACTTCTGTTTTTTTCTTTCCTTCCCCCCAACATATACAAATTTCCCCCCTTCCCTTTCTCTCTCTTCCTCTTCTCTCTCCTCCCACCGTCTCACACAAATTTGTGATTCCCTTGAAACCAAAGTAAGAAAGCGGTAATGGGGAAGTACATGAAGAAATCAAAAATTGGCGGCGACGTGGCCGCCGTGATCATGGAGGCGGCGCCGCCACGCGCCTCCCTCGGCGTCCGGACGAGGGCCAAGACCCTCGCCCTCCAGAACTCCCCACCGCCGCCGCCGCAAAATCCCGACTACCTCCAACTCCGAAGCCGCCGCCTCCTCAAGCTCCCGCCGCCACCTCCCCGCAATTCCAGCCCTCACCGCTTCACCAAAACGACGCCTTCGTCGGAAAAGTTAGGACCTTTCTGCGCCCAAGACGATAATGCCGAATGCTCTTTTGGAGAAAATTTCTTAGAAGTCGAAGCCAGACAAGATAGGTATACACATATACAAAATTGTCCCCCGTTCTTTCTTTCTCTGTTATTATCATATTTTTGTTTTTATATTTTGGGTTTATTTGTCTGTTTTGTCTGTGGTTTTTGTGAAGCCTTTTCTGTTTGTTCCTCCTTCATGCATATGTACAAGGTTGATTAATTGGGCATTTTTATTGCTGCATGTTATTTTTTCCGTGAATTTGAGAATTTTTGCATTTTTTCTGTTTTTAGTTTTCTTCTTGTGGCAGGTTGAAGGGTAGAGTTGTTATTCATGTTGCCTCTTTCAAAAAGTTGTAATTCTTTTTGCTTTTTGTATTATTTAGGGTATGCTTGCTTTAATTTATTTTAAGAAAAAAATTATCATTTCTTTTGGTTTATTGATAGGAAATTTGAAAAAATCTGACTAATTGTTTTCCTAAAATAAAAGCAGAACAAACATAGGCTTAATTTTTGTTTTACCCTTCTGTGCTCCTAGTCTGTGAATTTCTTCTGTTAATGTATTTTAACTTCATGTGATTGTTCTGATGTTATTTATCTTACCAAAATTGTTACGTTTTACTTTTTGGTTCAGATATTGTTTTATTATGTTATACAATAATTTTCCTCTCATAAGTCACAACTATGTTGCTTGTGCTTTTTATGGGCCCGTTTTTTTAAAACTTTTGAAAAAAAATTGACTTCGAAAATAAATCGAAAACTGACTTATGTTTTAGCGATTTTAAGAAAATAAAAAAAGTTGTTGTTGTTGTCATTAATTATTGTTGTCAATCCTTGAGGTTCTTGAACTTTTGGTTATATGGATTAACTTTCATGTGGTTGTTTTGATTTCTTACCTCACATTGTCAAATCTGGGTGCCGAGACAAAGGTCTTGTGTTAGGACAAAGTGTCTCAGATTTGGGACTTCTGTGTGACTTGTGATAGGTTCTGTAACTTGCATGCCCTCGGGATGGTTATTTACTGCAAGTTGTGTTTTTCTGCAGTGTTAATACCTGCATGTCTCTCTTTAATTGCCCCACCTCCCCCACATAATTTAAAAATTTTGGTTGGAAATTTTTATTAACTTCTAACGAGTAATTTAGCTAGATGATAAATTTTCTATTTTCTAAAGCAAATTGAACCAACTAAATGGGAAATGAGTTTTTCAACTTGGTTGAAAGCAAAAAGAAACGAGCATATCCAACTTCAAATTGATTGCATTGATGTACATTAATTTCCAAGGCTCTAAGCAGATCCAGTTGGTGACAAATTGTGATTTTGGCAATCTTCACGCAGTTTTATTTTCTAGCCGTTTGCTATTTTCAGTGGGATTTTCCTCAAGATTTTGATAAACTTAAAAATCTGAGTAAATAGAAATGTTTCTGTCGTGACAGCTAATTGCATTTAACCCTGATTGTCCTTGTTTTACTTTTGATCTGCAAGATCCTGCCTGAAACTTAGCACTGTGTAATAGTCTAAGTTGAAAAAATTTGGACTTTAGTAATAGGAGCAGCCATTACTCTTATGATTTGTGTTTGCAAGGATGTGTCACTTATATGGGGCCTAGTTGCAGATTGATGTTTTTCTTTTTGGATTCCTGTTTGGGTTTGCGGTGTTTGGTTTCCAGTTGGGGAAACGGAGTTGGGGAAATGGAGAAATTTAAGGGTTGATATTGATTCTTCACGCCGTTCGAGATAGTCAAAACTCCGTTTGACCGTAGGATTTATTCTCGGTTTGACCAACCAAATGAGCCATCCAAACAGGCTCGAAGTTAGAAAGATTTGGCCGTCTCTTTCTTTGTATTTTTTTTAAAGCTTGAGCCCACTGAGTCAGAGCTTGTCTCATTAAATGCCAGTTACTTTTAGAGTAGCAATTTGTCTCTAGCTCTATAGTGAACTGAAGAAGACATTGAGGGAGGAAAAACATTGTTTTTTTTATTTCTCACTTATTTTTCTGTCAGCATTTTGCATGCAGGTTCTGGTGCAGAAACTTTTGATCACAAGCTAGTTTTATTTATTTTATTTTCGCTATTGGACCCTTTTTCTCTCTGCTACACTAATTATTTTTATTAAAATCTATTCTTTTACAGAAGCACCAGGGAAAGCACACCTTGTAGTTTAATAAGGGATTCAAATGCCATTCATACCCCTGGTTCAACTACAAGGCAAAGGACCCACAAAATGATCCATGAACAATACATGCAAAGAAATATTCCAACGGCTTATGAGGTGGAGGAGTTCTTTGCTTATGCAGAGAAGCAGCAACAAACAATTTTCATGGACAAGTGTGTGATCTTTTGTTGCCCCACGACAACTCTTTTCTTTTGTTTGGTTTGGACTTCTCCATTTATTAGTGTAATTATGTAATATGCTTGTGTTGTGTCTGTGTTGTCTTCATTTTGCAGGTACAATTTCGATATTGTCAATGAAGTACCTTTGCCAGGACGGTACGAGTGGGTCCCAGTTCTTAACTAGGATAAGCTTTGGTCATATGGATTTTCAGGCAGAGCAATTTAGACTTGTAATTTAACAACTAGCAGCCGTCACTAACCATTTACATTGCTTGGGGCTCATGTTTAGGGAAAGGACCTGTTTAGAGAATTTCTAATATCTGGGTAGAGTTTGGTGTATTTCTGATTTGTAAGGGGGTATATTGGTATATCTACTAGTTACTAGGTTATCTTTTCTGTAATTTCATTAGCTTCTTCTGTCTATAATTATTCAGTAGAGTTAGACATGATGTTAATGTAGAGAGTACTTATGTATGTGTCACAAGCAGGAAATTTGGCATATTGAAGTTTTAACTTTGGAGTACCATCTCATTGTTTCTGTCTATGCCCCGCAAGGAATGACAACGATGGCATTGAGGTCTTCAAACTGGAGATACATGACAACCGGTCAATGCCTACAGGACTAAATAATAAAACTACTAAATAAAATAAATGAATTACCTTTTATTTTCAAAATTCACGTTAACTTAATTAACTAACTTAATTAACTACCCATTGCTTTAGTAGTTTAGTTGGGTAATGTAGGGATTAAGGTTGTAGGAAGAGTATTGAATTAAGTTTTTGTTAAGGCTAAGGGGAAAATTCAGCCCTTAACAAATTTTTGATTTTAGGTTGTTTTCTTAGAATGATTATTTTTAGTATATTGTTTTTATAATATTTTTATTTCTAGTATAGTGTTTTTATAATACTTTTATTTTTAGTATTTAACCTTTGTTGTTAATAAATTCTGTTAAGTCTTGAGGTGTAGTTGATTCACATGTTAGTGGTGGTCAGTGTAGTTGACTTATATGTTATTGGGTGTATATGTGTCATTTTTTTTGGTATTGTATGGTGTCCACCTAGTTATCCTTACTTGATGGGGTTAATATTAGTAATGGGGTAGTATTAGGAGATATTTACGTTTTTGGGGTTGTTTGGGTGGATATTACACGGTCTGGGGCAGTCTCGGTGTCGGCAGTAGAAATACCGACACATGTGTCGGCAATACTGCACACGAGACAACGGGGAAGGGGCACCTGGCAAAGCTCTGCAAAAGCAAGGTTTGTCGTAGCAAAAGGTAACGACACAACTAAAGTTGTGTCGGAAATTGTTGTGACGACACAAAGCCATTGGTCTTGCTGGGCGGTCGGCTGACAGCCCCTCTGTGTTGTGTATAAATCCGACGACACAGATCCCCTTTCCCTCCATCCCCACCATTTCACCCCACGTAGTGCCATCTCTTTCTCTGTAAAAAATTGCTAAAGAGGAAGTGGAGGAAGAAAGTGCAGTGGCGTTTTGCACAGTGGTCCCCTTCTTGGAAGCTTGCATTTGGTGAAAGGTGTGTCGTAAATAATATGTTGGCATAGTTTAATTTGTTGTTTTGGTCAAAAATTTTATTAATTGTAAACATTAGTATAGATTGTTATTTTTATTTTGTTTTTGTTGCATATATGTATATGATTGTTTTGTAGTTAGGAATAGACATTATGAAATAATATGTTTAAAAATATAAAACTATATTTAAAATGTAAAAGTATAAAATAATATATTTAAAAAGTAAAATGCATAAATATAAAATTCAAAAATAAAGTCTATTATAAATTTAATATTTGTTAAGTTATTTTTTAGGGTAATAAATGATGATATATTATGTTGAACTATTTTCAGAATTTGAAAATAATTTTTTCCAAAAAAAAATTCATAAAATGAAATTAAAAAAAATTTATGTTATAAAATGGTGTATGTGTTAAGTTATTGTTAGATAAAATTAAAGATGATATAATATATTACCATTTTCAGAATTTGAAAACTGATAATTATATATTTAAAAATATTATTTGGAAAAAAAATCAAAAATATTTTATTTCGGAAAAAAATTCAAAAATATTTTATTTTGGAAAAAAAATTTGAAAATATTTGGAATTAGAAATTAGAAATTAGAAATCAGAAAATAAAAGTTAAAAAAAATTAATGTTACAAATGATAATTTTGTAAAGATAATTTTTAAAGTTTTTGTTTAATTATATAATATACATAAGAATTTCCAGAATTTTAAAATTTACAATTATATATTTTAGAAAATATTCAGAATATAACTTTGATGTGTATTTTATGTTATAAATTCATAAATTGTTAAGTTATCATTATAAAATTGTTAAGTTATCATTAAAAAATTTATTATTATATATCTAGAAATTAATATTAAGAAAAACAATAATTTATTTCATATGTTTTATGTTTGTCAAGTTTTTTTTATAAATAATATCATTCATTATTTTTATATTTAAAATTTTTTAGAGCATAAACAGGTAATTAGAAATTTAAAAATAAAAATAAAAAAAAATAACTCCAAAATAATTAATGTAAGAAATTCTAGTTTAGTTAACTTTTTTTCAAATAAATCGTTTGATTATATAATATACATAAGAATTGCCAAAATTTTAAAGGTAACAATTATATATTTTAAAATAATATTAAGAATATAAAATACACATATATTTTATGTTAGAAATTCATTATGTGTTAAGTTATTTTTTTAAAATTTCATTGATTGTATAATATGTGTAACAAATTTTTGAACTAGAGAATTTATAATTATATTATTAAAAAAAACTGTTACTTAAATTAAATTTAACAATAGATTAATTGCTATGTTTTATGCTTTGTAAGTTATTTATTTAAAATAATCAATGATTCTATAATATAAATAGCAATTTTCAATGCAGTATGGCTGAGCAGAAGAAGATCAACCCTGGACCGTTAAACCCACAACTATTAACATTACAAGAGAAGCATGTATCCACACATGTTTGGAATGGAAAACCAGACCGGGTACTACGAATTAGAAAAGCACTCCGCCTCAGAAGTGATCAAATACCAGAGGAAATCATACCATATTTACGAAGAGCTGGTTTTTACCACTTTGCAAAGGTTGCTTATTTACCGGTGTCTGCCGAGTTCATCACTACGATGGTTGAAAGATGGAGACCAGAGACACACACTTTTCATCTACCTGTTGGAGAATGCACCATCACATTGCAGGACATTGCTATCCTTTTGGGACTCAACATTGATGGGATCGCAGTTGTGGCGATAGCAGGTTCACGAGATTGGCAACAATATGTAGAAGCACAGCTAGGGAGACGGCCCCCTCGCAGTGCACTTCATGGTCAAAGTCTTAAGATGTCCTGGTTGCAGGAGAATTTTGGTGACATTACAGCGCATAATCAGGATGAGGTTGGCATAGAAAGATTCACCAGGGCCTATATTTTACGATTGATTGGTGGGAGTATTTTTTCAGACCAATCGTCTAGCAGGGTCCCTCTTAGGTACCTTCAAATGCTGGAGAATTTTGATCTTTATGGTGGTTATGCGTGGGGCGCATCTGCTCTCGGATACCTTTACCGACAGCTATGTACCGCCACTGATTATGCTTAAAAAGATATGTGTGGCTTGACAATGCTGGTTCAGGTGTGGGGCTGGGAGCGTATGCGACATCTAGCTCCGGCAGAACCTGGGGTCAGGGATGCTGACAGCCCTTTCGGAGGCAGGTGGATCCACCCAATGGGAAATAGGTATACACAGTATGATTTGCAGCATTTCAGGACACAGTTGGACTGGTTGAGTAAGGATCAGGTATAATAGCATTATACCTTTTAATATTTACAAATATTGGATACATTAAACTGTAATATTTACAATTATTGGAAGCATCCTTGATAAGTTAATTGGTTTTTGTTTTGTAGTTTATATGGGAGCCATACGCTCGTTCGGTGATGGATGGTCTGCCAGAGATTTGTCTCCAGGGTCGGGGGGCTTGGCGCGCAGTTGTTCCATTACTCTGTTTCCAGATTGCTGAGTGGCATCAGCCTGACAGGGTAATGCGACAATTTGGGATGGAGCAACACATACCGACCGCACCATCCCAACCCGAAGACTTACACGCTATCACGCTGAAGGGCAAATCAGATGAGAACTGGCCCACAATTATTTGTTTTTTAGAAAGTAAATTGTTGTTTGTATTTGTAATTATTTATTTATTATGGGTTGAAACATTATGGACTTGGTTATATTCATGTAGACATTCATGGACTTTATTACCTTGATCGTTATTTTTACACATTGACCCCTGAAACATAAAATACAAACATCTAAGTCTGATCAGTTACTATTATTACTGAAACCAGAACCAGAAGCACTGCCAACAGAATTAGGACACGTTGAACGCTTATGACCTGTTTGTCGACAAATACCACATCTATAGGGAGTCTCTGACTCAACCCAATCCATTTCGTTTCTAATCCTTGAAGCCTTCGGACGTCCCTTTGCACGTAGCATGTCGTCGTCAGGAACAACTATGTAGGATTCTTGAAGCTCAGGAATTAAGTCATCACTCCCAATGGGATACCATTGCCCTGCATAAGCCTGCCCAACGTGGCGTAATGTGTAACATTCATGCATGTACTGGAAAAAGTTGACATTAACAGCATTGCAAGCAGCAATCACGTGCATGCATGGGTACTTGAATGCTTGAAACCTTCCGCACTGGCACCATCCTTCTGTTAGGTTCAACGCCCACACAAACCCACCCTTTTGGGTGGTTGGGTTAAACCTTTCCTTAACCTCAAATCTGGTCGACTCCGTATCAAATCTTTTAACATCGATAGAACAAGCTTGTGCCTAATACAATGCCAGCTTCTCAATAACCTTTGTGCAATAAATCTACCCAGCAGCCATTTCTGACACAACACGCCCAGTGCGATTAACAAAGTACTCAACCAAACAAGAGTAGGTGAACTTCACCAATGCTGTAATAGGTAAGTTACGAGCGCCTTTGAAAACTTTGTTCACACACTCAGAAAGATTAGTTGTCATGTGGCCAAACCTACTTCCATTTTCATCATAAGCCAACGACCACATAGCTTTGGGGATTGAATCCATCCATCTGGCAATTTCAGGGCTAGCTTCTCTAAACTTTTGATATTGTCGATCAAACGAATGCTTGCTTGGATTATACGCTGTGGTACACAATAATTAGTTACCATATAAAAATCAACAGTTTGCAACGTATTGAACAATATATATAACTTACCCATTTTAATCAGGTCCCTCTTCAACTCTTGATTCTTAAACTTGTGGTTGAAGTTACTTGCTATATGGCGTATACAGTACACATGATATGCAGCAGGTGTAGTCCATGTCGCCCCTGAACCCCTGATTGCAGTAAGAATGCTTCTATGTCGGTCTGAAATTATACAAATTCCATTCTTCTGCGTCACATACAACCGCAAGTTAGAAAGAAACCAACTCCAATTCTCCAACGTTTCGCCAGCCACAATCGCAAATGCTAATGGTAACACCGCACTATTTCCATCCTGGGTTGTTGCCACCAATAAAGTCCCCTTGTATTTTCCATACAAGTGAGTTCCATCTACTTGAATTATGGGCTTACAATAGCTAAAGGCATCACAACAGGGCTTGAATGTCCAAAACACCCGACGAAATTTACGATGCCTTGGATGAACCTGGTCTCCAATGAAAATGCGGCTAGTTTGTATCACACTTACAGACCCTACAACAACTTCTTTCATATGACTTAACCATCGGGGCAAGAACGCATACGAATCTTCCCAATCTCCCCACACCTTTGCTATTGCCTTTTGCTTAGCCCTCCACGCTTTTTGATACGAAACAGTAAATCCATATTCTCCCTTTACTCTCTCTTGAATTAATGATATAGGAACCGATGGCTCCTTCTTTATCATGCCTGTAAAAAACATAAACATAAAAATAATATTGAAAAATAATCATTTGCAAAGTCACATTGGTTTACCTAAGATGACAGAACAGATTAAGTCCGCATCAAGTTTCTTATGGTCTTGTGATAAGAAACTGTTAACACAAGTGTGTGGCCATTCATACTGTGATATAAGCCATTTATGCGCTCTTTTAGACAAAATTGCACGCATCCTCCAACAACATGCACTAACTTGATTAGGACACTTCACCACAAATTTAGTAGGCTTGGACTCCACAACAATATAACTTTGATGCACCTTCATGCACCATTGTTTTAACGCATTTTGAACATCACCCTTGCACTCAAACTTTAACCCAACGTACAGCTCGTCCCCGACATTCCAGTTATCATCATCAATTTCAATTTCTTGATCTGGATGCTCCATATTTATATTTTGAAAGTGGGATGCTTCGTTCCAAAAAGGGACTACACCAGTACCTACGTAAATCCCAAAAATTTTAACTCTTAATCCGTTAAAGCAATTTCTGAATAACATATTTTCAATTTTATGCTTGGTGTTCTTTGAGTCAAAATAAACATTAAATTACAGTCAACTAACGGTTTCTAACTACAAATATAGAAAATTTTAAGAAAACATTTAAATAGTTTCAACATACAACATCAAAATACTCATTATTATATAAAAGTTTTTCACAATTAAAACGATGTTATATTTTTTCATTCACACTATTTTAATTCAAATATTAAATCCTATTATTTTTTATCTTATATTACCACAATTGTTTTTGCATTTATTAATCAATATTATCATTCATATAAGATTGATCTAAACTACCTAACTATTTATATATTTATATGTATAAATGTAAAAATCAGAAACCACAAAATACAAATTACCAGCGTGCAAATGTTGTTGCATAGGCTGAACCTGGATTTGGTTTGAAGCACCAGAATTAGAGGTCGTCTCTAAACCACCAACATCGTTATCATCATTATCGGAATCAATCATCAACATTTCATCATCTGCACAAGAGTCACTTAACACCTCTTCTGATGGTATGCTATAATTGGTTGAATCATCATCACACCAAACACTCATTTTAATAACTAGTTACTTAATTAGACCAAAAAAAATTTGTAACACAGCAAACCACTTCACTGGAAATGAGAATGCACGCTATGGAGAATGCCGAAACGTATATATAAAGAGGATTGACGACTGAAATGTGTCGCATAATTTTGTGGCGACAACCAACTTGTGTCGTAGCCAATTTTAGCGACACAGTGCATGTGTCGTTTTCTTTTGTGGCGACTCACATGTGTCGTCAGGAATGATGCCGACACAGACACGTGTCAACGCGAGACTATGTCGTTTTCAGTTTATACGTTTTAGGTGTCGGTTGCTTTTAATCCGACACATAAAAAACAACACCAGACATGTAATTTCTCCTGAAACAACCCCATATTTGTAAATATTACCCCTAAACAGCCCCAGATTTATATTTTAGTCTTACTTGATGACTAAGTCTCAACTTAGTATGTATCTTAGCTTAAACCCAGCTAGACAACATAAAATTCTGTTAACAGCAAGGGTTAAATATTAAAAATAAATATATTATAAGGAATTATACTTGAAAAAATCATTTTAGGGGGCAACCCAAAGTCCCAAATCTGTTAGGGGTTGAATTTACCTTTAACCTTTTACTATATATATATATATATATATATATATATAGAGAGAGAGAGAGAGAGAGAGAGAGAGAATGAAGAAGTGTTTTAATTGTGATAAATAGATCTTTAAAAAATGATTGTGGTAAAGGATCCATCTATGATTAATTGGAAAAAAAAACTTAATTAACTATGTGTGGTGTAGAATTGTTAGGAATCATACATTGTTTGTCAGGGTCAAGAGTTGTCATTTTGTTATTAGTTAAAAGTTACCATTTGTCAACTTTGACAGGCTTTGTTGGAGGTGTATGTTGGAAGTTTAACATCATACTAAGTGGTAGAGGAATGGCCAAATAATGTACATCACCTATATGAATGTAAAGTGCTTGTTTTAAAACATTGTGCTATTATTTGTTATGAACATTTAACCAATTGTATTACAAAAATAGTAATAAATCTTGCTTAGTGCATGTTTGTGTCATTCATTCCTCCCAAAATAACAGTTGTTCTTGTATTTTCTTTTGGAATTTATGCCAATGCCAAAAAACATAAAGGTGTCAATTTGGCACAGTGGGGTTTTGGTTTTCGTGAACTGAATTATAGAAAAGCAATTTAAAAAGGTGCATCTATCTGAATCCTACTCATCTAACGCACAACATCCAGATTAACCCGACTCAACTCACCAACCCACTAGATTAGCTCATGACTTGTAGTATAATTTTTAAAAAAAGAAAACCTAATTTTGTGGAAATAGAGTTGCTAAATTATGTAAAAAAAAACCTTTAGAATTATGTAAAACTAGGATGATCCCCTGAAAGATTTTTTTAAAAAGACCCTTACAATAGTTTAAATGTTTGTGAGAAGTACCTACCGTCAAACTCCGTTAATTAAGTGCTGAAGTGACAACCATTAACCACCTCAGTATTGACATGTGTATCTATTGACTTTAAATATATAAAAAAATTAAATGTCATATAAGCTCTATATTTTTCTTCTCTCCTCCCCACTGCCGCTCATATTTTCCCCCTGTCTCCCCTATCTCATCTCTTTTCCTTTTCTCGCATCTCCCTCTATTCTTCTCTACCACGTATCATTTACCCTTTTAACAACATAGAATCATCATCATCATCCTTTACCCTCAAATCAACAACCATAAACCCATAAACCACTAGATCAAAGCCACAAACCTTAAACCCCTAAATCATTATCTTTTTCACCAAGACAAACCCTGTTGCTACTCCTTATCCATTGATCTTTGTTGTGAGGCACAAGTCGCAACCATTATAACCCTTTGGTATGATGATTATGAATTCATGGGCATGAAAATGAAACAGTGGACGAATCTTGGTGGAGCCATAGAATTGGGAGGTTGTCGACGATGAAGTAAGGTATAACCTTGAGGGTGGGGTTTGGTTGTGTTTTGGTGGGTATGGTTGGGTTTTTTAATGGTTGATATGGGTGGGAGGTGATGACCAATTTGGGGTTTGGTTTGGGTGTTGTTGTGGTGTTTCATTATGGGGTCCAGTTTAGAGGAAGTTGTGGGTTTTACTTTACAGAGGTTGAAGATTGTGGTTTTGGTGAGGTTTGATTATGAAGGTGAGTTTGTTTGGTTGAGGTTTATGGTAGAAGATGATGGTTAGACGGTATGGTTGAAGGAAGTCTTAATGGTGTTTATGGCTTGTGATTAGATGAGATTTTATAAAATTGTGGTTGTGTAGGTTAGATTGGTTGCTTAGTATTTGGGTTTTGCATGGAGGTTGGAGATGATCGTTTTGGTGGTTGTGGTTGGAAATGGTTGATAGGTGGGGTTGTTAGGGGTGGTTGTTTGGTTCATTGAAGGGGTGGTGGTTGTGTTGGAGTTGAAGATGGTGATAGTTCAATGTTATGGTGGTGGTGTTTTTGGGATGGTGATGGTGGTGAATGGATTAGAAAATAAAGGTTATATAGTGGTAGAGGTCGTCTTTTTAATTTTGTTTGTAGTTAAATAAAGAAACTACTTTCAATAAGGTACACATGTTAATGTTGAGGTGGCTAATGGTTGACCACCTTAGCACTTAATTGACGAAGTTTGATAGTAGAGACTTTTACAAACATTTAAAATATTTTGGGGGTTCTTCAACAAAAAAAACCTTCCAAGGGGTGTCCCACTTTCACATAATTTTAAGGAGTTTTTTGTTTTTTACATAATTTAACCAACAAGAATTAATAAAAAGCTCAGGTAGGAGGGCTAACCTATGAGCCAATTTAGTAACTCAACTCGTGAGTAGTACATCATAAAAAAAATATTACATTTTTTTTAATTTCAAGCATTATAAAATAGGTAAATTACACTTACTTCCCAAGGTTTGAGAAAATTGTAAAAAACTCCAGACTTCCTTGAAGTTAGTAGTCTACTTTATTTAAGGTGATAAAAAGGAATGTTTCATTGAATATACCTACCTTAGTAACACAACTTGACTATCTAAAATGGTAGCTAATTTTAAGGAAAAAATTAGAATTTTTATAAATTTTCCAAACCTAAAGAAGGTACGTCCAATTTACCTTTATAAAATGTATATAAAAGGGTGAAATTTTTAAACATATTTGTTTATTTTCATTTCTTCCATATTTTCTCACAAACAAAACTAGGAAGACAATTATATCTTTCTTTCCTTTAATTTTCTATACATCCAAAAATAAAAAAAATTGTTTTCTCTTTATTTTCTTTTTTTTTCCAGTTTCCTTGCTCTTATTTCCTATTCTCATCTAAACAAAGTAACACTATGTTTGGTTGTGGTTGGTAGCTCAAGTGAAAAATAAAAATTAACCCAAAGTAATTATTGAATGAAAATAAAACATATTTTATGAGAACAAAAATACTTGTTAGGAAAGCCTTAGGGATTAGGATGATATGTCAATTATTTTAAGTAGAGGGATTGAGTTCAAGTGATTAAAGGTATGATTGGATTGTTAGTATGCAATAGAATGAAAAGGATTGAAAGGGGACGAAAAGATATACCATTGTTTAGGTTGAAAAACATGAGTGAAATCTAATGGAAGATAAAGGAATTTAATCTATATCTTTCATTACTTAAGTCTGATTTCTCCCCCTAATTTAGGGTATACGTAATGAATTCAAGCTTATTAAATTAGTAATTTATATGAGAATTTAACAATACAATATATTTATTATTTCATTCCATCTTAACATATCTAAACAATAAAATAATTTTTATACTCCATTCCATCCCATTTAGTTCCCACTGTATATCACTCTGCTGCGTTAGGTACCACCAATTGATAAGTTCAACAAGCTTGGTAGTCGACCTAAGGTGTAGATAAATCCCCAGCCTTTTAAAAGACAAGTTCAGACGTTGACATGGATAATTAAATGAAAACGATACACTTTGGTAGTGGACATTAAGGTAGGCCACGTGGCAACAAAAGAATGAAGTGGTGCCAAATAGTGGATCTTACACAAGCATCACTTATTCCCAATATATATAGAAGAAGAGATTTGACACTCATTCCTAATATTTGAGAATATGAAAATGCTAATTAGTCATTCCCAATCGAAGGATTATGCAGTGAGTCCATCTCCTAGTTTAATTTGAAGTTAAAGTTTTATGTTTTCCTATATGAACTCGGTGCAATCTACTTATAGTGTTTTTGAGTAAGTTAACTTTTATTAATTATTTTCTTGGATTGTGTGAAAAGTATACATTTACAATCATGTTTAGGTAATTTTTGAAAAAGCAAGTAGATTATAATCAATTGGATTATTTTTTTATATAAAAAAAGTGAATTATAATCAAAAATAGATTTTTTTATTCCGAATAGAAATAATCACTTATTTATATTATAAACTTTTTCTTATTTCCTATTTTATCATCTGCACTTTTCTAATACCACAATTCTTATATGTCCATTTTAGTAAATTTTAACTAAAAAAGTGTTTTTTTAATACAATCCAAATAAAATAGATGATCTAAATAATAAATTTTTTAATCATATTAAATATCAAAATAGATTTTAACATAATCAAATATCAAAAAATACTTACGTAAATGAAATGCTTTTTATGCATTTTTCAAACACACTTTTATGTTGTGTTTAGTTCATAAGTTTTCTTAGAAAAATAGAAAATTATTCTTAGAAAAATCTAAAAAAAAAACTTTTTATTTACAAATTATTTAAATTTTTATAGAAAAATAGAAAATTGATTTTCTATTTTTTAAGAAAATAAAAAATTCTTCTAAAAAATAAAAAACTATTTATTTACAAATTATTTAAATTTTTTATAGAAAAATAGAAAACTGATTTTCATTTTTTTAAGAAAATCAAAAAATTCTTTTAAAAGGCGGTAACTGAATTATAAGATAAGGTAACTGAATTACAAGATAAAGACTGTTATAACCAAATGAGAATATGAAACAAACTGCTACTAATTTGAAAAGTTTTACTGCCACTATTTTGAAATATATTTAAATACAAACTTAGTTGCTCTCATTTTAATATTACTTGAAATTTTTGTCATAATTTTTATATGATGCATATACTATACAATATTTTTCATAAATAATATATATAAGACATATCTCAATTAATTTGAATTAAAGAATGTTTAAAAAAATTTAAAAAATTAAGTACACTTGAACAACTTTTTTAGTTTTCTAGTTTTCCAAATTGAAAAACTGTCACATTATCTAAACGGGTTTTTAAAATTTTTTTAGCTATTCTAGAAAATAAAAATTTTAGAAAACAAACAGAAAACTTTTCCTAGAAAACTAAAATAATTTTCTGTACCCAAACGCAACCTTAATATTTCATCTTTAATTTAAGTATGTCATTCCTCCACAATATTTTTAAGTTCTTGCATTCTCCATTCAACTTTAACCAAAGAACCTAAAAAGAGTTAAATAGTAAACCTATCACTCAAAAAATTCAAAGGATTCAATTTAAGTTTGAGATTGAACTTTTAAATCATGGAATTGATAAAATTTAACATAAATGGTTACATTGAAAAAACTAAAAGGAAATGATTCAAAAATAGGATAGAAAAAAATATTAAGAGAAAAATAATAGCTTAATAAAAAATCATGAGAAGAAAGATAAAATTTTCTTAGTTGTTTGGTATGAAAGAAACGGAGACAAAAAATTCCAAAAAGATGTTAAATTACATTAATGCCCATATTTTGGTCCAAGTCCTTTCATCATTTTCATTCTGTGAAAACAAGAGGCATCTATCCATGTGTCTGCATTCTTTGCACATCCACAAGATGACAAGAAATTCCACCCTTTACAATAGGTTTGAAGCCACCAAATCAAACATCTATTGATCTTGAATGGGGTGTTGTTATTAATACCCTTTAATTATATCTGTAACTATTATTTCTATGGTAAAATTTTAAAATTTAAAATTAAAAAATTAATCTTTATTTAAAAATATTAAATTAACATCTCTCTTACTCTTTTGATTTCACACACTACCTAATTGAAGTTTCAATGAAGAAAAAAGACCATTTGGGCTGAAAGTCTCAACACAGTAACTTTTTAGTCTCAATTGTTTGTTTTTTTCCCGGTTACTGAAAGTGGAATACTTATTTCCGTTGTTATTCTCAATTAGTTTCAATGATTCTGTTTCCATTACAAAGTTGTTTTTACTTCATATGGGTAATCTAATTTTTCAATTTATAAAACCCGAATTAGGATTTTTTCCCCATTGAGGAGTACTTATAGGAATGTCTTTCATCGAAACTTCTAACTAAAATCACGTAAAATGATTTATCAACGAGACAATTAGATGCACAATTTTTCCTTCGAATACAACCTTATGGTATGATCAATTTTTTTTTTAGATCAAATTATATGCAACTCTTTGCTAGTTGTAACATATAAATCCTATGGATGTGATTGTAACAGCCTAGATTTTAGGGTGATGTCCCAGACTCTTATAAATATTTGAGTATGTCTTATTGAGTTTAATGTGAGAAGTATGAGACTTCGCCTATTTTGCGGATTGTTTGCACTGCAAGACAGTGATGAGAAATGAGCTTCGACCGATGTTGTGATTCGGTTCTATGTGAAATATAATAGGAAGGGAGTGATAATGACCTTGAAAGTATAAGAAGCAGAGTAAAGGAACACATTGGGTGATAAAGAGGATGTTAAAGTATAAGGGTAAGTATGAATACACGATTCGTCATGATAATGATAGTTGGGTTCTTAAATATGAGCACGGGACTTTGTGGATAGTCATGTATTGACGATCTTGTCCTGAGTTTAATGTACCTATGAGGGAACTAGTGTAGTTTGTACAACAAGGGTAGTAAACCGAGGAAAATCAATTAAACCTCGTAAGCCCGATCCGTACCCAAATGTCTCCCCTAGTTTGGCCGTACAAATGTCACGAGTATCCGGTTCCAGTAATCTTGGTCTCAAATGATCCGTATCGAAATTTTATACACATTTCTTGAAGACACCTAACTCCAACTCAGACCCCATTGATCACAATTCTTGAGAAAAGACCGCGTTGAGCCGTAATCCCCGTATTCGACCTGAATGTTAGTTAGTGTTTTAAGCGTAACTTTTATCGAGAGTATCAAAATCAATAAATTCATCTTGATTAACTCCTAATGAAAATTCCCTACAATTTTTATGAAGGCCTCAAAGACTAATTCCCAATAGATTATTTCCATTTTGAGATTCAAGAATTTATATCCCGAAAACCTGTTTATTATTCCGTTAATTTTCGTATGGTTTATAAAAAATTCATAACTCCCCTTATAGATGTCCAATTTGCGTGATTCTGGTCCCAATATTCATAAAAAAATCTTCTACAATTCTCATAAAGACTCTAAGAGCTAGTTCACATCACAAATGCGTCATTCCTTTCACTTCCTTGTTAAGGACGTGATCCGGTCTCGATATCGGTACCCAGGGCAGTGATGTAATTTCATCCAACCTCGTTGTGCTACCGGTCTCACAGGTACATCTTCGGACTGTAAGCCCGTGTGAGACGCTCTCTATATCAGTATGCGCAAGTTCGTATCTCGCACACCGGAAAGCATCCACGTCACCCGACAGAAGGTACAAGGTACAGCCGCAAGGGGGATTCGCGGGAGACGCGGCTCTCCCCGTGTTGTGTGTCAGAATTGTACACTGAGCAGTGTACTATTTGTCCCCTGGCTAAACCTGACGATTCATTCTCCATGCTCACCTATAAATAGGTAAATCTTATACGCAGAAAAGGTTACATTATTCTTACTCTCTATACACTGTTCTATTGCTTGAGCTCTCTTAACCTGAATTCTCATTCTAGTTACTAACTTGAGCGTCAGAGAATCTTCACAGGTGACACCACCTTTCACCCCTATTTAACGTGAAAGCTTGGTGAGAAGGATGCCCTGGACAGCAAGACCGGTTTCTCCCACTAAGACACCGAATTAGAATACCGGATACCTACTACATCGGTGTATAAATTCTCTTATCATTGACTTTTGTGGCTGGTCCCCATTCCGGACCTTAGACCCCAAATCAGACTAGTTCATTGGCACGCCCAGTGGGACTCGAAAGAATGATTCCCACCTCTCGCAGAAGTTTAGTAGTCATCTATGGAGGGTAACGGACGCGATTTCGTTGAAGGTCATGTGGAAGACGTGACCAACCAACATGCCAATAAGAGACTTCTCTTTGAATCTTCTGGAGTTAGCTCGAGGAGGGTGATGCCTGCAGTGGCTTTGGACCCTCGTGAAGAAGTCAAAGGCAGCTTAGGGAGGAGCTGGCGGAGTTAAGGAGAGAGAGGAGACAGACAGAGGAGAATGTGGTATCTCAGGCTGAGGAGACCCACCATACTACTGGAAGAGAGAAGTTTGTGACTCTCCAGTATTCGAAGATCCCCACCTACGAGGAAAGGGAGCAGACCCAAGACTCTGGTGATGGGGTCAGTGGAAGGAAAAAGGAGTCAATGGTAGTAGTTCCTGAAGTGTATCGGCTCAACGTTCCTTTTTCTAGGAGGCTGATGAGTGTGCCTATCCCCAAGCACTTGCAGACGACTCAACCACTCTCCATCGGGAAGTATAATGGAGAAATTGACCCCACTAAGCATCTTGATGCTTACGTTTACGAGGCTATGTACTTGGGGGCAGATGAGGATATGATGTGTAAGATGTTCCCAGACACTCTGGTGGAAGAAGCCCTTAGCTGGTTCAAAGGGCTACCCTCTGGCTCAATAAACTCCTGGGAGGAGATGGCAACAGCTTTCGGGGACCATTTTGTCATTTCCAGAGATGTGCCCAGGACTTCCCACACCCTGGCCCAGATCAGGCAGGGAAAGAACAAAACTCTTAAGGAGTTTCTAAAAAGATTTTATAAGGAAGCTGCTATAGTGCCAAACCTCACAGAAGCCATCCAGCTACACATAGTTATTAAAGCCCTGCAGCCCGGATCAGCATTTGCTTTGTCTTTGGCAAAGAGCCCTCCAACGATGTTTAAGGAGTTTCAGAGGAAGGCTTCAAAATATGTTGGAATCGAGATGCACCTCGAAGCCACAGCAGCCTAGACGAAGCCACCTGTCCCCGTCGCACAGCAGCCACGGGAGAGGGAAGTGAGAAGGCAGGAGAAGCCTTTTCAATAGGACAGGTTCCAGAGTCCTTAGCCCCAGCACCAAGAGAGACGCGTAGCTGCTTTTAGTAATTACACTCCGTTGAGAGCTAGCCATTCCCAAATCATGACGGAGGTCGGATGACCAACATTCAGTGTGTACGGCATAAGGAGGCCAGCTCCAATAAAAAGGCCTGGGAATCCATGCAAGTACTGTGGTTTCCACAAGCAAGTTGGCCACTTCACAGATGATTGTAAAGCGCTGAAGAACACTGTGGAGACCCTTATTAGAGAGGGGAAGTTGAAGCAATACCTCTTTAAGGAGAAGTCCCTTGACGAGCTAGAGCGGATGGAGAAGCGAGGTCGTGACCACGATGACGAGGGTGATAACAGCTGTGCTCCCATCAAGAGGTACACTACTACTGAAAAACAGAAAGGAGTTGTCACTAATGAGGGTACTCAGAAGGATGACATACCCTAACAACAGAAGCAAGGCCAATGTAAGGTAATTGATATGATCACTGGAGGTTTTGTTAGGGGTGGAGCTTCGATTACAGCCTGAAAGAATCATCATCGTATGATTCTATCTGTTCAGGGGAAGCCTAAGGATATTCGCCCTTTCAGAGACGGTGCGTTGGAGCAGGTGGTTTCATTCTCAGACGACGATTTTGGCCCAACTATTTTTAGAGGCGATGACGTCATGGTCATCATCGCTGTGATTGCAAACAAGTATGTTGAAAGGATCCTTGTTGATTAGGGGAGTTCCTATGATGTTATATTCTATAACTGTTTCAAGAGAATAAGTTTTAATGACTTTGACTTACAACCTTATATGCAGGAACTGACAGCCTTCAATAGAGTGAAGTAACCCACTAAGGGGTATCTTGACACACTCGTGTCTTTCGAGGGCGAGCCCGGGGCAAGAACGGTGAAGTCCAAGGTATTGGTGATTGATGTGGAGTCACCTTAGAACGGTATTATTGGCCACCCTACTTTGAACGCTATGGAGGCAATCATGTTAACTCCACACCTCCTTATCAAATTCATTGATAAGGACAACAAGGTGTCTTTCCTCCGAGGTGATCAAGAGATGGCCAGGTATTGCTACAACTTGAGCCTGAACATGGTGAAGTTGGAATCATTCAACAAGAAAAGGAAACAGAACAATGAAGGAACAATGACAGGATCAGTTAGTTTGATTGACCTTGATCCCAGGGCAGAGTTGAAAATTGATCTGTATAATCCTTCTAAGCCTACACCAGAGGAAGGTTCCAGGGACATCATGCTGGGAGATTCCCCGGAGAAGATCACACATGTTAACGACAAGTTAGAAGCTGTGATGGAACAACATCTGCTCACACTCCTTCACGAATATAAAGACTTGTTTGCATGGATTGCTGCAGATATGCCTGGGATGGACCCTAACTTCTCACCACTAAAAAAACAACTGTTAGCGACGGACAGAATTGGTCGCTAATCAATGGAATTCCCGTCGCTAAAATAATTAGCGACGGCGTCACAGACGGGAAAGTGGGCGTCGCTAAAACCCTCGTCGAAAACACATCAGCGACCACATACATGCCGTCGCTAACTTATTGACGGCGTAAGGCCATCGCTAAAATCGTCCCTGCCCCAATAACTGCTGCCGTCGCTAAGTGTTGCCATACAGCGACCTCGGGACCCCGTCGCTACTAATAGACACCAGCGACCACCCCGTGCCGTCGCTAGAGGTAGTGATACAGCGACCAATACATTCCGTCGCTAGTGGTTGTCAGGTCGCGACCACAACTTTCCGTCGCTAGTGGTTGCGATGTAGCGACCAAGGCGTCCCGTCGCTAGTGGTTGTCAGGTCGCGACCACAACGTCCGTCGCTAGTGGTTGCGATGTAGCGACCAAGGCTTCCCGTCGCTAGTGGTTGTCAGGTAGCGACCACAACGTCCGTCGCTAGTGGTTGCGATGTAGCGACCAAGGCTTCCCGTCGCTAGTGGTTGTCAGGTAGCGACCACAACGTCCGTCGCTAGTGTTAATAAGTCAGCGACGGACGGGTACCGTCGCTAACGAGAATTTTTAAATTTTTTTAAAATTGATCCAATATTGACTGGTTTTGTTAATTTAGCTTTAAAAATATCTTAATATTTTGTATTTTGTATTGGCTGATAAAATTTTATAATTAAATTAAAATAATTTTTTTGAAGTAATGAATTATTATTAAAAACAAAATAATAGATTAAATTAATTTATGAAATAGGTTGAATTATTAATGATAGGTAGAAAGGCTTTGTGATTTGAATGTAATTACCATTAAATATTGACATAATAAATAAAGAATGACAAACTAAATACTGAATGAAAATATAACATAACTAAAAATCAAATATACAATGTGTATAAATAAAAGAACTACAATCAAGGTGGTGGGGGATCCTGGGGTGGTGGTGGGGGCGCCTGGGAAGTGGGGGGAGATAGCCTCGCCATCAACTGCATCAGTAGCTCCTGCTGCTGAGCAAGTTACCGACGAGTCTCGGCGTGCTGCTCCTCGGCCCGCTGTCGGTCCGCCTCGGCCTTCTGTCGGTCCGCCTCGTGCCGCTCCAACAGCAACTGCCTCTGACGTCGCTCCTCCTGTAGCTCATCGTTCAGGTTTTGAATTACCTGAACGACCTCAGTCGGAAGACCAGAGGAAGACGAAGAGGAAGGGGTCTTCCCCTTTTTCGCCAGCTGCGTGCCGACGCCACCCAATCCAAACACCCTCCCTTTCTTGTTCACACCGCCAACAGCCTCCATATAGATGGCGTTGTCGTCAGAACAAGATAGGGTGGGAGGAACCTCCCCTTCAGGAGTGGAAGCCACCAGGTCCGCCTCCTTCTCGGCCCTCCTGGCCTGATACGCCTCCTGTAAATTCAAAAACAACGATAGGATTAGTAAGTTGATTTGTAAATTATAATGCAGACATCAGTTAAAAGTAAATACCGCTAGCTCCGTAGTCTTCTGGTTTACCCATGCACCGGCTTTTTTCTTCTTGGTCATTTGCATGACCTCAAACAAAGAAGGCTCCCGGTGCTCCCTCTGCTCCTGTGGTGGACAAAAAACATTGAGATTATTATTTGTAAACATGTAAGACGAATGATAATAGAAATGTTTAACATAAATATACTTACAAATCTTTTCTTGTGCTCGAGGGTTGAAATGCTACCCCCAGTGTAAACCGAGGCTGCAGCATCGGCGGCTCTGTTGGCCCTATTCCGAGCACTCGCCTGCTGGAATGGGACCCCGCCCCACTTCTGGACCATCCCGTCCCAATGGTCCTCCGGGATCCAACGAGGGCGCTCACCCTTGTCCCTCACCTTCCAAAGGGTACTCTTGATGATTTTGGAGGTCTTTGTGGCAAAGACCTTCCTAATCTCATCAATCATACCCTCCGCCCACTGGTAATCACGCTGTAAAATGAATTGAGAAATCAAAATTAATAACAGGTCTATTTTACAAATCAAGTCACAATAAATGAGCTAGGAACTTACCGAGAAGGTGTCAAACCACCTATCTTGCACAACCTTCCCAGCATCTGTCCAAGATATATATGGACCATCCCACTGGGCCTTCAAAACCTTAGTAATCGCTTTGGTAGTGCGACTACTATCAACAAAGCTGTAATGACAACAATTATGTTAGGAGTAAAACAACACACAATCTAGGGAGACACCCAAAATTTCGGCAGAGTCTCCCCTGTAAATGTAACATTTCCAAGTTTACATAGTTACCCTGTTACAAACAGAAGAGTGCCCAGTACAATTCAATCTATACAAGTACTAATTAAAGTAACATCCAATAAACCAACAAGTCTTTCTACTAAAGTTTAATATAAAGTGTCATACAAATAACATAAAAGTATTTGAGGTTTAGTCACTTACTCGTCTCCGGCCGGCACGGGTACCAACATGGGCAGAGGGGATGCCGGAGGTGGGGTCGCCTGATGGCCATGGTCCTCCAAGCCACCAACTCCAGGAGTCTGCTCTGGGGTGGTCAGCTGTGGGGGTGATGGGGTGGTCTGCTGTGGTGGTGGTGATGGAGTGGTCTGCTGTAGTGGTGATGGAGTGGTCTGCTGTAGTGGTGATGGAGTGGTCCACTGTGGTGGTGATGGAGTGGTCTCCTGCCCTGGGGTAGGAGTCCCCAGACGGGAAGCCGGGGTCCTGGACCCACCACCCCTACTGAAGGGCAGTCGACGTCCCGTCATCTGTGGATAAAATAATGAACAAAAAAGGTTAGTCTCAGGATATATATAAACCTATGTATATATGTTTAACAACTACATACTCTGTGTCTGTTTCAGTTTCAAATTCCCCCTCAGTTTCAGTGTCACTGTGGTAATCTGTTTGAACAAGTTCATCAGTATCCAAATTAGCCCTAGACCGTTTTGATCGAGAGACAAGGTCTTTGTCAATGTGTTCACCCCCCATAGTGGCGAGTGTCTCATCCATTATGACTGGATCAATGTTGAACAACAAAGAGGCATCGTTGAGCTCGTGTGGTGCAAGCTGATAAGCGTCATCAACCTCCTCGGAGACATTGTCAGTGATCTGACTTCGGGCCTTGGCCTTGATTACTGCATACCAGTCCCGATGTCCTCCCGGGAAGTCGGTGTAATAAACCTGCTCAGCTTGTTGGGCAAAAATGAAGGGATCAAACCCTTTATATCTACCATTCTTCTTGACCTCAACTAAGCCGTAGTTGTTGTCAACCTTTGTTCCAACACCGATTGTGTTGTCGAACCAATCACATTTGAATAGAACAATATCTCTTCTTAGTCGTCCAGAGAATGAAACTTCAACAATCTCCGTCAGCACTCCATAAAAGTCTTCTTCCAACTGACCGGCGGTGCCTTTAACACAAACCCCGTAGTTATGGGTGCGCATCCCTTCACTCCATTGAAGAATATTAAACTTGTAGCCATTTACGTAGTAAATAGGCCATTTTTTAACAGTCTTCACCGGCCCCCAAGAAAGGGCTTGGAGTAAAGAATCTTCAATATGGTTGTTAGGGTCTTGTATCTATGTACAACATAAGAAGTAGGTCATTGTTACCATATTGACGGGAGTTAGAAGCAAATAGGCTTAAAAACACTTGGAATACGGGTCTTACATGTTGCGCGAACCAACCAACGAACTTGGATGACACCTCACTATGAATTTGGTCATCAGTTAAATCATTTTGCTCAAGTTTTAGCATATCTGTGTATAAGCTATTGAAAGAAACAAATAAGTTTAATATAAAAGCTACGTTAAGAATGTATAATATAACTTCTATGACTTACTCAATAAAGGGTTCCACTTCTGGGCAATTGAGAAGAATGTACAAGTGAGCCGCCTTTCGATCTTTCTCATCAATGTAACATTTTGTGAGCCTGCCCCCCGGGTGACCAGGATAGTTGAAAATCGACGTTTGTTCATCAAACCCTGTGCGGCTGGCTACCCCAAGATTGCGGGGAATTCTACTCATTCTAGTTTCTATCTCCGTTGGAAAATAGAAAGAAGCAAAGGTTGTCATTTCTTCGACTAAGTATGCCTCACAAATTGAAGCTTCAACGCAGGCTTTGTTCGACACTTTATCTTTTAAAGAGCGTAAGAATCTTCAACATCATTAACAACATGGTGTTAAGTTAGAAAATGCTATTATAAGCACGATTTGCAAGTAAATTAAAGAGTTCACCAAGCATTCACCTTTCGAATGGATACATCCAACGATACTGCACTGGGCCACCAACCAAGGCCTCGTACGGTAGATGGATAGGCAAATGCTCCATGGAGTCAAAAAAACTTGGTGGGAAAATCTGCTCCAACTTACAAATCAATACCGGGATAGTTTCTTCCATCTTCACAAGTTTCTCCACAGTCAACGAAGTAGCCGTCAACTCCTTAAAGAAGTGACTCAACTCCACTAAGGGTTTCCAAATAGGCTTCGGTAAGGCATGAAACGCGTACGGGAGTAGTTGTTGCATAAACACATGGCAATCATGACTTTTCATGCCAAACACCCTGCCCTCCTTCACGTCGACACATCTACTCAAGTTAGAAGCGAATCCGTCAGGCAGGGTCAACCCATTCATCCAAATGCACACAGCAATCTGTTGTGGTCTAGTTAAAGCATATTTTGCATGGGGTTTAAACATTCTTCCACGTCCCGCATCCCTCAACTCCAACTCCTTCCTAGAACACCAAATCGGAAGGTCTAGACGACTCTTCTCATTGTCCTTTGTTCTCCCTTTGATGTCCATAACAGTGTCAAAAATATTCATGAAAACATTACGTTCAGTGTGCATGACATCAATGTTGTGTCTTAACAACAAGTCTTTCCAATATGGCAAATCCCACAAGACACTCTGCTTCACCCAGTGGTGTTCCTTACCGTAACCCGCAAACTCCTTAACACTCTTGTCCCAGATGTAAGGATACTCTTCGACCCTCTGCCAAACCCGTGCACCAGATAACCTACGGGGTGGAGGTTCATTAACAACCTTGTTCTTCTTAAAAGCGGTTTTGTTCCTCCTAAACGGGTGATCCAACGGTAGAAACTTTCTATGACAGTCAAAGAAACTTGTCTTGCCACTAACAGGGAGTGATTCCCCCCCGGTATGTTCCATGCATACAGGGCAAGCAAGCTTCCCAGACGTGGACCATCCAGAAAGCATACCATAGGCCGGGAAGTCGTTAATAGTCCACATCAAAACAGCACGCATCATAAAGTTGTTCTTCAAAGACACATCGTATGTCATTACCCCGACATCCCATAACTGTGATAACTCTTCAACCAACGGTTGCAAAAACACGTCTATGTTCGCCTTTGGATTTTTGGGTCCTGGAACCAGTATAGATAGAAACATGACCTCCCTCTTCATACACATATCAGGCGGCAGATTGTATGGGGTCAGGATGACTGGCCAACAAGAGTAAGCCCTTCCGTATTGACCGAAAGGGTTAAACCCATCAGTACATAATCCAAGTCTTACATTTCGTGGCTCGCCAGAAAAGTCCGGATATAGCTCATCCAAACACTTCCATGCTTTCCCGTCGGAAGGATGGCAAAGAAACCCCTCTTGTGTTCGGTTCAGAGCATGCCAACGCATGTGTTTTGCCGTGGACAATGAGGCATACAGGCGTTGAAGACGCGGTGTTATAGGGAAGTACCACATTTTCTTCCTGGCCGTCCGGGTTACCTTCCCTCTCCTTTTAACGGTCTTGTAGCGTTCCTCATTACAATGCAGACATTTTGTGACACCCTCGTTTGCAAACTCATTTCTGAACAGCATACATCCACCAACACAACACTCTATCTTCACACAACCCAGTCCCAAGTTTGCCACTTGTTTCTTAGCACGGTACAGGTTTGCTGGCATTCTGTGATTACTAGGCATGGTGGAACCCATCAGACTGACCATCCTATCAAAACAACCTCCAGAAAGATTATAATCTGCCTTTATGCTTAAAGCAGCTAGGGAGGCGGATAACTCAGTGTGACTGTTGCACCCGTCCCACAATGGAGTCTGAGCCGCCGCCAACAAATCATAAAATCTCTTCACCTCCGGATTAGGATCCTCCTCTACATTGTCAGAGTCCCCATGACCTGCTTGGTCATTATGTTCCAGCATACGCCCGGTGGAGGGTCCAACATGATCCATCACCATTTGTTCTATGTTGTTGTACGTATCCCTGTTTCCTCCAACCTCGTAGTAAGACTGTTGCACGGTTACGTCTGACGGTCTACGCGGTAACTGCTCACCATGGTTGTACCAGCAGTGGTATGTTTCCATGAACCCTTTCTCAGTTAGGTGGCACATGACATCATCCGCGTATTCAAAACTCATGCATTTACACCTTGAGCACGGGCAACGAATCTTCTGAGTCACTTCAAATCCAGGCGTGTTTGCCGTAGCGAACGGAATGAACTCCAATAGCCCCATCATAAAGTCCTCAGTCACTCGCCGATTGCCATCTAGTCGGTTGTACATCCATCGCCGATTTGCCGGTACCTCCATTTACAATATCTAACAAGCACGATTTCTGTTACTTTAAATTATTGTAATTTTATTTCACTAACGGTTGTGAATCACTCTCTATCTCTTTGATGTTGCAAATAGGTGTGGCCCTATCCCATTCGGGATGAATATGCAACCATCTGTAACCCATCGATGTTGTATGTGGTCTATCTTGTGTCGTTGATGTTCATTTGAAATTTCGACAGCATTTCGCATTAGTCCCCGAGTACACAGAGATACGTACGGTATGAAACACCACACGTAGACATGCACCCTGGGGACAATACGAAACACCATAACCGAAATTTCTTATGAACATTCAACGTCTTAAGATAGACTATATACAACATTGATGGGTTACGCCCTACTGGTTACAAATTCATACCAAACTGTCCAACTGGGACAATTCAAGATCCAACACAACACGGTACATTTGCCGGTTGTTTTGAAACTTGAACAGGAATCTAATGGGTACACACACGACTAAACTCTACATTATGTTTAAATCATGAGTTTCATTTTTTAAGTTTCCTAATAAAGGGAGCCTGTCAAAATTTTGGCAGAGTCTCCCCTGTAAACTGGACATTTGCCAAATTTATGAACGACCTGTTACATACAGAAAACTTTCCACAAATGATAAATATACATACCATACGTATTGTATATGATATCTAGAGTTATGAACACGATCGAGATATAAGGTTATCAGTACGTAAAACCAATGCCTAATGAGCTCTGCTCTCCACTAACAAACAACATTACACATGCATAAAGAATCATGTTATCAGCACACAAAACCAATGCCTAATGAGCTCTGCTCTCCACTAACACACAACATTACACATGCATAAACAATCATGTTATCAGCACACAAAACCAATGCCTAATGAGCTCTGCTCTCCACTAACAAACAACGTTACACATGTATAAAACACATTATAAACACATCAAAACTAATTCCTAATCAGCTTTGCTCTCTACTAACAAATGCTTAATTGACATGCATACACATATCGGGAAAGTCAGCGTTAGGGGATTACCTAGGGTTTTTTGTCAACGATGAATACGAAGATGAAGAGATACGATCAGAGACCACGCGTGATATGTGTTACTCTGCATGACAAACCAAGCAAGCGGTTAGACAGTTACAAGTAGCAAGGAAACTAAACAAAGACAGACACACAAAGCAAACTATCTAGCAATATAGAGTTTTCCATTTTTCTAAATAATTGAACTTGCAACTTTCATTCAGTTCAAAAAAACGGTGAACCTTATCCATGGATAACTCTTCCATGTATATCAATAATTTTATGTCACGAATTGGATTTGAACCAATATCTCCGGGCGTTCTTCAAAAGTTAAATTCGTATCTACAACCACATCCTCTATCAACCAGATATGCTCTGGCGACGGTACGTATTTCCTCAGGATGGATACGTGGAATACGTTGTGAACTCTGGAGAGCGTTGGAGGTAGTGCCAAATGGTATGCCACATCGCCTATCGCTTACTTGCGTTCAATGAATGAAGTTTGCTCTTTCTAAGATAGAGTTCCCCCTTATTAGATAGCAATGTTACTCTGAGGTCCAGCTCCACTACAGGAGAAAAGGATACAAACGAAAATAAAATGCATTAAGCAAACGCCATGGCCTACCCCTTCTACTCTGCCATACCTGTGAAAGAACTTTTTCAATAGAATAGGCCTAACCGGGAGAGGGTTATGTTTTTGGGTTCTAAAGAGAGTTAGCGTTAGGCATTGGTGTAGTTAGCGTTAGGGGATTACCTGCGAAAGAAAGTCAGCGATGAAGACAAAGCTAAAGAGAGATGAACAGAGACTGCGCATAAGGTGTGCTCGTCTATATGACAAACCAACAAGTGGTTGACGGTTATAAATTTTATGTTACAATGAAAATATGAAAACGCACAACAAATTATTTTGGAAAACTTTGTTTAAACGAGTTTTTAATAGTAGTTAAGGATCAACACACAAGATTTACCATAGCTTTATATATAGGTTGATTATACACAATTTGGATTATTAAACATTATAAGGGTTGATTATATAGAATTTTTTGATCATGCCTTGGCCTATATCAATTTTGTTACATCAATTGCAGAAATAGACAAGTCCACAGAAAATGCCTCTAAAGACAAGTATGTTGGAGGCTGACATAATCTTCAAGGAGAGAAATGAGCACATAGAAGTAGCAAGGAAACTTAAAAAAGAGATACACGCAAAGCAAATTGCAGCTGAGGTGGCATTGGATAAAGCGTTCCATTGAAAAATTGATTACTAATTACTCAATAATATATGATCAGTGAAGCACAAGTGGAATGGAACATTTTCATTTAAAATTAAGCAATTCTTGTGAAAAGTTTACCTAGGAATATTAATCTTTTGACAAAGAATTATTTTTCTCTAAACTGAAAGTGAACGCATTTTTTATAAACATTTATCAAATTTTAAAGTATATATTAATTTTAACAGAAATGACATACAAGAACTGAATGGCAGCCCCAATAGCAAAGGCATACAAAATCATATACTGTTAAAGTTGATAGAACAACATGCTTTCAGGCAACGGAAAAGCATGTTAGGATTTGTGTTGAGATAAACCTCATAAAAACCCTTCTTGCCATCTTTCAGCTAACAGGTAAGTATTATAAAATCGAATACGAAGGCTTACACTTGCTTTGTCTTATGGCAGATTTGACGTTACAAGGAAAGATGTAAAACTGAAGAGGCGATTTCAATTTTTGCCAAGTGGAATCCAGAATTGAACCAAGAAGACATAGGAAATGGGTAAAAAAACAAGGTGGGCACAAATAGTGAAGGTCCTTGGCAGATTGTTCAAAAGCAAAGAATAAGATATAATCAACTCCCAAAAGGAAGAAATCAACGAGACGGAAAAAGAGATAATACAAATGAGAATAAAAAATAAGGATTGGGTTCAAGTTCTACATTCAATGCTTTATAAGATGAAAATTATGATGAAATTGATGCACGTCAATCAAAGGCAAGAAAAGATTTACACCAAAATGGTAGAAATAATCAAAGCCCTGCAGGAAAACATCGCATGCAATAAATAATGGAGATTCAACTAAGCTGCAACAAGGACAGTCTAATAACAGCAAGCCAAATCAGCAAACCAATTTTTGAATTTGAAGATGATGAGGATGATGGAGAGGAATTTACTGCTGTAGCAGATAGTGGAAGTAAATAGGTGAAAATTGACTCTGAATTGTAATTCAGGACAAAGGTAATATTCTTAGTTGCTAAAGCTCAGGTTCAACAAACCCAGAAACATAATCAATATAAAGTGAATGAGATAGATTACTCACGTTGCATCACAAAGGAGGAAAAACATGTGGTATACAATAACAGCAATACAAGGGTGTTGCACAATGAATGATCAAATAGCTAACAACTCAGTTACTAATATGTATTTAAAATCAATTATTTTTCCTGTTGTGCTCCCAAAAGAAGAAAGTCTGCAATTCAATAATTAATACTAAACAACCTTAATGCAAAACAAATCAAAGCTAACTTAATAAACAGATTCCAAAGCAGGACCACACATAA
The DNA here is from genome assembly GCA_037962975.1 of Clitoria ternatea. Taxonomy (NCBI): domain Eukaryota; kingdom Viridiplantae; phylum Streptophyta; class Magnoliopsida; order Fabales; family Fabaceae; genus Clitoria; species Clitoria ternatea. The sequence goes on along the minus strand of CM075672.1, from coordinate 14,842,484 downwards.
ATCAATCCACAACACATTGAATACTAATCATGATAAGACTAACAGAAAAAGAGTACCATGCATAAATCATATTGTTAATATTATTATTATTATAGTAACTTATACCTTAAAGCTATAGTGTAGTGATAACAAATTCAACCACAATTAGCAATCTGTTTTACATTAATTACTAAGCAAAATCCATTAACAGATTTTTCACCTATAGCATGGGAACTCTAGATCCCTGAAATAATTGATCTGCTAGATACATAGTTTAACTTGACGCGATTCAGGATTGACTACTATGCTAAACACAATGTATAACATATGCCTGCTCATGGTTCTAGTTCTACACACAACCTGTCGATAATCAAGCTGAACCAGAAATGAGGTTCAGCTGAACCAAATCAAACTGCTTTGGATTACAGATAACCTGTTCAGAACCAGTTTTAAAATTTATTTAGAACCGGTTATAAAATCAGTTCTGAACAGGTTTTAAGACAATACAGAATCACTTTTAAAGCCAAAACCAGTGTTTACCTTTGGAGAACTTGTTTTATAATCCAAAACTATTTTTTTAGTCACGAACCTATTTCTAAAATAGTTCAGAACTGGTTTTTAAAATAGTTTAGAACCTATTTCCGTTACACCGATCGGGTTAGGTAAACTTATCGCAAGCAGACTTGGACTCGGTGACCATTACTTTTGAAAGGTTGGACTTCCCTGAAGGTGGCCTTAATAGAGACGAGCCAATGGTAGTCACTATGAGAGTTGAAGACTTTGTGGTGGAACGGGTACTTGTAGACCAGGGAAGCTTAGCAGACATTCTCAAGGTCACTCTCGGCACCTTTCAGCTTCTCCTCCACCTCCTTCCGAGCTATGCACACCAAGGCGTATGATTCCTCGGCGGCCCCCAAGCACCTACCCAGATTGGCACACTGGTCCTTAGCGATAGCAAGCTTTGACTTTGCCAGTTTCCTCCCCGACTTTGTCAAAACAGATATGAGATACCCAAGAAGAGCTTCACTTCTAAAGTTCCTTGAGAAGAGGAAAGAAAGGTGAGGAAGCTATTTTGTATTTGCTGTTTTTTCCTCCCTTATTTAATTAGAATATACTAACAGTGTCTTCTTCCAATCATAGTTTGCAAAAAAAAAATATGATTTTCACTATAATCACTTTAAAAGTGATATGATCTCTAAGCAGATTTCTAATTAATCCAGTGTAAAAATCCTTACACAAAAGTACATTAAAATTAAACTTTTTATAGTTATGGAAAATGTTAACCAATACTCAGATCCTTATGGCACTAGAGAGTACTTATTGAGGAAATAAAAATGCAGACTTTTATATAAAGGTGTAATATTACTGGTTTAACAGGACTCTTTATTTATTTGGTGATTGTTTTGGTTGCAGGGTGAATGCTAGAGGACCCTATCAAATTAACAACCAAAAGCCAGAGGGAAGCCATTCAGGAGGTGAACCAGAAGATCAATGTTTAAAACAATTTTACCTTAACTCGTAGCGGTTTAGGTGATGGTGAATTTAGGATATACAGGCTCTGGCGATCCAAAAGCTCCTAACTATATGATTGTATTGTAGGCCATTTACAGATTGCTGTGGCCTTCATACGTATTTATATAATATACTAGTACTATATAGTATAATATTTGTACGTATTATTGTTTCATCAATTAGGTCCACCGCTTTGGACCAAACCAGTGATAAATTAGTTTCATTACTGAGATTGATTAGCTTCAGAGTATCATTTGGGTGCATTAATTCCAACATTTAAGTGAATACAAGTCTTTTTTTGACACCTGCTACATTTAAGCTTATCTGATTTTGGTGGAGCCTTCATTATTTTAAGGGGATGAATATATGGATTGTACTTTTTTTGGATCCATTTTCACGAGGATCAAACAATCTCATAATAAGAGTAAAACATACACTACTATCATATCATTCTTCTTAATCTTAGTTATGGTTAAAAAAAACCATTAAAAATATGAACCAAGTAGTGGAGGATGACACAATCACATCTAAGAAGCCTATGCTGGCGCGTGCGAGGATATTTGTGAAAATGCTGAAATCAGCCAATTCCATTTATAGCAACCACGTCACAAATACTAAATAGTTAAATATCTTTTTTTGGGTATAGAAACAGTAACCTCCCAAAACAATTTTTACAATCAACAGTTCGTTTCTCTGAAAGAAAGTGAGTTTTGATAGATCCTCCATTCCTCCTAACACAGAAACACAGTTTTACAAAGGTAGCAGAATATATAGTTCATGGCAACTGATCTATGTGTTGGATGGTTCTTCCACCTAATAATATTTACTTTGTTTTACCGATTAATTTGAATGAAACCAGTTATATAGAGTTATATTTAACTTGCAAAATATGACAAGACTAAAAGATCATATGTTGTTCCTTGGGAACCAGCAATGAGTGGGTATAGGGATCGGGCACACGTGATAATCCAATGTCACAACGTGATGCACCATGGTTCAAATGGTTCCTGGCTGAAGAACCAATACCATTTGGGCAAATATAAAGTGGGAAAGCATGATATGAGTCGGTAGGGATCACCCACGTGATAATCCAATGTCAAAACGTGAAGTAGAATTCATGGTCACAATGGAATTGTTAGAGACCAATATCTTCGTAAGAATGCATTAGAGACAAACCGAAAAAGACAGCGTCAGAGCATATATGCCTAAACATCTCTAAAGGTAGCTCATAAAATGTTCTTACCTAGTTTAGGTCATGTTAGAAAAAACAAAACACAATTTTTAGGGACAGATTCTACTAAGTCTACCTATGTTCACATCCTATTAAGAGTTGATTCGTTTTAGGAGTAAGATTCTTAGAATCTAAAATTGTAAAATCCTATGAATTAACTCTAAACCAAAGACTTAGGTGGAGCCTCTCACCACCAAATGTAGGCTTAGGATCAAGAACCCATGAACAATTAAGAGAGATAGAAGGGGAGTATCCAGCAAAGGAAATATTTGTGTGGCAACAGAGGTTGTGAAGCCTGAGGTTTGAGAATTCTTGTACCGTGGAAGGAAGTCAGCGAAGATAGCTAGTGGGGTTTGGGTATCAAATGAGATAAACCGGCCATATGAGTGACAAAAAGACAAGAAAACAACCGGAGAAAACTTGTGGTAGTGAAAAGAGAGCCGAAAACCGATGAAACACAAATTTCTAAATAAAAAGTTTCACCGAGGGTATTTTTCCTAATATAAATATAATATTTCTCACTACTGTATTTCATGTTTACGGAGACTTTGTCAGTAGTTATAGGAAATGTCAGAATACCAAGTCCTCTCTTGGACCTGTACCTGGTAGTTTAAGTTCTACAGAAATTAGTCACTCACAGTTTCTGAAACTACACCACCCACAGATACCAAACATATTTATATATACATACAAGGAAAGACACTTTATATATTATTGTTCCAAGAGCATGCATATTTGTCCTTTTCATTTTTGAACCGAATAAAACAAGTGTTAATATACTATTTCAATTTCAATGTATTATTCTGAAATGCATTCCATGAAACCCTAAACAAAATTTTAGATTTTCTAAACATAATTTGCTAAGCAAAGTACCAGAGAGGAGGAGGTGTCGGAGGAACCTTCAAAATGCAGGGCCGAAGAGGAGTGAGTGGGTGAGCAGAGGGAATTATCGCACCTTCGTGAGAGAGACGCTCAGTGAGGGAAGTGCCATAGTTACTAATGCACCTTGATTAGAGAGGAGGAGCTATCACAGGGAGCTTCAAGCGAAGGGACAACGGAGGTAAGCCTAGGAGGTTAAAGGACAACGGAGGTGAGGGAATGTGGTTCAGAGGAAGGAAGGGAGGGAGGAGACAGGTGGATGCAGTCACGGGAAGGTATGGAGGGAAGGAGGGAGTCGGCCGGACTCGGAGGGAACAGAGGGGGGAAGGATTGTGAGATAGGGCAAATGACAGGGAAGGGGATTGCTGTCGAGTTACATTAAAACCATAGCGACGGCACCTACACCGTCGCTAACAACGTCACTAACATTAAAAACTTAGCGACGGCAACACACATCCGTCCCTAATCTCCTGAACCGTAGCGACGGTGGAAACCCACCGTCACTAACATCAATTATTAAACGAAAAAACTGGAGGGAAACGAAATTTATAGCGACGGTAACGTACATCCGTCCCTAATCTCTTGAACCGTAGCGACGGTGGAAACCCACCGTCACTAACCTCTACACAATTAGCGACGGTAGGAAACATCCGTCAGTAATTTCCAGACTATAGCGACGGGTATATGATCCGTCACTAGAATTGAGGAATTTGAGCGACGTCTCAACGTCCCCGTCGCTAACTTGTAGCCATAGCGACGTCGTGGAGGACGTCACTGACCCATTACAGGACATAGCGACGCTACAGTTGCCGTCGCTATGAGTTGGCGCCATAAATATATTGGAGGGAAACCAAAAAAAGTGGGGAATTAACTATAGCGACCGGGTCAGCGACTACGTATGATATTGTGACGGAGGTAGCGACGGTTCCATACCAATATTAGCGACGGGTGACTCTCGGTCGCGGAAGTGGTCACTATGTTTCGTGATCCAGGTCGCTTTCATTTTGTGGTCGCTAAGGCCGTCTCTAAATAGCGACGGCGTGTTCCGGTCGCTAATGTGTTGTAGCTATCAGTCATTTTTCTAGTAGTGTCTGTTGCCACAAGTTGTCTGTCTATCTAGAGACGAGGCTGGTTGCCCAAAAGAAGAGAAGACTGGGCCTCGAGAAGCAGAAGGCAGCTTGAGAGCAAACAGAGAAGTTGTTAAAGGCCAGGTTCATTAGGGAAATCCGATATTCCTCATGGCTTTCTAATATGGTGATGGTGCAGAAGGCCAATGGTAAATGGAGAATATGTACAGACTATGTGGACCTGAACCATTGCTGCCTGAAGGATCCGTATCCCCTCCCCAATATTGATCGTATGGTGGATGATTCTTCTGATTACCAATATCGATGTGGGAGGAGGACCAGGAGAAGACGGCATTCGTCAATGACCGCAGTGTTTTTTGCTACACCGTCATGCCCTTTAGTCTGAAAAACAGAAGTGCAAATTACCAGTGTATGATTAATAAGGTGTTTGAGGGCATGCACACCAAGTTGGTGGAAGTGTACATTGACGATATCATCGCCAAGACCCCGGCGGGGGTGATCATATGGACAATCTGCGCCAAGTGTTCACGCGCTTGAGATAGTACAACATGAGATTGAACCCACTGAAGTGTACCTTCGCTATTCCCGTGGGAAAGTTTCTGGGTTTCATGTTGACTCAGCATGGTATTGAAGCAAACCCGAGAAAGTGCCAAGCAATTCTGGACATGTAAAGTCCCAAGAATCTGAGGGAGGTCCAGTCTCTGACCGGAAAGTTGGCGGCCTTGGCATGAATCATGCCCAAGATGGCGCATAGATCTCTTCCCCTGTACAAGATTTTGAAGAAGTTCAAGAAGTTTGAATGAGGACAATAGCAAGAGCAAGCTTTCCAGGAGCTTAAGGAGGTTCTATCAAGCCCTCCTATTTTGGTGAAGCCCGAGCCCGGAGAGGTGCTCATTCTATACTTGGCAATTTCTGATAAAGCTCTGGGGATAGTGTTGGTGAAAGAGACCCCAAAAGGATAGAGGCTCATGTATTTTACTAACAAAACGCTGCAGGGAGTAGAAGGCCGGTATTAGAAGATTAAAAAGGCCGTTTTTGCAGTTATCTGGGCCTCTCGTTGCCTCAAGCCGTATTTTCACGCATACCCTGTAATGGTGAGAACGGATCTTCCACTCCATTCTATTTTGAGTAAGCCAGACCTTGCGGGAAGGATGATCAAATGGTCCATTGAGCTGTCGGAGTTCGATGTTTCTTATGAACCTCGAGGAGCCATCAAAGCCTAAGTGCTAGCTGATTTCGTGGTAGAAATGACTGGGGCGGATCCAACTGTACCTCATACTCACTAGACAGTTTATGTGGACTGTTCATCCAATAGTAAGGGATGTGGTGTAGGGGTAGTGGTGGAGAGTGATGATGGATTGCACTTGGAGATCTCCTTGCGTTTCAACTTCAAAACGTCTAATAATCAGGCCAAATACGACACTTGCCTCACCGGACTCAGAGCAACAATTGACATCAGAGCTTTTGAAGTAACCCTTTGTAGTAATTCACAGTTGGTGATTTCACAAATTCAGGGTGAGTCTCAAGTCCGCGAGCCTCAACTTTAATTATATTTAAACTGCGTGAATGAATTGAAAGGAAGATGTTCTATGCTGGAGTTCAAGCATGTACCTAGAGAGGAAAACACTAGGGCATACATCCTCTCGAGACTTGCGAGCATAAAGCAGCCAGGAAGCACTACATCCGTGGTACAGAGTACGCTGACGACGCCCAGTATTCCCCTGACCCCGTCGCTAAATGTGATATCATATCATGCCTTCGATGAGAATTCTTAGGTAGTCCCTTACATACGATAATTTGTCGATGGGCAGTTACCCACCGATGAATTAGAGAAGAGAAAGCTAAAGAAGAAGTTTCCTTACTTTACAATGGTGGATGGCATGCACATTCGGAGGGGGTTCTCTATACCCTACTTCCGTTGTTTGAATAAGAGGGAGGTACAAGGTGTACTGGAAGAGGTGTACGAGGGGCAATATGGACACCACACTGGCGGTAGAAGCCTAATGAGGAAGGTTCTTAGGGCAGGCTACTGGTGGCCCACGATGAAGAAAAACTCCATGGAGTTCGTAAATAGGTGCAATCCATGCCAAATATTTTCTAATCTTCATCACACACCTGCTCAGGAGCTTTTTACATCCACTGTGCCATGGCCTTTTCATCAGTGGGGCCTTGACATCCTGGGCTCGTTCCCAACAGCGCCTGACGACATCAAGTACCTTATCGTTGGGGTAGATTACTTTACAAAGTGGATAGAAGCTAAGCCTGTTATGCACATCACCTCAGCTCGGACCCGGCATTTTGTCTACGAAAACATTATAGCGTGATTCGGAGTTCCAGCACAGATTGTTACTAACAATGACACCCAATTTACTGACAGGAAGTTCACAGAGCTACTCGAAGGACTAGGGATAGTCTAAATTTTCTCATCTGTCAAACATCAACAGACTAATGGCCAGGCTGAAGTGGCCAATAGGGAGGTGCTAAAAGGGCTTAAGAAGTGTTTGGGCGAAGCGAAGGGCGGCTGGACGGACCAGCTATGCCATGTCTTGTGGGCATATCGCACCACACCGCATTCCTCAACCAATGAGTTTCCATACCTCCTCACTTATGGTGTTAAGGCGATGATACCGGTGGAACTCCAAACCACATTAACAAGGGTAGAGTATTTCTCTGAAGAGAATAATAATGCCAATATGACGTTACAATTGGACGTTCTCCAAGAGCTTAGAGAAGAAGTGTTTGTCAGGGACCAGGCTATCAAAGCAAAGGCCGCCCTCTGATATAATAAACACGTTCAACATAGAGCATTCAACTTGGGAGATCTTGTTCTAAGGAAGGCAAGTGTGGGTAATAAGTTCGCTCACCAAGGCAAGTTAGCCCCGACGTGGGAAGGCCCCTATCGAGTATCTGAGGTGACTGGTAAGGGCTCATATCGTCTTGAGAACCTCGATGGCATATCTATCCGCAATAAATGGAACACTCAGAATTTACGCATTTACTACAGCTAGTTGGTATGACGACGTGTACTCTTTTTCCTAACTTGAGTTTTTTCCCGTTGAGTTTTCTCAAGAAGGTTTTAACAAGGCACGACCCCAGCTACACTTCATTTTGTAATCCACATTCAATTTAATAAGAAATATATTCATGACTACTATATTTTCACTTCTCTCCTATGTTTGTGATTTATAACTTTATGCGCGGTGTGTACAAGAGCCCTCAGGACGGATGATCCCAATCGCTTATTCTACGATTGGCGATGTAACTCCTTGAGCGGTGAAATGGGTTGTAGGATCGGACCTTATTCAAGGCCGTACCGAACCCCAACGAAGACTCACCCTCAGGACGGATGATCTCAACTACCTATTTTGTACTTGACGATGTAACTCCTTGAGCGGTTCGACATAACATTAAGGACGGATAATCTCAATTACCTATTCTGTAATTGACGATGTAACTCCTTGAACGGTTAAATGGATTATAGGATTGGACCTTAATTAAGGCCATACCGAACTCCATGAAATGGCACCCCAAGTATCCATTCTATAATTGTGTGTGAGGGCTCACCCTCAGGACGGATGATCTCAGTCATCTATTTGGTGATTGAAGATGTAACTCCGTGAGTGGTTCGACGGATTGTAGGATCGGACCTTTTCCAAGGCCGTTCCGACCCCAGTGAAGATTCATCCTCTGGGCTGATGGTCTCAGTCCTTCATTTTTGAAACTGATGACGTAACCCCACGAGAAATACTTAGATTGTTCCAGCAACCAACGTAAGCAAGGGGATATTATCTGTTCAACAAAACACTTCCTTCGACAATGTGACCCTAACGGTCCGATCCTAAGTTCTAGCTCAAAGAACGGTTAACAGATTTTACAAAGTTAAAGTTAAAGAGCCTATTGAAGAACTTGGTGATAAAGGATTTATGCATACAATGGTCACAATCATACTGAAGGCGATGCTGAAAGGAAATAAAAATTTCATCAATTGAAAAAAAGAGATTACAAGCACCAATTCAAACGTATTAAAAACCCGAGATGATCCCGGAACACAGCATAATGGTTGGAGAAAAAGCAAAACAATACTAAGAAGGCGGAGCCTCTTGATGGGTCGCTTTATGTCTGTCCTTGCTCCCTTTCTTCAGCCTTCTCCTCTAGACCTCCTTCACCTCTAGCCTCATCACCCTTTACCTCTTCTTCATCGGCGGTGTAACATCCCGAATTTTGAAAAAAATAAATTTATTGAATAAAGATAATTAATTATTTATGATCCAATGATTATGGGGGAATTAATTAGGCATTAGAGGTGAATTATCGGTAAATTAAGAATTAACAGAATCAGATGATTTAACAGATGGTGTAGGACCTGTAACACCCCCTTATATACACGAGATATGTATATTGTTATTACTTTTAAAAAACTTTAGAAAGATGTATATATATATATATATATATATATATAATTTCTTATCTCGCGTATACAAGGACGCATATACATCTAATTTTCTTTGAAATTTTGAAAGTAAAAAAAAGAATTGTCTTTCAATATTTGTCCATAATGACAAAATAAATTTATAAAAATCATAAGTGATAAAAGATTACAGTATCAAAGTTTAACATTCACCTTGTTACAATTATCCAACTTGATATTGTAATAAGGTGAACTAAAATTAAATTATACCTCTACTACGATTGTGATCAATCATTTCCTAACCCTCGAACCATAGGTTTTTAGAATCCTAATCTTGCCATATCTCTTCACCCATCCGATTAAGGATAAGACCACTTTACCCTCTTACAATTATGTCCTTTCATCTTGGACTGCTAGCTATATATCACATAACATTTATTTTGGACACAGAAATTCAAACAAAAACGAGTGAGAAACAAAATATAATATCATACAGATAAGACATAAGCATAAGGGTTTTCACAAACTAATATAATAATATCAATCATAATCTCATACACAATCAATTATGAATATAGGGTTTCCTCATACATAACAATTATATTTTCATTCACAACCACCCACATAGAATGTCACAATCACATGAAAATGCTACTATATCATTCAGATTATACATGTGGGCCCTTAAAGTTTTAATTTGCACTGGGCCAACCAGAAGTTTACACTGTTCCATAATTCTGGATAACAATAACATAAATGCCTTCATGGCATATGAACAACTCAACTGGCATGGAAACACTTAGAGACTAGTCAGATTGAGAATGTTTTTATTGTGAAAGTACCCAACACTAGGGAGCGATCCCAGGTCACCTGAAGCACCCTTTCATCCCAAGGCTCGCAATTAAGCCTCCTCTAATGTATCCTCGGTTTCTATAATCCGTCCCCAGGATCACATCTCGTTTCTCTTTAATGATTCATGATGCATGAACTACTCGCGTATTGAGTTGGTTAAGACTTTTAGAAACTCAAGTATAAATTATATCTTCAGGGCCTACAAATAACAACATAGCCACCCCGATAAACTGTACATTTCCAAACTCTTAAATAAGTTCTGCCTCACGCAGAAGAATTTCAGTACAATTTTCTATATCAATCACAAATCAATATTATTGTGTTTTGTGTTTCAAAGTCTTAATATATATTCCAAACCTTCTTTAAAGCATTTATAGGAAATTAATTTACTTTAGACATTCCATCTTTAATTATAATACTTGAAAAATATATAATAAAGCACTTTTGAAATTAAAACTCTTATTTTCAAAAGTTTAAAATGAAATATTATTGAAGTATCTTATTTCCATTTGAGAATTAAATATTTTCATATATATATATATATACATATATGAATATATATTATTTTCATAAAACAATTTCTTTTTCTTTTTCTTTTAACTAAAAATTTATTCTAAAATTTAATTAAATAATTTATTTTGAAAGATAAAAGTAAGTTATAGAAATTATATACTTATATTGAAAGTTAAGAAAAATTTCTTAACAATAATCTAAATAAATCTTGAGAAATTATTATAAATAATTTCTTTTAAAGTAATACTTTAAAGAGTAAGGAATAAGTATATTCTTACTGAGTTTTAGCTTCCTGTCATGTTTGCTATATGCTCAAACTTCACATCACAAGATCATCAATCACTCATCAATCAAAATCAAGTATTGTAATATCATCAATCATAATCAAATATCATTAATCACTAATATTATCAATCATAATCAAATTAAATAAATATCATAATTTAAAGTTTAATAGTTATTTAATTTAATAAACTTAATTTCAAATCCTTATAGTTCATTCCTCGCATGGGTCTGTGTAAGTCCATATAAGTCATAATACTCCAAGTTCTTGCATAGGTTGAGTTCAGTTCGTATAGGTTATAAAAGTCTAAGTCCTTGCCTAGGTATTTCAGAGTAAGTTACACAAGATACTTAATTTAAAATTTATTATTTTAAAATAATAATATTATTAAATTTAAAAGGAGTAGGGGACTCCTCCCATTATTCTTATGTCTTTTCATATTATATTTTTATCTCACTCCTCCTTACCTAGAACTGCTACCAAAAGTGAATTCCCTTTGTGCCTTCGAGTTCTAAAAAAAATATTAATACTAATTTATTTCAGTATAGGCATACTATGAAAATTAAGATTACTATCAGAAATGATAAATAGTAATTATGCATAGTAATAGTAAATAGTAATGATAAATAGTAAATCATCAATAGTAATGGTAAATAGTAATTTTTAAATAGTAATGATAAATAGTAAATCGTGAATAGTAATGTTAATAGTAAATTTTAAATAGTAACAGTAAATGATAAATCGTAAATAAAAATGATAAATAGTAAATTTTGAATTGTAACAGTAAATAGTAAATTTTAAATAGTAACAATAAATGATAAATCGTAAATAGTAATGGTAAATAATAAATTTTGAATAGCAACGGTAAATAGCAAATTTTGAATAGTAATAGTAAATAATAAATTTTGAATAGTAACAGTAAATAGTAAATTTTAAATAGTAATAGTAACTTATAAATTTTGAATAACAACGGTAAATAATAAATTTTGAATAATAACAGTAAATGGTAAAGTGTGAATAGTAACAGTAAATAGTGAATAGTAACAGTAAATCAAAAAAATAACATAGTGGTAATTTATTTTTACCGTAGTAACTTATTCATAATAGTACTAGTATATTAATGGTTTAAGAGTGCTAAAAAGAATAAACTAAATAATCATAAAAAGAATATAGAAGATATTATTACCTTACATTTTCGGTAGAATCTCTTTTTACCAAAAGAGTTTACTTCCCACTAATTTCTTAAACACTATCTCTCTTGATTCTCTCTCTAATTTTGGAGTGAAAATATTATAAATGAGCCATCTATTTATAGGAAGAGAATTTTACTATTTAAGATTACTTAATTATTTATTTTACTATTCATGATGTAAGTATTAACCAACTGGTCACTATTCATGATGTAAGTATTTACCAACCAGTGACTATTCATGAGGTAAGTATTTACCAACCGATTATGTAAGCAATAAGTAAGCGATGGTGTCGACAGTGACATTTCGGTTATTTTCTCAAATATTTATTAAAAAAATTCAAAAAATTCCAAAAAATCATAAATAATGCATAGATCAAAAAGTTTTAAAGAACCATATTCTAATTCCTTCAAATTTTTATTTTAAAATTTTAATAAGAGTTACATCTTAAATATGTAAAAACATAAATACAAGAACATAAAATATAATTTGTGAATAATAACGATATCAAAAATTCTTAATATAATTTTCTTATTTAGTGAATACTAATTAAGTCATTTTAAAATCTTCGTTAAATATACATATTTTTATTTTATTATTATTTTATTTTATTTTAAAAAATAATTAAATATAAGTACCAAAATTTTATAAAAATATTAATTAGTTAAAAAATCAACTAACTAATAGTAAGTATTTTCTCATTAAAGAGATATTAATATCTATTTTCTATTTGAGTGGAAAATAGGATGTTACAACTCTACTCCCCTAAAAGAAATTTCGTCCTCGAAATTTGATATTGTTAATAAATCTTACCAAGAATAAACTAAGTGAACTATCCTAATATGTTTTCTAGTTTTATGGACAATTACGCATCCTTTCCTTGATGTTGCCATTTACTTTCTTTTAATCTTATTAGGTAAATATCACCCTCTTAATTTTGTTAACCATGCTCATCTTAAACTGATGATTAACTCTAAACACAATAATTACATTTCTTAATCCATCAAAACATCACTTAATATAATCAGTAACATCTATAAATTAAAATTCCTACTCGTAGCATATTAAAATGGACTGTTGAGAATTAATCACTGGACAACTAGCCGTTGTACTAGCCGTTAAACTAGCTGTTATGACCGTTGCATCACTCTCCTTTGATTGCTTATAAATTTCCAATCCATTCTCACTTCCTATCACAACTTCAAGGTCTCCTAGTTTCTCTCTTCTATCTAATTTCTTCAATCTTTTTCCTCAAGTAACATCGTACTACTCGATGGCTAACCTTCCTAGAAGTGATGAAGAACGAAGGCGAGATGGACTACAGTTTGTGGTAACAACTGCCTCACTTCTTATAATCGTCATGGTGATTTCTCTAGTTTAGGTATTTTATGTATTGCCAAAACTCTTAACTACTTTGATTCTTTGATAATTGTTAGAAAATAAGTGGTCATTTATCGTTTAACTATAATGTACTAGATGTTCTACTTTATCTTCCTTAATGTAATCGTGTACAATAAATTATCCCAGTGAAAAAGGATAAATATCTCTTGGTCTGTATTGTACTTGTTTCTTTGCTTCATGACAATTTAGAGTATGTAATCAATTCTTATTATCCTATATAATGGACTAAATATTCCTTAACTAAGTGATTGCACATTCCATCATAATTAACTACAACCATTACATAGATTTGATAAATTCTCTAATCTTAAATGATCACGAATCACTACGTCGACTTAGAAATACTCACTTAAATTTTTGTTATGGGTAGCTAAGATTTATGTAATTCTCTTCATAGGAAAATCAATAAGTAAAGGTTTATATCTATTTCCTCATGGTTTACTAACACATTTCTTTATTTTAAATCTACAATGGTCATTACATAATAATGATTTATATTAGGTATGTATATCATTGAACAAAATTGATGACTAAAAGAAAATAACTTGATAAACATGTATCATATTGTTAGGAATCACACAAATATTTTATGACACAATTTCTCAATATTAACCAATATTATTATCTCCCAAAGATTTATAGTACTTATTTTAGATTCTTTATTGACATATTCACTATAATAAAACACTTAGAAAATTCAACAATATATGATTTATTACATTCAATGTCACAACCATAAAAGTTTCATTAATTCATATATTTATATATATAACCATCATATATATTATTCAATCACAAACATCATAAAGAAAAACTTCATCAAATCAAACAATAATTAACATATCTTATATATCATACAAAAGAAGAATCAATACAAATAGTCAGAGATACAATTCTTAATACGATTATTTGTTATACCAAACAAGTTAGTGAACAAATTATCATATTTCTTTCATGAAGCATACATCCATATATTCTTTTTTATTCAAAATATATCACCAAAGGAAAAACTATGATTCTATCTTAGACAATTTGTTATACTACTTTGGATTACAACATTTATCTACCCAATGGAATTCTAATTCACATAAGTATCTCTACAACATTAAGGACATGGTAAGGAATATCTTAATAGAATTTATTGAGTTTATCTCCATTTCTCCATATATCACATTAACCTAGGGTTAAATTCATTAATCTTAACACCCTTCATTTGACATGTCTTTCACTACTTAGTGTAAATTATTCGGGGTGATCAATCCTGTAACACCCTCTGTTACACCTTAATAAATTATAGAAAAATTCGTAATTTTTTTTAAAGATATGATTGCTAAAAAGAAACTATCAGAATAGATTACATACATTATTTCTGAAATACCTCATAAATATGATTAAAACTTTATAAAGTAATTGTACATTCATCTGAAGAAAATGAACATTAAACATTATAAGAAAGAGAGGAAACTCCATGGCCCAGAAGTAGTTACTTATTAACATTATTTATTCATTGGACCACGGTATTCATACTGAGCTCCCTTTCTAGAACGTGCTATATTTACTGCCGAGATTCTTCGATCCTTCCCTCTGAACCATCAATTTAGAATATATGAAACAAAAACACGGAGAAAGAAGTGAGAAACATAATATAATATTCTCGAATAAGATATAAGCAACAAAGGGTTTTCACAAACCAATACATAATAATATCAGTCATAATCACATACACAATCAATTATGAATGCATGAATGTTATGCAATATCTTCTTCATAACTTACCTATATATATATGGGCCCTTAAATTTTAATTTGCACTGGGCCAACTAGGAGTTTACACTGTTCCATAAGTCCGGATAATAATAATATGAACAGCTCAACAGGCATGGAAACACTTAGAGACTAGTCAGATTGAGAAAGTTTTTATTGTGAAAGTACCCGACACTAGGGAGCTACCCCAGGTCCCCTGAAGCACCCTTTCACACCCTCTCATCCCAAGGCTCGTAATTAAGCCTCCTCTAATGTATCCTCGGTTTCTATAATCCGTCCCCAGACAATATCATTATATGATACATGAACCTCTCGCGTATTTAATTGGTTAAGGCTTTTAGAAACTCAATTATTAAATACCTTAAAGGTTTACAAATTCATTTCAATAAACTGTACATTTTCTCAATTCTCTAAATTTTTGTCCCACAGAAATAAATTTGGTACAGTTTTCAATTCTCACCAAAATTGAGTTTCCAAGCCTTAAATATTTCAAAACTTATCATAGAAACTTTACATATTTTTTTCCTCAAATTGAATCTCAACAATATCGAATTTAGAAATCTCAATTATTTCCAAATATCTTTAGTTATTAGGTTGGAACAAAATAATTTACTTTTCAAAATTTTATTTTACTTAAAGATAATAATCTTAAAAAAAATACTTAAAATTGTAAAATTTTTCTTTAATTCAAGAATTAATTAATTCAAGCTTTTTATAAATTAATTTTCATAAAATGACTTCTTTTGAAATAAATACTAGATTTTTAAAGATTAAAGGTAAAATCAATGGAAATAATTTCTAAGAAGAAATAAAAGACTAAAAAAAATAAAATAATACTTTTAAAAATTTAAAGAGTAAAGTAAGAAAATTCTTACTGAGTTTTAGCTTTCCGTCATGCTTGCTATATGCTCAAACTCCACATCACAAGATCATCCATCACAATTAACAATCATAAATAATTAACAATCACAAAAATAATCAATCAAAATCAAGTCAATAAAGCATCATTTATAAATATTATAATTCAAAGTCTAATGGTTATTAATATAGTCAATTTGAGTCCTTTTGGTCAATTCCTCGCACAGGTCTATGTAAGTCCATATAATCCAGTCCTTGCATAGGTATAGTTCAGTCCATATGGGTCATAGTGATCTAAGTCCTTGCATAGGTATAGTCTAGTTCATATAGGTTATAAAAGTACAGGTCCTCGCATAGGTATGTTAGAGTTAGTTACATCAGATATTTAATTTAAAATTTGTTATAAATTTTAAGTTAAAGAGTTAATATTTTAAAGTAATAATATTATTAAATTTAAAAGGAGTAGGAGATTCCTCCCATTATTCTTATGTCTTTTGATATTATATTCTTATCCCACTCCCCTTTACCTCTTGTATACTAATTTGTTATTCAAAATCCGTGCGCTCCTCGTCTCCGAGTTCTAAAACATACCAATTTCATTTTAATATAGTTACAAGATGAAAATTAAGATTACCACTTAAAGCAGAAATGGTAAATTTTGAATAGCGAATAGTGAATAGTGAATAGTGAATAGTAAATTATGAATAGTATTAGTAAATAGTAAATAGTAAAATGTGAATAGTAATGGTAAATAGTAAATCATGAATAATACGGTAAATAGTAAATCATGAATAGTAACAGTAAATAGTAAAACGTGAATAATAAAGGTAAATAGAAACAATAAATAGTAATTTACTATTTTAATAGTAATTTACTATTGAAATAGTAATTGACTATTGAAATAGTATTTTACTATTCAGAATAGTAACTTAAATAATATTATTTCTAGTATAATAATAGATTTCTAAAAACGATATGAAAATAACCCTAAAAAATATAAAAGAGAGGTATTCTTACCTTAGAATTTTAGTAGAACCTTCTTCTAAAAAAAATTATTTCTCTCTCTTACTTCCACCACTATCTCACTAGCACTACTATATTAAGAATACTTAATCTGAAACTGTGAATTCTAAAGAAGAATTCCTTCGGTATTTATAAGAAGGAAAATTACCATGTATTGTATTATTTTAATATAAAAGTACTATGCATTTTTTGAAATTTCAAACCTGGTTACTGTACTTTTTTGAAAATTTCGTACATGCACTCATAGTAACTGTCGACAGAATTATTAAGCCAAATAGTAACCTTTCACTCGATATATTTTAAATATTCAAAATCAGTCCTTTTTGAAATTTAGCAATATTATATCAGTCCTCACTAATTTTATAATAAGTAATATAAAGTTTAAATTTTAAAAATCTAAAATTTTCTGTTAAAAAATTTATTGAAACATTCCTGATTTTTTTTACGATTGGTAAAAATCAAGATTTTTCTCAAACCGATCATTTTTAGATAAGTTTACTTGAAATAGATTTTAGAAAATTTTCTTATAATTTAACTTCACTTTCTTATAAATATTTTTAATTTTAAGTCACTTTATATGAATTTAAAATTATTTGAAAAATATTATTTTATTAAAATAATTCAAAATTTCCCAAAAAATTCCAAAAAATCATAAATAATACATAGATTAAAAAGTTCTAAAGAACCATAATTTAATTCCTTTAGAATTTTAATATAAAAATAAAAATAAGGGTGTTACAACTCTATTCCCCTTAGAAAAATTTGGTCCTTGAAATTTACATTATTCAGTAAAACAAATGGGGATGAGACCCTTTCATCTCAGTTTCTAGTTCCCATGTAGCATCTTCCCCTCTTGTTTCATTCCAAATGACCTTTACGAGTGGAATTGTCTTGTCCCTTAACTGTTTTATTCTTCTGTCAGCTATTTTGACAGGTGGTGCATCATATGTAAGATTATCTTTAACTTGTATGACGTCAGGTTCAATAACATGTGTAGGATCAGATATATACTTTCGTAAGTTTGACACGTGAAAAACATTATAGATATTAGAAAGAAAAGGTGGTAATACTATTTAGTAGGCAAGAGGACTAACTTTATGAATTATTTGATATGGACCAATAAATCTAGGAGTTAGTTTTTGAGATTTCATTGTCCGACCGACCCCTGTCGTAGGTGTGACTTTCAAGAATACATGATCGCCTTCTTGAAATTCGAGCGGCTTTCTTCTTTTGTCATAGTAACTTTTCTGCCTGCTCTGTGTTGCCTTCATCCTTTCCTAAACTATTTTGATTTTATCCGTGGTTTGTTGTACCAACTCTGGTCCTAACATCAAGTTTTCACCAGTCTCAAACCAATATAGCGGGGTCCTACATTTTCTTCCATATAATGCTTCAAAAGGTGTCATGCCAATGCTAGCATGGAAACTGTTATTGTAGGTAAACTCTATATATGGTAAGAATTGATTCCAACTTCCTTTATGCTCCAACACACAAGCTCGTAACAAGTCCTCTAGAGATTGGATTGTTCTTTCTGATTGTCCATCCGTCTGAGGATGATATGCTAAACTCAGATGTAGTCTTGTTCCTAAAGCCTTGTACAAGCTCTTCCAGAATTGTGATGTAAAATGAGGGTCTCGATCAGAAATGATACTTGAAGGAATTCCATGCAATCTCACAATCTCCTCAATGTATAATTTTGCCAGCTTTTCCATAGAGTAACGAATATTAATATGAATAAAGTGGGCAGATTTGGTTAATCTATCAACTATTACCCATATTGAATCATGTCCTAATGGAGTTTTAGGTAGAGAAGTCACAAAATCTATGGTAATGCTATCCCATTTCCATTCCAGTATTTCCATTGATTGTAGCATTCCAGGGGGTTTTTGGTGTTCTACTTTAACATTCTGGCAAATTAGACATGCAGCCACGTACTCTGCCACCGATTTCTTCATTCCAGGCCACCGAAATAACTTCTTCAAATCTTGATACATTTTAGTAGCTCTGGGATGAATGCTCATATAACTTTTGTGGCCTTCTTCCAGAATTACTTTCCTCAACTCCTCTTTGTCAGGGATATACACTCGATCCTTATACCTCAGCAATTGGTCATTTCTTACATTGAACTCGACTTCTTTTCCTTGTTTCAAGGGTTCTTTCTTCTCTTGCAGGAATTCATCCTCTCGTTGAGCCTCTAAAACTTGTCTTAGGAATTCACTTGTCACTTGCAATGCTCCTAATCTGTAGCTGTTAGCATTAACCTTTACTGCTAGGTTAAGATCTCTGAAGTTCTCTATCAATTCCAGCTCTTTAATCATCATTGTGGATGCATATAGAGACTTTCGACTCAAAGCATAAGCTACTATGTTTGCTTTTCCAGGATGGTATTGCAATTCAAAGTCGTAATCCTTTAAGAACTCCATCCATCTCCGTTGCCTCATGTTTAACTCCTTTTGGTCGAATAAATACTTGAGACTCTTATGATCACTAAACACATCGAATGTTGCACCGTATAGATAATGCCTCCAAATCTTTAAGGCAAAAACTACAGCGGCTAACTCTAAGTCATGGGTAGGATAATTAATCTCATGTTGCCTTAATTGGCGCGATGCATAGACTAAAACCTTCTTGTTTTGCATGAGTACACTTCCTAGTCCTTGCTTAGACGCATCACAGTAAACTTCAAAACTTAGATGTGGATCAGAGAGTACTAAGATCGGTGCAGAAGTAAGTCGATCTTTCAGCTCTTGGAAACTATTCTCGCATTGTGTCGTCCATACAAAAGGTTGTCCTTTCTATGTTAGCTTGGTCAGTGGGTATCCTAACTTTGAAAATCCTTCTATGAATCTCCTATAGTATCTAGCTAAGCCCAAGAAACTTCTAATCTCAGTGATTGTGGTTGGTCTCTCCCATTTTAAAACTGCCTCCACCTTGGAAGGGTCTACAGTTATTCCCCCTTGACTAATTACATGTCCTAAAAAGTTCACTTCTTCCAACCAGAATTCACACTTTGACAGCTTTGCATACAGTTGTTTCTTTTTCAGGATTTCCAACACAATCTTCAAGTGTTCAACATGTTCTCTGCTTTTAGAGTACACTAATATATCATCAATGAAGACCACTACAAATTTATCTAGATATGGATGAAAAATCCTATTCATGTAATCCATGAATACGGCTGGTGCATTAGTTACACCAAAAGGCATGACTAGATATTCGTAGTGGCCATAGCGTGTTCTAAAAGCAGTTTTTGGTACATTTTCTTTCTTTACCCTTATTTGATGGTATCCAGACCTCAAATCAATTTTGGAGAACACTGTGGCACCACGCAGCTGATCCATCAAGTCGTCAATCCTTGGTAGAGGATATCTGTTCTTGATTGTCACTTTGTTCAGTTGCCGATAATCTACACACAACCTCATGCTACCATCCTTTTTCTTAACCAATAACACTGGTGCACCCCAGGGGGATACACTGAGTCATATAAACTGCTTCTCTATTATCTCTTCAAGTTGTTTCTTTAACTTTGCTAATTCTAGAGGTGACATTCGGTATGGTGCAATTGAAATGGGTCCAACTCCAGGTACTAGATCAATGGTGAATTCCACATCTCTTTCTGGGGGTAAACCAGGGATATCTTCAGGAAAAACATCAGGAAATTCACACACAACCGTAAGATTTTTGATTTTTGACTCTTGCTATCCTTTCGTTGAAAGCAATAACATGAATCCTTGAGCCCCTCCTTTTAAAAAGGCACTCACTTGGTTGGCTGTTAGAAATCTCGAATCCTCAGGATTCAAATTCATTGGTTCTTTAAAAATTATGGTTTTATTATGACAATCTATTAGAACATGATTGTCAGACAACCAATCTAGCCCAATAATAACTTCTAAGCCAGAAAGGGGTAAACATAAAAGATTAGCCTTAAAGTCCCTACCATCTATGACAATAGGGCATTTCCAACAGGCTTTAGAAGTGACAATGGGATTGTTTCTAGGAGTATGTACAGATAAGTCAAATGGCAGTTCTATCACAGGTAATTTTAGTTTTCTACATAGTCATTGGCAATAAAGGAATGTGATGCACCTGAGTCATACATAACAGTTAAAGGAATCTTATTAATGATACACTTACCTTCCACCATGGAATCAGAATGAGATGCTTCTTCTCTAGTGATTGCAAAAACCTTTCCTTTTGACTTCGGCCTTCCGACTGCACTGTGCATGCCTCCTTGAGTATTTATGTTTGTACTTGCACCTTCAGGGTTTTCTCTCTTCATCTTTGGGCAATCCTTGATGTGATGACCTGGTTTGTTACACTTAAAGCAAAGATAAGTGTTTTTAGGATAATACCTTTTCAAATAGGGTCCTCCACAGATAAAACATTTAAAATTTGGTGTAGATGTCGGGTAATAGCTTCCAGTTGAAGCTTGGGGTCTGTTAGGAACAGATGCTCCTCCAAATCGGCGAAATGGCGCTTGGTAAGGCTTATTTCTCCTGAAGTCTATTCTTTGGTGATGGTGAGGTCCTCCACTTCTCATTTCTCCCGTCTTATGAAAGGGTTCACGACTTTTGGTCATTCTATCCTTATGATCCTCTTCAAAGATCCTGCAGCGATTTACCAATACAAAAAATTCATGGATTTCCTGCATTCGTATAGCTTCCTTAATTTCTGGCCGCAATCCATTTACAAACTTTGCACACCGATCACCTTCGTTAGTAGCATCATTATAATGAGAATGAAAATGAGATAGCTCTTCAAACCTGGATGCGTACTCTCCAACTGTCATATTTCCTTGGGTCAGTGACAGGAATTTGAATTGTCTTTTCTCTTTAACATCAGCTGGAAAGTATTTCTCCAGAAACATATCCTTGAAATGATCCCAAGTGATTTCCATATCGTTCACTTCGAATTGTCTACGCATGCTAACCCACCAATGTTCGGCATCCTCAGATAAGGCATAAGTAGCAAAGACTACCTTATCAGCTTCATTACATTGCAATGCTCAAAAGATCTTCTCTATCTCTCGAATCCAAGTTTGTGCTCCATCAGGGTTATATGCTCCCTTGAAATGAGGTGGATTGCATTTTTCGAAAAGGTCCAACCTTCTTAAGGCATCATTACCTTGACCTCCACGTGCTCCCATTGCATTGATTAAGCGTTCTACAACTCCAGCAAGATCGTTTCCGGCCATTAGTTTCCCGTTTCATAGTAACTGAGATTTGTCACATCAATCACAATTACTACTAAGTCAGATATTCTATTTTCTATTATTTACATAGAGTTTACAGATAAAGCAAGATAGAACTTTTCCCCAGGCCTATTGGATTAACTGCTCTGTTACCACTTTGTAACACCCTCTGTTACACCTTAATAAATTATAGAAAAATTCATAAATTTTTTTTAAAGATATGATAGTTAAAAAGAAACTATCGGAATAAATTACATACATTATTTCTAAAATACCTCATAAATATTATTAAAACTTTATAAAGCAATTGTACATTCATCCGAAGAAAATAAACATTAAACATTATAAGAAAGAGAGGAAACTCCATGGCCCAGAAGCAGTTACTTATTAACATTATTTATTCATTGGACCACGGTATTCATACCGAGCTCTCTTTCTACAACGTGCTATATTTACTGCCGAGATTCTTCGATCCTTCCCTCTGAACCATCAATTTAGAATATATGAAACAAAAACATGGAGAAAGGAGTGAGAAACATAATATAATATTCTCGAATAAGACATAAGCAACAAAGGGTTTTCATAAACCAATACATAATAATATCAGTCACAATCACATACACAATCAATTATGAATGCATGAATGTTATGTAATATCTTCATCATAACTTACCTATATATATATGGGCCCTCAAATTTTAATTTACACTGGGCCAACCAGGAGTTTATACTGTTCCATAAGTCTGGATAATAATAATATAAACAGCTCAACTGGTATGGAAACACTTAGAGACTAGTCAGATTGAGAAAGTTTTTATTGTGAAAGTACCCGACACTAGGGAGCTACCCCAGGTCCCCTGAAGCACCCTTTCACACCCTCTCATCCCAAGACTCGTAATTAAGCCTCCTCTAATGTATCCTCGATTTCTATAGTCTGTCCCCAGACAACAGACAATATCATTTTGTTTCACTTTAATGATTTATGATGCATGAACTACTCGCGTTATTAATTGGTTAAGACTTTTAGAAACTCAATTATTAAATACCTTAAAGGTTTACAACTTTATTTCAATAAACTGTACATTTTCTCAATTCTCTAAATTTCTGTCCCACTGAAATAAATTTGGTACAGTTTTCAATTCTCACCAAAATTGAGTTTCCAAGCCTTAAATATTTCAAAACTTATCATAGAAAACTTTACATATTTTTTTTCTCAAATTGAATCTTAACAATATCAAATTTAGAAATCTCAATTATTTCCAAATATCTTTAGTTATTAGGTTGGAACAAAATAATTTACTTTTGAAAATTTTATTTTACTTAAAGATAATAATCTTAAAAAAATACTTAAAATTATAAAATTTTTCTTTAATTCAAGAATTAATTAATTCAAGCTTTTTATAAATTAATTTTCATAAAATGACTTCTTTTGAAATAAATACTAGATTTTTAAAGATTAAAAGTAAAATCAATGGAAATAATTTCTAAGAAGAAATAAAAGACTAAAAAAATAAAATAATAATTTTAAAAATTTAAAGAGTAAAGTAAGAAAATTCTTACTGAGTTTTAGCTTTCCGTCATGCTTGCTATATGCTCAAACTCCACATCACAAGATCATCCATCACAATTAACAATCATTAATAATTAACAATCACAAAAATAATCAATCAAAATCAAGTCAATAAAGCATCATTTATAAATATTATAATTCAAAGTCTAATGGTTATTAATATAGTCAATTTGAGTCTTTTTGTTCAATTCCTCGCATAGGTCTACGTAAGTCCATATAATCCAGTCCTTACATAGGTATAGTTCAGTCCGTATGGGTCACAGTGGTCCAAGTCCTTGCATAGGTATAGTCCAGTTCATATAGGTTATAAAAGTACAGGTCCTTGCATAGGTATGTTAGAGTTAGTTACATCAGATATTTAATTTAAAATTTATTATAAATTTTAAGTTAAAAAGTTAATATTTTAAAGTAATAATATTATTAAATTTAAAAGGAGTAGGGGACTCCTCCCATTATTCTTATGTCTTTTCATATTATATTCTTATCTCACTCCCCCTTACCTCTTGTATACTGATTCGTTATTGAATTTTCGTGAGCGCCTCGTCTCCGAGTTCTAAAACATACCAATTTTATTTTTAATATAGTTACAAGATGAAAATTAAGATTATTACTTAAAGCAGAAATTGTAAATTTTGAATAGCGAATAGTGAATAGTGAATAGTAAATCATGAATAATAACAGTAAATAGTAAAACGTGAATAGTAACGGTAAATAGTAAATCATGAATAGTAACGGTAAATAGTAAAACATAAATAGTAAAGGTAAATAGTAACAGTAAATAGTAATTTACTATTTGAATAGTAATTTACTATTGAAATAGTAATTTACTATTGAAATAGTATTTTACTATTCAGACTAGTAACTTAAAATAATATTATTTCCAGTATAATAATAGATTTCTAAAAACGATATGAAAATAACCCTAAAAAATATAAAAGAGAGGTATTCTTACCTTAGAATTTTAGCAGAACCTTCTTCTAAAAAAATTTATTTCTCTCTCTTACTTCTACCACTATCTCACTAGCACTACTATATTAAGAAAACTTAATCTGAAACTGTGAATTCTAAAGAAGAATTTCTTCGGTATTTATAGGAAGGAAAATTATTATGCATTCTATTATTTTAATATAAAAGTACTGTACATTTTTTGAAATTTCAAACCTGGTTACTGTACATTTTTTGAAAATTTCGTACATGCACAGTATTTTGCATAGTAACTATCGGCGGAATTATTAAGCCAAATAGTAACCTTTCACTCGGTATATTTTAAATATTCAAAATCAGTCCTTTTTGAAATTTAGCGATATTATATCAGTCCTCACTAATTTTATAATAAGTAATATAAAGTTTAAATTTTAAAAATCTAAAATTTTCTGTTAGAAAAATTTATTGAAACATTCCTGATTTTTTTTACGATTGGTAAAAATCAAGATTTTTCTCAAACCGATCATTTTTAGATAAGTCTACTTGAAATAGATTTTAGAAAATTTTCTTATAATTTAACTTCACTTTCTTATAAATATTTTGAATTTTAAGTCACCTTATATGAATTTAAAATTATTTAAAAAATATTATTTTGTTAAAATAATTCAAAATTTCCAAAAAAAATTCCAAAAAATCATAAATAATACGTAGATTAGAAAGTTCTAAGGAACCATAATTTAATTCCTTTAGAATTTTAATATAAAAATAAAAATAGGGGTGTTACAAATCCCGGTAATTCATAACTAAGTAGTCAAAGTCATGACAGCTCCAGTCTAAAATTCATACCAAAATATTCCTATATATTTTCTATTATCTTATCTCTTTTATTGTTCCCATACCATATTGTAAAAAGAGGCAAATATTGAATATTTCATTATCACATGTTAACTAAAGAATCAAGCACCATAGATCAAATCTGGAATAAAAGGAAATAACTATATTACCTTATTATTCCACCATAAATTAACACCCATACTTAAATAATGTCAAGAAAGACTTCAGAATGGCCAATCTCTGATAATCCCTGCGATAACATTTTTCAAGTAGTAGGCTATAGAGTTCTAACTTATACTTCTACTTAACTTAAAGACTAGTTCCTTCTTATCTCTAACTTTTCTCCACTTGCTTCTTGTCATCTACTCCAATTGTAAAATTTCCTCCTCTATCTAGCATATAATCTTTTAGCTAACTTAACCATCAGAGAACACAACAGACTAGTAAGACCATACCCCAAGCTGATTTGGATTGAACTGCTCTGATAGCACTTTGTAACACCCCGTTATATACACGAGATATGTATATTGTTATTGCTTTTAAAAAACTTTAGAAAGATGTATATATATATATCATTTCTTATCTCGCGTATACAAGGACGTATATACATATGATTTTCTTTAAAATTTTGAAAGTAAAAAAAAGAATTGTCTTTCAATATTTGTCCATAATGACAAAATAAATTTATAAAAATCATAAGTGATAAAAGATTACAGTATCAAAGTTTAACATTCACCTTGTTACAATTATCCAACTTGATATCGTAATAAGGTGAACTAAAATTAAATTATACCTCTACTACGACTGTGATCAATCCTTTCCTAACCCTCGAACCATAGGTTTTTGGAATCCTAATCTTGCCATATCTCTTCACCCATCTGATTGAGGATAAGACAACTTTACCCTCTTGTAATTATGTCCTTTCATCTTGGACTGCTAGCTATATATCACATAGCATTTATTTTGGACATAGAAATTCAAACAAGAAGGAGTAAGAAACAAAATATAATATCTTACAGATAAGACATAAGCATAAGGGTTTTCACAAACTAATATAATAATATCAATCATAATCTCATACACAATCAATTATGAATATAGGGTTTCCTCATACATAACAATTATATTTTCATTCACAACCACCCACATAGAATGTCACAATCACATGAAAATGCTACTATATCATTCAGATTATGCATGTGGGCCCTTAAAGTTTTAATTTGCACTAGGCCAACTAGGAGTTTACACTATTTCATAATTCTGGATAACAATAACATAAATGCCTTCATGGCATATGAACAACTCAACTGGCATGGAAACACTTAGAGACTAGTCAGATTGAGAATGTTTTTATTGTGAAAGTACCCGACACTAGGGAGCGACCCCAGGTCACCTGAAGCACCCTTTCATCCCAAGGCTCGCAATTAAGCCTCCTCTAATGTATCCTCGGTTTCTATAATCCGTCCCCAGGCAATATCACATCTCGTTTCTCTTTAATGATTCATGATGCATGAACTACTCGTGTATTGAGTTGGTTAAGACTTTTAGAAACTCAAGTATAAATTATATCTTCGGGGCCTACAAATAACAACATAGCCACCCCAATAAACTATACATTTCCAAACTCTTAAATAAGTTCTGCCTCACGCAGAAGAATTTCAGTATAGTTTTTTTTATCACTCACAAATCATTATTATTGTGTTTTGAGTTTCAAAGTCTTAATATAGATTCCAAACCTTCTTTAAAGCATTTATAGGAAATTAATTTACTTTAGACATTCCATCTTTAATTATAATACTTGAAAAATATATAATAAAGCACTTTTGAAATTAAAACTCTTATTTTCAAAAGTTTAAAATGAAATATTATTGAAGTATCTTATTTCCATTTGAGAATCAAATATTTTCATATATATACATATATGAATATATATTATTTTCATAAAACAATTTCTTTTTCTTTTTCTTTTAACTAAAAATTTATTCTAAAATTTAATTAAATAATTTATTTTGAAAGATAAAAGTAAGTTATAGAAATTATATACTTATATTGAAAATTAATAAAAATTTCTTAACAATAATCTAAATAAACCTTGAGAATTTATTATAAATAATTTCTTTTAAAATAATACTTTAAAGAGTAAGGAATAGGCATATTTTTACTGAGTTTTAGCTTCCCTTCATGTTTGCTATATGCTCAAACTTCACATCACAAGATCATCAATCACCCATCAATCAAAATCAAGTATTGTAATATCATCTATCACAATCAAATATCATTAATCACTAATCTTATCAATCATAATCAAATCAAATAAATATCATAATTTAAAGTTTAATAGTTATTTAATTTAATAAACTTAATTTCAAATCCTTATAGTTCATTCCTCGCATGGGTCTATGTAACTCCATATAAGTCATGATACTCCAAGTTCTTGCATAGGTTTAGTTCAGTTCGTATAGGTTATAAAATTCTAGGTCCTTGCATAGGTATTTCAGAGTAAGTTACACAAGATACTTAATTTAAAATTTATTATTTTAAAATAATATTATTATTAAATTTAAAAGGAGTAGGGGACTCCTCCCATTATTCTTATGTCTTTTCATATTATATTTTTATCCCACTCCCCCTTACCTGGAACTGCTACCAAAATTGAATTCGCTTTGTGCCTCCGAGTTCTAAAAAAAATATTAATACTAATTTATTTCAGTATAGGCATACTATAAAAATTAAGATTACTATCAGAAATGATAAATAGTAATTATGCATAGTAATTGTAAATAGTAATGGTAAATAGTAAATTATCAATAGTAATGGTAAATAGTAATTTTTAAATAGTAATGATAAAAAGTAAATCATGAATAGTAATGTTAATAGTAAATTTTAAATAGTAATAGTAAATAATAAATCATAAATAGAAATGGTAAATAGTAAATTTTAAATAGTAACAGTAAATAGTAAATAATAGTAATAGTAAATGATAAATCGTAAATAGAAATGGTAAATAGTACATTTTGTATAGTAACGATAAATAGTAAATTTTGAATAGTAATGGTAAATAGTAAATTTTAAATAGTAATAGTAAATAGTAAATTTTGAATAGTAACAGTAACTAATAAATTTTGAATAACAATGGTAAATAATAAATTTTGAATAATAACAGTAAATGATAAAGTGTGAATAGTAACAGTAAATAGTGAATAGTAACAGTAAATCAAAAAAATAACATAGTGGTAATTTATTTTTACCGTAGTAACTTATTCATAATAGTACTAGTATATTAATGGTTTAAGAGTGCTAAAAAGAATAAACTAAATAATCATAAAAAGAATATAGAAGATATTATTACCTTACACTTTCGGTAGAATCTCTTTTTACCAAAAGAGTTTACTTCCCACTAATTTCTTAAACACTATCTCTCTTGATTCTCTCTCTAATTTTGGAGTGAAAATATTGTAAATGAGCCATCTATTTATAGGAAGAGAATTTTACTATTTAAGATTACTTAATTATTTATTTTACTATTCATGATGTAAGTATTAACCAACTGGTCACTATTCATGATGTAAGTATTTATCAACCAGTGACTACTCATGATGTAAGTATTTACCAATCGGTGACTATTCATGATGTAAGTTGAACTGGTCTGGACCGGGGTCTAGGATCCGGTGTGGGACCAGCCACAAGGATGCAGGTGTTTTTAGGGTTTGCACACCGGAATTGTGTATATCCGATGTATTAATCCGGTCTCTCAGTGGGAGAGGCCGATCTTGTTGTCCTGGAGATCCTTTACACCAACGATTCGCGTTGTAGGGGGGCGAAAGGTGGTGCCACCTGCGAAGATTCTCCGACGCTCAAGTTAGAAGAGTGTATGAACTGAATGAATACTCAAGCGTAGTAACAGTAAAGTGTGAGATAGAATAACGATACCATACATGTGTGTTGAAATATGCTACTTATAGTTGTACGTGAGAAAATGAGTCGTTGGATACAGGTGGGTCCCTCAGCTCTGATAGCGTGTATATTGTGTCAATCAAAGTGGCTCGACTTTCCGAATGTGTCAGGAGGGTAGGTCAATTATCAGAGTACGATCCTCTAGGGAGAGGAGAGGATAATCACCTTTTCCGCATAATCTGCTGACACGCCCACTTACTTTCTGAAGCCATTGATGTGACGTATTTTGCTACAAACAGTGTCTTCGTTGATAAGTTATCAGAGACTCTTCTCTTGCTGTGACTGAAAAGCCAACAGTTATATAAATGTCCTGTAAAAATGAACATAGAACCGATATGGAGAAAATGTATGATGCTGTCGTGGAGTGAGGGCGGATGACCAGACAACGGATATCCGGTGTGGTAACGTTGAATCTGGACACCGGTTTTCCTTATATGAGATCAGTCTGACGTCACAAGTATGGGGGCCGGTATCTAGACCGGATCATAAGTATTTACCAACCGATGATGTAAGCAATAAGTAAGCGATGGTGTCAACAGTGACATTTTGGTTATTTTTTCAAATATTAATTAAAAATATTCAAAAAATTCCAAAAAATCATAAATAATACATAGATCAAAAAGTTCTAAAGAACCATATTCTAATTCCTTCAAATTTTTATTTTAAAATTATAATAAGAGTTAAATCTTAAATATGTAAAAACATAAATATAAGAACATAAAATATAAATTGTGAATAATAAAGATATCAAAAATTCTTAATATAATTTTCTTAATTAGTAAATACTAATTAAGTCATTTTAAAATCTTTGTTAAATATACATATTTTATTTTATTATTATTTTATTTTATTTCAGAAAAATAATTAAATATAAGTACTAAAATTTTATAAAAATATTAATTAGTTAAAAAATCAACTAACTAATAGTAAGTATTTTCTCATGAAAGAGATATTAATATCTATCTTCTATTTGAGTAGAAAATAGGATGTTACAGAACCTACTTGACTAAATTAAATAATTGATGGGTCTATAATACTTAGAAAATTATTGTGGTTATGGTGGTATGGTTAAAATGATTTTTGGTGTTGAGGAAATAATTAATTGGACATGGCGTATATTATTAAACGGAGAAAATACGAGCCAAATGGAATTAAAAGAAAATGAAAATTTCCCTTTTCTCCCTTCTCATGACCGTGTGACTTATTCTTCACTTTTCTACTCTCTTTTGTCCATTGGACAAAGAGAAATATTGACCATTGGGAAAAGTATTGTGGGGCACCCTTTTGTCAAATGGTTAATGACCAATTTTGGTCATCTTTTCCTCCTTCTCTCCTCATCACCGTTGGCTTTCCTTCTTCTCCATACACTCTCATTTTTTCTTCTTAATCTTCTCCCATTCTCCACCAAAAATCGAACCACACTCCCCATGACCATTTCCCACTCAAATTTCTTGGTTTTCATGGATTCATGAGACATGGATGGCACCTTGGGGCCATGGTTGGGCCATTTTCCTCACCCTCTCCTCCATTTTCATTTTTGAAGAGCTTGTTGTGAGGTAAGGGTTTCTTGCCTCTTTATTGTTCTATTCATGGTTTTGTGATGATTAAGCTTGAAACATTAATGTTGGGTTGTATGGGTGATAAAGAAAATGTGGAAACCCCAGGCTTGAAACATTGGAAATATGATTTTTGAATATGGCTTGAAGTTGTATAATGGATGAGGGTGATTGAGTTTATGAGGATTCTTGGAAAATGGTGGATTGTAGAATGTTGTTGGAAAAATTGTAGAGAAACCCTAAGTATGGATATTTTGGGGGTTTTGGCCAAATTGATGAATTTGATAATTTTGGATGCTTTGGAATAATTTTATATGAGGAAACAAAATGTTAAAAGCATTAAAATTTAATGTTGATGCTGAGGAAAAATGTAAGCTAAGTTGATGTTATTTAAATGATGAATTATACATGTGAAACCCAAACCATAGGGTAGATGACCATTGGGAACATTGTGTGTTGTTTACATTGGTTGACACTTTGATAATGATAATATGCTTGTGATGGTGTATGAGAATTGATGGAATTGATGATTGTTAAATTGTGTGGAATCCTTAAGAGTTGATAATTTTGGGGCTTTTGGCTTAGAGGAAGAGATTAATGATTTTGTTGTCATGAAAATGATTTTGATATGTAAGAAGGATGAATGGAATGATTGGTCATGATTGTTAGGGTTATTGGGTTTTGATGAGGTTCCAATCTCAAAGTTTGAGAGATATATGTATATGAGGATAGGAGAATTAGAGGAGTTGATATTTGAGGTTGTTGAATTTTGATGAGGATTTGATGAGGACTTAGGCCATGATGTTGCCATGTGGAATTGTTGATTTTTGATGGCTTGAATGAAGCTAAGATGGCTTAAATGAATTTGAGTGACAATAATAGCAATTGGGTGATTTATATGATGATTTAGATGCCATGTTGATAAGGGATGTGATGTTGTTTTGGTTGGGTATGGTTAAACCTTTAGGATCTAGAAAATCTTGGTTTTGGGAAAGGAATTCCCGAAACCTAACACAAGTATGTGAATAGGTGTTTTAACAAGTCTAGGACTTGATATTGAACTCTAAAAGATGTTGTCGATTACTTAAATATGTGATGATGCCTTATGATGGCTCATTAATTTAGTGTACATATGTATATGTGGAATGTGTAGATGGTATCCCAGGAAATGTGGCGGAACGTTTGGAACGTACAGATCATTACGGTTCTTCTCTCAAGGTAGGAGAGAAGTTTACATTTCAATTGCATGAGTTGAATGATTGATGATGGATGTATATGATTATACTCATGCTTGTCTTGCCATGATTATATTGAAATAATGTGATGAATGATATGTTTGGCAAATTATTGGTTTTTGGAACCCATATATGTATATATATGAGATGATGATGAATGGCTAGTGGTCCCTTGATGGGAATGATGTGTTGTTGATGTATAACCCATGAGGAGTTGAAATATGTATGTATATAATTTGGGAATTTCATGTGGATGCATGGCTTAATTTGTAATTTAGCAGGCTTGATTTAGCCAAAAAGGGCTTGAAGTCCTATTGGAACATACCTTGATCTAGGAAATGAATTATGGGATGAGACTTGTTGGATCAAGTCACATTTATATTTGTGAATATAGATCCATAGAGAGTTTAGACCAAAAGTTAGCCAATTATAATTTGGTATGTCATGTAAAATGCCCAAAATATGCATAAAACTACCCTATAGCTTAGATTTTGATTAAGATGGAATTTGAGCTTGAAACTTTGCCACATAATTGATATTAGGGTAGGTAAGTTGGGTATAAAATTTCATGCAAATTGGAGTTGAATAGCCTAGTGAAAAGGGGTCCCAAAGTTGGCAAAAACATGAAAGCCAAAAAGCTACAGAATGGTACCTACAACAGTGAGATCCACGGCCAATGGGAATTTCCCACGGCCATTGGAATTGCCACTGTCAGGAATTTTCCAACTACTGCTTTTCTCTTGCTGTTTTTGGTCTGTTTGGGTATCTTAATGACATTTTTGGTCTCTGACTTCTTCATGAAAGTTGTAGATAATAATGTTGCGGAGGTGTGAAAATTAGCCTTACCTTAATTCTAGTTTTCTAACTCTAATTAGGCGTAAAACACCAGACCCACTGTTAACCAAGTGGCCTCAATTACTCAAGAGGGGGGGGGGGGGGTGAATTGAGTATTAAAAATTTTTGTAGGAATGCTTTTGAAATTAATTCTTTTTGTAATCAATTTGATAAATAAGAATAATACACAAAGGAGTAAGTAATAATATCAAATTAATTAGGAAGCTATTTTAGCACTTAGAAAGTAACAATTGATTTTAGCACAATTAATTCAAGAATATAACTAGGATTATTAAATAAATTAATCTAAATGATTAATAAAACAATTTATATACACTTTAAATTACCAAGCAAATTAAATCATAATAATAAAGGAGTTTAAGGAAAAAAGATTTGCAAACCGATATAACGAGTTCCACCACACCGGTGTACGTCTCGCCTTTAAGTAACCCACTTGAAGGATTTAACTATTGAGAATTTGAGATACACGTTTTGAGCAATTACAGCTTCTTAATGTCCTACACTCAAGAACTTAATCCTCACAAGCTAAGAGGGTAATCCACCCAATCTCACAATCTCTCAATTACAAGGTTGAAACCCAACCCCAAAACTCTCAGAATTTGTGTATGTGTTTTTACAAGTGTGACTCCCTCAATAGAGTGGATATACAAATTTTAATCACTTAAAAAATATTTTTCTCTTCTTAGAAAAGAATATGCAAGCTTAGCACTCAAGGAAATATTTTTCTCACAATGTAACTCTCAAAGATTTAATTGCAAAGAAAATGAAACAGAGAGTAATTTGCCAAGAATTGAAGAACAGAGAAGAAAGCTTAGTATTTTCATTGCTTGCTTGGTGTGTGTTTGGCCTTTAGCTTTTCTTCTATTTATAGGTAAGGGTGCACGGTATTTTTCCAATTTTTAATTCCCTCAGAAGCATAAATCCTCAAATTAATCCTTGATTTAGGTTCCTTGTTTCCTGGCACAAGTTTCCTGACCTTGAATTTGTAAATTAGCAGCTTGATTGATTGAATTTTGAGGCAGCCAGAGGTTCCCGTAATTCCTGCAAGTCTGTCAACATTCAAAATTTGAAATTCAAATTTACACTGAATGAATCTATTCATGAATCGATTCATCTAGTGTATTTGGGCTTTAATCAGCGTATAAATCCATTCATTTTGAATATGAATTGATTCACTGGGTAAATTACAACGTGTGAATCGATTCCCATTACATATGAATCGATTCATCCTTTCAAAATGAAGTTTCTAGGCAAATATGTTTTGTATGAATCGATTTACTGACACTATAAATCGATTCAAGTGCTAAAAATTCACTTCCTGGGCATTTCAAACGTGTGAATTGATTCAGGTATAGGGTGAATCGATTCATGCTTCCAATTTTGCAATCCTGGGCCTGTTTCAAATGTATGAATCGATTCAGCAGGGGAGTGAATCGATTCATCCTACTGATGCTCTATTTTCCATGTATTTGGTATTCCTTTTCACATGTTATTGCATATGGTCTTGCTGTCTTGGTCCTTAGGCATTTTGATGAATTTATTTCACTAAATTTAAGCCTCTGTCAATGCCTTGAATTATTCTTTTGGAGTTCATCATTTTTGCATTATCAAACATAATTAATTTTATCCGTAATTATTATGTTTGATCTTGAATCTTGTTTTTCATTATCAAAACCTGCTACAACATATAAACACACCCACTACATTGTAAAATTCCAATTTAAGAGGGTTTTGAACACAACTTTTTATGGTTATCAATTTGGGACTAATAGGAGATATTTATGACATTTCCCACTATTTTTAAGACTAATAATGAGCTTTTCTCATGTCTTAATGTTAAAATTTGTCATGAGCTTAATAGTATCCAAAACCCCTTTATTATGTAAAAATAAAAGATTGTATTAGGGGTATATGATGATGGTGTGTCTTGGTGGTATTTGATATTGATTTGAGACATTGGAAAACATGTATGTACCTATGGTATGTTATGAAAACATGAATGTATACTACTAATGATATGTTATGATGTTTGATAATGAAAAGTTAAATGATGTGGTTGTATGACACACCCTTGTATGATGATTAAGTCAATGAGGGATGATTGCATGACAACGTGTTTGTTATAAATCAACGAATCAGAGATGATGTCGATAATGGGTAATGATGGATGATTATTATTATTGGTGATTTGTTGAATACCATTGGGTTTGATAAAAGTGTGATCTTGTATGTGTGGTTTAAGATTGTATTGATGAATTGTTGTGATGCCACACTAGTGTATGAACAATGGTAATGATCAATAAGATGAAAATCCACTAAGAATTATATAGTGATGTTATTGATAAGCAAAGATGAATAAGTATGCTAAGCATACCTTTAATATGATGAAAGATTGACCAATGTTATTGATGTTTATAATGCCAATGTGAATGTTGCAAGTATTAACTTGCATGAATGATATATGTATGTTGAAATGAAATGCCACACATGAAACTTGAAACAATGGTTAAAACCAACAATGGTAAAATCCACTAAAGATTGTATGATGGTATTGGTGTTGATGATGATGATTGATGAGTGGCATGATAGGATGCATAGTGTGAGAATGCATTGATTGACATTTGCATCCATGGCATATCATACACTGTCTATGTGGAATGTTAGGGGTTCCACTAGGTGGGCCCAGTGGGAGGGCGATCCAGTGCACAGGTAAATTATTGTTGTTTCCCTAATGATTCTGGGAATCATGAAGCTACCCTTAGATTGGTGGCGAGGCACCCTATGTGGCAGGCACAGTGGGCGGGTGGCTCTATGATGAGCAAGTTACCTCGGTGTTCAATGGGGCACGACTATCTCGATGTGTGTTCAGGAGAGGCCTGTAGTACTTTTGGAAAGTGAGGCCATGTTGTTGATCCGCAAGTCATAGGGTGACTAGTGCTACAGATGGGCGATAGCGGTTTGGTACCAGTAAAATATGATGTTGAGCATGCATGAATTGAGATATAAGTGTACAATTTTACTACTGTAGTAGAGGCATAGTAGCACACCTATGCTTGACCCATAATTTGGTGTTTATTCCCATAGTCGGATCCGTATTTGTTGTTGTTGTCCCATTGTGCATATGCATTAGCCTAAAAGTATTTGCATATAGCATGGAGATATGCTGAAAGGTGATGATGATTGATGATAATTGAGATTGAGATATGATGATGATGAGAGGGGTAAATGAATACCTAAAAGACAACATGTAAAATATGAATACAATGAAAAGATATCAAATATGATGATGTTGTATGTGATGGCCCAATGTGATGAAGGGCTTGTTTGTCTATGGTTGTCGACAATGATATTGGCCCATTGTGGCATTGACAAATGATGTGTATATGTGTTACTTTGCTATGAGTTGATTGATAAATATGGTTTATGTATATTGGGATGAATGAATTATGATGATTATTGATTATTTTAGCAAAGCATACATGATGTTGATATACATATGCACATAATCTCAATTGTATTCATATTCGTGATTTGAAATGTATAACTGACTCTCCCATATTGTCCATTTTTAGCATTGATGCGGGAATATCATGGGATAAGGATATTTTAAAGTAAAGCTTTTGTGAAGGTAAAATAATGGTAATAGAATGCCTTGGCCGGTAGCTATTGTAATTACCGTATTGTGAATAAAACATATATTATAGCGTTGATAATCATTGATATCGATGGATGCGTTGTAAATGATAATATAAGTGGATAATGTATTGATATTTGGGGTATTGAATTCATACCCATTTGACGATTAAAATGATGTTGGTTATGTAGTCCATTTTGGGAATGTATAAGTGTTGATGATACATGATATTGAGATAGAATTGAATATGGTCAATTATGGAATATGGATATTGGAGATGTATGTTGCATGACCATATAAATATATATATATATATATATATATATTTTAGGCAATGCATGTGTATTACTTATGTGTAAGATGGATTGTGGTCCAATAGGCTTGTGTTGTATGCTTGCATGCTTTGCCGAGCCTTTTCTCATATCTTCATATATGGGACTAGGCGTGTGCCCTGTATACATATTCTTCTTCCATTGTAAACTCTGTTATTTTTTATACAATTATGGGCGATTTATTTTACGATCCAGTTATAGACTATCAAATCTCACTCTTCGGTCTTCTATGGTTCGAGTTTTGATGTAATCGTTGAGGTGTTTTGGAAATATTTCAAATACGAAAAATTTACTCACAGTTTTATTATTTAATTATCTTGATTACATCAAGATTCGGGTCCAGAAAATTGGGGTGTGACAGGCGGCGCCCTCGGGCCCAGGAGAGGGAGGATTGGGCCCCATGCTTTGACCCTCAGGGAGAGGGGGCAATGCATAAAGAGCATCAGTAGGCTCCTTATGCCGGCCATCTCTGACAGTAACTAATTTCCCTCTGTGACACCCATAGAACGGATCAAGCCCATACAAATTTAGCTTCACGGCGGGGTTGTGGTAAAAGACCTGACGAACAGGCATGCCGAAGGACTCATGTGCTACATTGGTATGGATTTTCAAAGCTTTATCTGCTGTAGTCATCGCAGAGGCAAGTTTCTTTCTCAGCCTAGTATTCTTCTTCTTCAATGACCCAGCTGTAGCACTCCCCTGCTTGAGTTCTTCAATTTGGGCAAGCAACTCTTTTTCCCTGGTGGCCCATTCTTCACTGTTTTTTATCCACCTGGTCTCCGCAGCTACGAGGTCGTCACTCAACTTGGTTGACTTTTCCTTTTCAAGCTTGAGCTCCTCCTTCAGCTGGGGGACTCTTTGTTTTCCTCCCTGAGTTTGGAAATAAGCCGCTCTAAGGATTTCATCAAAATGTTTAAGTCACTTATTTTAGCAGCTTGCTCCTTGTCCCGATCCCCCGTCTTCTGCAGTTCGTTCTCAGCTGTCTTTATGGCAGTTCTCTCCTTGGCAGCCCGAGCCTTCCATTTTTCAATATCAGCATTCAGTCTTTCAATTTCTTCAGCATTGTTTGCTGCGGTGCTTAATGATTCCAGGAGGCCCGAGAGCTCGGACAGCTTCCACCTACAGCCCTGCAAGCATTTGTTATCTCTGATGGTTCAAGTGTGGGCTTGAGGCGGTAGGAGTGTCGCGGGCATAGAACCTTTATATTAGAGATAAGGGGACAAGAAGGATGAGTTTGGAGGAGTATGAATAGGAGCAGGCAGTGAATTCGACCTTGTTGTGGGTTCAGAATCAGTAGAAACATCGATCTGGTGATCACCGCCTTACCCTTTGAGACGCCCCGCATGCCGGTTTCTTTCAAGGTTCTTTGTTTTTTCTTGGCAGGTTCAACAGATGGAAGTTTCTGGGCATCGACAGATTTCGCTGGTTCCCTCTTGTTCTTTTTTTTCTTTGCTGCTGGCTGCTCCTGTTGTTCCGCTTGCTGAGTTTCATCCTCCTCGGGGGCGTCCTTCAGCGTAACATCCTCACCCGTGTTCGAGGTGAGAGTAATGGTCTGGGTAACAACCTTAAATGAGTTCTTTTTGGCCTGAATGTCGTTTTCTTTAGAGGAGCAGTCATCCTCTATCAACATAGATTTTAGGTCATTCATAGCTTTGCAGGATCCTTTTATTACTTCTGCATAGGAAAGGAAAAGAGTATCAGTATTATAATAACATATATCAGATTCCACTAAAAAAGAAAAAAAAATTTTAAGGGTGGATTATTACTTAAATATTCATCTCTTAGGAAATTGGACCCTAAGAGACGTTTGCAGGAGAATTGCCCGACATCGGCAATATAAGCCTTTAAGGCGCCCCGGACCTCGATGGAGTACGGGGAGAGTTCACCCTCTTCCGTGTAGTAAGCCTGGCTGGCAAGCAAGAAGTGCTCGTGTGACCAGCTTGTTGGGAATTGGAGTATCCCTTTTTTATTTCACCAGAATACTGACTTGTTGGGTTGAACTATGATCCTCGTATAGAAGTGCTTGAACAACTTCTTGTAGATCTTCGCATCACTAAAGGATTTGAAGTTGATTATCTTTGAGTCATATCGAAAAGTGATGAACCCATGACCGCCCTTCTTGTTGGAACGGCAGACCACCTGGCAGTAGTAGAAGAGCATTGCCATGGTGGGTTTGAAGTTAAAATGACTCCCCAATACCTCGAGAGCATAGATGAGGCTCCATCCGTTGGGGTGTACTTGGGAAGAAGCGCACTCCAGGAATCTTAGCACGCCCATATCGAAGTTGTTGAGGGGGAAGCGGACCCTGAGATGCTGAAAGACAAAGTCGTGTATGTACGCAGACCTTTCGTCTGGCACACAGTGGCAGATTCTTTCCTCAGGATAAGGTGCCATAACCATGAATCTCTCTTTCAGCTTCTCCTCTGCATATACCTTGAACCGTGGGTACATCCATCCTCCGTCCTCTGTCCTCCCTAGCATGGATGGAGGCTATTTCTTTGAATTCATCTTTGACCCAGAAGTAGGGGTACATCTCGTTTAGCTTCTCCCAGTTCAGGTGATGTACCACGACGTTCATACACCCTTCCAGGTCGTAAGAATTGGAAAATTTCCACGCCCTTCAATTATAATCTCGTCTAGAGCATGGTTAAAGACGTCAGTACTATGATAAAAAGCGACGTCGTCAGAAAGAAACCAGTCCAAACTTAACTCGCTGTCAGAAGGGCCATTAGCCTCTAAGCCAGAGGAAGGTAAAGGGCGAGGCCTAGCCACTGGCCGCCTTGAGGAAGAGCTTTCCTCCCTTCCTGAACGGCGAGACTTGACACTGAAAGGACCCGTAGAAATCCTTCCGCCATGATAGTCAGCTGGTCTCTGAGGGTTACGCCCCCTTGTACGAGGGACCAGTAAGATTCTGCCTTGAACGCATGCTCGAGGGATTATAGAAATTGAAGAAGAAACTAAGAAAATAGAGAAAGGTGGTTACCTAAAGAGGGTTAT
The DNA here is from genome assembly GCA_037962975.1 of Clitoria ternatea. NCBI lineage: Eukaryota > Viridiplantae > Streptophyta > Magnoliopsida > Fabales > Fabaceae > Clitoria > Clitoria ternatea. The sequence continues at coordinate 14,802,421 of CM075672.1, read as the reverse complement.
GAGGTAAACTTCACGAAATCACAGCTACAGTCTTCTTTAGAAATTCGAGCAGAGTTTTCTTAAGGCGAAAGCAAGTGTGTTCCCAGAAAATGCTAAGTCCTCTATTTATAGTACTGAAGGGATGTAACTACCAGTCAGAAGAGGATGTCATTCACCAGGAAACACAACCCTTCAAGGATCAAATGGCACTGTCATTTCGAGGCCTCAAAGCGTAAAAGTTGTGTCGCTTGGCATAAAGGTGAAATCGAATGGGCCCAAAATTCAAAATTCTAGGCCCATTAACTTGCTTGTGATGGTTGATAAACCACATGACTGGAAATCATCATTACTCACGTGTTAATAGCCTTTAATGCTCATCATTGGAAGTGTTTTAATACATGGACGTTGCAAAACTTATAAATAGGAGTTACAAGTTCCAAAAACTCTTGAGATTCTCTTATAAGGTAAATCATTGTCTGAATTCATTCTTCACACTGTCAGAACAACATAAGGTATAACTGCCTTAGTCCGGTATTAGCGCCCACTAGAGAACAGGCTTAGCTTATATGAGCAACTTTGCCAGTCCCTCACACAAGCTAGGGGGCAGATGATCCGGTTTTGATATCGGTACCCAGGGTAGTGATGTAATTTCATCTGACCTCATTGTGCTACCGGTCTCATAGGTACATCTCCGAACTGTAAGCTCGTGTGAGATGCTCTCCATATCGGTATGCCCAGGTTAACATCTCGCACACTGGAAGCATCCATGTCAACCGATAGAAGGTACAAGGTATAGCCGCAAGGGGGATTCGCAGGAGACACGACTCTCCTCTCATCATGTGTCAGAACCATACACTAAGCAGTGTACTATTTGTCCCCTGGCTAAACCTGACGATTCATTCTCCATACTCGCCTATAAATAGGTAAATCTCATACGTAAAAAAAGGTTACGTTATTCTTACTCTCTATACACTGTTCTATTGCTTGAGCTCTCTTAACTTGAATTCTCATTCTAGTTACTAACTTGAGCGTCGGAGAATCTTTGCAGGTGACACCACTTTTCGCCCCTCTTCAACACGAAAGCTTGATGAGAAGGATCTCCTGGACAACAAGACCGGTTTCTCCCACTGAGACACCGGATTAGAATACCAGATACCCACTATACCAGTGTATAAATTCTCTTATCATTGACTTTTGTGGCTGGTCCCCATTCCGGACCTTAGACCCCGGATCAGACTAGTTCAAAACGCTTAAACATCACCCATTTTTAGTTTTTTGTGCGTAACTTTCTCTACCGATGTCAGAATTGAGTAATTCTTATCTCGGTAGACTCATAACAAAATTCCCTATAATTCTCATGAAGATACCAAGAGCCAATTCTTAACATATTTTTTGATTAATTACCTCTTTTCAGCTATTAAAAATCTAGAGTGTTCGGAGCACCTTTCCTTGGTTCGGGCATAACTTTTTCTATGGTTATCAGAATTGCCCATTCTTTAGCTCATTTCAAAGAGCAAAGAAAATCTACAACTTTAATGTTCATTGCTTTCCCAAATCTGAGCCTAACAATCCATAAAATATTTATCAAGTTTCCTTAAAAACTATACCTAAAATTTTCATCAAGTACCAATTAATTGATTAACCGACTAGACGACCCTTTTCCCTATATAGAAAATGCTCTATCTAGAATTTTCATCAACTTTAACTTTCACTCTATCTAGAAAATGCTCTCCTTTTTCTCTCTTTTTCTCTTGTGCTCGATCACCACCTCCACCTTCCATCGCTACGCCAACCACCACCCTCTACCGTTCTCTTCTCTTTCTTTCTTCTCCCTTGCATACCATGATCACCACACCACCAAACAGTCATGCTTCTCTTCTCCTCCAAGCCCTTACCACGAGCCACCACATCACCATTACTTGTACCACCCACGGCCACCACCCCATTTTCTTCTAGTTTTCTTCTTTTTCACCTCACGACAAGCACCACCACCTCACGACCAACACCACTACCTCACGGCCAGCCCCTCTATCTCACGGCCACCATCCTCCGTCGTACCACCTTCCTCCTCCATATCCACCATTACCACCATACCGTAACGATCTCCCTATTCCTCCGATGGTCATTCATGTAGCCTTCGAGTAGGTACTAATGCCCGCCGCACGTTGTCCGACACCAACAGACTAAGTTCCAAGCTCTCAGGGTCCCGGATCACCCTTCTTTCCCTTGGCAACCACATGATCATAAGGTAAAGGGGGAACCATCCACTTAAACTCTTCTTAGTTAAGTTGAAATAATTTTTGTAGTCTCTACTTATGTTTTCGTGTAAAGTTCTGCCAATTTTTGTGAATTCTACGGTGAGATTCTGCCACTTCCTGTAAGCTATGCAAATGACTCAATGATATTCTACCAATTTCTGTAAGTCCTGCCATTATGCATGTATGGTTTACGTAAGCTTCGAAAATCCTGGCATCGTTCTTGTGAATCCTGCCTAAGTTCAGGAAGTTCGCCGATAGTTCTGCATATTTTAAGAGTTCACTGTTATTTCTGCCAATAATTATTTTATCTTGATAACGATCAAAAAGTTTTATTCTCGTGATGCTGACTAAATTAAAAATAAATTATAGTCGAATATTATAAAAGAAAAAGAGAAAAATAAATAACCATAATAACGTAAGATTAATAAAAAGAATAATAAATATAATTTATAACTAGAAGAGAAAATAAGGAACACATTCACACATGCTTTTCGAAAATATATTAGTCAGATGAAAATCAGATTTTTCTTAACTATAAAAGATAAATAATAAAATAAGAATTTTAATTAATGGAAGGAATATTTTTATGGTTAATAATACTAAGACAAAATAGATTAAAAGTAAAGTGTTAATCGTGTAGAAATTATAATTTTCTTGGTTAGAAAAGGTAAACAATAAAAATGTAATTGATAAAAGGAATATTTTGTAATTAAGTGAAAGAAAAATGAATAAGTGCATTGGTCATGCATCATATGCATATGATTTTGGTGAAAGACCGTGATGAAAACTAGAGCATAAGTGAAGGGTATACCGGAGGACACTCGTGTTCGATCCCTAGGGAAGATCTTGGGAGTACCATCGGGTCGGAACCCCAATGGCTCGAGGGTAGCTCCCCGAGATCGGGCATTACCGATACAAGCCTAGTGTACTTCAACTAAAGACAGAGTGTAACTAGGATCATGCAGAGCTAAATGTAACATTCTTGGTATTTTAATAAAAATTATGTGAGTGGAAAATATTAGCCAATGTTTTAAAGACTTATTTAATATTTGATCTGCCTTGACCGAGGTCAAGGAATCCAGTGTTGGGCCGGTCTCAATCGTGAGGACCAAACGGTGTTGAAGATCGGTTGTGCTGGGAAGAACGGATAAAGATGTGCTGTCCTGTGGCTGACGCTCATCCGGTGTGCCTGGAGTGGTCTTGGATTAATCGGTGTGAGGAGAACGCCTAGCTTGGAATCATAATGCGGATCGACCTCTTGGATGGTGGAGGCATGCGAATGTGCATAACAAAGAGGTGGGAATGAATGAAGTATCCGACCTCTCAGAAGATGGCTCAGATTACTGAGGTGTGGACCCTACGCTTGGACACCGGTTGGACGGTATCCATCTCGGGTCGATATTCTTACGAAGTAACAGGCAACTACAAATAAGTAAACATGGAGAAAGCAAATAAGCATAGTGGGTCGGAATTTATAAAAGAATCCAATGAGATGAAATTGATCAAAAACTTATAATGAGAATGTAAACAAAATAGGGAAAAGGCTTTCTTGCCCTTGAACCTTATATAAAAAGGAAATTCCTTCTCTCTCTCTCTCCATTATTTATAAATCACTTTCTCTTCTTAATCTGTTCTCTTCCTCCTTCGTCTTCTCTCCTCTCGTTGCTGAATTGCATGTACCAAGGGAGGACTCCATTCGTGTGAAAGCTTCAATCAAACCTCATTCCTATGATGGTGGCCTCAAGGTGAGTCCACTGATCTGTTTTATTATGGCTCCTTATCCCTTTCATTTCTCTGGTAGCCAAGGGCCATGCATGGCTATATTCGAGCCCGTTCTCCACTCCTTAGGTGAGTATGAGCTTAAATGTGGCTTAAGAGCTGAGGGGTTGAGTTAATGGGTGTTGTATTCTGACCCGTAGGTGGTAGATTAGACAACGAAAGGTAGAGTGACGGGCCTGAGACTACGAATCCAGTACTCAGAGGAAGGGATCGACACCGAGAGCAGATCATCAAAGCGTGGAATCGAGGTAAGGGGGGTGTTCGGGTTATGATTAATTAGAATAGGATCTATTTCCTATCTGAGCCACTAAAAAGTACGAGTAAGGTAAGAAAGTATGCTCGAATATTGTGGTGTACCTATGTTATGCTTGTGTAGCCGTATATATATATGTATATCGATCAGCGGAAGATCGGGTGTGTAGTGGAGTTAACCTTGTCATGAGCTAGGTATATTTAATGCTGAGAGAATGTGGATCATTTATGTTTGGATGTATGTGTGTATACCTTGCAATAGCATGAAATACGTAATGCTAGAGATAATCAGTATGTTATATTGAAGGGCTTGACGAGTCGGTCGCCTTACGCTGTGAGCACGAGTCAGTTTCTGACAGTGCAAGCGATAATTAGAATGATATGTTTATGCTTATGTGATTGAATGTGATTATGTGGTGGAGGACGACCAACGGTATGAACTACCCTGTTTTGGCTTCAGTGGTCAAGTCGGACCCAGTTAAGCTACCCAGAGGTCTTTGACCCAGTGGTTGAAAGGGGATCCAAGTCGGGCTCGGTGAAACAAGTCGGGTTCACAGGATGTCAATTCGGACTCCCAGCTGAAGGTCGATCCTTTTAGTATCTGGATACTAGGTGTCAAATTTTATATGAGAGTCAGTTGTGATGATTGATGAATTATTGGTTGTGATGTGCATAATTGCTGAGTGACATTTGTTACATTTGCCAAGTAAAATTATTAATATTGCCGGGTGACTTATGTTATGTTTCCGGGTGAAGTTTGTCATATTGGCCGAGCGTGATTGATAAAGTCATAAGAATGCAGCTGGATGGAGCTTATTTATATTTATAACTTGTTGATTTTGTTCTATGTTAATTATGATGCCAAACACTCACCCTTGCTGCTGTTTTTAATTTAGTAACTAGTGACAGGGAGGAAGCCGGACCCATGGAGCCACGCCAAGGGGGAGATCGATGCCAAGGCCCGAATGATTTTGAGTAGCTGTTGAATATAACTATGTATAAGGAATTTTCCAAGCGTGTAATGTTGCCTGTATGCTGACTTAAATTAAATCTGGTGTGAAATGACATTATGTTGTGCTTAGTTTATGTTTTCACAAGTTTGTCGTGACAGAATTTTACCGAGTGAGACTTACCCGAGTCGATTCATCCATGGTTGAGTGGGGGCCCGCCAGCTTAATGTTTGCTTGCCACTAGGTGAAGTTTACACCCATGTCCGAGTGAGATTGGTTGGGAGAGAGTTCCGAGTGATGAGGATTTGGGGGTGTCCGAGTGAAAATCTGAGCTCCTCTCAAGGAAAGTAAGAGTAGGGTATTCACCGAGTGAAGGCATTCGGAGAGTCTATAACCGAGTGGTGGAGGTTAAATTATCGACGTAAGAGTTGGGACCTAGCGAAATTGTCTGGGTAAAGAGTAGCAAAGAGTCAAGTGAGGAATGTACGAGTAACTAGAAGTTGAGCGTTTCCCCGAGTGAAACCCTTGAGCCGAGTGAAACATTTTGCCGAGTGAAATCCCATGTGGGTCCGTGTGTGCGTTTGTTCACCCAGTCTCTAGGTGTGGCATTCGCTCAAGCGTCTCGCTACCTCGCTTAGGAAAGGAATGTGTCTCTCGCTCAAGCGGATTTGGCTTCGCTTCAGCGAAGACTTTTGATCTCGCTCAAGCGAATCCGGTTTTGCTCAAGCGAGTGGGCTTTGACTTCATATTTCTCTTCTTACGTACTTTAACTAAAATTCTTTTTCTTATTTTATTTAATTTAATTAATTAAATCGCTACCGTTTATTACTTTAAATACGTGTATTGAAAAATTAGATAGCATTTTGAAACAGGGCTTGGTTAATTATTTGTAAACGCAAAAAATTTATTGTAAAGTTAATCCAATGAATATAAACATATGTAAAATGACCTAGGACGTTACACTAAATCTCGTTGTAAAGTGATCACGAATTCCTATAGTGAATAGGACATGCGTGTCCTTGATACCCTTATATTGCAGGGACTTAGTGATTTTCAACCATTCTAGCATTGATATTCCTCCCAACTGTGGTTATGGAGATGAATTAAGAATGATGTGATTTTAGGCCCATATGCATTATAATGATAAAACTAACAAGGAATGAATGATAAAACACCTGCACTTATGCATAACATTATGTTTGACTAACCCCTTATCTGATATGTTATGAGGTTGTATTTATATGATTGTGATGATAGAAACTTGTATATGTTGATATGATGGTGATAAGGTCGAATATTGGAAATTACAATGGATCTCGCTCAAGCGAATCCAGTTTCACTCAAGCGAGTGGGCTTTGACTTCATATTTCTCTTCTTACGTACTTTAACTAAAATTCTTTTTCTTATTTAATTTAATTTAATTAATTAAATCGCTACTGTTTATTACTTTAAATACGTGTGTTGAAAAATTAGATAGCATTTTGAAACAGGGCTTGATTAATTATTTATAAACGCGAAAAAGTTATTGTAAAGTTAATCTAATGAATATAAACATATGTAAAATGACCTAGGACGTTACATTTGGTATCAGAGCGGTTCTTTCTAGAGCTGGGTGCATGGGTTAATTCAGTGATTGTATGAGTCTGGTGAGGGCTGGTTGCATTCAATTGTGTTGTGTTTTGCTTGTACAGCTTGGCATCATTCCCTTGGCACTCCATCGGCATGGCATTCTGTATGTGTGAGGTAAATTTCTGACTCCCTGACTGACATTGGTTATTGATGGTGATGTGTTTGCTCATTGTAGAATTACAATATGACTGAAGGAACTAGTTCCGGTGGAGGGGACGATTTCTTCTCCAAGTTTACCCAGTTGATGAGTAGGACCGAGTCCGGTCCCCCTCTAGATAAATTCCTAAAAAGGAATCCCCCGGCTTACAAAGGAGCACACGATTATGACGGGGCATACATTTGGGTCAGGGACATAGAGTAGGTCTTTGAATACTTCGAGTGCTCGGAAAAGCAAAAAGTTTTGTTTGCTACCTATCAATTAAAGGACGAGGCTAGAGTATGGTGGTCTCGGATGAAGGTCCAGATGAACACGGCAAATGAGCCGCTAGTGTGGGCAAATTTTCGAAGGAGATTCCTTGTTAAGTACTTCCCGGATAACTACAAAATCCGGAAGGAAATGGAATTCCTAAAGTTGGAGCAGGGCCGAATGACTGTGGCCGAGTACACCAGTAAGTTTGACGTGCTGTGTGATTTTTACCATCCTTTTTCATTGGAAGGGACTGACGGCAGCAAGTGTGCTAAATAAGAGGCTGGATTACGGATTGAACTCCGTAGTGTAGTTGTACCTATGGAGATTCGGGATTACCCGACCTTGGTGAACAAAGCTAGACTGACTGAAGAGGTGCAGTTACAAAGGATGTCCCAGCCGAGAGACAAGAAGCCAATGAAAGCAAAGGGCTTCAACTTTAAGAAGATGGGCCAATTCTTTCGGGGTGGCAAGTCTTCTGCTACTTCTTCATCTTCTTCCGGTCAGGGCTCTACTGGCCGATCGGGAAATCTCTCTGGTAGCCGTGCGTGCTCCAATTGTGGCCAGGAAGGCCATATTTCAAAACACTGTCTAGTGAATCAGATTGTATGCTTTCAGTGTGGACAGCCGGGGCACCTCAGGCCCGATTGCCCACAGAGGCAGCAGCAGAGAAGGCCAGGCAATCGAACCAACCCTTCTGGGACTCGGGGTGCCAATTTTCAGAGGGGAGGCAGGCATGGTGCTGGCCGCGGAGGTCAGCAATCGGGAAGATCTGATGCCCAGTCCAATGATGCCCAGAATGCTATGACCGGGCGGGTGTTCGCGTTTGACGCCTCGGAAGCCACGAGGAATGACATCTTAGTGCAGGGTAAGTGCCTCATCTGTGGCTATCTTGTTGATGTAATTTATGATTCGGGCACGACCCATTCATTTATTTCCGAGGGTTCTGTGCGACGGCTTGGTTTGCCGATCGGTTTAATGGAGAATGCCCTTATTGTTTCCACTCCAACTGGTTCCACTTTTCATACGACCACCGTGTGTAGAGATATGCCGATGCAAATTGAAGACCGTACTTTTCGGGTGGACTTTATCTGTATGCCGTTGAGGAACTTAGATGTTATTCTAGGTCTCGACTGGCTAGCTGCTAATCATGTGATGGTCGACTGTTATCGGAAGAGTATTGTTTTCTCTCGGGAACTTGACGCGAAGGATGTGGTGAGTGATGTCTCAGCCATATATGTTATTTTATTTGCTTTGCAGGGTCGGTATAGCCTTCTACCGAGTGACATTCCGATTGTTTGCGAATTCCCTGATGTTTTCCCGGAAGAAATTCTGGAGTTGCCTCCCAGTTGGGAGATTGATTTCTCTATTGACTTAATTCCCGGGGCAGAACCTGTGTCCCGAGCGCCATATAGAATGTCTTCGGTGGAGTTGGCTGAGGTAAAGAAACAAGTAAATGAATTGCTGGAAAAGGGCTTTATCCGACTGAGTGCTTCACCATGGGGCGCTCCGGTGTTACTGGTAAAGAAGAAGGACGGTAGCATGCGAATATGCATCGACTACCGATAGCTGAATAAATTGACGATTAAAAATAAATATCCATTGCCTCGGATTGATGACTTGCTGGACCAACTGAGAGGCGCTGTTGTGTTCTCTAAAATCGATTTAAGGTTGGGATACCACCAGATCCGAGTGAAGTCAGAAGATATTCCGAAGAAGGCGTTTCGGAGTCGGTATGGGCACTTCAAGTACATTGTAATGCCTTTTGGAGTGATGAATTCCCCCGCCATCTTCATGGACTATATGAATCGGATTTTTTAACCATACTTGGATCAGTTTGTGGTGGTATTCATTGATGACATTTTGGTATATTTGAGGTCGGTTGAAGAGCATGCTCAACACCTTTAGATCGTTCTACAGATACTCTGAGAGAAAAAGCTGTATACTAAACTATCTAAGTGTGATTTTTGGGAAAGTAGTGTGTAATTCCTAGGACATGTAATTTCCTAAGAGGGTGTCTCGGTTGATCCGACAAAAATTGAGGCGGTTATGGCTTAGGAAAGACCAAGGTCGGTAACGGAAATCAGAAGTTTTCTCGGGTTAGCTAGATACTATCGACGTTTTATTGAAGGGTTCTCTCGGATAGCACTCCCTCTGACTCGGTTGACAAGGAAAGAGAGCCCTTTTGTGTGGTCGGAGAAGTGCGAGTTGAGTTTTCAGACTCTCAAACGGTGTTTGACGACTGCCCCGGTGCTTGCATTGCCTGATGTATCACGGGAATTTGTGGTGTATTGTGATGCATCCAAGTTTGGTTTGGGATGTGTGCTGATGCAATCCGACCGGGTGATTGCCTATGCTTCCAAGCAATTGAGGCCCCACGAATCGACTTATCCAACCCATGATCTGGAATTGGCAGCAGTAGTATATGCATTGAAAATTTGGCATCACTACCTATATGGATCCTGTTTTGTGGTGTTCAGTGAGCACAAAAGCTTGGAATATTTATTCGATCAAAAAGAGCTAAACATGAGGCAGAGAAGGTGGATGGAGTACTTGAAAGATTATGACTTCGATTTGAGGTATCACCCGGGTAAGGCGAATATTGTGGCCGATGCACTGAGCAGGAAGGTGGTGCACGCGGCTTATCTGATGGGCAGAGAGCAGGAACTGCTGGAGAGCTTTAGGAATATGAATATTAGAGTTATTATGGACGCCCCAAACCGAATGACGGTCGGAATGTTAAGGATCTCTAACGAATTTCTAGAGTCTCTTATTGCAGCTCAGAAAGACGATGAGGAGTTGCTGAAAATGATTGACACCCAGGCTCGAGGCAAGGGTATGGAGTTAACTCGGGGCGATGATGGAATATGGAGATTTCGGAACCGGGTGGTGGTGCCTGCACATGGAGATTTCAGGCAAGCTGTGCTAGCCGAGGCACATAGAAGCTCCCTGAGTATTCATCCTGGTGTGACAAAAATGTATCATGACTTGAAGAAGGAATTCTCATGGCCGGGCATGAAGAAAGCAATCACTGAATACGTAAGGACCTGCGTGATATGCCAAAAGTGTAAGGTCGAACATCAACGACCCCCAGGTTTGCTTTAGCCCCCAGAAATTCCGATCTGGAAGTGGGAAAGCATCACCAAGGACTTCATATCCAGGCTACCTCGCACCCGAACCAGGTGCAACGTGATTTGGGTAATTGTTGACCGACTAACCAAGAGCGCCCACTTCCTGGCGATGAATATGAAATGGTCACTGGACCGATTGGCTAAGTTGTATGTTGCTGAGATTGTACGACTGCACGGTGTACCCTCAAGCATTATTTCTGATCGGGATCCCCGATTTACTTCAAGATTTTGGGGAAGCTTGCAACAAGAACTGGGTATTGAGCTCAGGTTGAGCTCGGTGTACCATCCCCAGACCGATGGCCAGTCGGAACGAACAATACAGACTCTCGAGGATATGCTGAGGGCATGTGTGTTAGAGCAGGGTGGATCATGGGAAAAATACTTTCCCTTGGTGGAGTTTGCATATAATAACAGTTATCATAGCAGCATTGGGATGGCTCCCTATGAAGCCCTTTACGGTCATAAATGCCGTACTCTATTATGCTGGAATGAGAATGACGATGCCATTCATCTGGGGCCGAGCTGATTCAGGAGATGAACGAACAAGTTGCTTTAATCCGAGAGAAGATAAAGATTACCCAAGACCGACAAAAGAGCTATTACGACAATCGGCATACGCCGCTTGAGTTTCAAGTGGGCGATTGGGTGTTTTTGAGGATTTCACCAACTAAGGGTGTAGGTCGGATTTTGAAGAGCCAAAAGCTTAATCCAAAATACATTGGACCCTACCAAATACTGGAGCGGATCGGTGAAGTTGCTTACCGACTGGATCTTCCCCAGTCGTTGACTAACATTCACAATGTGTTTCACGTATCTCAGCTTCGCGCCTACATTCTGTGTGACACAATGATTGTACCGAGTGACTCCATTGAATTGAAAGAAAACTTGACGGTGGAAGCTATACCAATCAGAATTGAGGAGTATCAAACGAAATGGTTAAGGAGCAAGGAGGTGTCATTGGTGAAGGTGAAATGGCAGAATTTGAATTGGATAAACTACACTTGGGAATTAGAATCGGATATGAGGAGGATGTACCCCCATCTTTTTCAATCGGGACACTGATTCCGGGGACGAAATCCCCTTTTTTTTAGGGGGGTAGATGTAACATTCTTGGTATTTTAATAAAAATTATGTGAGTGGAAAATATTAGCCAATGTTTTAAAGACTTATTTAATATTTGATCTGCCTTGACCGAGGTCAAGGAATCCAGTGTTGGGCCGGTCTCGATCGTGAGGACCAAACGGTGTTGAAGATCGGTTGTGCTGGGAAGAACGGACAAAGATGTGCTGTCCTGTGGCTGACGCTCATCCGGTGTTCCTAGAGTGGTCTTGGATTAACCGGTGTGAGGAGAACGCCTAGCTCGGAATCATAATCTGGATCGACCTCTTGGATGGTGGAGGCATGCGGATGTGCATAACAAAGAGGTGGGGACGGATGAAGTTTCCGACCTCTCAGAAGATGACTCGGATTACTGAGGTGTGGACCCTACGCTTGGACACCGGTTGGACGGTATCCAGCTCGGGTCGATATTCTTACGAAGTAACAGGCAACTACAAATAAGTAAACATGGAGAAAGCAAATAAGCATAGTGGGTCGGAATTTATAAAAGAATCCAATGAGATGAAATTGATCAAAAACTTTTAATGAGAATGTAAACAAAATAAGGAAAAGGCTGTCTTGCCCCTGAACCTTATATAAAAAGGAAATTCCCTCTCTCTCTCTCCATTATTTATAAATCACTTTCTCTTCTTAATCTGTTCTCCTCCTCCTTCGTCTTCTCTCCTCTCGTTGCTGAATTGCATGTACCAAGGGAGGACTCCATTCGTGTGAAAGCTTCAATCGAACCTCATTCCCATGATCGTGGCCTCAAGGTGAGTCCACTGATCTGTTTTATTGTGGCTCCTTATCCCTTTTGTTTCTCTGGTAGCCAAGGGCCATGCATGGCTATATTCGAGCCCGTTCTCCACTCCTTAGGTGAGTATGAGCTTAAATGTGGCTTAAGAGCTAAGGGGTTGAGTTAATGGGTGTTGTATTCTGACCCATAGGTGGTAGATTAGACAGCGAAAGGCAGAGTGACGGGCCTGAGACTGCGAATCCAGTACTCAGAGGAAGGGATCGACACCGAGAGCAGATCATCGAAGCGTGGAATCGAGGTAAGGGGGTGTTCGGGTTATGATTAATTAGAATAGGATCTGTTTCCTATCTGAGCTACTGAACAGTACGAGTAAGGTAAGAAAGAGTGCTCGAATATTGTGGTGTACCTATGTTGTGCATGTGTAGCCGTATATATATATATATATATATGTATATCGATCAGCGGAAGATCGGGTGTGTAGTGGAGTTAACCTTGTCATAAGCTGGGTATATTTAATGCTGAGAGAATGTGGATTATTTATGTGTGGATGTATGTGTGTATACCTTGCAATAGCATGAAATACGTAATGCTAGAGATAATCAGTATGTTACATTGAAGGGCTTGACGAGTCGGTCGCCTTAAGCTGTGAGCACTGGTCAGTTTCGGACAGTTGCAAGCGATAATCAGAATGATATGTTTATGCTTATGTGATTGAATATGATTATGTGGTGGAGGACGACCAACGGTATGAACTACCCTGTTTTGGCTTCAGTGGTCAAGTCGGACCCAGTTAAGCTACCCAGAGGTCTTTGACCCAGTGGTTGAAAGGGGAGCCAAATCGGGCTCGGTGAAGCAAGTCGGGTTCAGGGGATGTCAAGTCGGACTCCCAGCTGAAGGTCAATCCTTTTAGTATCCGGATACTAGGTGTCATATTTTATATGAGAGTCAGTTGTGATGATTGATGAATTATTGGTTGTGATGTGCATAATTGCTGAGTGACATTTGTTATATTTGCCGAGTAAAATTATTAATATTGCCGGGTGACTTATGTTATATTTCTGGGTGAAGTTTGTCATATTGGCCGAGCGTGATTTATAAAGTCATGAGAATGCAGCTGGACGGAGCTTATTTATATTTATAACTTGTTGATTTTGTTCTATGTTAATTATGATGCCAAACACTCACCCTTGCTGCTGTTTTTAATTTAGTAACTAGTGACAGGGAAGAAGCCGGAGTCATGGAGCCGCGTCAAGGGGGAGATCGATGCCAAGACCCGAATGATTTTGAGTAGCTGTTGAATATAACTATGTATAAGGAATTTTTCAAGCGTGTAATGTTGCCTGTATGCTGACTTAAATTAAATCTGGTGTGAAATGACATTATGTTGTGCTTAGTTTATGTTTTCACAAGTTTGTCGTGACAGAATTTTACCGAGTGAGACTTACCCGAGTCGATTCATCCATGGTTGAGTGGGGGCCCGCCAGCTTAATGTTTGCTTGCCACTAGGTGAAGTTTACACCCATGTCCGAGTGAGATTGGTTGGGAGAGAGTTCCGAGTGATGAGGATTTGGGGGTGTCCGAGTGAAAATCTGAGCTCCTCTCAAGGAAAGTAAGAGTAGGGTATTCACCGAGTGAAGGCATTCGGAGAGTCTATAACCGAGTGGTGGAGGTTAAATTATCGATGTAAGAGTTGGGACCTAGCGAAATTGTCTGGGTAAAGAGTAGCAAAGAGTCAAGTGAGGAATGTACGAGTAACTGGAAGTTGAGCGTTTCCCTGAGTGAAACCCTTGAGCCGAGTGAAACATTTTGCCGAGTGAAATCCCATGTGGGTCCGCGTGTACGTTTGTTCACCCAGTCTCTAGGCGTGGCATTCGCTCAAGCGTCTCGCTGCCTCGCTTAGGAAAGGAATGTGTCTCTCGCTCAAGCCGATTTGGCTTCGCTTCAGCGAAGACTTTTGATCTCGCTTAAGCGAATCCGGTTTCGCTCAAGCGAGTGGGCTTTGACTTCATATTTCTCTTCTTACGTACTTTAACTAAAATTATTTTTCTTATTTTATTTTATTTAATTAATTAAATCGCTACCGTTTATTACTTTAAATACGTGTATTGAAAAATTAGATAGCATTTTGAAACAGGGCTTAATTAATTATTTGTAAACGCGAAAAATTTATTGTAAAGTTAATCCAATGAATATAAACATATGTAAAATGACCTAGGACATTACACTAAATCTCGTTGTAAAGTGATCATGAATTCCTATAGTGAACAGGACATGCGTGTCCTTAATACCCTTATATTGCAGGGACTTAGTGATCTTCAACCATTCTAGCATTGATATTCCTCCCAACTGTGGTTGTGGAGATGAATTAAGAATGATGTGATTTTAGGCCCATATGCATTATAATGATAAAACTAACAAGGAATGAATGATAAAACACCTGCACTTATGCATAACATTATGTTTGACTAACCCCTTATCTGATATGTTATGAGGTTGTATTTATATGATTGTGATGATAGAAACTTGTATATGTTGATATGATGGTGATAAGGTCGAATATTGGAAATTACAATTGAACATGGAATTATTATGGATGAATTTTGAAATGGGATAAATGTGAATTGTGATTGATTTAACACCGAGTGTGGTAAGACTAGAATAAGGTCGTTGTTATAAGGGAAT